>CM046882.1:447628702-448828702 GCA_025667525.1 Glebionis coronaria | reverse complement strand
CTCCCAAAGCCTTCCTCTTCTTCCAATATACCTTATCCTTCTAGGTTGAGGAAAGAGAAGCAAAAGAGCAAGGATGATATTCAGGTTTCTAACTTTCTTAAAATGTTTAAACAACTGAATTTTAATATCTCCTTCGTTGAGGCTCTTGCTCACATGCCCAAATACGCCAAAATGTTTAAAGACCTTCTGAGCGACAAGGAAAAGCTCCTCGACATTGCCAACACCCAACTTAATGAGAACTGCTCTGCAGTGCTCTTAAGGAAATTGCCAATCAAGCTTGGTGATCCGGGTCGTTTTCTTATCCCTTGCAATTTCCCGGGAGTAGAGAATTGCATGGCCCTAGCCGATCTAGGTGCCAGTATTAATCTCATGCCTCTAAGTGTTTGGAAGCAATTATCTCTCCCAGAGCTAGTCCCCACTAAAATGACTTTGGAATTGGCCAACCGTACGGTTGCTTATCCAGTGGGGATAGCCGAAGACGTCATTGTAGGAGTCGACAAATTCACCTTCCCTGCTGATTTTGTTGTCGTCGACTACGAGATGGACCCTCGTGTACCACTGATTGTTGGTCGTCCATTCCTTAGGACCGGTCGCACTCTTATTGATGTTGAAGCCGGAGAGCTTATCATGAGAGTGGGTGACGATAAAGTAGTCTTCAACATGGGAAAGTTGTCTAAGCAGCCTTATTCATATGAGAGCGTTAATTGTATTGACGTTCTCGATGAGGCTTGTGAAGAACACTTTAATGATGCTTGCAAAAGTATTCCTACCTCTCTTCCCACTGTTGAGACCGTGTCCTCCATTGATTCATCGTTGTCTCTATTTGGAGATAGTGATTTATTCTGGAACAATCTTGAAGATACCATGGGAGATGTGAATTTAGCTACTAATGATTCTCCCACCGAGGGGGATGAAGATATGAGTTTCTTTGACAATCTTCTCACCGAAGACAATCCTTCACCTCCATCTCCCACGGTCATTGCTATCGATGCCACGACTTTGAAAACGCCTCCCGTCGAAAATCCTCCGGATTTGGAACTTAAGGAGTTGCCGCCACATCTCGAATACGTGTTCCTTGACGACAACAAGAAGTCACCCGTCATTATTGCAACGGATTTGAAAGATGAAGAGAAGACTCGCCTCATTGCCGTGCTGAAAGCTCATAAGAAGGCTATTGCTTGGAAAATCTCGGATATTCGTGGAATTGATCCTCACTTCTGCACGCACAAAATTCTCATGGAGGACGACTATAATCCCACTATTTAAAGCCAACGAAGGGTGAATCCAAAAATCCATGAAGTCATCAAAACAGAGGTTATCAAACTTCTTGATGCGGGTATGATTTACCCTATTTCGGATTCATCGTGGGTTAGTCCAATCCATTGTGTGCCCAAGAAGGGCGGAATAACCGTTGTTCCCAATGAACACAACGAGTTGATTCCCACTCGTCTCGTTACTGGGTGGAGAGTTTGTATAGACTACCGCAAACTCAATGATGCCACGAGAAAGGATCATTTCCCTCTACCTTTCATGGACCAAATGCTTGAACGATTAGCCGGTAATGAATATTACTGCTTTCTCGATGGTTTCTCGGGTTATTTTCAAATACCCATCAATCCCCAAGATCAAGAGAAGACTACATTCACTTGTCCCTATGGCACCTTCGCTTACAAAATAATGCCTTTTGGCTTATGTAATGCGCCCGGGACTTTCCAAAGGTGCATGTTAGCTATCTTCCATGACATGGTTGAACAAACCATGGAAGTCTTCATGGATGATTTCTCGGTCTTCGGGGATTCCTTCTCTGCTTGCCTTGCCAATTTAGAACGTATGCTAAAGCGGTGCGAAGACACTCGCCTTGTTCTAAATTGGGAAAAATGCCATTTTATGGTAAAAGAAGGCGTCGTGCTTGGACATAAGATTTCGAAAGCCGGTCTTGAAGTTGACCGTGCTAAAGTCGATGTTATCGCAAAGTTGCCTCCACCTTCAACCATGAAGGGTGTGAGAAGTTTCTTGGGTCATGCGGGCTTCTACCGTCGATTTATCAAAGATTTTTCTCAAATCGCTCGCCCGATGACCCACCTCTTGGAAAAAGATACTCCTTTTATCTTCTCCAAAGAGTGACTTGAAGCCTTCAACTCGCTTAAGGATAAGCTAACTAAGGCACCCGTCTTGGTTACCCCTAATTGGGAGCTTCCCTTTGAGTTGATGTGCGATGCTAGTGATTTTGCTATTGGAGCGGTTCTTGGACAAAGAGTGAACAAACACTTCTAACCGATCCATTACGCTAGCAAGACAATGACTGGGGCACAATTGCATTATACGACAACCGAGAAAGAGCTTTTAGCTGTTGTCTACGCTTTTGAAAAATTCCGCCCCTATCTTGTCCTTTCTACCACCATTGTGTATACCGATCATTCCGCGTTGAAGTACTTGTTGACAAAGCAAGACTCCAAACCAAGACTTCTTCGCTGGGTTTTGCTGCTCCAGGAATTTAAAATCGACATCCGCGATAAAAAAGGAGCAGAAAACCTAGCCGCGGACCATCTTAGTAGACTTGAGGATCCATACCAAGGGGATCATCCGACTAAAGAAATCAATGATTCTTTTCCCTTGGAGACCTTAATGTCTATAAACTCGAAGCCGAATGAAACCCCGTGGTTTGCGGACTTTGCAAACTACTTGGCGGGTGGAATTCTCAAGGAAGGGTTGACGTCTCAACAAAAGAAAAAGTTCTTTACCGACATCAAGACTTACTTTTGGGACGACCCTTACCTATTCAAACAATGTGCTGATCTGATAATTCGCCGATGTGTTGATGGACCGGCAGCGTCGGACATCCTTGATGCTTGCCACAAAGGACCCACCGGTGGTCACTTTGGTCCCAACTACACCGCTAAAAAAGTGTTTGATTCGGGATTTTATTGGCCCTCCATATACCGTGACGCTCATGATATGGTCAAACGATGTGATGTTTGCCAAAAGCAAGGCAAAATCACACATAAAGACGAGATGCCTCAGAATTTTATTCAAGAGTGTGAAATTTTTGATGTTTGGGGTATCGACTTTATGGGGCCATTCCCTTCGTCTAAAGGAAACAAATACATCCTTGTAGCCGTTAACTACGTTTCTAAGTGGGTTGAAGCCAAAGCTTTGCCTACTAATGACGCAAGGGTGGTTTGTAACTTTTTGAAAGCTCTATTCGCTAGATTCGGTGTGCCTCGCGCCATTATTAGTGATCGTGGGACTCATTTCTGCAATGACCAATTTGCTCGAGTCATGGCTAAGTACGGTGTAAATCATCGTCTTTCCACAGCCTACCACCCACAAACTAATGGCCAGGCTGAAATATCAAACCGAGGGCTGAAGCGAATTCTTGAAAGGACTGTGGGAGAGCATCGTGCCTCATGGGCTGATAAACTTGATGATGCTTTGTGGGCTTTCCGTACTGCTTACAAGACCCCAATCGGCTGTACGCCTTATCGTCTTGTGTACGGGAAAGCGTGCCACCTCCCCATTGAGTTGGAGCACAAGGCTTATTGGGCCTTGAAGTGGGCTAATTTTGATATAAACAAAGCCGGTGACCTACGCAAGATCCAACTCAATGAGCTGAATGAACTCCGTAATGAGGCTTATGAAAATTCTTTGATCTATAAGGAAAGAACTAAGCTCATTCACGACTCCAAGATCAAAAACCGAGAGTTCCATGTTGGAGACAAAGTCTTACTTTTTAACTCTCGGTTGAAAATCTTTTCGGGAAAGCTCAAATCTCGTTGGTCCGGCCCATTCACCATTGCCCAAATTTTTCCATATGGTACTCTCGAGCTCGCTCAACCTAATGGACCAAATTTTAAGGTGAATGGCCAACGAGTGAAGTTGTACTTTGGTGAGGACACCTCTAAGGAGGTGATTCCATCCCTCACCACGTTCCCCATGAACTAATTTTGGGTCGAGTCAGGCTCGTGACTCGGTTATCAAAAACAAGCGCTCCTCGGGAGGCAGCCCGAGTATCTATCTTTTATGTTTTAATCCCCTAAGTGTAGGGGGGACTTCTATATGTGTTTGTCTTTGTGTGGTGTGATTACAGGGATAAGTGCACTCTTGGAAACTTTGAAGAACCGTGCTCCCGTGTTATCCGAAATCCGGTTCTATCTCTCAACTATCGTGATTCAATTTTCTTCATACTCACATTTGAAATTGATCACTTTAGTCGTCCCATCCTTAACTTGAGTTAACCAACGTGCACAATGTCATAAGTGTAGGGGAAACTTTTCCCACATGCTTAAACATTGAGGACAATGTTTATCTTAAGTGTAGGGGGGACTTCTATCGAAGTTTTAAGTGAACTTTTCCATGAAAATGCCTTCAATTAACCGGAAAATCCTATTTTTCGACATTTTTCAAATTTTTTATTAACTTTGGCCATTTAGTTGTAATTTTTAAATTTTTATCGTTGCTTTCATATGTATATATTCCGCAATAAAGTCAAATTTTAATAAAGTGGTGTAGCTAGTTTAGAAGTCTTTGACATATTAGGCCCGTTGCGTTTATTTTGACTCAACCCGAATAGACTTATCCAAGTTTATTCTAGCTAGTATCCTTAACCATGTAGACCTTAATTGGTTTATTAGGCTAAGTGTCCACGAGTCTCATTACTTGAGATTTTAAATTGTGGAGGACGAGAGATGATAGAGTCAATTATAAGTCGGTATTCTTGCGCAAGCCCACTTGGTGTAATTATTTGCCTATTCTCCCATCACTTGCTAATAATTTATCTGCAATAAGTAAGGTCTTACGATTTGAAAAATTACTTAGCTTCTAGCCCAAGATCGTTTAAAAGTTGCTCGGTAATGATAAGAGTTCATAGCCAAGGCATAACTTATGAAGCGGGGCGCGAAGATTGGCGAGTCCGAAAAGGCCCTAACAAGGCATGAGGATTCAATTTTATTGCTGAAGATCCAAAGTGATGTGAAAAGCATTATTCCTAAAGTCAATATGAAGGATCAAGACTCACGACGAAAAGCAATCAACTCCCATAAAGATCATGGGGAAGTCTATCCGAAAAGACCCTAACAAGGTATGAGGATAAATAGATCCAAGTCCGAAAAGGAGGCGGATCGTTGTATCTCAAAATCCCAAATAGAGATCGAAGAAATAATCATGAAGTCGTGGTCAACAAAGTTGGAGTACCCCTCAAAAGTCTCCAAGTGAAGAAATTCTATTATGATGAGAAGACCATTATCTCAAGAACGTCTCTCGAAGATATGAAGTATGAAGTACATGCCAAATATCGGCCCGAGAAAGGTCTCAAATCGTGAACCAAGTTATGCCAAGATATGAACTTTTTGATATCCCGAGAAGCAGTTTTAAGAGATTTTGTCCTTTAGCTAACTATTGATCAAATCGTCCTACTTTGCTTTCAGCCCTAATAAACTATCGAAATAAGTTCAAAAATGCATCTTCATGATCATTCTAAGACAAAAATAAAATATAAGAGATACACCTAGGAATAAGGGAGTTTAAGCATTTAAATTAAGCCATGTGTGTAAGTGTTTGAATTGCTAACTTATAATAACAATGATCTCGTTTTTAAGCTTAGTTTGGGGAACGTGAAACTTGAGGGTGATAAATCTTCGCAGCACCAAAGCCCTAATGTAAGTCATCGATTTCTTTGCAAGTTATTTCCATATAGCTATTTTCAAGTGAAAATGGTTTTCTATCCTTTTGTTTCCTTCAAAATCTAAAATTCCCTTTAGTACTTTAATTTTTGTTTAGTAGTATTTTAAATAAGGCCAAGGTTGATTAATTATGAGAAAAGTGTAAGCTTGCTTTATCACTAAGCATTGCATGAGGGCATGGCAATGGTTAAGTGTAGGGGATTTGATAGGTGTGTAAACACCCATCCTTTCACCACTTAATTCGGGCTAAAACGAGACCAAAACACGTATTTAATATCATTTGTTTGGAATTATGCGTGGTTTTTGTGTTTGTTGTGTTTTCAGAGCCAACCGGATAAATATTGAAGAAAACATGGGATTGCACGGGTTTTACTGAAGAAAAAGACTCAAGATAAAGTCTATTGTCCAAGAGATGCAAAAGATTTGAAGTCGCTGGGCCTATTCGAAGATTTATCGAAGAAAAGGACCAAAGATGGAAGATTTATATAAGTCGAAGAAACTCAAGTCTATTAAACGAAGAAATTAAAAGACGAGTTGAATTTAATCGACAACAAATCCCGAATCAGAATCGAAAACGGAAACTTTTCTGAAAAGACGAAAAGACAAGAAGAACGGGAGAAAGCCCACTCACCAACCAAAGGACAAGGCTATAAATAGCCTTCCCCTCACACATTCTAAGCTAGCTTTTTATTTTCTTCTTCCCCACTTTTTCTTCCTGGTTCGTAGCTTCACCATCACCACTAGGGTGATTGGTGATTTTCATCTTTAATTCTTTAATCTTGTAATTTTAATCTTTGTTTTACCTTGTCAAAACATTAATCAATCAATACAAGTTCTTGTTTAATCTTTCATTTCATCTTGTTCTTCATCATCTTTATCTTCAAGTTTTTGAGTTTTTTTTATTTTCTTGATTTGATCTTCAAAAGTTGTTTGGATTTGTGTTTTTATTAGTGGGATTCGTTGCTTATAGTGTCTAAATGATTTGTGTTTAATTTGGTAAATCCTTTTTAAGTATTTGGTTTGATTTTGATTAAAGTTTGTGTTCCGTGTTCTTCGTTATTCTGCTACTGTATCTGGTTCCCAGAACTTCCGAATCAAACAAAAAGTTCCGAATGAAGCCTTCATTCGGAAACTTCCGAACCAAGCATTAAGTTCCGTATCAGTGACTTCCGAACCAATAAGTTCCGAATCAAGCAAATCTTCCGAATCAAACTGAAAGTTCCGAACCAGTGACTTCCGAACCAGCAAGTTCCGAATCAACCCCTTCATTAGGATGGTTCCGAATCAGCCAGAAAGTTCCGGATAAGTTCCGGATGAGAATGTTCCGGATGAGAATGTTCCGGATGAATGAATAGTAACTTCAGAATCAACAAGTTCCGGATGAATCCGAAAGTTCCGAGCCAAGCTCAAGTTCCGAATGAAGAATGAACAGTAACTTCCGAATCAGTTATCTTTTGGGTATTTTTAAGTTTTACTGTTTTACTGTTTCCTTACCATTTCTTTACTGTTTCCTTGATTTAATTTTAATTTTATTTTAATCTTAATTCTAATTCAAATTCAAGTTTAAATTCAAGTTTTTAGTAATCATCATTAAATTAATTGTCTTTGATTTAAATTTTCGTTTCCACTTTTTATTAGATTAGAAAACCAAACCCTTTTATTTAGTAACCAAGAACAATCATTCCACTTAAGACTGAGATCAATTCGAGAGGATTCCGAGAGAGAATTAGAACCCATACAAAAACCCTAATATCAGTATCCAAAAATGATCGACCTAAAATTAGAGGAACTTTAGGATCGATGGGGATGTCAACAACAATAAAGTTCACGGGATAGTAAAACTTTCCAACTTTCACGAAGACGTCCCAGGCTACTCGATAAGCTAGAATCATAGAATGATCGGCCATCTCGATTGACATTCTTGAAGGAGTGAGATTAGGAAGATTGAGCGACTTAAAAATCTCAAGAGGCATCAAATTTATATTAGCACCAAGATCGGCCAAGGCGTAGCATTCTTCCATATCTTGTATTGCACATGGGATTAAAAATTTACCGGGATCACCGACTTTTTGAGGTATGCGGCTAAGAAAAACCGATGAACAACTAGACGACTTTTGCAATTTCTCTTTGTTATTCAACATACTTTTGAAGTATGCGGAAAATCGAGGCATCATGACCAAAGCGTCGGCAAAACTTATATTGAAATGCAAGTCACGAAACATTTTCATAAAAAGTTCAAATTGATAATTGTTACGTTCTTGTGCCTTTTCCTTGTTTCGTCTTGAAGGGTAAGGTAAGGGTGGTGTGGGTTGGGGCATAGGCAACGGCCTTGGAATCTCGGGTTCCACTATTGGTATTGGTTCAACCGTAGGTGTGGTTTGAGCGGTACTTTGTGGGATTGGAACTTGCTCCTTTTCTACCACCACCTCGGGTTCTTTCTCTCTTTCCTTCTCCGTAGAAGTACTTGGACGAGAAATGGGTTCTTTGAAAGTTTTACCACTACGAGTAGTAATAACCTTCAATTCTCCTTTCGGGTTTACGATGGTATCACTAGGAAGACCACCCGAAGAAGATGGTTTACACATGATAGCTTCAAACATTTTTCCCATTGGATCTTCAAACTTAGATTGCTAGCATCCGCTTTTAACAATTCTTGCTTAATTTCATGTTGACCATGCTCCATTTTTTGTTGATTTTGTTGGAGACGTTGAACATTTCCTTCCATTTTATTAGCATGATTTTTCAATTCATTAGCAAGTTCGTTTTTAAGCTCGTTTTTCAACTCGGATCTTAAGCTAATCATCTCACGTTGCATGTTATCAAACTTGGCATCGTTTTCCTTTGCATAATCCAAAAATTATCCATTAAGATTTTTAGTGTGAGCATTTTGAAAACCTTGTGTGGTAGTTTGAAAATCACGGTTTTGGTTTTGGTTTGAAATTTGCCCATTGTTCCCACTTTGATAGTTACCCTTGTTGTAGTTTCTAGAATTTCCTTGATAAGCACCATTTTGATTCTTTCGATACTTGTTAGCATTTTGATTTTGTGGAGCTTGATTTGGGCGAGAACCTTGATCGTTTTGGTTATAAGTTCACGTGGCTACATAAGCATTCGAAGTGTTACCATGCGCGGTAATGCACTCGGAAAAATCATGAGCTCCACCACACGAAATACAACTCTTTGCAATCGCTTTAACCGATGTGGAATTCAAAGTATGTTGTGCTTTCCAATGAGTCATAAGAGTCGAAAACCTATCGAAAAACCGATTCTCCTCATTTGCTTCATCTTGCAAGGCACTCATGTTACGAGATGACGATGACGAACCCATAGTGGCAACACTCGGTGTGTTACGAGGGCTATAAACCTTAGACCTATTCTCAATGATTTTTAAAGCCTCATCGGTCGTTTTGCACAAAAAATTACCACTCGCGGCGACATTTAAGTAATCTCGTTCAAGATCATTAAGCCCATTATAAAAAGTGTCAATTTGATGCAATTCGGAAAAATCATGGTGCGGACATTCATGTAACATTTCTTTAAACCTTTCCCAAGCCATTGAAAAACTCTCATTAGATCTTTGAGTAAATCGTGAAATCTCGTTTTTCAAATGTGTTGTTTTAGATGGAGGAAAAAATCGATTCACAAACTTAGAAACGAGATCACCCCACATCAAAATCGAATTTGGGGGTTCTTTCTCGGCCCATATCTTGGCGGGTCCATCTAACGAGTATGGAAACAACATCATCTTAATGGCATCGTGGGGTACATCCTTAAACTTGCCAGTCGCGGTGAGACGATTGAATTGCCTAATGTGATAATATGGGTTGTCTTTTTCGTGTCCGCGAAACTTGTTGGCTTGAAGCATAGATATTAAACCCGTCTTCATCTCAAAGTTCTCCACAAGGATGACGGGAATCACAATGGCCTCTCCAAAACCCTCGGTGGGTGCTTGAAGCAACTCCATCATAGTACGATTAGCCATGATAGCTTCTTGTTCTACAAGGGGTTCCTCACTTGGAGTCTCTTCACTAGACGGTGTTGGTGTGTTTTCCTTTCGATTACGACGTTTACGTATACGTCTTGATTGATTACGAATAAGCATAAACGTCACGTACAACGTGGGGATGAGCAAAGAAGATTTTTTTTGTGTTTTTTACTTTTTCAATTTTTTTTCATTTTGATTGTTTTTACTTTTTTTCTATTTTGTGATTGTATTAAGTAGACAAAAATCTACAAATCTCCTCATCAATCAAATCTCTTGATTAAAGAAGCCTCAAGGAATGAAAACGATCACGTGAAGTGAACGCCTTCGATGACTTTAGAACGTTGGTGGAACACCAAAACGTTCAAGAGGGTTTAATCAAATGAAACCAAGAAAATATATATGATATGTAGAAAATACTTTGGTTGGCAAACCCTCGATTATCCCTTTTTATCTAAACAAGCACAAGCAAGCGGGGAAACGAGGCGGCACGAAGCACTTAAGAGCCTTTTTCCTTAGGGTATATTTTATAATACCCGCCTTATACCCACCTTATAGTTTGTGTTTGTCAAATTTAAGCTTCTCGAAAGTATTTATCTATTTTGTCTTTTCTTTCTTGTTTGAAATTCGAATACAATGATTGAGTAATGACCTCCCAATCAAGGTTGTGTTTTCACACTTTTGGAGTACTTTTGAATTTATTGTTCTACGTATACAATATAGTAATAGTATTCACACAAAAAACGAAAAACCGATAATACGTATTAGTAGAGTGCTACTAATACAAATTGATATTATGGTTAGTTTAAAAATAACAATTGTTCAAATCAAAACACAACACGCCTCCCCGGCAGCAGCGCCAAAATAATATAGTGGTTTTACTACCTTTTAGGAAAACATAGTAAATAGGGCAAGTATTAAGTGTCGGTTTAGGAAAACCAAGCACGAATGACCAATTAAGTTCAAGTTCGTTTCCCAAGGAGGCTAGTGTGTTGTGTAAAGATAAGATTAAGTGTTTGTGATTATAATGATGGAACAAAGAAACGAGAAAAGAAAGTAGAAAGGAATGACGGTTACGATTATGAATTAAACTAAGATGAAAAGTCGTGCACGTAAAACCGTAAAAAGTGACCGAATTTAAAAATTACCCTAAAAATTCCTAGAAAATTGCATATAATCCTAAAAGTATAATTAGAGTTTACAAAAAATCAAATATCACTCAAAACTTTTATTTAATTAAATATTAATTTTTTAATGCTAATTAAAGCCCAAAAAATCAATTTAATTAATAAAAAGCCCAAAATGAGATTTTTTAACTTGTAAACCTCTAAAATGACTTAACTAAATTTAAAACTATTTTTGAAAATTTTAAAATTAATTAAAACTATTTACAAACAATTAAAACTATTAAAACTTAAAATAATTCTAAAAATTAATCGAATGATAATAAAATTAATCTAAAAATTGTAAAATTTCTAACTTAATGTATTTGAACTAAGAAAAATGAAAAACTTGTAAAAATCTAAATATTAATTTTTAGTAATAAAATAATAATAAAATATTAATAAAAATCCAAAATTTAAAAAAATTATAAAAAGTTGCAAACTAGTTTATTTTATCCTAAATAAAACAGAAATGAAGTTGAAATTACAAAAATACCCCTATTGGGCCTTCAAATGGGCCAAATACCCAAGCAGATCCTTAATGGGCTTAGAATTAGGCCCAATAAGAAAAAGTCCACAGAATTGGCCCAAAAGCTCCAGTTAAGTTTAAAATTTGATTTTAAACACAATTTTCCAAAGGCCCAAAAGCTGAAAATGAGCTTAAGTTAGCTTATTTTAGAACAGCTTATTCTTAATGGGCTTTTTGGCCCATTAAGCTATAAGCTGATGCCATAAGCTAATATTTTATCCACGTCCTTCTCTTGACCTAAATAAGCTATTTGCAAAAAGAAACTTGAAATAACTCAAGGAATAAGCCTAAAATAAGCCAAAGCTCTCTTCACAAAACGATAAAATAGTCGTTTTTTAGTTCTAGACTATTTCAAGAGCTGATTCAAGTTGCAATAAGTCACAAATGGCTTAACTAAGCTTAATAAACAAAACGTTTCCCAATAAGCACACTCAATAAGCTGAAATGAGCAAAAAACTGATTTTGAAAAAGACAAAATAGTCGTTTTCCAGTCAAAACCTAAAACCAAAAGCTGTAAACTTCCAGAATGACTTATAAGCTCGAAATATTAAGACCTATTACAAAAAATAAGTTGTTGCACATTGGAATAAGCTAGAATGAACAAGTAATAAGCTGTTGACCAATTATAACTAGTAGTGGCTAGCAGCAGGGGAAAGGAGTTCCCACTGCCTTGACTTTTTGACTTGCTTTTTAGAGAGTTTCACTTGGTTTTGTTGGACAATCAACGCACCCTTACAACCAGTGAGTTGTAAGGAGTCACAATCAAGCAAGAAAACACAATTCCAATAAGCCAAATGATACAGTTAATTCAAATAGTCCACAGATATGGATCCAGACATGTAATAAGTAAATCTGGTGATAATAAGCTACTTTAAAGCTAGAATAAGCAGACCACAAACCACCAAATGAACACACAAGCTTAACACAACTTAATGAAACACAGATTAACTCAATTCGTGCAATGAATCCAACTTATGAACAAGATCTAAGCAATGGCAGTTACTGATGAACAATGATGAACACAAGAACACTCTTTGCTGATCTACTTGACACTAAATCCAAATTCAAGGCCTCAGATCTATCACACAGGTTGCAATAACAATGATTTAACACTTGTTAGCCCTAGGTTAACATGCAAGGTGTGCACAAGATTTCAAAGCAAAACAAAAAGTATTCAATATTTTATAGCCAATTGTTTGATTAAGTGATTCAAGGCACAAAATATGCAAATAACAGAACACAAACACCCCAATAACAGATATACACTCAAATAATACCACAATACCAACTCAAAACCATACAAACTTGAACCACAGACAATCCCAAACACCCTTTTAACTTTTTAGAACCATTTTTAACAAAGCCAAAGTATTCTCAAGACTGTTTTAAGCCCAAATAAGTATCATAACACACAACATATGAATCAAGAACCAATTTTCAGGCATAAAAACACACTTACACAAGCAGAATCAAAAAATCACTTAAAACCAAATACTTAAATAGAAAAATGAAAATTTGAGAATTCAAACCTCCAAAATGTACATCCACACTTTGGAATCAATGAGCTGAGGTGCTAGCAAGAACAAGCACCAGCTTTCCACTGCTAAGAACAACAAACAAGCTCAGCCAAAGGCTTGAGCCTAGGTTAGCACAAATAGGATAAAATAAGGTGACAAATGATCAAGTCTATGCAAGACTTAGGTTCCCACAAGGCTTGAATCTTCCCTTAAGGCCTCACCACCCCTTAATCAACCAAGATTAGGAGGGTATGATCATCCTTAAGCTCAAATAAGCAAGCTGTTGAACCACAAGCACTTAGCAAACCACTTGACAGATTTTTGTTATAAAAATGTATACCAACTTCCAATATTGCTTGAGCTAGTTGAATTGTGACTTGTGTCACTTAAAGAAACACCTCAATGAACAATCCTCACCAAGCACAAGCCAAATTCTTGACCTCAGCAAGAACAAAGGGACTCACAGGCTTAAAGGAACTCTTGGACTTGTTCAAGGTTTTGTTTAAGTACAAAAACGTGACAAACAACTACTCAACACAATAATAAACAATAGAACTCAGTTTTAAATCATAACACAACACCACAATTTCATAAATTCAGAAAAGGGCTTTACAAGGTTTGACAAATGAAAAACTGAGAACAAAGCTAAATGTTGTAATGCTAATGCCTTATATAGGCTACATGAAACCTAAAAATGCTGAAAAACAAAGGAACCCCTAGTGGTAAACTTCCAGAATTTCCCTTGAGGTTTTTGAATATTTTGTTGACATGTGAAGTTTCTTGGACGTTTGTAGAGGTACCAGTGGTGAAAGAATGATCAAAGGGCTCAAAACAAGCTTAGGATTGAAGCTTCATTGTGGGTGGTTGATTTTCTGCATCACTTTGTCATTTTCCCAAAAACGTATGGATGGGAAGTTTCATGTGACTTCTTGGTTAATGATGTGGCAGATTTAAGAGTTAGGTTATGATGAGAACCGTCCTAATCTTAAATCTGGACAATATAATTGCTTAATTTCGGCTTAATAAAAAGTACCCAATTTGGATTAAAAACATGAAGAACACATGTTTTGATTCGTTTTGGGTTGATAAAATGTGTTAGGCGTCAATTTTGGTTTAAACATGATTAATAAATATTAATCAGTTAGTGGATGGTGAGGTGGAAGCAGGGAGTGTTTTGATTGGTTGTGGGAGGTGAGTGAGACACGTGGAAGGGTGTGGTTTGTGACAATCCGTCAATTTACGATTGATATTTTATTCTCAAATATTATTTGAAAATATTATTTTAATGTTACAATATGAACTCACTTATTTCTGGGAAGAAATTTGGATTTACGTCTTGAAGTAGCATCGACTACGTCTAAACCGGAGGATTCAACGTTACGTGCTTACGTTTATATACACCGTCTTTGGTGACAGTCCGACATTTCAGAAAATAAATTTATATGAGAATATTATTTTGGAGTTTTAAATTTGTGTTAGTTCATAAACTCACAAATTTACGAGAAGAAACTAGGACTTACGATTTTATTTTAACATCCTTTACGACTAAACCGGAAACCTTAGGATTACGTATTTACGTTTTCGAACTCCGTTTTTGATGAAACAATTTTTATTGGATTCGTTTTGGGACGTCGATTCATAATTTATAAAAACGTTTTTCGTAAAACGACCCGAGGGCACGCAAATCGAGGAAACTAGAATCGAGGAGTACCCGTAAATAAATGGGATGAGACAAGTGGGACACTTGTCCCACCCCACTCCCAAAACCGGCCAACTTAAGCTAACACACCTCAATAGGTGTCAAAGTGTAGCTTAAACACTTACATGTGTAAGTAAGCTTACACATTAAGCTTTCTACAACGCAAAACCAACTAACACAAACCACTTCACTTCATTTCTCATGCAAACAACTACACAAACTCTCTCTCTCTCACTCATTTATGCCGTCCCATATCCTTCCTCAAACACCCATTTCATACAAATTTTAACCATGAACATATGTTATAATCAACATATGTTAATATCCATTCAAAAAGAGGAAGATTGATGCAAGTTTTAACATCCATGGAGGAGTTTTCATATTGTTTTGAGGCTGATTTTCCACAAGGAGTTCATGGAGCATGGTGGTCTTGAAGATGGTCATGGTTGTCTACAAGTTTCTCCATCAAAAACCATGTCAAAATCATAACCTACATCAAGTTGGTGGTATAAAGATTGTCCTCCTCAACTTCTTGTTATTTTGATTATGTAAACATGTATTTTATTTCCTATTGTATATATTTATGATGATTATATGATGATAAAAATGTTATGTGGGGATTTGTTGTTGATAAACATGATTAAAAAGGTGAAAAACCATATGAAACAAGGTTAAAATCTTGTTTAAATTACATGGCTGTATAAAACAGTAAAGAAGTAAGTCATGAACTGATAAAATGATGAAGTAGGATGGATTTACAGTAAGCTATGGGTCTTGTACACATGTGAGAGTTGGTCATGCAATGGAATCAAAATAATGAGTGAGATATGATCAAAACAAGTTTAGGGTATAAATCTGAAGTTACTGTTTTGGACGATTTTTAGAAAATACTTAAAGGATGATTCAACAGTAGCTATAGAAGAGTTAAATGTATCAAATATCATTTAGTTTATGTGATAAAAATTTGAGCTTCTATCTCCATGTAGAACTCAAGATATGGCATTTTTGGTGAAGATGAAGTTAAAAATCAGATTTTTGGAAATTAAAGAATAATACTATTATATAAGCACTCACATTTTAATATATAAAATGTAAAATAAAAACCCATTAACTTATAAAACTTATTTATATAAATATATATAAAAGGTTAATCAAATGGATAAATTATATAAATGGTGGTGAAATAATGTTTATAAGTAATAAAAACTATAAATATGATTTTTACGACTTTTTCGGCTATTGCCGTAAAATTAACGTTTTTGTTAAATAAAACTTAGATGGTTGGACCCGTCTAATGAAAACTTTATAAAATTTATATACTGATATATAGACATGTATAACAAGTGAAAACCGATAAAACCCGAACTATAGGGCATACGGACATTAACAAGCTAAGTAAACATATTGGACTAATACTTGGGCTAATAATTGGACTAAATAAGATAAACACCCATAAAAAGAACTTATTGGGCTTAACCCATTTGGGCCCAAATTGAAAGTGTATGTACTGATAATATAAGTACAAAATGGATTAAAATAAGTTAAATAACTTATAATAAGTTTATTGGACTTAAAATACATAAATAGGTAAAACTAGTGAACTAGTATAAACGTTACCGACACATAACACTAAAATGAGTAAACGAAAATATGTAAACCCACTTGATCATCATATATAAATAATCATCATATGTATACATAATTGATATTTTTATAAAGTCATTGGACATGAGTCTAAGACCGAGTATTATTTGTCTAGGTTTCCGTGATTGAAGCACGTACCGTACGTCCGAATTGTCGATAACCCGCCTTCCCACATCAACGTGAGTTCATAGCCTCGCACTCTTTTAAATGTTTTATAAATGCTTTATAAACCCGCGAGGGAGATAACATGTTAGTTTTTATAAAAGTTTGGACACCATTTGTCCCGATTGTTTGTTTATTGATTTTGGACCCGAATGATTGAATGACCCGATTGTATGACCCGATAAATGATCAATGGACCCGATAGATGAAATAAAATGGATTATTAAAGTTAGGTTATGTCACTAAAAGTCCCATTAGCATGAATTGTGAACTACCGGGAGTTGGTAGACGCTTATGCATTTAATAGTACTATTTGGGGACGATCACACCAGTTCGCGCCTTGACGGTTGATCCCCGTCGTGCCACATTGATTGGTAAGCGAATTAATGTATGAGAAGATTTCAATAGCGTGACCTTTGTGACGACACGCTACTTTAGATGGGCAAAATTTGTATCGGGTTAGCTACCCGTTGTTGGTTTAGTAAGGTAACAATGTCATGCGGCTTATAATAATCCGAATTAACAAAATAATAATAGACGCTCCGAATTACGATGTATTGCCTGACTAGCAATACAGGGTCATACTATTGATATTATGATTGTATTTTGGTTTTCATAACCATATTCATATAACGATTTTTAATTGATTTTATACAACGTCATAAGACGTATTGTATGATGTTTTTACGACATTGGCTCGTATATTGATTTTAAGGCAAATGCCTATATTATGATTTTCGATAAGGATTTGTATAAAGTGATTTTGGCTATTTTACGGCCTATTATAATGATTTGTACGAATTGATTTTTGGTACTAATTTTATACCAAAGTTATATTGATGGAATTTATTAAACTCTATGAATTCACTCGGCGTTATCGCTGACCTTTTCTTTTAACATGTTTTATCTCAGGTACTTGAAGGTAATTCTCGGGAAGACAACAAGAATTCATGGCCCGCACCTAAACTATATTTTTCCATTCAAATACTTTGTAAAACTTTGTATTAAATATAATGACTTGGGACCTATGTAACTTTGATGTTTATGAATGGAAATGATTTATTATTAAACGACGCGATTTTTATGCGTTGTCTATGATGTGAGTAATGTGCTATCCCGTAACACCAACTAGTCTTCCACTGAACTGAGTTGTATAAATTTGGGGGTGTTACAGTTTGGTACCAGAGCTCTCGTTATAGAGAACGAAAGATTTTTAAAACTAAGGTTTTGAATAAAACATTTCAAAATCTTTTAACTATAAACATTTTTCTAAAAATGTCTAAAAATCTTTTGACTATAACGGTGCCGAAGAATTCCCGAGTTACCGACAAGGCCAGACTGAGAAGTGTTATTTTAATATATATATATATAACTTGGATTATATATATACATATGATGTAATTTTATTACATGATTGTTTGATGATTATATTGATATTTATACGAGGTATTTATACGACGTCGATTGTCACAAGTAACCCTAAATCCCCTAGTAAATTAATCGAAGCTATTCTCGTAGGAATTCTAGCTATCCTAGATCTAAAACCAAGTTGTGGATATTTTTGATCCCGACAAATGGTTGATATTCGTAGAATTGTAGACATTAGTTGACTGTGATATTGAAGAAGAATTGGTGAAATTAAATCTGATATCGATGTCATGACGATCTTTTCTTATAGAGTGGAGTTTGACAAAACGTTACCACCTAGAAAGATGTCATCTGATTCGTTGTCATCCAATTCTTAAATTTGAAATCGAAAGGGTGAATGTTGCACTTGAGGCTGTTATTGGAACCATTACCCAAAAGCCTCATGCCACTAATACCTTTCCGAGAAGTCTAGTTGAATGATCAAGTCATTTCATACTAGTGACTCATTTGATAATTGTTGTTGAAAGAGCTATAGGATTGGAAATTAAGTGTTGATAATATCAAGCTTTTATTGCCCTATTAAGGTGTAAGAATAAGATTGAAAGTATTGGAATATGAGGTAGGATATCGAATTGAGTATAAAATTAGTTGAAACTTGAATAAATAAAAGTAAAACTTAACCTATATGGAATATGAGATTGTTAAGAGGAAGTCGTTAAGTTTTGTGAATAAATTATAAGGTTTTAATTGATTGTTGATTCGTGTTAAGGGTTGTTCCTAGGCCATTGTCCACTAACGAGGATGCCCAGTGTCCAAGAAATAGATTGAAGAACTCTTCTTCTAAATTGAGACCGATGGATCTTCCGGGACAGGCAGGACACCTAATGACTCTTGTAGATTAGTATTCATTGTGGTATCTTTTAAAAATAATCCCTAACTTAACTGAGATATCAGTTGGTAGGATGAGTTCCGAGAATTGTATGACATAGTGACGCGTAATGTGTTACGGTACAATTTTGACTTGTTTGTGATTAATGAAAAGACTACCTTTGATTGCTAAATCCTACATGTATCGATGTTATCTATCCTTTATTTCTATATCCTAATGTTCGCATTAGTGATGCAACCATTGAACAAGTACTCATCTTGATTTGAGTTACGTTGTGGATTATTTTCTTTGTATTCTTGAGTGCCATCGAGATCATGAACCTCATGATTAATTGGCTAAGCTCATTTCCTATCATATTGTAGTTAGTTCTTGGTGAACAAGCTTTCATCACTCTTTTGCAGATCACTCATTGTTTTTATAAGATAAAACAGTATGCCTTGAGAAAAATTAAATTTTCATCACTATAAGGATTATTCATAGTGATATTTATAAGTGATTGTTATTGAAATGAAGTTGTTTATAAAACATCTTGGAAAACTCAATTGTTTTCATAACAAAGAAAATCTTTGTAAATTTATTCTTGATTCTTATTTAAGAATTAAGCATGAAAATGTTTTTATTATAAACATGATGATAAAATTTTTGACGAACTGAGTATTGCATCGTTAATCTTGAAATTGTATATAGTTGCGCGCCTACATACAATTTGGAATGGACTATGCAAGACTGATTAGTAGTCACCATAAAATTAATGAATAAACACTACATTTTCCTTGAAGATTGCGAAAGATTTAAAATTTATGAGATCTGCAAGAAGTGCAAAATAGGGACATAATGTTAGAGACATCTACATATGTGCCTGTAGCATCTATTCTTCTGAGTCGAATTTACTCATCTGTGGAAATTGTCTTATTTGACAATTGACAATTCTTTCTTGTCCAATTCTCCCGTAGTGATATTTTTAGGAAAAGTATCTGATTACCGAGTATTGATACCCGACTGGATGTATTGACGTTCTTATCATTTCTTATGATTTCATTTCATTTGAATGACCTGGGTAACGATCCGAGGAACTTTCGAATGCGTACTCAAATTAAGAAAACATGGGATATATTCATATTCGTTAAATGTTTTCGTCTGTATCTGATTTGAAATTCTCTCGCGTAGATTATGCGTTGACCTTACTCTTTTAATGGTAGTTGTGTCTCCATGTATCCTTGAATTTGTGAAGGATTATGAGTTATTATTAGTCTTTTGAGAAGTTCACATCTTATCAACGGCAACGAAACTAGAAAGTTAGTAATGCCGGTAGAAGGGATTGATTGATTATGACATGACGACATTGTCTTAATTGATGGGAACTCGAGTAGAATTCCCCTAAATGATAAGATGCTGATTATCAAAAGTGATCTAAATAATTCTTGATGGATGACGATATCCTATATTTAGACTTAAAATTATAACGTGAATGGTTGTGAACTAGTTATAGATATTATAATCTAGAAGGAACTTAAAGTGAATTTATTAAAAGATGTTTATCTTATCTGAAACTTTAGGAGGTATTTGTTAGTGAATTACCTAGACTTTCGCCATTAAGGCAAGTAGAATTTGGTATTTGATTATATTCTCGGTGCTGCACTTGTGACTTGTGCACTGTACGTCAACACCATCTGAATTAAAGGAATTACCATACAACTGAGAAAGTTGTCGGAGAAAGATTTTATTATACCAAGCCTGTCATCCTGAAGAGCTATGGTGTTATCTTTCCTTATATCTATAGATTACTGTGACTGAGTAAATTGACAATCGAAAACGATATCCATAACTCGAAATGGAAGATTTGTTCGATCATTTACAAGGTTCTACTGTATGTTTTAAAGATTTGATCCACGGCATGGTTATCATCAACTTCGCATCTGCAAAAAAGATTATCTATTCCAATCATTACATCCAGAACTTGTGATGAACATTATGAGTTTCACGTGATGTCGTTTGGATTGATCAATGCACATGTGGCATTCATAAATTTGGTGAATCACGTATGTAGGATGTAATTTGATAAATTCATGCTTGTGATCATTAGTGACCATTTATTTGCTTATAAGAATAAGGATGAGTTAATAATTATTAATAAGAATGCCCTGAATTGGCTAAACAATAAAAACCTGTACCTTGAATAATTAACACGTGATTAAAGACTTAATACTTTACATGATTTGACTATAGGATTAAAAGGATAATGGAATATAAATTGACTCTTCAAAAATTAAGAGCCCTTTTAAGACTTTGGATTTTACCAAAAAGAAATGGAACTATGTTTTGAAAAATGTTTTAACAAAGGATTTTTAAAGGGATTATTCCCTTATACACAAACCATTTAACTAAACTTCTGTTTAGGGGTAAATGTTTGTGTATACCTTAAGACAACTTAAGAAGGATTTAGGAAAACCATTTAAACCATGACTTGAAACTTGAAACGACAATTTTTGCTTTTCAAACTAAGAAAACTTTGACCAAAGTATAAACAAAGGTTTTTCGAACATTTACGAATCTTAATAATTATTTTTGATAAATCAACAAAAATCTTGTTAATTAAATTCAAATTTATTTTGAACATTTTTATAATTGGTCGAACTAAGAAATTTAAAATCTTTACTTTTACATTATATAAAAATTGAATATTTAATATTTAATTAGTTGTAATAATTATGGACGCTTTAAACGTCAGCTTGTGTAAAACATATAAAGATAATAGTTGAGACGAAACTAAAACATAGAAGATATGAAGAAAGAATTTTGAATAAATACAGTTATGATATTTATTTCATCATGAGAAGTGAATATAGACACCGACGCATTATGTAGAAAAGATAAAGAACCAGTTAGGACATGTTCCTTAATAATGAAGGTGCAAAATAAATTGCTGAACGATATAGAAACAAACAATGTTTGTAAAAAGGATAATATAGATAATAAAAAGGTTTCACGGCTAGTGTAAACCATCAGCATTGAGAAGCCGATAGCATTAAATATTTTATTAGGCCGTTTATGGTTGCCTAAATATGGAAAATTGTGAGATATAGTTATGTTGGAATTTGTAAGTATAAGTATTATATGTATGTCATTTTTGACTACAAATATCTTTGTCTGAAGAAGTTGTACTAATGGCAAATTATGAAGGCAGACATCGCCTCATACATTAGTAAACGTCTAGCTATTGCAAAGGTCATCATCTGAATTTGATTCGATTTGGGTCACCGTCGACAGACTGACCAAATCTGCTAATATCATTTCCGTTAATGATAAATGCAAAAGAATTATGTAAACATAGTGTGCCTGTATCGATCATCTATATCAAGATCCTCGCTTCGCATCGAATTTCTAGAGATTTGCTCAGAAATCCTTGAGAACGAACCTTGATGAGAGTACTATGTACCATCCCAAATCGAAGGGACGAGGTAAAGTAACGATACAAGGTAATATAAGTGCTGTTTTATGTTTGAATGATTGACCTTTGGTAATAGACCGTATAATCGTTTTCCTTTGGAGGGATTATCATTGATAATCATCGTATTAGGATCAAGATCGAATCTTGTTAGGATCTGAATCTTAGAGCATCTGTAAGCAGGAGTTGAGATGAAGACATCCGACATACACCCATTGTGAGTTGGACATGTCTTTTAGGTTTAAGGTTTCCTGTGATGGCGAACCTATCCTTGCAAAATACCCGACCCGCGAGATCTGAAATGATTGTTGAAATTAGGATCTGATTATTGACAGCCGGTAGTGGGCAAGAGGTTATGTGAATGTGAAATGTAGATCTTGAAGTGCCAAATGGGTAGCGAAGTTATGCCAAAAATTTTAACCTTGGAAAAATGAATTCATGATCTGACAAATCATGGGATATAAGTCCCCGTTGTTTGGGACCATTGAGATGATGTAAAAGTTGGGATTGAAAGGCATATAAGCTGGATCTACCCTAGGACTTCAAAGACTGCGTGAATTATGTTTCGTAAATCAAACTTGATGGAATATCTATCAAGTGAAATTCTGATTATTCTTAGTAGAGCTTAGATCGGCGAAAGTTGCATTCATCAGAAACCCGTGAACATCATGGATAGAGAAAGTAAGTCAACATTTAGCCTGATCTTATTCCCGTAGTTATGTTTGATGAAACTCGCATATTATAATGGATTACACTTGTGAGAAAAGACCGAATGTGGAGGAAATACCCACATGGCTTTAACTCAATAAGAAGCGAGTAGTAAGATGATCTTTGAGGACAAAGATCCTGTTTAGGGGTAAATGCTGTGACAATCCGTCAATTTACGATTGATATTTTATTTTCAAATATTATTTGAAAATATTATTTTAATGTTACAATATGAACTCACTTATTTCTGGGAAGAAATTTGGATTTACGTCTTGAAGTAGCATCGACTACGTCTAAACCGGAGGATTCAACGTTACGTGCTTACGTTTATATACACCGTCTTTGGTGACAGTCCGACATTTCAGAAAATAAATTTATATGAGAATATTATTTTGGAGTTTTAAATTTGTGTTAGTTCATAAACTCACAAATTTACGAGAAGAAACTAGGACTTACGATTTTATTTTAACATCCTTTACGACTAAACCGGAAACCTTAGGATTACGTATTTACGTTTTCGAACTCCGTTTTTGATGAAACAATTTTTATTGGATTCGTTTTGGGACGTCGATTCATAATTTATAAAAACATTTTTCGTAAAACGACCCGAGGGCACGCAAATCGAGGAAACTAGAATCGAGGAGTACCCGTAAATAAATGGGATGAGACAAGTGGGACACTTGTCCCACCCCACTCCTAAAACCGGCCAACTTAAGCTAACACACCTCAATAGGTGTCAAAGTGTAGCTTAAACACTTACATGTGTAAGTAAGCTTACACATTAAGCTTTCTACAACACAAAACCAACTAACACAAACCACTTCACTTCATTTCTCATACAAACAACTACACAAACTCTCTCTCTCACTCATCTATGCCATCCCATATCCTTCCTCAAACACCCATTTCATACAAATTTTAACCATGAACATATGTTATAATCAACATATGTTAATATCCATTCAAAAAGAGGAAGATTGATGCAAGTTTTAACATCCATGGAGGAGTTTTCATATTGTTTTGAGGCTGATTTTCCACAAGGAGTTCATGGAGCATGGTGGTCTTGAAGATGGTCATGGTTGTCTACAAGTTTCTCCATCAAAAACCATGTCAAAATCATAACCTACATCAAGTTGGTGGTATAAAGATTGTCCTCCTCAACTTCTTGTTATTTTGATTATGTAAACATGTATTTTATTTCCTATTGTATATATTTATGATGATTATATGATGATAAAAATGTTATGTGGGGATTTGTTGTTGATAAACATGATTAAAAAGGTGAAAAACCATATGAAACAAGGTTAAAATCTTGTTTAAATTACATGGCTGTATAAAACAGTAAAGAAGTAAGTCATGAACTGATAAAATGATGAAGTATGATGGATTTACAGTAAGCTATGGGTCTTGTACACATGTGAGAGTTGGCCATGCAATGGAATCAAAATAATTAGTGAGATATGATCAAAACAAGTTTAGGGTATAAATCTGAAGTTACTGTTTTGGACGATTTTTAGAAAATACTTAAAGGATGATTCAACAGTAGCTATAGAAGAGTTAAATGTATCAAATATCATGTAGTTTATGTGATAAAAATTTGAGCTTCTATCTCCATGTAGAACTTAAGATATGGCATTTTTGGTGAAGATGAAGTTAAAAATCAGATTTTTGGAAATTAAAGAATAATACTATTATATAAGCACTCACATTTTAATATATAAAATGTAAAATAAAAACCCACTAACTTATAAAACTTATTTATATAAATATATATAAAAGGTTAATCCAATGGATAAATTATATAAATGATGGTGAAATAATGTTTATAAGTAATAAAAACTATAAATATGATTTTTACGACTTTTTCGGCTATTGCCGTAAAATTAACGTTTTTGTTAAATAAAACTTAGATGGTTGGACCCGTCTAATGAAAACTTTATAAAATTTATATACTGATATATAGACATGTATAACAAGTGAAAACCGATAAAACCCGAACTATAGGGCATACGGACATTAACAAGCTAAGTAAACATATTGGACTAATACTTGGGCTAATAATTGGACTAAATAAGATAAACACCCATAAAAAGAACTTATTGGGCTTAACCCATTTGGGCCCAACTTGAAAGTGTATGTACTGATAATATAAGTACAAAATGAATTAAAATAAGTTAAATAACTTATAATAAGTTTATTGGACTTAAAATACATAAATAGGTAAAACTAGTGAACTAGTATAAACGTTACCGACACATAACACTAAAATGAGTAAACGAAAATATGTAAACCCACTTGATCATCATATATAAATAATCATCATATGTATACATAATTGATATTTTTATAAAGTCATTGGACATGAGTCTAAGACCGAGTATTATTTGTCTAGGTTTCCGTGATTGAAGCACGTACCGTACGTCCGAATTGTCGATAACCCGCCTTCCCACATCAACGTGAGTTCATAGCCTCGCACTCTTTTAAATGTTTTATAAATGCTTTATAAACCCGCGAGGGAGATAACATGTTAGTTTTTATAAAAGTTTGGACACCATTTGTCCCGATTGTTTGTTTATTGATTTTGGACCCGAATGATTGAATGACCCGATTGTATGACCCGATAAATGATCAATGGACCCGATAGATGAAATAAAATGGATTATTAAAGTTAGGTTATGTCACTAAAAGTCCCATTAGCATGAATTGTGAACTACCGGGAGTTGGTAGACGCTTATGCATTTAATAGTACTATTTGGGGACGATCACCCCAGTTCACGCCTTGACGGTTGATCCCCGTCGTGCCACATTGATTGGTAAGCGAATTAATGTATGAGAAGATTTCAATAGCGTGACCTTTGTGACGACACGCTACTTTAGATGGGCAAAATTTGTATCGGGTTAGCTACCCGTTGTTGGTTTAGTAAGGTAACAATGTCATGCGGCTTATAATAATCCGAATTAACAAAATAATAATAGACGCTCCGAATTACGATGTATTGCCTAACTAGCAATACAGGGTCATACTATTGATATTATGATTGTATTTTGGTTTTCATAACCATATTCATATAACGATTTTTAATTGATTTTATACAACGTCATAAGACGTATTGTATGATGTTTTTACGACATTGGCTCGTATATTGATTTTAAGGCAAATGCCTATATTATGATTTTCGATAAGGATTTGTATAAAGTGATTTTGGCTATTTTACGGCCTATTATAATGATTTGTACGAATTGATTTTTGGTACTAATTTTATACCAAAGTTATATTGATGGAATTTATTAAACTCTATGAATTCACTCGGCGTTATCGCTGACATTTTCTTTTAACATGTTTTATCTCAGGTACTTGAAGGTAATTCTCGGGAAGACAACAAGAATTCATGGCCCGCACCTAAACTATATTTTTCCATTCAAATACTTTGTAAAACTTTGTATGAAATATAATGACTTGGGACCTATGTAACTTTGATGTTTATGAATGGAAATGATTTATTATTAAACGACGCGATTTTTATGCGTTGTCTATGATGTGAGTAATGTGCTATCCCGTAACACCAACTAGTCTTCCGCTGAACTGAGTTGTATAAATTTGGGGGTGTTACATGGTTGGTCTAGGTAAGTATCCATGTCTGCCAGCTTTAACCCCTATTCTCTTCCTTTCTTGTCACTTGCAACTTTTTCAGCCTGAAAGTTAATTCCCTTTGTTATCCAAGTTTCAATCTTCACACTTTTGCCCCAAAAACTTTCCAAAAGATATTAAAAGGACTTGTTTTGTCATTTCTTGATATTTGAAAGACCAAACTTGTTCTTTCTTGTATCTTGAGGGTATTCATGGTATGTTTGACTTTAAGGAGGAGTAATATTGACAATTTAGTTTTGTTGAGGGACTAAACTTGCCAATTCTTCAAAGTGGAGGCCCTTTTTGTAAATTTGACAAATTTAAGGACCAATCTTGTAATTATGAAAAAACAAGGGGCTTAATGTGTTAATTCTTCAATACTGGAGGACCCTTCTTGTATAATCTTCAAAACTTTTCAAGGTTTATTCTTGGAAAATCATCACTTGGGTCCGCTTCATTGTGCGGCTTCTTTTCCCGTGTTCGTTTTTCTTTGATTCTTGTAATCTTTTGTGATTTCCTAAATATCCCTACCTAAAATACACATGTAACAAACACAAGCATATATTTGGCATATTTCAAGATATTTTATGTAGTTAAAGCCCGTTTTGGACGATGAGACTATGTATAAAAGCAGTCTCACCCAGTTGTTTAAATTTTTCGTTAAAAATTTGGAATTTTGGGGGTAAATTTATGGTCGACATCCCTTTGTATTGTAGGGTTGACATTGTCGGCCGTAAGGGTTTTACATTAACTTTTTCCTTCACCTTTATACCTATTATGGAAAACTATCTTTATATTATAAATAATTAAAATTAATAATAAAAATAAATATAAATTATTATAATTAATATCAAATATACTAAAAATTATTTAAAGTATTTATAAATTATTTTGAATTAGTTATAAATTATTTAAAGTAGTTATAAATTATTTAAAATAGTTATATGTTATTTATGTTATAAATAATTAAAATTAATAATTAAAATCAAAAGGAATTATTATAATTAATATTAGATAAATTAAAAATCATTTAAAATATTTATAAATTATTTAAAATAGTAGAGTTATACGTGAAAGGTTCAACTGATGAGTCGGTGTACTCGAATTATACGTTAAAGGTTCAACTAATGAGTCGATGTACTAGGGTTATATGTTAAAGGTTCAACGGATGAGTCGATGTATTAGGGTTATACGTTAAAGGTTCAACAGATGAGTCGATATGTTTAGGTTATACGTTAAAGGTTTAACGGATGAGTCTATGTACTAGGGTTATACGTCAAAGGTTCAACGGATGAGTCAATGTACTAGGGTTATACGTTAAAGGTCAAACGGATGATTCGATGTACTAGGGTTATACGTTAAATGTTCAAATTATGAGTCGATTTACTAGGGTTATACGCTAAAGGTTCAATGGATGAGTCGATATGTTAAGGTTATACGTTAAAGGTTCAACGGATGAGTCAATGTACTAGGGTTATACGTTACAGGTTTAACTGATGAGTCGATGTAATAGGATTATACGTTAAAAGTTCAACTGATGAGTCGATGTACTAGGGTTATATGTTAAAGGTTCAAAGGATTAGTCGATGTACTAGGGGTATACGTTAAAGGTTCAATGGATGAGTCGATGTACTAGGGTTATACATTAAAGGTTGAACGCATGTGTCGATATGTTAAGGTTATACATTAAAGGTTCAACGAATGAGTCGATGTACTAGGGTTATACGTTAATGGCTCAACGGATGAGTCTATGTACTAGGGTTATACGTTAAAGGTTCAACGTATGAGTCGATGTACTATGGTTATACGTTAAAGGTTCAACGGATGAGTCGATATGTTAAGGTTATACGTTAAAGGTTCAATGGAGGAGTCGATGTACTAGGGTTATACGTTAAAGGTTCGACGAATGATTCGATGTACTAGGTTTATACGTTAAAGGTTCAACGGATCGTGTTGAATGTTAACTAATCGTGATGAATGTTAACTAATCGCGATGAATGTTAAGTAATCGTGATGAAAGCTGGCGGGAAAACGTTGGCTGGAAAACGTTGGCGGGAAAACGTTGGCGGGAAAATATTGGCGGGAAAAAACCATTTCTCTCATTTTTTACCATAAAAAGACATGTTATCTTTATAACCACACACTCCTACCAACACAACCACCAGCAGATCACACACACACTTATTATCACAACCACATTGTTATTATGAAGATGCTAGAGCATGAAGCTTTTCCGTGTAGTTGTGGATATAGAGATGTAGTTCTACGAGAATCGTGGCAAGCTGAAACCCTTGGTAGACCATACTATGCATGTCCACAATCACGGGTGAAACCTCTAGTTTCATATGGATGCAATTTTTTCTTATGGAAAGATGAACGAGTCAGACTACTAGTCAGTTCTCTTGTAGCTTCAATGAGCTTTTCTCCGAGACCTTCAATGACTCCAATTTCTTCTACAAGATCTTCTTCGAGACTTTTAACGACTCCAATTTCTTCTCCAAGCTCTTCAACGTGTGCAAACTGTATGCCTTGAATGGAAAGATAAAGGTACTTCAGAAAACGATAGAACTTTATAGCCATCATGATAGGCACACAATCTATTCAGCCGCACTACTTCACGACCTTTACGATGACATGGGAAACATTAGTTTGAACTAGTTTGTGATGTGTCCGTTTTCGTGTTTATGAGTCTATTATTATTGTAATATCCATGTTTAAGTAAGCGCGTGTTAAAGTGTCCGTGTCAAATAAAACTATGTTTAGGCGTGTCTGTTTGTAAGTCTCTCATTTGTTTTCATAAGAGGTATGTATAATATTTTGAATAAATAAATGTTTGTTGCACGAAATTCTCATTTTGTAGTATATAAACGTCGCGAAAATAATATGACACGATAGTTATATAGTTTCACTTTATTTTAAAAATAACAGTTATATAGTTTTTTTAAATAATACTTATATTGTAAATAAGTTATTATAATTATAAGGTTTTATAAAATTTATATAAGGTTTTTTTAATATATATAAGTTTTTTTAATATATATATAAGGTTTTTTATAAAGTATTTTAAAAAAATTTATATAAATTTTTTAAAAAAATTTATATAAATTTTGTTATCTAAAATTTTAGATGTATATTATTTATTTGTCTATAATTTTAAATTTAATTAGAAAAAATAATGTTAAGAACTTAGGGTCAAAACACGTAGGGTCGACATTCTCGATCCTAAGTCTTTTATATATTATTTTTTTATTTTATATATATTTTTAAATGTATTAATAAAGTTAAAAATCTAGGGATAAAATATATAGTCGACAGACCCTGTGATATTTTATATATTATTTTTTATTTTATACATAATTTTAAATATATATTATATTAAATAATAATAAAGTTAAAAACTTAAGGTCAAATCATTTAGGGTTAATATTGTTAACCCTAGAGTTTTTATATATTATTTTAAATTATTTTAAATGGTAAAATAGTGGAAAAGTAATACTATACACTTAGGGTCGACATTGTCGACCCTAAACCTTCAGTTTGACTTTACACTTTAATGGAATAATGGTGGGCGTCATGCTCACCTAGGGTCGAAAATGTAGACTCTAAAAAATACCCGACCCTAACCCTTTATATTGTTGTAGTGTTTTCGGTAGGTGTTTAAAAACTCTTTCAACATATAACACATAAATGCATATAGTGAAATTCCAAAAACACTCACGTGAATAACGTTCCGCAACTTGCAAATACTCATCAAATGTATCGGAGTGTGGTGCCATACGCCAATTGGCGTATAACGGACACACGGTGCAGACTAGCGCCGTAGGCTCGCGTTATGTCCATCCAGTGGCGGACCTTGAACATTTATTTTGGGAGGGCCGAGTTATATTTTACATAACAAAATAAAAAAATGGAGAATAACTTTCAGACGGAATGCATAATATATACACTATTCGTCACGATCTTTGGGAGGGCCGGAGCCCTCCCCAGTCTCCACTAGTGTCCGCCCCTGTGTCCATCACTCTCGGCTGCCATATACGTCGCCACATACTATAACGCGAGCGAGGGTATGATTCTTGGCGCCGTCGATGAGGCGTTATGCCCATGGCTTGAGCCGTGGGACATACCAGGAACTCTTATACAGTATGTGTTTATAAACATATGTTACAGTTTTCTTTGAAAGTTCATCGATAGAAGAACAACGTGTTGTCACGAGGTGATTATGTAAATCTGATTAATAGAATAATCAGAAACAAATCCAGATCTATAAAATCCTGATAAAATTTACTAGTAAACAATTACAAACCCAGTCTTTAATACGTATTAGCTAGGTGTCTTATGTACTTGTTACGTGCAGTGTATCTCTTTCCCATTTTATAAACATCACCCCTTGCTACTGTATTTAAGCACCATCATTCATCTAAAATTTCATGCACTGATACATACAGCTAAAAAAATCCATTCAATATTTAACATTCACACTAACACATAAATATTGAAATGGCTAGTATATCAAATCTTCGGCATGTGTATGTAGTGACGTTCCCAGCACAAGGCCATGTCAACCCATTTCTAAGACTTGCTAAGCTTCTAGCTTCGAAGGGTAACCTTCTAGTTACCTTCTCTACGACCAAATCCTTTGGAAAGAAAATGAAGGAAGCTGGAACTGATGTCTCGGGTGATCCTACCCCAGTTGGCAACTGCGGCGGAATGATTCGTTTTGAGTTCTTTGATGATGGGTGCTCAGAAGACAGCGAACGCAACGATCTTGAATCTCATTTGTCTATGATTGAGACTCATGGAAAGAAAGCACTTACTAGTATCCTTAAGGATCATGCTCAAGATGGTAGCCCGGTCTCTTGCGTTATCAACAACCCCTTTATGCCTTGGGTTTGTGAGTTAGCACAAGAGCTAAACATTAGTTCAGTAATGCTTTGGTTGCAATCTTGTGCTTGTTTTGCCTCTTATTACCATTACGGGAATTCGGTTATATCTTTTCCAAGTGAGGAACAACCAGACTTGGATGTTCAGATGCCGAACATGCCTTTGTTGAAATCGGACGAGATTCCAACTTTTTTACATCCTTCAACGACTTACCCGTTTTTGAGAACAGCCATCATAGGGCAGCTCAAGAGCTTGTCAAAAACGTTTTGCATACTGATGGAAACGTTTCAAGAACTTGAAGATGACTTAATCAAGTACATGTCTACAATATGCCCTATCCGACCCGTCGGTCCAATGTTCAAAAACCCTGTACTTGAAACGATCTCGAATATCTCTGGTGACATGAAAAAGGCGGATGATTGTCTAAAGTGGCTAGACTCAAAGAACCCTTCATCGGTTGTTTATATAGCGTTTGGAACTCTTGTAAGTTTTAGCCAAGAACAAATGAGCGAGCTAGCTTATGGTATTTTGAATTCGGGCCTCTCATTTTTGTGGGCCTTGAGGAAGGGTGCCACTTTTACAGGAGAATCTGGCACCCTTCCAAAAGAGTTTTTGGATTCAGTGGGAGATAAAGGAATGATTGTGGAATGGAGTCCACAAGCCGAGGTGTTATCCCACCCGGCAGTGTCTTGTTTCGTGAGTCATTGTGGGTGGAACTCGACTTTGGAGGCGTTGTCAAGCGGTGTTCCCGTGGTGGCATTTCCGGGGTGGGGTGATCAAGTGACTGATGCAAAGTACTTGGCTGATGAATGGAAGGTTGGGATTAGGATGAGTAGGGGTCAGATTGAGAACAAACTGATTGGGAGGAAGGAAGTGGAGATGTGCTTACGGGAGGCGACTAGTGGCGTAATGGTGCCCGAGATGAAAAGGAATGCTTTAAAGTGGAAGAAATTGGCGGAGGAAGCGGTGGCAGGAGGTGGTTCCTCGGATCGAAATATTCAAGAGTTTGTTGATGAGGTTCGGACAATTATGGTGAAAAGGACATGAGCAGACATAATGTTCTGGATTTGTTTTCATGTATTTGTTTGGTTTCATCCAATAATATCGTACAAGTTTATGAATCATGAATCATGATCTAGGAATGCCATATTTGCTTGGCACAATTTAATAAAAAGCTCACTTTAAATACTCTTCTTATAATTAAAATATATGACTAGGAAAACGGTGGAGTGGAACCTTTTTTTATTTTAGCCTATATCCTCTAACTCATCATATTATATATCTATATCTATATACCCTATAAAGGGTTTATAGCAAATGTTGAAACTTGAATGTTGAAAAGTTGAAAACTCACTAAAATAAGCAAGTAATAACTAAATTAGGCAAGTAGTATAACAAAAACTATGTAGTTAATAACAAAAACTCTGTAATTGACATTTCAGATTCTATATATAGTAAATAGTAGAAAGACAGTGTCAAATTCTATCTATAATTAAAGCAATTTTCTTAATTATAGAAACACAGTTATACCAATATCAATCACACACTTCTTACTGAAACGTAAAATCCTCTGGCGGGATGAATGAATTTTTTTTAAAAACTCTTTTAAACTCAAACCTAAAATCCTTGGCCTATATAAATCACATACTTCTTACTTGAGGTTAATCACAGAGCTATTACTTGCAAATCCTTGGCCTATATAAATCACATAGCTATTACTTGCAATGACGAATGAAAAAATTGTCAGTAACGTAAAATTCTTTGTGTCTAATCATAGTTTTCTGAAACCACGGGAATTACATGAGGTATTTCACACTTATTTCACATCTTCTATAATGTTTTTTCCATAAAAAGTATTGTCAGTAACGATCGAGTGTTATTGTTGCAGGTGTATTCTGGTGGTATGATTCTATGCACTCCTATCTATGTTAATAGCAATGTTGTAGGTACATATTATAAAGTACTTACCATATAGGTACTTATTATCATAGGTGTTGTGTCTTTGATCATTTGACACGTACTTATATTGACTAGCTGTTTGCATAAGTCGACTAACATTTATTACCTTAAGTCTAGCGATCTCGTTACTATCTTTATCTTTCATGTAATACTTGTATTATTCTATTTGACGTTGCAGATTTTTAGAGACACGTGCATCTCCATTACATAATCTTGGAGTCCTTCTCGTATGATAAGTTTAGTTATGTGATTACATTTGATCATTTCACTTAGTGAAATTTATGCATATGAAATTTACGCTTTACATATGTATTCTTTGATGTTGATCTATGTTTAATTGTAAATATGTAACTTTATTTGATATGTACGGGCGTCAGTTGAACACATCTGATGTCGCGTATCTGGCAACTAGGAAGCACTTTTTTATCTAAAAAAAGAAATGTATAGGAATTCTCACTTATTTATATGATCTTTTTAATAAATCCCTTTTATCCACTGTATTTCTTATGCTTGTTTATTGCTATTTATTTCTTTTACGTTTCTACTTTGCAGTTTCTTATATGCAAACAGACGGTCACTGATTTCTATCCAGGATTTCTATAGGTAGATTAGCTATATTTTCAGCTTGCTTCTTTATTACATACTGTAGTATTTAGAAACTCAGGGTTTAAGGTGCTTGTTTGCTTTACATCTGAAGTTTGGTGGTGTTTTTGCTTCAGGTTAAAGTCGCCTTTGACCACTAATGGTGGGGCTAGATGATAAAGGAAATGTGCAACATATGATAATTTATACTCCGTAATTGATTTAGCTCTCCATTATTCATGATGGTGCTTACTAATAGATTTATTGAGAATACATATGTCAAGCTGAATGGACTTTATTTGTGTAAATTATTGCATACCGGTTGATGTCTAACAACAAAAAGGAAAAAATATATGTATATAAATACCGAATAGAAAGACAGTAGTAACATTATGTTCTTTTACGCTTATATGTAAAATATATTATCGAAAGTTGAATTATCAGAGATTAAAATCCCTTTTCAATTATAATTTGACGTTACCACAATACCGCGTCTCGTCAATTATCCGCCGCTATGCGCGGGTACTCGCCTAGTACCCTATAAAGGGTGTATGTAAAATGTTGAAAAGTTGAATGTTGAAAATTGAAAGTATATTAAGAATGTATTCTAATCTCTGTATCAATCTTCAAGGAAATGCTGAAATATTAAATACAATGTGACTATTTTAAGAAATCTTGAAATGGTTGAATCACAGGAAGTTGATAAACTCTGCAACACATTTCAAATTTGATTTATTTAAGTTTAGAAGGTTTAACAACCTATAATTTGGATAAGGAAATGTTGAAATTCTTAAAAACAAATGTTTGAAATTTTTAAAAATAATATCTGGAAACTAATATGTGGAATTTATATTTGGAACAAATCAATGATGGAAACTCGATTTTGTGGGGCATGGTCAATATGTTTGTCCCGAAAGATTTGATAAATAATCAAAATTATGGTTTTGTTGGATACACATAAATGGGTCCAAGCCCATAATCAATTTCAACGTTATGAAATGTGTATTAAACTAGCTCTACATTTGCTAATCTCTTCTCTATCACACATATAAAATTATTTTCTTGAAATTAAATGTTGAATATATGCTTTAGGAACCTTTTTATATATTCCACTGACATTAAGTTACACAAGAATTGATTAAATGTTTGAAAATATTTTTGGTAGCTACACATATATTCGGAGATAATTTCAAATCAAATATTTACGGAAGCCATTAAAATACATTAAGGTATTGGTGGAATGTTTGGCTGTCATCCAAATACGTAATATTTTACACAAGAAGTTATTGGCGCAATTCTTTTAAATTTTAAATTTTATAGTTCAAATTTACACACCTTAATGCCTATATAAACAATCCCTTCGATGTCTGCATGAATTGCGATACTCACATACAAATAAGAAGAGATAGCAATGATAAATGAGGTAGGTTTTATGTACAGACGTGTTTAAATTAACTTGTATGATGGTTTTGTTTTCTTTACACTCGTGTTTAGATAATACCAATGTACTTAACTGATCCTTTATCGAGTTATATCATTTTAGCTCCAAAAATCAATTCAACCCTTTTTCTTATAATGTTTCATAGATCAAAACCAAGGCTCGTTGATGTTGTTGTTGGTTGCATGATTTCTTGCATGGTTAGAGTATCCTTTCTTTCTCCTCCAATTAATTTCCTTTGGCACAAATTTAACTATTTGCTACTACTAATATAAACCGTTCACTTTTCTTATGTCATCAAACAAAGTATACACCCACAAGAGTTATTTTTCTTTCTACGTTATTGTATTTATTTGTGACAACCAGTTGATGTGGAGAACGAGATGGTGATAAACATGGATGGAGACTTGAAGAGGATGATTTGTTGAAATCTTTGACTGGATATTGTATATATTTTAATTCTCATATTTGTATTCTTATAAACATATGCTTTTGTGTGCTTAAGATCTTTTTCTTATGTTCCTTTAATGGTTTTTTATGTGTTGTTTGTTTTGATTCATGCTAGGCTTGACCGTAAGTTCAAGGTAGGAAAACTAATACTGTACAATTTTGGAGATAGACGAGGCTTGACCAAGTCTATCAAGCAAGATGATGATGATATTCACAGGTTATGTGATTAGGTCCTCACATCCATAACTTTATATTATTGAGTTCTCGCGCCTCATATGTTGATTCCTATATATGTTCTTTGTGTATGATCTTATCTTGTTTCGAGGTTGTTGTCTTCGTGGAAGAAGTGAGGGTGATAGATGATCATTTTTGTGCTCATTTTCTTCATAAGCATTCTTTAATGTCTTTTCCCTACATACGGTGCTCTTCAGTCAAGTATCTCGCAATTCTATTTTGAGTTTTCATTTGTTGTTACTTTTTATATTATACAAACTCTTACTCTCATTTCAAAACCACACTAAATCACACTTTGCTATCTTCTCTATACTAACTCAATATTTTTATTTGAATATAACCATCAACTGCTCGAGCGTCATTTGCTATTCCAGCTAGACTAAAACTAGGTTAATGATCAACATGTGGATTTTCATGTAGGTGAGATTGTTTTTTCATTTATAGATTTTGCAAATTCGTGTTTATATTGGTATTTGCGGGTAAGGGTTTTCTCCGCTATTTTTCTGTTGTTTGTTAGTTTGGGGCTAGATTTTGTAACTTAAGTGAATTTATTAGTTTAGTTTGATTAGTTGCTGACATGGTGTATGAGGATGATGGTGGAACTTGAAATTGTGAAAGGATGAACTTTGTATAATTGGACATGAAATTTTATTTGCATCCCATGTATGTTGTTGAGTTGCATAGATTAGTGATTTTATTACTAACTTTGTGAAGGATTATGAGTTATTATTAGTCTTTTGAGAAGTTCACATCTTATCAACGGCAACGAAACTAGAAAGTTAGTAATGCCGGTAGAAGGGATTGATTGATTATGACATGACGACATTGTCTTAATTGATGGGAACTCGAGTAGAATTCCCCTAAATGATAAGATGCTGATTATCAAAAGTGATCTAAATAATTCTTGATGGATGACGATATCCTATATTTAGACTTAAAATTATAACGTGAATGGTTGTGAACTAGTTATAGATATTATAATCTAGAAGGAACTTAAAGTGAATTTATTAAAAGATGTTTATCTTATCTGAAACTTTAGGAGGTATTTGTTAGTGAATTACCTAGACTTTCGCCATTAAGGCAAGTAGAATTTGGTATTTGATTATATTCTCGGTGCTGCACTTGTGACTTGTGCACTGTACGTCAGCACCATCTGAATTAAAGGAATTACCATACAACTGAGAAAGTTGTCGGAGAAAGATTTTATTATACCAAGCCTGTCATCCTGAAGAGCTATGGTGTTATCTTTCCTTATATCTATAGATTACTGTGACTGAGTAAATTGACAATCGAAAACGATATCCATAACTCGAAATGGAAGATTTGTTCGATCATTTACAAGGTTCTACTGTATGTTTTAAAGATTTGATCCACGGCATGGTTATCATCAACTTCGCATCTGCGAAAAAGATTATCTATTCCAATCATTACATCCAGAACTTGTGATGAACATTATGAGTTTCACGTGATGTCGTTTGGATTGATCAATGCACATGTGGCATTCATAAATTTGGTGAATCACGTATGTAGGATGTAATTTGATAAATTCATGCTTGTGATCATTAGTGACCATTTATTTGCTTATAAGAATAAGGATGAGTTAATAATTATTAATAAGAATGCCCTGAATTGGCTAAACAATAAAAACCTGTACCTTGAATAATTAACACGTGATTAAAGACTTAATACTTTACATGATTTGACTATGGGATTAAAAGGATAATGGAATATAAATTGACTCTTCAAAAATTAAGAGCCCTTTTAAGACTTTGGATTTTACCAAAAAGAAATGGAACTATGTTTTGAAAAATGTTTTAACAAAGGATTTTTAAAGGGATTATTCCCTTATACACAAACCATTTAACTAAACTTCTGTTTAGGGGTAAATGTTTGTGTATACCTTAAGACAACTTAAGAAGGATTTAGGAAAACCATTTAAACCATGACTTGAAACTTGAAACGACAATTTTTGCTTTTCAAACTAAGAAAACTTTGACCAAAGTATAAACAAAGGTTTTTCGAACATTTACGAATCTTAATAATTATTTTTGATAAATCAACAAAAATCTTGTTAATTAAATTCAAATTTATTTTGAACATTTTTATAATTGGTCGAACTAAGAAATTTAAAATCTTTACTTTTACATTATATAAAAATTGAATATTTAATATTTAATTAGTTGTAATAATTATGGACGCTTTAAACGTCAGCTTGTGTAAAACATATAAAGATAATAGTTGAGACGAAACTAAAACATAGAAGATATGAAGAAAGAATTTTGAATAAATACAGTTATGATATTTATTTCATCATGAGAAGTGAATATAGACACCGACACATTATGTAGAAAAGATAAAGAACCAGTTAGGACATGTTCCTTAATAATGAAGGTGCAAAATAAATTGCTGAACGATATAGAAACAAACAATGTTTGTAAAAAGGATAATATAGATAATAAAAAGGTTTCACGGCTAGTGTAAACCATCAGCATTGAGAAGCCGATAGCATTAAATATTTTATTAGGCCGTTTATGGTTGCCTAAATATGGAAAATTGTGAGATATAGTTATGTTGGAATTTGTAAGTATAAGTATTATATGTATGTCATTTTTGACTACAAATATCTTTGTCTGAAGAAGTTGTACTAATGGCAAATTATGAAGGCAGACATCGCCTCATACATTAGTAAACGTCTAGCTATTGCAAAGGTCATCATCTGAATTTGATTCGATTTGGGTCACCGTCGACAGACTGACCAAATCTGCTAATATCATTTCCGTTAATGATAAATGCAAAAGAATTATGTAAACATAGTGTGCCTGTATCGATCATCTATATCAAGATCTTCGCTTCGCATCGAATTTCTAGAGATTTGCTCAGAAATCCTTGAGAACGAACCTTGATGAGAGTACTATGTACCATCCCAAATCGAAGGGACGAGGTAAAGTAACGATACAAGATAATATAAGTGTTGTTTTATGTTTGAATGATTGACCTTTGGTAATAGACCGTATAATCGTTTTCCTTTGGAGGGATTATCATTGATAATCATCGTATTAGGATCAAGATCGAATCTTGTTAGGATCTGAATCTTAGAGCATCTGTAAGCAGGAGTTGAGATGAAGACATCCGACATACACCCATTGTGAGTTGGACATGTCTTTTAGGTTTAAGGTTTCCTGTGATGGCGAACCTATCCTTGCAAAATACCCGACCCGCGAGATCTGAAATGATTGTTGAAATTAGGATCTGATTATTGATAGCCGGTAGTGGGCAAGAGGTTATGTGAATGTGAAATGTAGATCTTGAAGTGCCAAATGGGTAGCGAAGTTATGCCAAAAATTTTAACCTTGGAAAAATGAATTCATGATCTGACAAATCATGGGATATAAGTCCCCGTTGTTTGGGACCATTGAGATGATGTAAAAGTTGGGATTGAAAGGCATATAAGCTGGATCTACCCTAGGACTTCAAAGACTGCGTGAATTATGTTTCGTAAATCAAACTTGATGGAATATCTATCAAGTGAAATTCTGATTATTCTTAGTAGAGCTTAGATCGGCGAAAGTTGCATTCATCAGAAACTCGTGAACATCATGGATAGAGAAAGTAAGTCAACATTTAGCCTGATCTTATTCCCGTAGTTATGTTTGATGAAACTCGCATATTATAATGGATTACACTTGTGAGAAAAGACCGAATGTGGAGGAAATACCCACATGGCTTTAACTCAATAAGAAGCGAGTAGTAAGATGATCTTTGAGGACAAAGATCCTGTTTAGGGGTAAATGCTGTGACAATCCGTCAATTTACGATTGATATTTTATTCTCAAATATTATTTGAAAATATTATTTTAATGTTACAATATGAACTCACTTATTTCTGGGAAGAAATTTGGATTTACGTCTTGAAGTAGCATCGACTACGTCTAAACCGGAGGATTCAACGTTACGTGCTTACGTTTATATACACCGTCTTTGGTGACAGTCCGACATTTCAGAAAATAAATTTATATGAGAATATTATTTTGGAATTTTAAATTTGTGTTAGTTCATAAACTCACAAATTTACGAGAAGAAACTAGGACTTACGATTTTATTTTAACATCCTTTACGACTAAACCGGAAACCTTAGGATTACGTATTTACATTTTCGAACTCCGTTTTTGATGAAACAATTTTTATTGGATTCGTTTTGGGACGTCGATTCATAATTTATAAAAACGTTTTTCGTAAAACGACCCGAGGGCACGCAAATCGAGGAAACTAGAATCGAGGAGTACCCGTAAATAAATGGGATGAGACAAGTGGGACACTTGTCCCACCCCACTCCCAAAACCGGCCAACTTAAGCTAACACACCTCAATAGGTGTCAAAGTGTAGCTTAAACACTTACATGTGTAAGTAAGCTTACACATTAAGCTTTCTACAACACAAAACCAACTAACACAAACCACTTCACTTCATTTCTCATGCAAACAACTACACAAACTCTCTCTCTCACTCATCTATGCCGTCCCATATCCTTCCTCAAACACCCATTTCATACAAATTTTAACCATGAACATATGTTATAATCAACATATGTTAATATCCATTCAAAAAGAGGAAGATTGATGCAAGTTTTAACATCCATGGAGGAGTTTTCATATTGTTTTGAGGCTGATTTTCCACAAGGAGTTCATGGAGCATGGTGGTCTTGAAGATGGTCATGGTTGTCTACAAGTTTCTCCATCAAAAACCATGTCAAAATCATAACCTACATCAAGTTGGTGGTATAAAGATTGTCCTCCTCAACTTCTTGTTATTTTGATTATGTAAACATGTATTTTATTTCCTATTGTATATATTTATGATGATTATATGATGATAAAAATGTTATGTGGGGATTTGTTGTTGATAAACATGATTAAAAAGGTGAAAAACCATATGAAACAAGGTTAAAATCTTGTTTAAATTACATGGCTGTATAAAACAGTAAAGAAGTAAGTCATGAACTGATAAAATGATGAAGTAGGATGGATTTACAGTAAGCTATGGGTCTTGTACACATGTGAGAGTTGGCCATGCAATGGAATCAAAATAATGAGTGAGATATGATCAAAACAAGTTTAGGGTATAAATCTGAAGTTACTATTTTGGACGATATTTAGAAAATACTTAAAGGATGATTCAACAGTAGCTATAGAAGAGTTAAATGTAGCAAATATCATGTAGTTTATGTGATAAAAATTTGAGCTTCTATCTCCATGTAGAACTCAAGATATGGCATTTTTGGTGAAGATGAAGTTAAAAATCAGATTTTTGGAAATTAAAGAATAATACTATTATATAAGCACTCACATTTTAATATATAAAATGTAAAATAAAAACCCACTAACTTATAAAACTTATTTATATAAATATATATAAAAGGTTAATCAAATGGATAAATTATATAAATGGTGGTGAAATAATGTTTATAAGTAATAAAAACTATAAATATGATTTTTACGACTTTTTCGGCTATTGCCGTAAAATTAACGTTTTTGTTAAATAAAACTTAGATGGTTGGACCCGTCTAATGAAAACTTTATAAAATTTATATACTGATATATAGACATGTATAACAAGTGAAAACCGATAAAACCCGAACTATAGGGCATACGGACATTAACAAGCTAAGTAAACATATTGGACTAATACTTGGGCTAATAATTGGACTAAATAAGATAAACACCCATAAAAAGAACTTATTGGGCTTAACCCATTTGGGCCCAACTTGAAAGTGTATGTACTGATAATATAAGTACAAAATGAATTAAAATAAGTTAAATAACTTATAATAAGTTTATTGGACTTAAAATACATAAATAGGTAAAACTAGTGAACTAGTATAAACGTTACCGACACATAACACTAAAATGAGTAAACGAAAATATGTAAACCCACTTGATCATCATATATAAATAATCATCATATGTATACATAATTGATATTTTTATAAAGTCATTGGACATGAGTCTAAGACCGAGTATTATTTGTCTAGGTTTCCGTGATTGAAGCACGTACCGTACGTCCGAATTGTCGATAACCCGCCTTCCCACATCAACGTGAGTTCATAGCCTCGCACTCTTTTAAATGTTTTATAAATGCTTTATAAACCCGCGAGGGAGATAACATGTTAGTTTTTATAAAAGTTTGGACACCATTTGTCCCGATTGTTTGTTTATTAATTTTGGACCCGAATGATTGAATGACCCGATTGTATGACCCGATAAATGATCAATGGACCCGATAGATGAAATAAAATGGATTATTAAAGTTAGGTTATGTCACTAAAAGTCCCATTAGCATGAATTGTGAACTACCGGGAGTTGGTAGACGCTTATGCATTTAATAGTACTATTTGGGGACGATCACCCCAGTTCGCGCCTTGACGGTTGATCCCCGTCGTGCCACATTGATTGGTAAGCGAATTAATGTATGAGAAGATTTCAATAGCGTGACCTTTGTGACGACACGCTACTTTAGATGGGCAAAATTTGTATCGGGTTAGCTACCCGTTGTTGGTTTAATAAGGTAACAATGTCATGCGGCTTATAATAATCCGAATTAACAAAATAATAATAGACGCTCCGAATTACGATGTATTGCCTGACTAGCAATACAGGGTCATACTATTGATATTATGATTGTATTTTGGTTTTCATAACCATATTCATATAACGATTTTTAATTGATTTTATACAACGTCATAAGACGTATTGTATGATGTTTTTACGACATTGGCTCGTATATTGATTTTAAGGCAAATGCCTATATTATGATTTTCGATAAGGATTTGTATAAAGTGATTTTGGCTATTTTACGGCCTATTATAATGATTTGTACGAATTGATTTTTGGTACTAATTTTATACCAAAGTTATATTGATGGAATTTATTAAACTCTATGAATTCACTCGGCGTTATCGCTGACCTTTTCTTTTAACATGTTTTATCTCAGGTACTTGAAGGTAATTCTCGGGAAGACAACAAGAATTCATGGCCCGCACCTAAACTATATTTTTCCATTCAAATACTTTGTAAAACTTTGTATGAAATATAATGACTTGGGACCTATGTAACTTTGATGTTTATGAATGGAAATGATTTATTATTAAACGACGCGATTTTTATGCGTTGTCTATGATGTGAGTAATGTGCTATCCCGTAACACCAACTAGTCTTCCGCTGAACTGAGTTGTATAAATTTGGGGGTGTTACATGGTTGGTCTAGGTAAGTATCCATGTCTGCCAGCTTTAACCCCTATTCTCTTCCTTTCTTGTCACTTGCAACTTTTTCAGCCTGAAAGTTAATTCCCTTTGTTATCCAAGTTTCAATCTTCACACTTTTGCCCCAAAAACTTTCCAAAAGATATTAAAAGGACTTGTTTTGTCATTTCTTGATATTTGAAAGACCAAACTTGTTCTTTCTTGTATCTTGAGGGTATTCATGGTATGTTTGACTTTAAGGAGGAGTAATATTGACAATTTAGTTTTGTTGAGGGACTAAACTTGCCAATTCTTCAAAGTGGAGGCCCTTTTTGTAAATTTGACAAATTTAAGGACCAATCTTGTAATTATGAAAAAACAAGGGGCTTAATGTGTTAATTCTTCAATATTGGAGGACCCTTCTTGTATAATCTTCAAAACTTTTCAAGGTTTATTCTTGGAAAATCATCACTTGGGTCCGCTTCATTGTGCGGCTTCTTTTCCCGTGTTCGTTTTTCTTTGATTCTTGTAATCTTTTGTGATTTCCTAAATATCCCTACCTAAAATACGCATGTAACAAACACAAGCATATATTTGGCATATTTCATGATATTTTATGTAGTTAAAGCCCGTTTTGGACGATGAGACTATGTATAAAAGCAGTCTCACCCAGTTGTTTAAATTTTTCGTTAAAAATTTGGAATTTTGGGGGTAAATTTATGGTCGACATCCCTTTGTATTGTAGGGTCGACATTGTCGGCCGTAAGGGTTTTACATTAACTTTTTCCTTCACCTTTATACCTATTATGGAAAACTATTTTTATATTATAAATAATTAAAATTAATAATAAAAATAAATATAAATTATTATAATTAATATCAAATATACTAAAACTTATTTAAAGTATTTATAAATTATTTTGAATTAGTTATAAATTATTTAAAGTAGTTATAAATTATTTAAAATAGTTATATGTTATTTATGTTATAAATAATTAAAATTAATAATTAAAATCAAAAGGAATTATTATAATTAATATTAGATAAATTAAAAATCATTTAAAATATTTATAAATTATTTAAAATAGTAGAGTTATACGTGAAAGGTTCAACTGATGAGTCGGTGTACTCGAATTATACGTTAAAGGTTCAACTAATGAGTCGATGTACTAGGGTTATATGTTAAAGGTTCAACGGATGAGTCGATGTATTAGGGTTATACGTTAAAGGTTCAACAGATGAGTCGATATGTTTAGGTTATACGTTAAAGGTTTAACGGATGAGTCGATGTACTAGGGTTATACGTCAAAGGTTCAACGGATGAGTCAATGTACTAGGGTTATACGTTAAAGGTCAAACGGATGATTCGATGTACTAGGGTTATACGTTAAATGTTCAAATTATGAGTCGATTTACTAGGGTTATACGCTAAAGGTTCAATGGATGAGTCGATATGTTAAGGTTATACGTTAAAGGTTCAACGGATGAGTCAATGTACTAGGGTTATACGTTACAGGTTTAACTGATGAGTCGATGTAATAGTGATGAGTCGATGTACTAGGGTTATATGTTAAAGGTTCAAAGGATTAGTCGATGTACTAGGGGTATACGTTAAAGGTTCAATGGATGAGTCGATGTACTAGGGTTATACATTAAAGGTTGAACGCATGTGTCGATATGTTAAGGTTATACATTAAAGGTTCAACGAATGAGTCGATGTACTAGGGTTATACGTTAATGGCTCAACGGATGAGTCTATGTACTAGGGTTATACGTTAAAGGTTCAACGTATGAGTCGATGTACTATGGTTATACGTTAAAGGTTCAACGGATGAGTCGATATGTTAAGGTTATACGTTAAAGGTTCAATGGAGGAGTCGATGTACTAGGGTTATACGTTAAAGGTTCGACGAATGATTCGATGTACTAGGTTTATACGTTAAAGGTTCAACGGATCGTGTTGAATGTTAACTAATCGTGATGAATGTTAACTAATCGCGATGAATGTTAAGTAATCGTGATGAAAGCTGGCGGGAAAACGTTGGCTGGAAAACGTTGGCGGGAAAACGTTGGCGGGAAAATATTGGCGGGAAAAAACCATTTCTCTCATTTTTTACCATAAAAAGACATGTTATCTTTATAACCACACACTCCTACCAACACAACCACCAGCAGATCATACACACACTTATTATCACAACCACATTGTTATTATGAAGATGCTAGAGCATGAAGCTTTTCCGTGTAGTTGTGGATATAGAGATGTAGTTCTACGAGAATCGTGGCAAGCTGAAACCCTTGGTAGACCATATTATGCATGTCCACAATCACGGGTGAAACCTCTAGTTTCATATGGATGCAATTTTTTCTTATGGAAAGATGAACGAGTCAGACTACTAGTCAGTTCTCTTGTAGCTTCAATGAGCTTTTCTCGGAGACCTTCAATGACTCCAATTTCTTCTACAAGATCTTCTTCGAGACTTTTAACGACTCCAATTTCTTCTCCAAGCTCTTCAACGTGTGCAAACTGTATGCCTTGAATGGAAAGATAAAGGTACTTCAGAAAACGATAGAACTTTATAGCCATCATGATAGGCACACAATCTATTCAGCCGCACTACTTCACGACCTTTACGATGACATGGGAAACATTAGTTTGAACTAGTTTGTGATGTGTCCGTTTTCGTGTTTATGAGTCTATTATGATTGTAATATCCATCTTTAAGTAAGCGCGTGTTAAAGTGTCCGTGTCAAATAAAACTATGTTTAGGCGTGTCTGTTTGTAAGTCTCTCATTTGTTTTCATAAGAGGTATGTATAATATTTTGAATAAATAAATGTTTGTTGCACGAAATTCTCATTTTGTAGTATATAAACGTCGCGAAAATAATATGACACGATAGTTATATAGTTTCACTTTATTTTAAAAATAACAGTTATATAGTTTTTTTAAATAATACTTATATTGTAAATAAGTTATTATAATTATAAGGTTTTATAAAATTTATATAAGGTTTTTTTAATATATATAAGTTTTTTTAATATATATATAAGGTTTTTTTATAAAGTATTTTAAAAAAATTTATATAAATTTTTTTAAAAAATTTATATAAATTTTGTTATCTAAAATTTTAGATGTATATTATTTATTTGTCTATAATTTTAAATTTAATTAGAAAAAATAATGTTAAGAACTTAGGGTCAAAACACGTAGGGTCGACATTCTCGATCCTAAGTCTTTTATATATTATTTTTTTATTTTATATATATTTTTAAATGTATTAATAAAGTTAAAAATCTAGGGATAAAATATATAGTCGACAGACCCTGTGATATTTTATATATTATTTTTTATTTTATACATAATTTTAAATATATATTATATTAAATAATAATAAAGTTAAAAACTTAAGGTCAAATCATTTAGGGTTAATATTGTTAACCCTAGAGTTTTTATATATTATTTTAAATTATTTTAAATGGTAAAATAGTGGAAAAGTAATACTATACACTTAGGGTCGACATTGTCGACCCTAAACCTTCAGTTTGACTTTACACTTTAATGGAATAATGGTGGGCGTCATGCTCACCTAGGGTCGAAAATGTAGACTCTAAAAAATACCCGACCCTAACCCTTTATATTGTTGTAGTGTTTTCGGTAGGTGTTTTAAAAACTCTTTCAACATATAACACATAAATGCATATAGTGAAATTCCAAAAACACTCACGTGAATAACGTTCCGCAACTTGCAAATACTCATCAAATGTATCGGAGTGTGGTGCCATACGCCAATTGGCGTATAACGGACACACGGTGCAGACTAGCGCCGTAGGCTCGCGTTATGTCCATCCAGTGGCGGACCTTGAACATTTATTTTGGGAGGGCCGAGTTATATTTTACATAACAAAATAAAAAAATGGAGAATAACTTTCAGACGGAATGCATAATATATACACTATTCGTCACGATCTTTGGGAGGGCCGGAGCCCTCCCCAGTCTCCACTAGTGTCCGCCCCTGTGTCCATCACTCTCGGCTGCCATATACGTCGCCACATACTATAACGCGAGCGAGGGTATGATTCTTGGCGCCGTCGATGAGGCGTTATGCCCATGGCTTGAGCCGTGGGACATACCAGGAACTCTTATACAGTATGTGTTTATAAACATATGTTACAGTTTTCTTTGAAAGTTCATCGATAGAAGAACAACGTGTTGTCACGAGGTGATTATGTAAATCTGATTAATAGAATAATCAGAAACAAATCCAGATCTATAAAATCCTGATAAAATTTACTAGTAAACAATTACAAACCCAGTCTTTAATACGTATTAGCTAGGTGTCTTATGTACTTGTTACGTGCAGTGTATCTCTTTCCCATTTTATAAACATCACCCCTTGCTACTGTATTTAAGCACCATCATTCATCTAAAATTTCATGCACTGATACATACAGCTAAAAAAATCCATTCAATATTTAACATTCACACTAACACATAAATATTGAAATGGCTAGTATATCAAATCTTCGGCATGTGTATGTAGTGACGTTCCCAGCACAAGGCCATGTCAACCCATTTCTAAGACTTGCTAAGCTTCTAGCTTCGAAGGGTAACCTTCTAGTTACCTTCTCTACGACCAAATCCTTTGGAAAGAAAATGAAGGAAGCTGGAACTGATGTCTCGGGTGATCCTACCCCAGTTGGCAACTGCGGCGGAATGATTCGTTTTGAGTTCTTTGATGATGGGTGCTCAGAAGACAGCGAACGCAACGATCTTGAATCTCATTTGTCTATGATTGAGACTCATGGAAAGAAAGCACTTACTAGTATCCTTAAGGATCATGCTCAAGATGGTAGCCCGGTCTCTTGCGTTATCAACAACCCCTTTATGCCTTGGGTTTGTGAGTTAGCACAAGAGCTAAACATTAGTTCAGTAATGCTTTGGTTGCAATCTTGTGCTTGTTTTGCCTCTTATTACCATTACGGGAATTCGGTTATATCTTTTCCAAGTGAGGAACAACCAGACTTGGATGTTCAGATGCCGAACATGCCTTTGTTGAAATCGGACGAGATTCCAACTTTTTTACATCCTTCAACGACTTACCCGTTTTTGAGAACAGCCATCATACGGCAGCTCAAGAGCTTGTCAAAAACGTTTTGCATACTGATGGAAACGTTTCAAGAACTTGAAGATGACTTAATCAAGTACATGTCTACAATATGCCCTATCCGACCCGTCGGTCCAATGTTCAAAAACCCTGTACTTGAAACGATCTCGAATATCTCTGGTGACATGAAAAAGGCGGATGATTGTCTAAAGTGGCTAGACTCAAAGAACCCTTCATCGGTTGTTTATATAGCGTTTGGAACTCTTGTAAGTTTTAGCCAAGAACAAATGAGCGAGCTAGCTTATGGTATTTTGAATTCGGGCCTCTCATTTTTGTGGGCCTTGAGGAAGGGTGCCACTTTTACAGGAGAATCTGGCACCCTTCCAAAAGAGTTTTTGGATTCAGTGGGAGATAAAGGAATGATTGTGGAATGGAGTCCACAAGCCGAGGTGTTATCCCACCCGGCAGTGTCTTGTTTCGTGAGTCATTGTGGGTGGAACTCGACTTTGGAGGCGTTGTCAAGCGGTGTTCCCGTGGTGGCATTTCCGGGGTGGGGTGATCAAGTGACTGATGCAAAGTACTTGGCTAATGAATGGAAGGTTGGGATTAGGATGAGTAGGGGTCAGATTGAGAACAAACTGATTGGGAGGAAGGAAGTGGAGATGTGCTTACGGGAGGCGACTAGTGGCGTAATGGTGCCCGAGATGAAAAGGAATGCTTTAAAGTGGAAGAAATTGGCGGAGGAAGCGGTGGCAGGAGGTGGTTCCTCGGATCGAAATATTCAAGAGTTTGTTGATGAGGTTCGGACAATTATGGTGAAAAGGACATGAGCAGACATAATGTTCTGGATTTGTTTTCATGTATTTGTTTGGTTTCATCCAATAATATCGTACAAGTTTATGAATCATGAATCATGAATCATGATCTAGGAATGCCATATTTGCTTGGCACAATTTAATAAAAAGCTCACTTTAAATACTCTTCTTATAATTAAAATATATGACTAGGAAAACGGTGGAGTGGAACCTTTTTTTATTTTAGCCTATATCCTCTAACTCATCATATTATATATATATAACAAAAGTCGTGACACTTTCCTCTCACAATGCTACAGTAAAGCTTTAATAATAATTTTAAATGCTTAAGAACACTAAACCTAATAAACAAATGTTATCTTATCATTTGTCCTCTAACCACGTGTATCTCTTATCTGTTACACACAACACAAAACCTAACAAATCTCACACACCGCTTTCTTTTTCGCAGAACGCTTTCTCAAAAAAAAAACAACTTTTGAAGGCACCCAAAAACCATTAATTTGATATCGATGTTGTATTCTGTTGATGTTTGTCCATAATTTCAAAGTCTGCGTTCATTTTATCAAACGATTGAAGTGTTAGTGTGGTGGTGGTGAAGCGGCGGAGGTGGTAAGTGTTTTCTATAATCTATATCTTTTTAATTGTATGTAATTGATTTTTCCTCTTTTTATAGAGCTTAAAAGGTATGTGTGTACGATTCTTGATAAAGAGTATTGAAAAGTTTAAAGACGAAAATGGGTTGCACACCAAATGTTCGATGAATTGGTTAAATGAAAATTTTAGTCACAGGTTTTTGTATTTCTTTGCTTAGCGTACTCACTACTCAGGACCAGGTTATCAACCATAAATGTCACAACTTCAATTGGGCGGCGGCGGTTCTCTCCTATTGATGTAAGTTATGCCATATAATTTGTTAATGATACTAGAATCTGAAAATAAAGCATACTAAAAGCTATAGAACCAATATTTTTTTTATCTCATTGGGTCTTCTACTTGCAATATTTTATTACACTCCATATCGCATTTAAAAACACTACTTAAAAATCAATTTTCTGTTTTTGAAGATGTGGTGAGAAGAGGGCGGGGTGCCGTTGCAGCTTTGCACGTCGTTGGGACTTGAGAGGCGATTTTGTGGGATGCGATACCATCATGAGGTATAAGGCTCAGATTGGAATCTGGATAATTATTACTATTATGTATTCTTTTTGTGTTTTGAATGTCGAATAACTTGATATTGTTTTTATATAGGCTTTTTTTTTAAATTAGGGGTGTTTGGGATTGGGAATTATCTCATTTGTTATGCCATTAGGAATGATAGTCTAAACTTAAGTCTGTTTTTTGAAACTCAGATTTAACGGGCCTGCTGTGTAAGTCAGAATGGCAGTGCATCTGATTTATATGAATTTGGTTGTTTAATTAAACGTGAACAAAGCTTCAACCTACTGGTAACGACAAACCCATTGGTTATAGCCGGTAGCAAAGGTGACAGTCATATGATGTTTTTGACTATTAACTTCATGAACACTGAAAATTGTTTATGGAATAAATCAAATGGTGTAGTTAGCTTTTCTAATGATTTTATGCTTATATAAATTTGAAATTTTCAGATTCAAAAGATATATTGGAGTTTGGGTTGATCGGATCCCAGTTTGGATGAAGAATGCCATTGTCGACTCTTGGAAATTGGTTGCTCCTTACGACGGTGTTGTTGTTGTGGAACTTGGTAATATGACAAATATTGGAGAACATAGCCGACTTGGGTGGCAATATTGCATATGTATGTCTCCTATGTATTGTTAATTTCTCTGTTTAAAATTACATTTCTAATGGTTTATGCCATCTGAGCTTTCTACTTTTTTTCACAGTGGGCACAAACGTTATTCTCATGTCGAAATCACAACCAAATAGGTGAGTTGATCCTCAGAGACGCTCTCATGAGATAACCTAAAGTAAGCAAGTTCATAAATTTTCTCTCTTCTCTTATAGATTTAACCAACCAAAACAATTTTGTGAAAAGCTTTTACCTAGCTAGACAATAATGACCTTGGCTGATAAGTTGTAAAGATTGAATCTTTCTATTGTTTTGTTAATTTTCGTGATACTGTTAGCTGCTAGCTAAGTCCATTAACAAACATGCAGATTGTTAAAAGTGATCTTATTAATCTTTTTTATAGTAAATCAAGCTCAGATAACCAAACAAATGAGTGAAACCAAACAGTTTCTAAACCACTATATATGAATGCGAGTATGTAATTTGATTTATTATTTTATATGGTTGGGTAATGAAAACCGGAACATCGAATATTGTTCAAGATTCCTTTTTTGGTGAAGGTTAGTTTATCGAGTTTTCGAGTTGTCCCATTGTTACAAACACCCACATAGTTGATACAAAGCTGTGAAACATTGAACCTTTTATAAAATCCAAGTTATTGATTGCTTCGAGACAAAAGTTGGAGTTCTATTTTGTTTCGTAACATTTTAGTGTGTTCGTTATTTTCTCTTGAATATCATCAACCACATTTGGATGATATTTATCATATAAGTGTACTCAATATTCCTAGAACCATGGTTGCTTTACATACACACGTATATATTGTTCGAATGGAATCCTTTCAATTTCTATATCGAAGATATACTTACGAGTGAATGGAAATTACAACCACATTTCTTTGTTCTATATTGTTAGCAATTCACTAATTCTAAAATAATGTTATGACAGTTGGCATATTGTTCTTCAATGCATTTTGGAATAGAATTGAAATTATTAATTCTTGGGAGTATTCCTTCTTACGCAGTAAACGCACTAATGAATCAATGGCAACATGAAATCAGAATTGGACGAGCAAGAAAGAGGAACTGTTGTGTGCCAGTATTAAACAATATGAGCTTTAGGAAATGGAGGGTGTGATTTGGAGAATGCGAAGACATCAAGACAGAAGGCTCACGAGCTCCACATGGAAAAAAAGAAGTAATGTTGAACAAATCACTATCCAGACGAGCAACAAGACCAAAAGGAAAGCCGATTAATAATAAAGCTGTAGAATGCTCTACCAGTAGTATGACTAGGTACCTGTAGCAGTAGTACAGTAGAAGCAAGTAAAATAGGAACACCGGTATATATACCACCAAAGTAATTTCCATTTTGTAACCCGTAACAAATATGATGTACTCTTTTTAACTCTTGCAACAACTGAACGCTCTAAATGAAAACTCTCAATCTATTACACACCAGTGTCAAATATTTTTTTTACTGCAACACATATAACTTACTGATACTATTTTCTAATGTTATTGTGCAAGTAAAGACCCGCCGCAGCGAAGCGCGGGTTTCCATACTTGTTTATTTCTATTTTTTACTTTGGTTTCACAAAAATATCATCTTCGCTCACAAACACGAATTTAAAAAAAATGTAAAAAAACAAAGAAAAAATTTTCTCTCCTCACCGAAAAGTCACAAACAACTGACGTAAAAGAAGATGATGTCGTGACGCTAACCGAAAAACACTAGAGTAGGTGCCACATAATACTAGAAAACTCTCATTTTCCATCACACCCATTCCCCTAATAATGATACTGGCAAAGACATGAGCTGACAAAATTTACTAGCTGGATTTGTTTTCATGTATTTGTTTGGTCTCATGAATTCAAGAGCTTTTTAAAGTTGTAACTTATAATCATGGTCCAAATTGATCAAAAGTAGTTCTGGAATGGTAGAAGTTTATGAATCACGAGGCGTTCAAGCTCGTGTGATACATCGGGACTGAATCTTGTGGAATCATAAAAGTGTTTAGAGCGTATTTTCAGAGTTGCTTTCGGAATATTGAATGACTTATAGTTGGGTTAGTTTAGATTTTCATGGATAGTTATGATAATGAGTAACAAATACGCCGTGTGATGGTTCATTAAGTTTAATTTGAAGTAATAAAGATAAAAGAAGATTGAACACTTTAAACTTGATCAAATGAGACATTAAATATAAAAATTATTATTTTCAAACATTCTTTATTAAATCGACTTGTCATATAATATGTATAAACATTGGACATAACAAAAAGAATCAAGAAATTTGTATTAGGCATCTTACATATCGAATTTTTTAGATAAAAATAAAAACATATGAGTGAAATAAACAAACACATCTATATATCAAACTGATATATCTTATAATTCACAACAAACAAATCCTCCAAAAAATAAGAGTGAAATGCACATTTCATACCTGTGGTATGTCCAGATTGCATATATAGTAACCGGTCTTCTGAAACTGCAGGCGGCCTCCCTGGTCTTTCAATAAGTGTTCAGTTAGGTACTTTGACCGTAACGATGGTTATCCTTTGACCGTTATGTTTTGTTGACTTAGGGCTTTATTCGTCTTTTTCCTTCTTTTTTACCCATCACCCTTCCAACATCACCACTACCACCTGCACAATCACCACCTCCTCCACCACCATCACCCCACCACCTTCGTCACCACCATCACCTCACCAGCATCGCCTAAGTAAGAAATTAGCGGGGCATCTACATACAATCTTGTTTTATATTACATGACAAGAACTCCTTTGGAAGAATCTGTTTTACTAGAACGATTTGTAAATAGAGATGACGCTTTTAGAAATTCAAGATTTAAGCTCATATCATACATATCTAAGGTTAGTTAGTCCCAGTTTTCAGAATCATTAATATCCACGTAAAAGTCACGAAATATGTCTCTTTGCATGATCGTATGGATCATTGTAGGGATCATGGTTGGTTAAGCAAAGTGTTGGGAAGAAAGCTTGTTTGGTTGGTCAAGCACTCGAAGTGACTTATTATCATTGGATAAAATTACTTGGAGGTAACTATAAATTAGAATTTCGCCTTTAATTTTAATTTTGAGAGGTCAAATAACATAATTTAAACATTTAGATTTCAGATTGAAGGTACTAATTGTATAGACAATTTGGTAACTTTTGTCAGTTGTTAAATGATTTAAGGGTTAAAGCCATAAATTACCAACGAACTTTACTTTTTTTCTCGATATTACAAATTATGAACATAAAATACTTATCTAGCCATTGAACTTTATGTTTATTTATAACATTGCCAACAACTTCCTCAGTCACCGTTTTTAATAGGTAAAAAAGCATTTATGACCGACACGTCACTTGTTTTAGCAGGTCATTCTTGTCCACTTCCTTAACCACAATAACTTTTCAATTTAACCACAAATCCTCCCATCACAACCACAAATTCCACCACTCTAAAAAAACGTATTAAACACCAGATTTGAAAACAAGACTCTCGCACCCAGCAGTTGAGGAATTGGCCAGATACAAATCTGAAAAAACTGATTAAACACTAGATTTGTATTTAAATACCCGATGGAGTTGTGTTTGTGTGTTCACATGGTTATGGATACCGCCATTGAAGTCGCTTAGATCTGGGTGAAGCAGAGTATGGATGCCGTCGTTGAAGCCAATGAATGGTCACAACCCAAGTATGGTTGCCGCCGTTGAAGCCGCTCATCACCTTCGTCCACTATTTTATCCATTTAGATCTGGGTGAATCTGATAAGATGTGTTTGCCCGTTTTAGTTTAATTGTCATATGTTTTAGGCTGCCATGTTGTATCTTTCTATGATCGATGGGATTTTGGATTTGTATTTGCCCGTTTCAGTTTAATTGTATATATGCTCTCTTTTTTTTGGATGCTATAGCTATGACACTTTCTCATATGTACCATTGTAGTTTTTGTTTTTTTTTTCTTAAAGTAGTTTTCTGGTCAGATTATGATCTTCTTTCTATTTGGACAAAGCAGCATTCGGATGTATAAATGTCATCCACCTAAGAATATAAAGGTCATGGTCTTGATAATTATATAAGAACAAGTCAATGAAAGTCAACGCCACGTGGGCAAAAAAAATGATGTGGAATATAACATTTTTACGTTACTAATAATAGCCGGTACCAACAAGTTTCAATGACAATATTATAAATAAACATAAAGTTCAATGGCTAGATAAGTATTTTATGTTCATAATTTGTAATATCGAAAAAAAAAGTAAAGTTCGTTGGTAATTTATGGCTTTAACCCATGATTTAATTGGACAGAGTTTGTATTGACTTTTATCTGTTTAGATGGTTCTTTTGCAGCTTGATAATGATGTGGGTTCCTCCATAGTGGCACGAGGCGTGGTAAACCTTGTTCTTGGGTTCCTCCACAGTGGCACGAGACTTAATGGAGAAAATATTTAATAGAGGTAATTTCTTATTTTAAGCGATGCTGGTGGGGTGATGGTGGCGACGAAGGTGGTGGGGTGATGTGGCAGCGGAGGTGGTGATTGTGCAGGTGGTAGTGATGATGTTGGAAGGGGTGATGGGTAAAAAAGAAGGAAAAAGACGAATAAAGCCCTGAGTCAACAAAACATAACGGTCAAAGGATAACCATCGTTACGGTCAAAGTACCTAAGTGAACACTTATTGAAAGACCAGGGAGGCCGCCTGCAGTTTCAGAAAATCGGTTACTATATATGGAATCTAAACATACCACAGGTATGAAATGTGCATTTCACTCAAAAAATAATGGTGTATTCTAGACAGAAGATTCAACTCACGGATCATCACTCGATATGGTCCTCGTTCATTGGTTATCCCCAAAGACGACTTTAACGTTTGACTGTCTTGTGATAGCATTTCAAAAGCAGTAAACCTCATATCATTATCCATCGTGTCGTATTTTACTAATGATGTTTAAACTGAAATATTTCCCTCCAACTTGCTCATCACTACTGACATGGCCAGCCTAAGCGGCGACCATGGATTGCTGCATATTGGAGCTATATTTAACATCCGCGTTGCCTCATCTTTTGAATAGTTTGAACCAAGTCCTAGGTCCACGTAATCAAGTAGTTCCCCTTGCTATTGTAGGACATAAGCTTGCAAGTTCAACCAACACATGCTAAATTAAGACATGATCTGAACCAAACACACTTTATTCTCAATTTCTATAATAGCCTAATCTAAACACACTTCAACCTAATTTTTTATTCTCAATTTCTATAATAGCCTAATCCAAACACACTTCAACCTAAATTTTTTAGTGGTCTGATCTAACATATCTCAAGTAATGACAATATGACCCAGACACACTTTATTATTAATTTATATCACAGCCTAATCCAAACACACATTATTCTAAATTCCTATAATAGCATAATGCAAACACACTTTAACCTGATTTTTGTAGTGGCATGATCCTAACGTATATTCTTTTGTGCCGATAACATTGAGAGCTATTTAGACTTAATATTTGGTGCAATACATCCTGCAAATACAACTTCTTCCTACATAGACATACGTATTTACATTTTCGAATAAAGAGCACTATCTTATTCAATTAATCGCCATAAAAAAATGTAACAATTATATTCTGCAATCTTAATTGAAAACAAATTAGCATCTTACTAATACAATATTTCCAGCAAAAAGGATTATATTTCGTTGATGAATCAAGCAAAGACATTGATTTGAATATTAAAAATTATGTCCCAAGTCTATCGGGGGCCATTTTGCAACCTCTAATTGCTACCATGTTGTATAACATACCTAAATTGCAAAATTATCTACAATGTGCCAAAAGTAAATGGTTGTAGCTCTCAAGCTTAACTCAAAGTAACATCAGTCCACAAAGATGCAACAAACACATAGTTTATCCTAAAGATCTCAAATAGAAAAGTAGTCAACTTGTATTATTCCATATATCTTGACCTTAATTCTATCCTAGTTCTATCATTATTTCAACGGTCTATTAAAACCGCTAAAATAAAATAGAGATTTGCCAATCTTTAATATGTATAAATGAAGATTTTGCTAGAACCAATCTTTGCTCAAAATTATGAAACAATGACACATGTAAAATCAATAATAATCGACGGCTGACAATGAAAGGGCATTTATTTAGGAAAGAGTAACTCCCAATTTCTCTCAAACATACAACGAAAAACACACTGGATCATCATCACACACTACAATTTGTTCAACATTTACCCCGGATTTTAATCATCGACTAACTATTTTGGATTTCTTTACCAACGAATTACACCGGTTCCATTCAATTTTACCCTATTATCATCAAAAAATTAATCTCAATCAGATTTGAAATCAATTTAATCTGTATACGGTAATCAGAATATAGGTTAGGTCTTCACATATGACAGTCTGGCGTGTTTTGGTATCCTTTTTAGGTAATCAAGATATAGGTACCCTTTCTTAAACTCTGCTTATGCTGATAATTCGTTGCAGGGAAGAGGAAGTTATGAAGACAGGAAAGAGATGCTCCGTCTTATTATAGATCTTGTGGAAGCAAGTATTTATGCTGATAATCCCGAGTGCATGTTTATATCAATTTTATCTTTACCCTTCTATACATGACCTTATCTTTACGAGTTATATAGCTATCTCTCCTGGTAGCGTTGATGAACAGGTAGCTAAGGATATACAACTAATAGATTTTATTGCGGAAAGACAAGCTCAAATTTTCTATAAGGAATGCAAATTGTTCCCTGCTGGTGTGCAAATTCAGTCCATATATCCACTGTATGATTCTTTCGACTCTTCATTCTTGTGACCATCGGTATTTATGCGTTTCTAAACTAAGTAAAACTAGCTTAATTATCCCGCGAGAGGCACTTATTGCTTTCAGTAACTTACATAGTTACATCCTCATAATTTATATCAGATCATGGTAGAGGTAGGCACTACATAACTTAAGTCACTAGAATAAGCGAGAATTGATTTCATGTTATATGTTATATTTGTCTTCAAATGATTATATTGTTCGTACTCAGTAGAAGTAAAATCAGTCTTAATACAGCTCGGGCATCCTAAAATCTAATAGGGAGCTCCAAGAATTAAAATATGGCTCTAAATAAATTTACATATGCATAAATTTCTAAACATAAAGAACCTACCGTTTAGAGTTACATAACAATAGTATAGGAAGGATAACAGATATTTTGGCAAGGTATTGTTTCATGTTTATTTTGGAATTTTAATATGTTTGCTCTTCATTACCTTTTGGGCTTTTAGCTGATTGATGTATGACGTCTCATTCGACTCCGTTGAATCGATAAACCATACATTTATACATGATCCTCAAATACATCTTTGTGATTCAAAGTACCGGGGCTCTAAGGATGCATCTTTTCTGTTTTGTTAAAAATTGTTGTAATGGTTGTATCATGCACGAATGCACGGTAACACATACTAAATTATTTGTTATAAGTTCATAGCTGGGTACTAGAAGATATCCGTTGTTAATAGTTTGGAGTATCAAAAGACAATTGAAGTCTATAGCGCTCTCTGTTAAATCAGTACTGCTAATATATACATTACTGTAATTTTGGCTAAGTAGTTTGGAGTACCACCAATTTTGGCAACTTACTTTAGTTTTTATATCATCACCACTCTATATATTAGTGATATTATTTTGGTCCATAAGATTCTTCTGATCATGTAAAACTTGATTTTTATCTCATCACCACTCCATTTGATTTTTATATCATCACCACTCTATTATATTACTAAAGGGGCATTTAAGGCGTTTGTTTGCAATAAAAAACTTGATTGTTTCTATATGGCTTGTCAAACATTGCTATTGTTAACGGACATAGGGAGTTGTGAGAAACATGTTAAGTTAGCCTGATCTTTGTAATATTCTAGGGAAATTGAAAGTGATTTCAGAATCATATATACTTAATTGCTTGAACAGTTGTGCCTCGTATCATGTTCTTTTTTAAGGAGAAATAATTATGGAAGGATACTTAACGGTTTACGGATACTTTACGGTTTACCCTATCATAGATCATTGAATATGATTTGTTAATTTGTATATGCATGTATGTTTCAGATACAATATACATGATGTTGGACAGATGCTGCAAAGTTGGCAGCAACTCATATAGAAAAGGAACGGATTATGCCAGGTTTGCATACACATTACTGTACTTTATTTATATATGCGTATTGCTATTGTGATTCCCGTTTTCTTCAAATAGGCTGCATCTTTTTAAAGTTATTCACAATTTATAGGCTACGTTTGTTGTAGTAAATAATATAAAGACCATTGCACTTAAAGTTTTACAATATCCATTATTTGCAACTGTATATAATATAAAGACCATTGCACTTAAAGTTTTACAATATCCATTATTTGCAAGAACACACAATAGTCAAAATGTGATATCTTCAATCTGAATTTAGTTTTTGTGATATCTTTACTTTTATATATTTCTTTACATTCTTTTGATAAATTGATAGGATGGATTTGATCATGGTAAAGCTATAACAATCTGGAATTAGTCTCAACCCATGAGGAACTCTAGCCCATCCTCCTATGGAGCTATTACAGAGTAGGTTCATTCTACATACTAAATATTTGAATCACATTTGCAATGTTATATAAGTTTTGTGGAACACTTATACAAAAGCATTTGTTAATAGTTAAATATCTTATTTGAACTTCATATTAGTTATCTTAATAGCTTAAAAATATTGACAAAAACAAATCACAATTGCATCTTGTATCGATATTCTAAAACAAGCTTCACTTAGAGCAAAAAATGATGATGACTGATGGGTCATTTTGGGTTTTGTTATAATAAGTATTTTTTCTTATTATTGTTCTACCAAATGAAAGCGAAAAAACAAATTAGATTAACTTACTCCCGTAGCTAATTTTATGATTATATATATTTTGACCCTTTTAAAATAAGTCGTAATTACTAACGTAATGAACCCACTCATAAAAACATGAGTAAAATATCCCCTTATTATTATGAAAAATAAAGTTTAATGGGTTAGATGAATAATTCTCTTATACTAACATATTAATGTACTGACACGGGAAAAGTAATTTTACCAGTTGATATTGCTGATGCAAATTCAATTTAGGAGTCATGTGCGTTCAGAAGAATCAAGAACGGTGACCACGTTACTAACTGATAAGCATTTGCTGCTGTAAATCTATGTAGTTTGGTTGCTGCACTCGAAAAGTGAGATTGGCTTTGCAATAGGTATAGTTGCCTTTATAAGTCAAAAGGGTTACTTTTGATATCGGTCAAGACAAGTTAAATTTAGTCAGGCCAATTTTTTTTTATAAATAGTTAGCGTCTCAAATACTATAAGAATATGTGTTCATTAAAACCACACATTGGGCTACTGTATGCTTTCACACTGAGTTTTTACCAAAGCTTTTTTATTATATAAACATCTATACAATTGAAATTTTCCTTTCTTTTATTTTATTTCATTTATTTACAATTATTGGAATATGTGTTTGTTTCAACTTTTTTTTACAATATAACAGCATGATTTACATCAATTAAGCTTTTGTTACAATAGAACATGTTATGTAGTAGCAAGTTGCAATGTAATATGCATAAAAAAACATTCGTTTGCAACAACTAATGATTATGTCTACAAAAAATGTTTCATACATCATCTTCGAAAATGTATATTTGAAGCTCGCCGTCTAACGGACGGGCCTTGTGGCTAGTTTTATTTATAAAAAGGCCTAGTTGACATGAATTTTGACTTTTGTGTCACCACATATTACGCCTAGAAGTTTATCTAAACCTGTTGATTAGCTAAAGGGTAAGACTAATATTTTACAAATGGTATTTATAAACACAGATTCTTTTTAATAGTTCTAAAACAAAGTTTCAGCTTCTTATTAAACATACATCCTACTTCGCCATTCTCGTAAGTTTGCACATGTTGCAAGTATACGCTAACAGTAGAAAGGTAAATTAGTAGCCATCTATAATTAAATAGTTCACTTTATAGTACGTATTGTATCAGACAGGTCTAACTGGGTTTAATGTCGGCATGTCGCTGAAAGAGTATACTTGAAACATAAAAAAAAATAAAACTTATATTGAGAGTAAAAAACATTATTGAAAAAACAAAATACATGGAAACATACTAATCATGCGAATCTATTATAATTGGGTGTAATTGTAATCTAGATTACATTACACAGGTTGTTTGATTAATAAATAGAGGGAATTGTAATTCGAATTACATTACGTAGGGTGTTTGGTTTGTATTGTAATTGTAATTCGAACATTACAATTACATCCAATGAAGGAATTGAGATTACATAGGATATTGAATGAAAAGTTTTGAATTACGTCGTAATTCAGTATTTCTATATTAAAATATGACTATTTATAAATAATAATAGTAATAAATAATAATAATATTATAATTAATATTTTATTATTTCTATTAACGTTATATAAATTAAAAAATAATAATAATTAATTTTGATATTAGTATTAATATTTATATTATTTATTAATATTAATATTAATAATAATATTTTATTATTTTTTATAAAAAAAATTTATTATTTATTTTATTATTTTATTACTTTTAGTTAATATTAATATTTTTTTTAATTTTATTATTTTTATATTAATATTTTTATAAAAAATAAATATTTTTTATTTTTTATTTTAATTATTAAAATAAAAATATTTATTAAAAATAAAATTTTTATTATTATTATTTATTTTTTATAAAAATATTTTTTTTATTTTTAGTTAAAATAAAAATAATAAAATTTATTTATTTTTTTATAAAAATATTAATATAAAAAATAATAAAATAATATATATTTTTATTATTAAAATAAAATAGAAAACTATTTTTATTACTTTTTTTTTTTTTAATATTTTTTAATATTAATAATAAAAAATATAAATATTTATATTATATTATTTTTTATTATAATAATTTTTATTATTACTCATTTATTATTTATTATAATATTATATTTTAACTATTACTTTTTTTTATTTACTAAAAAATATGAATTACATTATATTGCATGTCAATCAAGCAAATTAACAGATTTACTCAATTACAATTACAACACATTACAATTATAACAAATTACAAACCTTTGAATTACAATTATATCAAATTATAATTTCTTCCTAAAATTACAATTCTTTCAAAAATATTTTGCGAACCAAACAACCCCTAAATTTATTTTACCACTTGGGATTGCAAGATTCTCCTTATACACACGTGCCTTTATCTCTATAATGTACGTAACCACGCATTTTGATGGTACTACTGCCACTACATCCACCACACTTCTATAAGCTCATGTGCCATATGCAACCCCGATTGTGTTGGTGTCACATTCCAGACCTCTTACCTAATTTGACCCAAACTACAAAAAAAAAATCAATCATAACGTCTATTCAGAAAAGCATTTTGTCAAAAACTTAATCTACACCCTTCAACATAATTAGATTCCCACAAACAATAAACTTTCAAAAAATAAAAGTCCCAACTTCTACTACACTTAAGTGGCCGGTTTTGATGATATACATAAATATCATAAGAACACATATATATAAGAATTAAAAAAATCCAAAGAAACAAACCTATAACTGAAACTATTAGTGATACCAACTGGTAGAAACTCTCTATCTTCTGACACTGATTGATAACTCAATCAATCGTGTAACTCAATAAACTCTTAGTTTGCTTCGAATTGAATGTAATACTGATATAGAGTTCAGCCGAATCATCGATGCTACAAATTGAATGATTTGGACTGAATCTTTATATATATAAGATAAATGATTCATGATTTACGAATGTTAAATTTTCTTGGCGTAATTTAATAAAAAGCTCACAGAATACCAATGTTGTAAAACCCGAGTGTTTACTTGACCTATTTTAGTGATTGATTCATCGAGACGCTAGGTCAACTGATTGAACCGACGAGTCAAATCGTTTTATACCAAAAAATGGCACCTTTATATATAATGTACCAAGAAAAATGTTACTCACATTATCACATTTACGCAGTAGTTTCTAAAATAAAAAAAAGTATCAAATCATGTAAATTACAATACTTGTATATTTATAAAATGAAATGAAGTTACTTCTATTAGCACATTATATCAAAGAATACATACAATTTATTTGCTACTAATCATATCATATCGTCACTAAGGCCCATGGGTGATTAGCCTCAAACGGTGAAGCCAAGCTTCTAATGTTTCTTTGACGTGTTCCTACAATATTTTAACCAAAAAGAGTCACAAAACCCAAGCCCTTACTATCAAACATACAGCTATCACCATTTTCATTAACCACCACCAAATAATATTACTCTTTACCCATGTACAAGAAACTGAATCCATAGTCGGTCGATTTCTATTGATATTAACATGCATATTATTAAATTACATAGAAAAACACATTACATAACATCATATACTAACATCGTCTTTGTTCTTTTACAATCATAGAAATTGAACGGTCCGGCTTCTGGTCCGGCGATTCGACCCGAAATCAGTGATGTCCATATATCTGAGTGGATAATTTAAAACACAAACTCAGAACTATAGAACGGAAGCTTAACATGTTTATCTAATTGACATGTGTGACATAAAACATAGAACGAAAGCTTAACATGTTTATCTAATTTACAATCATAGAAATTGAACGGTCCGGCTTCTAGTCCGGCGATTCGACCCGAAATCAGTGATGTCCACATATCTGAGTGGATAATTTAAAACACAAACTTGGAACTATAGAACGGAAGCTTAACATGTTTATCTAATTGACATGCGTGACACAAAGAATAGAACTTTTGTTTACTACATAAAATAAAATTATTTGACTCTAAACGATGAAGTACATCTTTTATAGAAATGATCGAGGTGCATGTACCATGTGGTGGGACTAAATGAAAGAAAAACAAATGGAATTTGAAATGGGGGCTGCTTAGTGACCAGATAAAGGTCATCAGTACTATCACAACGAAAATAAACATTTGAAATTTAAGCGGACCCATGGGTCTCCGCCCGAGCTATTCTTCATTCTTTCGATCATGAGAAGTTTTCCAGGCATGCGTCGGGCACGAGGGTAGCCACGCGATCTTCCAACGGTTCTGTCTCGGTATCCGAGATCATCTGTGCTTCCTTGTACGGCGCGGGGGTTGGTTTCACCGACAGTGGATTCCCTATGACCAATGGTAGCACAGGGGTCGCGAAGGGTGGGGTTGGCACATTTGGTGCTTTACTCTTCGTATTCCGATTGATTGGCCCACTGGTTATCCCGGGGGTCGATAGGGTCCAAAAAATGAGTGCCTCATTCGATTGTGCCTTATTGCCACTCGTATTCTAATTGTTAGAAAACATACTCGTTTTAGTCATGTCTTAGAGTTTAGTGTAGGGTCCCATGGATGGCGCCAACTTGTTGATACAAAAGTTGGATGAACCACGTCTGACCTGAATTAGGTGTAATTCGGGTGTTGGGACTCTGGTTCTTGCACCAAGTAAACTTGATGTAGACTAAAAAACAAAGTAACAAAGATAAGTAATTGGATCTGTTGATTCAACAAGAATGCCAGACACAATTCTGCTAATAATCGTTGATTCTAAAGAATGACCGAAAATTAGGGTAAAACACGGCAACACAACGGCCAGTGGTTTAACTTTTATTAAACCGATAACTGTCTTGCTAGGGTTACATTAGATTCATTAAATAATGACTGCAAACAAAGAAAAACCCTAAAAATCCAACGGGCTGGACCGTAGCCAAATGACAAAGTCCAACTGAAAGTGAAAAAACATAAATATGCCAAAAAAACTGATAGTAAAAAGGCTTTTTGGGCCTTGTAAAATCCGCAACCAGCTAAAAGGTGGTTACAGCGTCGTCGGCCTCATTTTTACGCACGTTTTGACAGGTCACGGGCTGAAAACGGACTTAGGATGCAAAAGTTATGCCCGTTTTACTAAACCCCTCTTCGCCACGCGATCTCGGGCCTCCAGAAACAAGTCAGCCCGTTCTTCAATACTTGGGCCTCCATCATTCCCCCTGGATAGGAAAAATTCGCCCTCGAATTCCCAACTGTACCATCATCTGAAGAATCACCATGGTAAGGCAACAAGTGCTTCACATTAAAAACATCAAAACAACGAATATGACTTGGCAACTTCAAACGATAAGCATTTGAGTTCATCTTATCCACAATCTCCACTGGACCAATCTTCTTAGCAGACAACTTATTATATTCACCAACTGGAAAACGATCCTTAGTCAAAACAGCCCACACAAACTCTCCTACTTCAAAGTCAACATGTCTCCTCTTTTGATCTGCATCCTGCTTGTACTTCGAATTAGCGCGAACCAAGTTGTCACGAACAGATTTATGAACATCATGCAACCCCTCAACAAAATCCTGCACTTTCTTCGGAACAAACCTAGAAATCTGAGGAGTCATAAGATCAAGAGGACCACGTGGCTGAGCAGAATAAACCACCTAGAAAGGACTAAAACCAGTGCTCCGATTAACAACATGATTATGAGCAAACTCAGCTTGATACAAATTCTGATCCCATGCCTTCACATGATCACCCACTGATAGTTGTATAAATACGTCTTTTAGGAAAAAGAACGTAATTAGGGTAAGTATAAACAAGTAGTTTAGGAAAAGCACAAGTTAATGACCCAAAAGTGGGGATCGTTCTCAAGGAGGCTAGTGTGTTGTGTAGAGAGATGATTAACTTTTGTGATTATAGTTTATGAAGAAAGAAAATAGAAAATAGATTAGAAGAGAATGACGGTTACGATTATCAATTAAACTAAGACGAAAAGCCGTACACGTAAAACCGTAAAAAGTGACAAAATTAAAAATTTACCCTAAAAATTCCTAGAAAATTGCAATAAATGCTAAATAATGTAATTAGAGTTTACAAAAAATCAAAAATTACCTAAACCTTTTATTTAATTAAATAATAATCTTTTAATGCTAATTAAAGCCCAAAAAATCAATTTAATTAACAAAAAGCCCAAAATGAGATTTCTTTTAATTGTAAACCTCTAAAATGACTTAACTAAATTTATAACTATTTTTGAAAATTTTAAAATTAATAAAAACTATTTGAAAACAATTAAAAACTATTAAAATTTAAATTATTCTAAAAATTAATCTAATCACAATAAAAATATTCTAAAAATTGTAAAATTCCTAACCTAATGTATTTAACCTAAGAAAAATATAAAAAGTCCAAAAATGTGAAAATCGAAATTTAATAATAAAATAATATTAAAATAATATTAAAAATCCAAAAATTATAAAAAAAATTCTAAAAAGTTGCAAACTAGTTTTTTTTAACCTAATTAAACAGAAAATGAACTTGAAATACCAAAAATGCCCCTATTGGGCCTTCAAATGGGTCAAATACTCAAACAGATCCTTAATGGGCTTAATATTGGGCCCAATAAGAAAAAGTCCTCATAATTGGCCCAAAAGCTCCAGTATTTGATTTTAAACACAATTTTCCAAAGGCCCAGAAGCTGAAAATGAGCTTAAGCTAGGTTATTTCAAAACAGCTTATTTTTAATGGGCTTTTTGGCCCATTAAGCTATAAGCTGATGCCATAAGCTAAGATTTTACCCACGTCCTTCTCTTGACCTAATTAAGCTATTTGCAAAAAGAAACTTGAAATAAGCTCAAGGAATAAGCCTGAAATAAGCCAAAGCTCTTTTCACAAAACGACAAAATAGTCGTTTTTTAGTTCTAGACTATTTCAAGAGCTAATTCCAGTTGCAAGAAGTCACAAATGGCTTAACTAAGCTTAATCAACAAAAAGTTTTCCAATAAGCACACTCAATAAGTTGGAATAAGCAATAAGCTGATTTTGAAAAAGACAAAATAGTCGTATTCTAGTAAAAACTTAAAACTAAAAGCTGTAAACTTCCAGAATCACTTATAAGCTCAAAATATTAAGACCTATTACAAAAAATAAGTTGTTGCACATTGGAATAAGCTAGAATGACTTATTAATAAGCTGAACACCAAATATAACTAGCAGTGGCTAGAAGTAAGGGAAAGGAGTTCCCACTGCCTTGACTTTTTGACTTTGATTTTGAGAGAGTTTTACTTGATATTTTTGGACAATCAAGGCACCCTTGTGATCAATGAATCACAAGGAGTCAATAACAAGCAAATAATCACAAAAACACCCCCCAATCAGTGCAGTTAATTCAATCTTTGCTCAGATGTGTTACAGACAAGTAATAAGCAGATCTGATGATTATAAGCTACTTTTAAGCTAGTAAAAGCTAACCACAAGCCACCAAATGCATACACAAGCTCAATAAAACTTAGAGAAACACAGATTAACACATTTTATCCAACAAATCCAAATTATGAACAAGATCTAGGCAAAAGCAGTTACTGATGAACAATGATGAACACAAGAACAATGTTTGCTGATCTACTTGACACAAAATCCAAATTCAAGGCCTCAGATCTATCACATAGGTTGTATTAACAATGATTTAAGCCCGAGGTTAACATGAAAACTAGGTGTGCACAAGATTTTAGAGTAAAATAACAAATTTTCAAGATTTTATAGCCAATTGTTTGATTTAATGATTCAAGGCACAAATTTTGCATATATCAGAACACAATAACCTCAATAACAGATAACAAGTCAAATAATACCACAATACCAGCTCTAAATCACACAAACTTGAACAAACAGTCAATCCCAAACACCCTTTTCACTTTTTAAAATCAATTTTAAAAAAGTAAAAGTATTCCCAAGATTGATTCAAGCCCAAATAAGCATCATAACAGACAACATATGAATCAAGAACCAATTTGCAGGCATAAAAACACACTTATACCAGCAGAATCACAAAATCACATAAAACACCCTTTTTATTAGATTTTCAAGGATTTAAGACAAACCTCATGAATGTAAATCCACACTCACGTATGTTTGAGCTTATGTGGTAGCTAAACAACCACAAGCTTCCAACAAGCTGCTAATATCAACAAGATTAGTAACACACAAATATTATAAAACAGAAAAGTTAAATTAACCAAGATTTTTCAAGCTTGGTTCCCCACTCTTTGATGCTTCCCAAATCACAAGCCTCACAATACCTTGATAACTCTTTATCAGGGTATTATGATCAACTTATAGCCCAAAAAGATCAAGTGTTTGAACAAGAACTTAGAAAAATCAGGTTTTTGGAAAAATTTGCAAACTTTTGCACAATCTTTAAAACCGATGTCTGAAACTTCAAACCCACAAACAAATATCAATAACAACAAAATATAAAGGTTGGAACTTGGATTTCGTCACAGCTTTCAAACACTTTTTTCATTAACTAGAAAACAAGGATTTACAGAAACTTGACTAAGTAAAACCAAGAACAAAACTAAATGTTGTAATGCTAATGCCTTATATAGGCTACATGAAACGTAAAAATGCTGAAAAACAATGGAAAACCCTAGTGGTAAACTTACAGAATTGCCCTTGAGGTTTGAACTTTTTGTTGACTGAATTTGACTTGGGGCTTGATACATGTGACCATTCTTGTTGTTATATGATCTTGGACGTCCAAATAGTGCGTAGGAATGAAGCATGATCATGGCACGTTAATTATCTGGCTGGTCTTGTCTTCATGTGAGTTCGTGGGTCAAGGGAGGTAGCATGTGACAAAAGGAGTAATGAGGTGGAGGGTTTTAAGGTTGGGTTTTGTTAATTAGGTCCTTAATCATTAATCTGGAAGAGATTAACACTTAATTCATAATAATTAAGGAATGCCTAATTTTAGTTAAGAACGTGAAGAACATGGGGTTTGATCTTATTTGGTATTTAAATAGGTGTTTAGGCGCGAGTTTAAACTTAATTATTTATTAAGTTTAAACGGTGGTGAGTGGATTGGTGACATGGAAGTAGGGAGGGATTTGATTGGTGGGTTTTGTGAGTGGGGTGAGGTGTCAACATGTGAGTGGTTAAGGTAAGAATGGCTGTCTGCCATGTTTAGCCCCTCTTCTTTCTTCTTCCATTCATTTCAGTTTAAACATGCATCAATGCCCATTTCCTTTGTTAATGAAGTTTTAAAACTTCTATTTTGGCCACAAAACTTTTCACAAGGACTTGTTTTGTATTTCTTTGGTATTTGAAGGACTGATCTTGCACATTTTTGAACTTTGAAGGTCTTCATGGTATGTTTGACTATAAGGAGGACCAATATTGACAATTTAGTTTTGATGAGGGACTAAATTTGCCAATTCTTCAAAGTGGAGGGTCCTTTTTGTAATTTTGACAAACTTTAAGGACCAAACTTGTAATTAAGAATATACAAGGGTTTAAAGTGTCAGTTCTTAAATATTGGAGGACCCTTCTTTTATAATATTCAAATCTTCAAGGTTTATTCTTGGAAAATCATCACTTGGGCTTGGTTCATTGTGCGGCTTCGTTTCCCGTGTTCGTTTTTATTTGTTTCTTGTGATATTTTTTCATTTTCTCAATATCCGTACCTAAAATACACATTGAACAAACACAAGCATATATTTGACACTTTTAATGATATTTTAACCGTTTTAAGTTCGATTTGGATGATGAGACCATGTATAATTGCGGTCTCATCACTCTCCCATACTAAACCATTGTCGTGCCCTCACGCAATGCTAGAATAAAGTATCTTAGCATCTCCAAAATTTATTTTTATGCACTTTTATTCAAAGGTAAACTTGCTACACTATTACCACTTGCTACTACTTGTGTTTTAGACATAATGTATGATTTTCATCGCAATATGGGATGTTTAGGTTCATAGAACAAGAACACGTGAATGCTTCGTTAGAAATAATTTCATCGTCCTCGATTTTCACCCAATTCCATGCCAAGCGTGTAACGAGATCATTGTCATTATAAGTTAGTAATGCTAACACTACTCATATGCCCTAATCACGTACTTATCCTCCCATTTTCCTAAGTGGTATCTCTTATATTTTATTTTTGTCTTGAATGTTCACGAGGATATATTTTTGACTTATGCGATGATAGAGATTTAGGTCTAAAAATAGAGTAATAACGGTGTAACCAAGACCATCGAATTAATAACCCCCCCCTAATAGACAACGATGTCAAAAAATTAAGTCAACAAGAAGGATCGATAAACACTGTTTTATAACGGTTTTGAACATGAGACTTATTACCAAGACTTTTATACGCCCCCTAACGGAAGGGCCATATTATCATAGGTTTACCTCCATCTTTTATTCAACTTCGCCATGAAGCTTTTATTATGACTTCGGTCTTGCCTTGCCTTTTATTATCCTCCTCATCGGTGGTTTTATTATGGCCAAAGACGTATATCCTCACGCTAATGGCGAATTTTGGATCTTTAAAGCTTCAAAGATTAAGGCATAATTCACTTTCAATTTCGCATAGATTTTTCGGCCTTGTGAGCTTCAAATTGTTTGCTTGATTTATGTGAGCACTTGAAATCTTATTATTGGGTGAAGCTTTCGATTAGTCGGGTTGCCAATACTTCAAAACCGTGACGCTGGCGATACCTTAATGTCTTCCCAATTTAATTACATGGAAGCTACTAGAAAAGACTAGAAACCAACAATCAAGACTAAACCGCTAAGTCAATATTTTTATTTTTTTATTTTTATTTTTTTTAAGCAAAAAATATTTACAAGCGAAGGGAGAATAAGCAAACAACGAGAACACATTAGTTTTTGAAAGAATACGAGTACTCTACGTTTAGCATAGTAACTTATAATTAACTCTATCATTTCTCGTCCTCATTTAAGAGACTTAGCCTAATATAAAGTTAAAGAATCAAAGCTAAGTGCTCAACACGCACGGTCGAGTAAAAAGTTACTCTTATTCTCGCCATCGGAAAATCTACATTCGTGTCTTCAAACACTTATAAAATATGAGAAATTTTTTTAAAATTTGGCCATTTTTAGCCTTATTTTTTCAACAAAACGATAAACAAAAAGATAAACTTTGGAAAGCGTGAAGGTTAGGCAAGGCAAGTATCTATTCACCCTCCCCCATACTAAAGTTTAACATTGTCCTCAATGTTTCGAGTCTAAGGGTGCAAACACCCCCATACTAGAGACGTACTCGAATGCTTAATCTAGCATGAAAAGGGTGTAACCGTTAAATTTAAAGACGTTTATGAAGTGTGCTATAAACCTAAGGTTAGAACATCAACGGATATATCATGGATATTAAGAAAGTCTTCAAAGCAAACGATCGAGTGCTCCCATAAAACGAACACGAGAGGCTCCAATCGTGAAGATAATGATCATCTAAAATCCACAATTCACAAACAACCACGGAACAAAGGTTGGAAGGGCACAAATTCCCTCACATTAAACTAATTAGAAAGCAATAATATGTACATGGATAAGCATGGGTCTCCCCCACGAGGCACCTTGTTTTTGATAACCGAGTCAAAAGCTCGACTCGAATCCCCCATAAATGTGATCATTTAGGGATAATCATGGTTCAACAAAGGATAAGTGTGTGGGACATGAAGTCACAAAGAGGCGAACATCACAAAAAAATAAAGACTGCACGTGAAAGGCCAAAAGAACATGTTTCAAGCAAAAGGCTGATATTATTCAATACATATTCACAAAATGAAGAAAAAGAAAGAAAAGAAGACTACGAGCTCAAGAACAAGATCTAACATGCTAGATTAGGACTTTGTAAATTTGGAGTGACCTCCCTTTGGGGGAGATTGTTGGAAATACGTTTTACGTATATAGAAAGTCTCGGTCACTCCAACAATGTAGTTATAGGATCGTAGTAGTATTTAGTTTCATTTATTAAATAGCCCGACCCATGAGCATGTTCATGGGCCGGAGGCCCAAGTCCATTAAGGACTTGGGTATTTAAACCTCTTTCCACCATGGAAAGAGGTGTTGGTTGTTCATTTCTTACTTTTCATAATACAAGTTTCTTTCATTTCTCTCTCTAAGTTTCTCTCTCTAGAAAAACATCAACCCTCTTGATTCATAAAGATTATCATTGTTCTACAATGACTACCACTTTTAGTGTGTGCTCTCTCGATGTTGATACTTCTCTTCTTCAAAGACGTTGACTACCTTTTTGATTCGACAAAAAGGGGAGAAGGAAGTGTAAACGAGTATGTTCCACATTTTACTATGCGTTACGGTTTACTTGTTTGTCATCATCAAAAAGGGGGAGATTGTTAGTGCAAACATTATGATGTTTAATCGAGATGATCCCTTTATGTTTTGGTGATGACAAACGTATAACTCGTAATACATTATGTAAAATGTGTAAGGTACTCGTAATCACTCAAGCATACTTATGTATACTTATCTCGACACCTTGAAGATTGCATTCGTCATGAAAGACAAAAATGACGCGGTTCTTTATAGTACCCGCGGATCCTTAAAGATATCGAACCGCAGGAATAATTAAAGAACCGCTGGTAGACAAGCCGGTTTAGGCTCAATCAAGACTTTTGGAAGATTCTAGAACATGGAGGGGAACTAACAAATTCAAAATTTAAATTTTGAATTTGCTTCTAGAAGATGGAGGGAAACTAACAAATTCAAAATTCAAATTTTGAATTTGCTTCTATAAGATGGAGGGAAAATAATAAATTCAAAATTCAAATTTTGAATTTGAGTGCATCCTTTTATCCAATGGATCAAAGAGACATCTCCAAGGCAAGACTTTCCTAAAAATAGGAAGTGTTTACTTCCCCTCAAAGGTGTAGAAAAATACATACAATTTACCTCAAAAATCCCATTCTTCATTTGCCTCATCCTCCTCAGTGCAATGAGAAGAACACCACCATCCTTGTAAAGTGTTAGTCATAACATGATGAAGATCTCTCCTTCTAGATCAAGTCATGATTATAGTCTTCCTACTATGTATATGTAGAAGATCCAAGTTGTGGCTATACTTGGATGTGTTGTAAGGGTAGTATATCCAAGTGATGGGTATCCTTGGTTTAGGTGTTATAAATCAAGTTATGTATATTCTTGGATATAGTCTTTGAATCTTAGATCTAACTGGTGTGTACTTAGATCTTAATGGTTTATGTGTTTAGGCCATAAAACACAAGGTTTGTTATATTGGGCCATAAAACATAACTAGTGTGAAGATTGGTGTAGATGGGTGTAGATTGGTCCTACCTAAGATTAGGACTCGACATCTAACCTTGTGTCGGAAAATGGTGAAGTAGGCGACGTTGTGTAGATTGGTCCTAGCTAAGATTAGGGCTCGACTTTTAGCTTAGAGTCGGAAATTGGATAAGCGACGTTGTGTATGGTTTCTCCACCTTAAGGAGTTTGTTGACTAGTGAAGTAACTCTCGAATAAGGTGTACTCGAGGAGTGGAGTAGGGCGAAGAGGAGATTCGTGACCGAACCACTATAAATAATCGTGTCGGTACTTTTCTTTACATTTATGTCTTTACTCTTATTGATGCATTTATATGTTGTTGTGTGTTTTGTGCATCTCATAATCAAAACATCTAAGTTGCGGAAAAATTAAGGCTTAGTACGTGTGTGCTTCATGTTTAGATTATGGTCAAGTGTACATCACTTAGTCTAAACATCTTAGTTGCAGAAAAGCTTATGCTTAGTACGTGTGTGCTTGGTGTTTAGACTATTGTTGTTGTACTCTTGATTTGATGTGTTTGTATGTTTTCTTACTTGTAGTATTTATCTTTCAATCAAACACATCTCATATCTAGTCAAGCTTGATCGAGAATTTACTACCAACGATTGTGTAAGTATAACATTCAATAAATGGTTTCTTCCACTGTCGGTGGTTCCCTAAATGGACCGGCGGTTCTTTATTGATAAAGAACCGCGGGTACAATAAAGAACCGCGCACAGTGGATTAAGCCGAAATGTTTTGAAAATGAACTAGAAACTATCCAACCCCCCTTCTAGTTTCTACAGAAACGTATAATGGTCAAGGAAATAAAAAATTTAATCGATATTCGAATGCCGTGTAAAACGGTGACGTAAAAGGTCAGCTAAAGATTATGAAAACTCACGATATCATTCAATACGATTTCAAGAGATCCTTCAAAATGTTTTGACTCACACGATGGCTTTTAGTATTTTCCGGGGACACATTGAGCTACACAATGGTCAATAGACTAATTTTCAAGACATCCAATCACAATGGTCGGAAAGAAATTTGGATAAATATATAGATATCTTAAAGAAGTTAAACAACGAAGGTAACACGCACAGTAGTATAATGATAATAAGAAGTTTCATCGGAAGCAACACTTACTTAATCCCAAACAATGGTATCACGAGGGTACGCACAACATATAAAAATGGGTTGAGAAAAACACACGGTTCAAAACGAAAGAGTATATGAGGTCGGTCATTTCACGCATAAAAGAAATAGCAATAGTACTCAGAAAAGTGAGTATGAGAAGTCGACATCATATACGCCCTGAATAAAAGTATGTATGGTTATAACAATTTAAAATTATTGCAACAAGATCAAATTCACAAGAACAAGAACTCAAGAAATAAAGTAATGGAAAATGTAATCACAACGATACCCAAATGATAATTCATTAAGCACATTCTTTCCAATACATACCAAGGTAAGAAGGTTTTGGTTACAAGGGCGTATACAAAAGAGAGTAGAATTACACTCAAGATGTTTGTAGCACTTACTGTTACAACAACCTAGTGGAAAAGTACAAAAGATACATCATGGAAGCTACATAAACGTAGGTACATAAAACAAACCTACATTAGAAAAGAGATATGTATACAATAAGCACGAAGGGTTTGGAAGGAGACAGTAATTATCATCATGAAAGTAATGTAATATTTCAAATGTAATAAAGGAATGTAATAAGGATTAGAGAATTACCCGCGCAAATATCGAACAACAATGGCAGATTCTATGTTTGTCACTAAGAAACATGAAATATTTAAACTTTTGGTTATAGACCATATTTTGAAAACGACTCAGTTCCCTAAAACCACCGCTCTGATACCTATTTGTTACACCCCTAAAAATCAGACAAAGAACAATTAGGAAGCATAGGGGTGCCTCGTCATGGTAGAAGAGCAATGAAAAAGAAATTACACAAAAATAACGTAATAAAAACATATACATTACATCATAAACATCAGAGTTTTAAACAAAGGTCCCAAAGTTTTATAACCCGATAAAAGTACTATTTAAAATGGTTTTGTAACATATAGTTACCAAAATTATAGGATGGAATTACAGATAGCTTTTACCATAACCAAAAGTTTAAATGCAACACGGAAACTTCCAAGCTACTAAACATCATGCGAGCTCCCATCCAAGCAGATTAAGCATTATTACCTGAGAATAACCATGTAAAACGTCAACAAAAGTTGAGTGATATTCATAGGTTTAGTAATATAAGAATGAAACACAAGCATTAATTTGTAAAATAGTACTGAGAATGGTTATGTACATTGATTTAGTGGGATTTGCATATGTGTACTCAATCGTTCTCGGTATCTATTCGAATTGATTACGGTTTAAGGTGGAATTATTGATGTTGGTTACTAAAAAGGGGGAGCTTTTGATTATCTAAGTCTACTAATAATATAAACGTTAAAGCTATTAAAAATAAAAGAAGAATGTCTAACCTTGAGTGCTTATCACGAATGAATGCTGCAAAATAGAACTTGGTGAAAGAAACTAAAGGTGCTTAACTATTTAAGAAATAAAGTTGAAAATTTGAAAAGATTAAACTAAAAATTAAGACTCTTTAAATAATTGACAAAAGATTAAAACTTGATAAAAATGTAAACTTGATAAAAATAACTTGAAAATTAAACTAAGTGAAAATGTTTAAAAATTAAACTAACTAAAAATGGCGGGAAAAATTAAAAGTTTAAAAGTAAAACAGGAAACCAAAACCAAACCTAAGTCGGAATGCGTGTTCAAGACACAATCCGGAATTTCAATCTTACACTTAATTCGGAATACCAAGACTTTGAGCTAATCCGAAATCCAAGTTTAGATAACAATCCGGAATGTTGATTTTTAACTTAATCAGGAATACCAATCCAACATACAATTCGGAATATACAATGATGCACCTAATCCGGAATGTGAGTCTCGAACTTAATTCGGAATGTGTGATTTTGATGTAATTCGGAAAACGAGATACTAGACCTAATCCAGAATACGTTATCTACACACAATCCGGAATGTAGATTCTATATGTAATTCGGAATGTGGGACTTGTAAGTAATCCGGAATACCAGATCCAACACTTAATTCGGAATGTATACCCTACACTTAATTCGGAATCACCACCTTGTGACCTAATCCGGGATAATTGAAAACACAACTTAAGTCGGGATAAAAGGGTTTAAACACAGTTCGGGAAACAAGGGTGTTGGGTTCACTTCTTGAAGGATCTTTGAAACCTTGATCACAATACAAAGAGTGTGCGGAAACCAATCTTTATATATAAGAAGAACAATAGAAATAAACAAACATCCAAGCCTCAATATATTAATACGATCACTCTTAATAGTGATAGGGTTTTACAACCTTGAAGCTATAACAAACAATGAGATAAATGTGTAGAGAATGTGTGTGTGTCGAAGTGTGTTCATCTCTACACCCTAGGACCTCCTTTTATAGTGCAAGGGGTCCTAGGTGGTTACAACATAATTAATACTTTCCAAAGTATTATACATTAATACCATTTAATTATTTCCTAAATAATATTGTAACCTCCTCATCATAATCAATATCTTTAATACTTTCCATATGAATAGGAAGACTGAATATTTGATCATATCTTCTACAATCTTCCTTGATCTTATCTTCTACAATCTTCTATCAACTTTATAATACGACCAGGAGTAACTCACCAGGAGTAACAGAGTACTCCAGTAGGAACTGCATATTACCAGGACTAACTTCTAAATCCATGAGTCCTAACAATCCTCCCCTAAACTTGAATTTAACTTTGTTGAGTTCAAGTTTCCAAGTAGATGTGTCACCAATAAGCATGAGGATTGGAATATGAACCACAGCAGCAACAAGCTCACTTGATAAAACTAGAAGAAACACAAAAGTAGCTGCTGATACACGAACGGCTAAGCTTCTTTAAAGCTTGAAAACATCTGCACATGTTGATTCTTGACAGCAACAGGAGCAGATTTGATGAGCCTTTACCAAGTAGCTGCTCACTCTTGGGCTAGCCAGTCTTTTGGTGGAATCATGACATCACCCTGGGAGACTAGTACCCAGTCCAACTCTTGGAACGTGAATCATTGGTGAGTTGGAGTACCCTGAGGATTTTTGGCAAACCATCACAGCCATCAACGGATTTGATATGTCTTTACCAGAAGCCGTACCCTTCTGGACTCGCCAACTCTTAGCAATGAAGCATCGGTGAGTTGAAAACCCTATAGCTTTGAGCAAGCTATTATAGCTATCAACGGATTTGATAAAATCTTTACCAAGAGCCGTACCCCCTTGGATTAGCCACTTTTCAGTCTAGGACCATGGCAAGTGAAAACCATCCAGTTTTGGGTAACCTGGCAACCATCAACGGATTTGACTATCACACCAGAGCCGTACCCTCATGGTGAATCAACTCTTTCTTTTCGGTTAGACATGGTGAGTTGAGAACCATTTATTGTGTGGAGGCTAACCAACACCATAGTACCAAACAAAATAGCCCAAAAAGTGAAATATATATAACTTTTTTTTTTTTTTACTTTTTTTTTTGTTTTTAAAAATATATATATATATATATATATATTTTTATAACCAGTCAAAGACTATGAGTCAAACAGCAGCAACGTTTAATGCATCAGGAAGAACAATGGTCCACCAGAAGCAAGATGAGTGCAACCAGGAGGAACCATTGTTCGACTAGGAGCAACTTAATTCTACTAGGAGGAACCATATCCACCAGCATCAATGTCAATCTGCAAAATTGATTAGACAGAAAAACACAAGAATATACACAGTTATACATACAACAAGCCTCCCCTTAAGCTAGAACCTCCCCTCAAATAGAGCTAAGTATCCACCAGCAAGAAAATCCTTTTTTTATTATTTTTTTTAAACAACTTTTCTTTTCCTACAAAAAGTTAGTTCACACAAATACAGAAAATAATAATCATAGAAATTTACAATCACACTTGCTGAAAAGAACACAAACCAAGAAAAGATTAGTGCTTATGGAAGTCCCAAGCCAAAACAGACTTGAATCTTCCATATTCATCAACATAGTCATATCTTGTTAAGGACTTTGATGCAATATTTGATTTGGAGACATGTTGTAAACCATCTTGTTTAGGTTTCCAAACCCACCTAGCTAAAGCCTTAACAATATTAACCTTTGTTTTTGACCGTGCAGACTCAACCCGTGTACCCTTAACATTGTTAAAACATCTTGGTTGTGGAATAATGTTATTTTTAGGATTGGGGTGAAAAACTCTACCAAAGTTCTTGTGATTCACCCGTCTTGAGTTATTCCATACCAGTTTAACTTGTTGTTGATCATTAATCTTTCTGTTGTGTTTACAAGTATATTGCAAGTGATCAAAACTACCACACACATAGCAAGCCTTACTTTTGAACTCAAAGTTATCACCTAATTTCTGAGTCATCATGCCATTCCAACCTCTTTGATTACCTCTAGGACTTGTATTGTTTTTCCTAGGATTATCTGCTTTCCTATTACTTTCATTCTTAGCACAAGCAGATTGAGGATAGAACTTAGGTGATTTAGCATTTAAGGTAGACTTACAAGAGGCATATTTACGAGTCATGGGCTCAATTATAATTGGTTCAGGCACAGACTCAAGTGTTTCAGCACTAGAGTCGGACTCAAAAGAGTCAAGGTCACTAGTCTTAGGTTCTAAAGACTTGTCACTAGAGTTACAAGAGACAAAGTCATTAGACACAGAATTAGTTTTAATTGAGCAGTGGACCTTGTACCATATGTCATTTGTGATTCATCAAAGTCAAAGTGATCTAAGGTAGGCATGAATGTCCCTGTGAGAGGTGGAGGAACAGCATGCATCTCTGCAGCTGGTTTATACCTATTGAAAACAGGCCTACCTTCCACATCTTCAAGGGTAGTGTCGAACACACTAGACAAAGAGGAGTCAAAAACATCATTTGGCCCAATATAGTTTTTAAATCCTAAGCCAATTTTGGTTCTACCAGACATAGAGCTATCTACTAATTTGATTAGGTTTTTAGAAGAACTTGTCCATTTATCAAACCTAGCCAAAGCACTATCTAATTTAGTTTGTAGCTCCTGCTTCTCTCTATTTACCTCAGTATTAAGCTTTTCAGAATATGTCAATAGATTAGTTGTATTTTCTAAGTCAATACTTAATATCCTAATCTTATCTTCATACTCTAATTGGGTATTTTGAAACCACTTTTTCTGTTCTTCTAATGTTTTTAGAGAACTTTTGTATGACTGAACTTCTAGATAATATTTATCATTTTCAGCATTCAGTTCAGCACATTATTTTTGAAGTTCTAGAAGTTTTTGTTCATATGTTTCTACGCAACTAATTGCTAAGTCAGAGTTATTATAAACATGCATTTTATTCTTTAATTTAGCATTATATTCTCTAACTTCAGATTCAGTCATAAGAATTACCTCATTGTCTGGAATTAAAGTTCTGCACGCCATGTCTTCTGTCACAAAACTGGCAAACCGTCGCTAATCTGTTGCTAAACTGTCACGAATTCTGACCAGAAGCTTCACTTCACAGCAATACGGATGTAGAGATCTTGTTCTTCTCAATCAAGGCTTCTCAACGAGGCTCTGATACCACTTGTTGGGTTCACTTCTTGAAGGATCTTTGAAACCTTGATCACAATACAAAGAGTGTGCGGAAACCAATCTTTATATATAAGAAGAACAATAGAAATAAACAAACATCCAAGCCTCAATATATTAATACGATCACTCTTAATAGTGATAGGGTTTTACAACCTTGAAGCTATAACAAACAATGAGATAAATGTGTAGAGAATGTGTGTGTGTCGAAGTGTGTTCATCTCTACACCCTAGGACCTCCTTTTATAGTGCAAGGGGTCCTAGGTGGTTACAACATAATTAATACTTTCCAAAGTATTATACATTAATACCATTTAATTATTTCCTAAATAATATTGTAACCTCCTCATCATAATCAATATCTTTAATACTTTCCATATGAATAGGAAGACTAAATATTTGATCATATCTTCTACAATCTTCCTTGATCTTATCTTCTACAATCTTCTATCAACTTTATAATACGACCAGGAGTAACTCACCAGGAGTAACAGAGTACTCCAGTAGGAACTGCATATTACCAGGACTAACTTCTAAATCCATGAGTCCTAACAAAGGGTTTGCACATAAGTCGGAATAATGGGGTTTTCAAAATCCTAATTGAACCAAAATAAGCAAAAATCAAATAAGCACTTACCAAAACTTTAACCAAATCAAATTTTAGAAAAAGCTAATAAGACACAATTAAAAACTTTTAAAAACACTAAATAATCAAATTATTTAAAAACAACTTTATAAAAATATTAATCTACCAAAATCAATTTATTTATAAACTAGAAAACATAAAAATTAAGCAATAAGCACAATACTCTAAAAACCTCAAACACACCAAATCAATAAGCACAATCCAATAAGCAAATCAATGACACATAATAAAAAAGATTAAACCAACTACATGATTAATAGAGCAAAACAATAGATTATGATTAAGAAAGGTAGAATGAGAATTAACTAAAAAGCTTGATTAGATTGAAGATTAAGATTCAAATTACAAAATTAAGATAAAAGATTAATAAGCTTGAAAGAAAAGATAGAGAGAGAAAAAGTAAAACACACACTAAAGATAAAACTAACTAACACCCTCCTAATGAAGGATTAAGAGGGTATATATAGGAGAAGGGGAGGGTTTTGTTTCTTCTCTCTTTCTTCTTGTCTTCTCGTCTTTTAAATAACTCGTATTTCTCGACTTTGTCTCGGGAATAGTCAAATGATAACTTGAACTCGTCTTCTAATTTTCTTCTTTTAGTAGACTTGGTTCTTCGACTTCGTTAAACTTCCGTCTTTAGACTTTTTCTTCGATAAATCTTCATAATAGGCCTTTGACTTCCGTTCTTCTTGCACTTTTGATCTTTTGACTTTGTCTTTTGTCTTTTTCTTCGATAAAAGCCCGTGAAAGCCCGTGTTTTCTTCCTTTTTCATATTTTTGTCCTAAAACACAATAAAAACACAAACCACACATAATTCCGCCTTTTACGACATTAAATACACGTTTTGGTCTCGTTATTATTAGAAATAAGTGGTAAAAGGATAAGTGTTTTCACACTTATTAAATCCCCTATACTTGACCATTGCAACGCCCTCATGTAATGCATCAATTTCAAAGTACGGTTTATATTTTTCATCATAATTAACCCACCTTGGCCTTTATTAAATACTAAACACTAAGGAAACTAAAAAGATAGAAATATATACAAAATACTTGAAGGAAGAACAAGTAAAGAGATCGAAGACTTACATTAGGGCTTTGGTTGTCATGAATGTTTATCACCCTCATGTTTCACGTTCCCCAAACCAAGCTTAAAAACGAGATCATTGTTATTATAAGTTAGTAAGCTAACACTCACTCATGTGGCCTAATTATTCACTTAGACTCCCTTATTCCTAGGTGTATCTCTTATATTTTATTATTGTCTTGAATGATCACGAGGATGCATTGTTGACTTATTTTGATAATTTATTAAGGCCAAAAATAAAGTAGGACGATTTAATCAATAGTTAGCTAAAGGACAAAATCTATTAAAACTGCTTCTCGGGACCTCATAAAGTTCATATCTTGGCATAACTCGCTTCACGATTTGAGACCTTTCTTGGACCGATATTTGACAGTGACTTCATACTTCGAATCTTGAGAGACGTTCTTGAAATAATGGTCTTCTCTTCATAATAGGAATTTTTTCACTTGAAGTTTTTGAGAGATTCTTCATACTTGGACCACCACTTCTTCATTTATCTCCAATATTCATTTTGGATTTTGATATACAACGATCCGCCTCCTTTTAGGACTTGGATCTATTTATCCTCATACCTTTCTAGGGTCTTTTCGGATAGACTTCTCCATGATCTTTAGGGGAGTATTTGCTTTTCATCGTGTGTCTCGATCCTTCATATTGATTTTTGATAAATGATTCTTCACATCACTTTGGATCTTTAGCAACAAAATATAGCCCTCATGCCTTGTTAGGGCCTTTTTGGACTCGCCAATCTTCACATCCCGCTTCAATAAGTTATGCCTTGGCTATGAACACTAATTAATACCGAGCAACTTTTAAACGATCTTGTGCTAGAAGCTAAGTAACTTTTCAAATCGTACAACCTTACTTATTGCAATTATATTTATTAACAAGCGATGGGAGAAGAAGCTCATAATTAACTCACATAAATTCATGAAAGAATACCAAACTTATAATTGACTCTATCATCTCTCGTTCTCCATAATTTTAAAATCTCAAGGAATGAGACTCGTGGATGCTTAGCCAATTAAATCAAAGTTTTGGGTTTTCAAGTAATCTATAGGATCTTGCAACTTCTTAGACTTTTTCAAGTTTAGAATTCGCATTTTAAAGTTCCCTTGATAAATGACTTTCTAGGATCAATTATAGGAACTTGCGAAAAGTTCTTGTTCTTAACCCGTAAGAGTTAAGACTTTAGCATTTTAAAGTTCCCTATATAAAAGCCTAGCAAAACTTGACTTAAACATGTTAAGGATACTAGCTAGAGTAAACTTGGATAAGTAAACTCGGGTTGAGTCAAAAGATTCATGACGGGCCTAATATATCAAGGACATCTAAACTCATTAAAACCATTTTATTTTATTTTTTCTTTTGACTTTATTCTTGAAATGAAATATATACATACGATGCGATAACAAAAGGAAAGAACATACAAAAAAGAGAATAAATGAAAAATACTACAAGGCCAAAATAGATCAAAATTTTTGAAAAATGTCGAAAAAAAATAAATTTTCCGTTAAAATGAGGACATATTCATGGAAAATTTAACTTCGATAGAAGTCCCCCTACACTTGATATAAACATTGTCCTCAATGTTTAAGCATGTGGGAGTAAACTCCCCTACACTTAGGACATTGTGCACTTTGTTTAAATCTTGCTAAGAAAGAGACGGCTATACTGATTTTAATGTCAACATATAAGATATGAAATATTGAATCACAAAAGTTTAGGATAGAACCGGGAAGACGGGTACACGAGATCACGGGTCGTCAAATATCATCAAAAGTGATCTTTGAAGCCTTAATCCCTGCACATCATAAGAAACAAGACAACAAACACCTATGTAGCTCCCCCTACACTTATTATGAAAATGGGTAAAAAGGATAGATCAACGGGTTGCCTCTCGAGAAGCGCTTGTTTTTGTTAACCGAGTCACGAGCCTGACTCGACCCATAACTAATTCAAGGGAAACATGGTGAGGGATGGAATCATCTCATGATAGATGTCCTCACCAAAGTATAACTTAACACGTTGGCCATTCACCTTAAAATTAGGCCCATTTGGTTGAGAAAGTTCAATGGTGCCATAAGGGAAAACTTTAGCGACAGTGAATGGACCGGACCAACGACTCTTAAGCTTGCCCGAAAAGATTTTCAACCGAGAGTTAAAGAGTAAAACTTGATCACCTATGTGAAACTCTCGGTTCTTAATCCTAGAATCATGAATGAGCTTGGTTTTCTCCTTGTAGATCAATGAATTCTCATAAGCTTTATTCCTTAGTTCATTAAGTTCATTGAGTTGGATCTTCCTAAGATCACCGGCTTTGTTGATATCAAAATTAGCCCATTTCAAGGCCCAATAAGTCTTATGCTCCAACTTAATGGGGAGGTGGAATGCCTTTCCGTACACAAGACGATATGTAGTGCAACCAATAGGTGTCTTATATGCGGTACGGAAAGCCCAAAAAGCATCATCTAACTTATCGCCCCATGAGGTACGATGCTCTCCCATAGTTCGCTCTAAGATTCTCTTAAGTCCAAGGTTTGAAATCTCGGCTTGACCATTTGTTTGTGGATGATACGCGGTGGAAAGACGGTGATTTACACCATACTTAGCCATGACTCGAGCAAATTGATCATTGCAAAAATGAGTCCCGCGATCACTAATGATAGCACGAGGAACACCGAATCGAGCAAATAATTGTTTTAGAAAGTTCACAACCACGCTCGCATCGTTCATAGATAAAGCCTTTAGTTCAACCCATTTAGATACGTAGTCAACGGCTACGAGGATGTACTTGTTCCCTTTGGATGATGGAAATGGCCCCATAAAGTCGATGCCCCATACGTCAAAGATTTCACATTCTTGGATGAAATTTTGAGGCATCTCGTCTTTATGTGTGATCTTGCCTTGTCGTTGGAAAGCATCACAATGCTTAACCATTTCGTGTGCATCACGATAAATGGTGGGCCAATAAAATCCAGAATCGAAAACTTTCTTCGCGGTGTAATTGGGACCAAAGTGACCACCGGTTGGTCCTTTATGGCAAGCTTCCAAGATTTGTAAAGCTGCGGGCCCGTTAACACACCGACGAAGGATCAAGTCAGCACATTGTTTAAAGAGATAAGGGTCGTCCCAATAGTAAGTTTTCACATCCTTGAGAATTTATTCTTTTGTTGGGACGATAACCCTTCGACGAGAATTCCACCCGCCAAGTAGTTTGCAAAGTCCGCAAACCATGGGGTATCGTCAAGATTGGAGTTAATAGACATCAAGGTCTCAAGGGGAAAAGATTCATTAATCTCTTGATTTGGAAGTTCCCCTTGATAAGGATCCTCGAGTCTACTTAGATGATCCGTGGCTAGGTTTTCCGCTCCCCTTTTATCACGAATTTCAATTTTGAATTCTTGAAGGAGTAAAACCCAACGAAGAAGTCTTGGTTTAGAATCTTGTTTTGTTAAGAAGTACTTCAACACAGAATGATCAGTGTACACAATGGTGGTGGAAAGGACAAGATAGGGGCGAAATTTTTCAAAACATATACAACGGCTAAAAGATCTGTTTCGGTCGTAGTGTAATGCAATTGAGCCCCCGTCATTGTCTTGCTAGCGTAATGGATTGGTTGGAAATGTTTGTTAATTCTTTGTCCCAAAACCGCTCCAATAGCAAAATCGCTAGCATCACACATCAATTCAAAAGGTAACTCCCAATTAGGAGCAACTAAGACCGGTGCCTTAGTTATTTTATCCTTAAGAAGATTGAAAGATTCGATAAACTCTTTAGAAAAGATAAAAGGAGTATCTTTTTCCAAGAGGTGGGTCATCGGGCGAGCTATCTTAGAAAAATCTTGAATGAATCGACGATAGAAGCCCGCATGACCAAGAAAACTTCTCACACCCTTCACGGATGAAGGATGAGGTAATTTAGCAATCACATCAACTTTAGCACGGTCGACTTCGATACCGGCTTTGTAGATTTTATAACCTAGAACAATACCTTCTTTTACCATGAAATGGAAATTTTCCCAATTAAGAACGAGACGAGTGTCTTCACACGTTTGAGCATATGTTCTAAATTGGCAAGGCAAGTAGAGAAAGAATCACCATAGACCGAGAAATCATCCATAAATACTTCCATAGTTTCTTCAACCATGTCATGGAATATAGCCATCATACACCTTTGGAAAGTCCCGGGAGCATTGCATAAGCCGAAAGGCATTCTTTTGTAAGCAAATGTTCCATAAGGATAAGTGAATGTGGTTTTCTCTTGGCCTTTTGGATCGATGGGAATTTGAAAATATCTGGAGAAACCGTCTAAGAAGCAATAGTAGTCATTACCCGCTAAACGCTCGAGCATTTGATCCATGAAAGGAAGAGGAAAATGATCCTTGTGAGTGGCATCATTGAGCTTGCGATAGTCTATGCGAACTCGCCAACCCGTGACAAGTCGAGTAGGAATCAACTCGTTGTTTTCATTGGGATTAACGGTTATTCCGCCTTTCTTAGGCACACAATGGACGGGACTAACCCATGGCGAATCCGAAATAGGGTAAATCATTCCGGCATCTAGAAGTTTGATAACTTCTTTCTTGATGACGTCATGAATTTTTGGATAACCCTTCTTTGGCTTTGGATTGCGGGTTTAAAGTCATCTTCCATGAGAATTTTATGAGTGCAAAAGTTAGGATCAATTCCGCGGATGTCGGAAATTTTCCAAGCATTTGCTTTCTTATGATTTTTGAGCACATCGATAAGTCGAGATTTTTCATCCTCTTTTAAGTCCTTTGCAATGATGACGGGTAACTTCTTATTGTCTTCTAGGAAAACGTATTCAAGATGAGACGGTAAATCCTTAAGCTCTAAATCCGGAGGATTGTCGATGGAAGGCTTAGTCAAATTCGGATCATCGTTTATGATTTCCATAGGAGAATGTGGAGAAATATGGTTCTCATTGAGAAGTTTCTCAATGGTACGAATGTCTTTTTCCCAATCGGTGGGAGAATCGTCATATTTTAAGTCCACATCCCCTAAACTTGCTTCAAATTCGTTCAAAAGAAAATCACTTTCTCCAAATGGAGTCAGTGAGGGAGCAATAGAGGCAACGGTCTCAACAATGGGTAGAGAAGAAAAACCACTTTTACAAGAATCTTTGAAATGTTCTTCACAAGCCTCATCAAGTACGTCAATGAAATTAACGCTCTCGTGTTGATAAGGTTGCTTAGAAAGTTTACCCATGTTGAAGAAGATTTTGTCGTCACCAACTCTCATGATTAATTCGCCCGCGGCTACATCAATAAGAGTGCGACCGGTCCTCAAGAATGGACGTCCAACGATTAATGGAACACGGGGATCCATCTCGTAGTCAACGACAACAAAATCCGCCAGAAAGGTGAACTTTTCGACACCGACGAAGACATCTTCGGCTATCCCCACCGGATAAGCAACCGTACGGTTAGCTAACTCCAATGTCATTTGAGTGGGTACTAGCGGGTATAGATAATTGTTTCCAAACGCTTTATGGCATTAAGTTGATACTAGCACCTAGATCGGCTAGGGCCATATAATTCTCTACCTTGGGAAAGTTGCAAGGAATGAGAAAGCGACCCGGATCACCAAATTTGGTTGGTAATTTCCTTAAGAGAACCGCGGATCAATTCTCATTAAGTTGGGTTTGAGCAATATCAAGGAGTTTTTCCTTATCACTGAGAAGATCTTTGAACATTTTAGCATATTTAGGCATGTGAGCGAGCGCCTCAGCAAAGGAGATGTTGAAATTCAATTGTTTAAACATTTTAAGAAAGTTTGAAACTTGAATATCATCCTTATTTTTCAACTTCTCTTTCCTCAACCTTGAAGGGTAAGGTATATAGGGTTGAGATGAAGGCTTTGGAATGGAATTCTCACTCACATCCTTGGGTGGTGGAGGGGTGGAAGTAGAAGGTGGAGGAATTGGCGAATGGGGCTCGTTATCCTTTGTCACAATCACCAGAGTAGGTTTAGAATCTCGGGTTCCTTATAACCTTTTCCACTTCGTATGGTGATTGCTTTCATCTCCCCTCTTGGATTAGCAACGGTGTTACTCGGAAGAGAACCCGAAGCAGACGTTTGATTACTTGGGAAGAAACTAGCCATTATATCCCTTAAGTCATTCGTTTGACTGCTTAAAGAATTTCGCATGTCATTCCTAAGCTCGGCTCGTAGATCATTCCCTTGTTTCGCCATGTCACCTTTCAAGTTAATAATTTGGCTCTGAAGATTCTTCACCAGCGCGTCATTAGTCCTCATGTACGTTTCAACCTCTTGATTATATGCCGTGGGTTGGTTGGGATGGGGAACTTGGTAAGCGGGTGGTTGATAAGTGGGTTGTTGGTAAACTTGATTATTTCCTTGAGGTGCATATGGGTTTCTTTGGGTTTGATATTGATTAGGAGCTCGAGGTTGGTTTTGATTGTTGCGATTGAAGTTGTTTTGGTTTTGAGAAGGAAAACCGGGTGGTGAAAGAAAATTGTTGGAACAATAACTTAGCAAATTGCGGTCACCTTGAGGACGAGCTTGATAGCCTCCCGTGGAAAAGGTACCGTTAGCCGCATACATGTTTTCCAGATTGTCATGAGTAGAAGGACAATCAGTGTATGAATGAGAACTACCACAAGTCTCACAAGAAGGTGTTACAACTTTAACTTATTGAAATTGGTTCATAGCTATGGTTAAGAAATTTTTGTTCATCTAGGCTAGTTGACGGGTGAGTTGGGTGAGTTCGGCTATCTCGGGGTTTGATGAAGTAGAAGAAACATTGACTCTCGGGTTATTTCTTGAAGATGCGGATGAATCCTAATTTTTGTGATGAGTGGTCATGTTCTCTATAAGCTCTCTACACTCCTCGGGTCTTCTCTTCATGAATGTACCACCAGCGGCAACATTAATCGTATCACGATCACGAAAAGTTAAACCATTGTAGAAAGTATCAATCAAAGTGACGGGGAGCATATTATGGTTAGGACAACGATCGATCAAGACATTATAACGTTCCCAAGCATCAAAAAGCGATTCATTAGGTTCTTGAGTGAAACCACTGATTTGATTACGAAGACTAGATACCATGGATGGTGGAAAATAGCGCGACAAAAATTTTTGAGTCATCTCGTCCCAAGTATGAATTGAGTTTTTAGGAAGACGATCAAACCATTTTCCGGCATGGTGGGATAAAGTGTGTGGAAAAAGATGAAGGCGAAGAAAATCCATGGAAACACCGGGCAATTTCATGCTTTAAGTGACGGTTATGAATTTATCGAGGTGTTTGTTGGCATCATCATCCGGTAATCCGCGAAATGGACAAGCATTTTGAACTTGTTGGATCATGTGATGCTTCACCAAAAATTCAGGAGCCGTGATTTGCATCGGCGCAATCGGTCCTCCACGTCCATTCATAGTTGGTTGACATAGCTCCTCCATCGTACGAAGGTCGGGTTGAGGGACATGGTTGTTATTGTTGTTATTATTCAAATTGGGGTGAGGTGGGTTGTTATTATTATGCACACCGGCCATATCTAAGTCTTTGTGACAACCCCGGTTTTTGAGGTTCGTCACTTAGTCTTATTTTTTTGGGTATTTTGTGTGACTATGTGATTTATTTGATTTATGTGTTTATATGTGTGATTTTGGGGATGAGAATGGACGAAATGAGGTACATGATTTGTAAATCATGCTACGGGTTGGAAATAAAATGAAATGAGTTCAGAAATGAACTGCGGGAAAGTTCGGATATCATTTTTACAAGGTTTCGTATACGTATCGTATGTTGTATGTATGAATTAAGTACATATTATATGGTTAGGATAAGTTTTAGAGATACTTTCCATAATTAGAAACTTTTGGAAATGACGGTTAGGTCGGAAATTACGTAGAAAGTCGAAAAATTAGCGAATAGGTGTCTGGTTTTGATCCGGAAGGGTCTAGATGTTAACTAATGGTAATTATAAGTTTATAGCAATTAAATTAATAAAATAATGAAGGGGATTCGGAATTGTAGGCCCCATAGCAGAATATTTTAATAAAAAAAAGATAATTACCATATAGGAGTCCTAATTGGGCCTAAATTTGATCAGGATGTTACCAAAGTATATATAAACACCCCAAGACCCCAAAACGACCCATAAATCTTAAATTAAACTCTAAGTCAGTAAAATAGCAATGGATGATCAAGAAGAATCGAATTTATGCTCAGGATTTTAAGGTACGTAATTAAACTAGGTTGATTAACGTTAATTTACGTATATGTTACCTACTATGATGGATTAGGGTTTGAGATTCATAATTTTTGATTAGGTTTTGTTAATGATCTGTAATTAATAATGTAATTAATGGGTTTTTATCATTGGAAATCGTTTTTAGGTTTTAATTATGGTTTATGTATGATTAATTAGATTAATTATGAGAAAATCAATTTTAAAAAAAAACTGGGCAGAATTTTGGTCTATTGTTTTGATCATATCTAGAGTTCTAGGAAGTTTCATGATGCGATCCAAGTACCCCTGAAAGGGTAATTGAGTTGGCTTTCTAATGCAAGAAACGAGAACTAAATTGAAGGTTGGGAGGTGGGTCAAAAATAGGTTACAACAGGCGGAGGTTAAAACAGTTCTTGGGACAGCGGGTTTTCAATTTTTGTTTTAAGGTGATTGGGGTACTTAGAAGTACAATTGAACCCTATAATAAACGTGGGAGTTATTTTATATATTAAATAAGAGACCTGGAGGAGGGCTAAGCAAATGGGTTAGGGTAAGACCCCCTAATCATAACGAACTTTTTGTATGTTTAAAATCAGTAAAATCTGGATAGACAGAAGTATATATATATATATATATATATATATATATATATATATATATATATATATATATATATATATATATATATATATATATATATATATATATATATATATATATATATATATATATATATATATATATATATATATATATATATATATATATATATATATATATATATATATATATATATATATATATATATATATATATATATATATATATATATATATATATATATATATATATATATATCGAGGGCTTAATAGTAGCTATAAGGTTGGGTCAAAAGGGAGGAGTTAGAGAAAACATGTAAGTGCATAGGGTTTCTTTTACAGAGAGCATGGGTTTTGTTAGGTTGGTGTTTGGCTAATAGTTTGATGACTAAAAACCGGGACTGTTTTGGGAGAAAAGTAAACGGGATAGGTATCAAGTTTAACTAAGTTAAAGACTTGTTAGGGACGGGAAATGTAATGCTTAGAGCATATAAACGGGGTATATATATGGGATAATGTTAGATATCCATCATAGGTTGATGAATCATTTTAGTATTTGGTTCATGTATTGATTGGGTGCATTTGTTTGTTAGCTTTTTGCTAGTACGTGGATTGTTGGAGAATCTCAATCAGGTGAGTTTCATAGTCCCATATCTTTTTATGATTTGATTTCCAGATGGGATGGAAGAGACACTGTATTGTTTAGTAAAGAATGTTGTGAATGTTTTTATGGTTTGTGATGGACTTGTGTGTACACTTATGTGATTAATTGCTATGTGATTCTTGATTGTGTTTATGATTTGGATCGGGGGACACGTACCGTCTCAGTTATTGTGGTTTGACTTGGTACCAAGGGGATGTTGACAAGGCGGGGCCTTGGGATTGGTTCATAGGTGTATGAGCGCCTATGGGACCATGGTAATTGGTAAGGCTGGGAGCCATGGAATTGTGGTGAATGGTTAATCATGAATGTTAGTTGTTAATGCATAATTGTAGCATATTGTCCATATGTTCTTTTGTTAATGGTTATTATTCACAGCTCATAACTTGATTTTGGCATTCGAGTCTAAACCTATTACTCTCAACAACATTGTTGTTGACGTGTTTTAGTGTCTCTTTCAGGTGTTAATGTGGTTAAGCGTGACAACATAAGTGGCTAGGATTAGAGTCGCGTAGGAATGTATTTAGAAGGAGATCCCCGTTCCTTCATAGATTTCTTTTGTTTGATTGAATAAGTGATACTACGAATTCCTTTATGTTGATGTTTGTTTTATTTGTTTGTCTTCGGTAAGAGGTGGGACTTTTATCTACTTACCTAGACTCCTGCATTGTTGAGATATTGTCATGACATTTGTGTCACCTTTTATGATATTTCTAGTTCATATAGTTCTCTCTATAGACACGCTATTGTTGTGATGATATCCATACGTCGCGCCCTATATTCCGCCATAGTGGGGTGTGACAGAATGGTATCAGAGACAATGGTTATAGAGAATAAGGTTGCCTAGTCTCGTAGCCTAGTCTATAACTTAAAGGTCCTCGCATATAGGCGTTGTATGAGTATGTGTGCATTTGATATTAATTGAAGTTTTTCTTGATTTTATTGGTTTTTACTTGCGATGTGTGTTAAGTTTTGACTAGTATGGGTTGAACCATAGTAGTTCATACTTAGCCACATGTTATTTTCTTTTCAGGTTGTGACTAGTGCGGGTTGAACCATAATCGTCCACGCTAGTCATTGTTGTATTTTTCTTAAATTGTACATTATAGTACATAATTTGGTACATGGTAGTTTCTATCTTTTGTTGAGTTATTTTATGTACCTGAGGTATATTATTTTTCTTTTGATGCTTAAGTCATGTTCACTAAGAATCATGTGGTGGTTCGAGTTATTAGGAGTACATGGGTAGGAAGGATTATAAGGTGTTTCCACTTTGATGGGAGACATGACTTATAATTGATTATGTTTTCGTTTTGGATTTTGTCTATGCTGTTTTAGCTAGACTATGGATTTCTGTATTCCAAGAGTTTGACTGTTATTTTAATAGTTGGAGTTTCTGACCTTATTTTTTATGTGGTTATGTGCTTAGGTGAGTTGATGGATTTATGTGTTATGTGTTGTATTGATTCTTATAAGTGTCATCATAGGAGGGAGTGCATTGGAGAAAGGGTAATTGTATAAGTATGGTAGCCAACATAGTTATACAAGTACCACAACTTCAATAGATTCCTAAGTATGATTGCATGAAAGAGGATTAATATATGCTTGTATAGTAGATGTTGGACGGATTTGAGTATATGTATCCTAATATGCCTATATATGTATGATCCCCTACAATTAACGATTGTATCCTTAGGAGGGTGGCTAGATCGCTTCTTTTTAGATATTCAACCTCTGTTGTAGCGTATTCTTCTAGTTCCCTATTTCACGTGTCCGTTTTAAAATGGTGTTTTTGGTTTCAAGTCTATTGAAATAACTTGGGATCTCTTTCGGGCTAATGAAATCTTTTGTGTTGAGTCTTACATTTCTTTTGGTTGGTATATATTGAAAAAAGGACTTGGAAATCTACTATATAGTTAGATAGTTGGTTGTATTCGGTAAAATAAGGGTAGGGTGAAGGAGTCGTGTTTGCAACAAGATATAAAATAAGTTTTTTTTATGTAATCAACACTTATTTTTTTCAAATTCTAAAAGGCGTTCTTTAAAATAAAGCAAAATAAAAATTTCCTACTTAAATATTTCATATAAGTGAGTTTAATCGATATACGTCATTTGTAATTATTTCTACAAGACTAAACAAAGTTCATGAAAATTTCACATACATTTATTTCTTTTCATCTAAAAAGGATTACGTTAATTACTAAGATGATTCTTTAGTTTTTAAAACAACTAGTATAAAATTGTTTTGGTCATAACTTGTTTATTTTTAAAGCTTTTTGGGCGATTCAAAAGCCTAAAATTATGTACTCGGAACGTACTTTTAAAATATTCAGAATGTATAGTCATGGTAGCCTGGTCGAAATTGGTGTACAAGTGTCGGGTTCAAGGTTGAGTTTCGAATAGTAGTTTTTAAACTTATGATTTGGGATGTTCTGAGTACCTATTCTTTGAGTTGAGTCTTGTGATCGTATAGAGGATTGTTCGTAGATCGTTTGAGTCACATAGATGTGGAGAGGTAAAGAAAAATATTCTTTTATGGAAATTCGATGTCGTGCAAGGTTTAAAAAATATGTCGCGGGGCGTAATATGTTTTGGTTGCCATTTGGTGTTTATTGGATTATTTTTCGTTGTCATGGGTCATTTTGAATTGATACATGTTTTGGGTTTGAGTTTTATTTTGAGTCTCGTGGTTTTTGACTTGTTTTAACTGGTGCACGTGAAATATCGTTAGTTATCCATAGTTTTGATTCGTTGGTCGTGTTTGGTGGGTTCCAAATGTAGTTTTCGTTTTGTATTGATTGAGAGCATTGATATAGTCATATGAGAGAATAGTTGGAATGCCCTTTGTGATGGGGAAGGAGATAGATGTTCGTAGAAAGACGAACTAATTTGGTCATGAGGTCTCTTAGGAGTGCCAAGGGAGATGAATAGAGATTTGTATAAAGCATGGATATTGGCACAAGTAACGCATCATATAGAATGTTGGAAGGGGATGTGATATTTCAAAGGTACTTGTGACATTCGTTAGGTATGTAATTTTCCAAAAATTTCTTAAGATTTAGTAGGTTTACCTATTATCTTGAAGTAGAACCATGAATAGAGCCAGTAGAAGGAGCAAGATGAGTTGTAGTTAGTGTCTTTCCAGGGAAATTGTTGATGGAATGATTTTAAAGACAGGAGTTGTTAGAAATTGCAAGGGATTCAAGATAAAGGTTGAGTTGCCTGGTAGGAAATGTGATGTGAAAGTGGTTGGATGAGTTGATAAGAAGGAGTATCGATCTTTTAGAATGTGTTTAGAATGTGATAAGAAGGAGTAGAAAGAGGTAAAAATTTGTTTGTGTTGCTGCCAAGAGAGGATGCAGGGATGATGTTAAGAATGTTGAATGGATGCTTTTGGGTTTACGGTTATGCATTTGGCTTCACCAAAGCACTAGCGGTTTTCATTGAGTCAATGAAGCGAGTGTGCATGAACATATATAAACGATTTGTCATCGGGAGTATCGACGACATCTTGGTCTACTCAAAGTCTAAGAAGGAGAGTAAGGCGAATTATGTGTTGGTTTTGGAGTGGAATTATACGTGAGATTTTCAAGTGTGAGTTTTAGTATTAAGTTTACCATGATGAGTACTTAGAGATGATGGCATATCATGGAACCAGCAAGGGGCGAAGTAAAGAAGGACGAGGAAGCATTTTGGAGGCTGAAGAGGTGGATTGGATAATGATCCGATCTTGGCATTATCGGAAGGACTGGATGAATTCGTGAAGCATGACGATACGTAGAGCAAGGATTTGGATGTGTACGAGAACGACAAAGAAAGGCGATTCCTTATACGTTGTAAGAACTGAAGATTTCAAAGAACTAGATAAGACTTAGTTAGTGGAGCTGGATTGTTATATCTGCCTAGAATGCTAGAGGCATTTGGGGTACGAGACGTAGAGAATGATCTATACGGATCATGAACGTCTCCAACACATATTCAATCCTCTTGATTGAACATTTGGCAATGGTGAGGGGTGGAAATTGATGAAAGAAAATTGCAAGGCCAAGTACCATCTGGGAAAGGCAAGCATGGTTGATGAGACATGGAATAAGAAGAATGAAGTGAAGGTGAGACGAACTTGAACTATATGGATGACGTATTAGGGTGGTTTGGATGAAGGATGTAGGTTGCACGAGTTGAGTTTTCTAAAGCAGAGAACGCGACAACATTTATGTTGCGTGGCTTGGACAATTGTATGGAGAAAAGGGACGTAGACTATACTTCCTACATAGATAGGAGTAGCTTAGAAAGGGCGATGTATGGACGAAGTTGGTGGAAGGGATACCCAATGGGGTGAGGAATAAGTACGATGAGAGTTGGCTGATAGTCGATAGACTGTCTAATTCATTCTATATTTCAAGAGGAATGAGAAGTCACGTAGTTGAGAAGTTGGAAGGATTGCATACAAATGCGATGGAATAGGCGGTTTTGTGTAAAAGTTAACCTAATAGGTATGGAATGCCTTATGAAGGATTATGGCAAGGGAAGAAACGATGGGAAGCAAGCGTAGTATACTGTTGATAGACTTATAGTTGGTATGAGCATACTATAGGGGTAATTGAGAAAGACGCCTAGAGCTTTGGCGTGCGGTTTAAAGATAGTTGGAGAATGCATTTTATTTAGGAAGAATTCTTCTACAAAGAGAGTCACTAGTGAGAGGGGCGTATTCCTCACTGATGAGAATGTAGGGAATAAAAGAGGATCGCCTAAATTATTGGCTGAAGATGAGATAGAAGATGGTATGGAAATTAAGATTATGTTGAGACAAGTGAGAAGTAGTATGGAGGAAGCATGGCTTGAGGGAGCAAAGGGTTGTCAAGATAGTGTAGTGATATTGAAAGGAAAACCGTTAGGTCTGGTGATAGGAAATGTAGTAGAAACTGGTGAAGTTAATCCATAGAAGATGAGGTGGATCACCGTTACTGTGGGGTGAAGTTAGAAGCAGTAAACATATTGGACCAGAGTTAGAACGTAAAAATACAAGAGGTGGTGGCAGTGCTTAAGTAGAGGTTGAAAATGGCAAAGGGCCGACAAGAGAGCTGTGTGGACAAGAGGTGTAAGCCGTTGGGATTTGAGATTGGGGATAAGGTTATGCTATAGGTTTTACCATGGAAATAAGTGACGTGGTTTGGGATGAAAGGGAAGTTAACACCTTGAATCATGGGTCCGTTCGAAATCCTTGAAAATATTGGACCAGTGGCTTATAGGTTGAGGAATTACCGGGAGAATTTAGTAGTGTGCATGATGTATTTCGTGTATCAAGCTTGAGGAAATGCTTAGCAAGAACCGACTTGCAAGTACCGTTAGATGATATTAGTATGGATACGAGTCTTCGTTTCATCGAAGAACCGGTAGAGATTTTAGGTCGTGAAGCTATGACGTTGGAATAAAGGGTAATATACCGTAGTTATGGTTAGATGGAATTTGGAACGTGGACTAGAGTTCACGTAGGAACGGGAAGGATTTATGAGGAACAATTATCCTTAGATATTTGCTAATGATGATCCTAAGGAGTAAATCTCAGGACGAGATTTCTATTAGGAGGGAGTGATGTGACAACCCCGGTTTTTGAGGTTCGTCACTTAGTCTTATTTTTTTGGGTATTTTGTATGACTATGTGATTTACTTGATTTATGTGTCTATATGTGTGATTTTGGGGATGAGAATGGACGAAATGAGGTACATGATTTGTAAATCATGCTACGGGTTGGAAATGAAATGAAATGAAATGAAATGAGTTCAGAAATGAACTGCGGGAAAGTTCGGATATCGTTTTTACAAGGTTTTGTGTACGTATCGTATGTTGTATGTATGAATTAAGTACATATTATATGGTTAGGATAAGTTTTAGAGATACTTTCCATAATTAGAAACTTTTGGAAATGACGATTAGGTCGGAAATTACGTAGAAAGTCGAAAAATTAGCGAATAGGTGTCCGGTTTTGATCCGAAAGGGTCTAGATGTTAACTAATGGTAATTATAAGTTTATGCCAATTAAATTAATAAAATAATGAAGGGGGAGTCGGAATTGTGGGCCCCATAGAAGAATATTTAAATAAAAAAAAAGATAATTACCATATAAGAGTCCTAATTGGGCCTCAGTTTGATCAGGAGGTTACCGAAGCATATATAAACACCCCAAGACCCCAAAAACGACCCATAAACCTTAAATTAAACTCTAAGTCAGTCAAATAGCAATGGATGATCAAGAAGAATCGAATTTATGCTCAGGATTTTAAGGTACGTAATTAAACTACGTTGATTAACATTAATTTACGTATTTGTAACCTACTATGATGGATTAGGGTTTGAGATTCATAATTTTTTATTAGATTTTGTTAATGATCTGTAATTAATAATGTAATTAATGGGTTTTTATCATTGGAAAACGTTTTTAGGTTTTAATTATGGTTTATGTATGATTAATTAGATTAATTATGAGAAAATCAATTTTAAAAAAAAACTGGGCAGAATTTTGGTCCATTGTTTTGATCATATCTAGAGTTCTAGGAATATTCATGATGCGATCCAAGTACCCTTGAAAGGGTAATTGAGTTGGCTTTCTAATGCAAGAAACGAGAACTAAATTTAAGGTCGGGAGGTGGGTCAAAAACAGGTTACCACAGGCGGAGGTCAAAACAGTTTTTGGGACAACGGGATTTCAATTTTTGTTTTAAGGTGATTGGGGTACTTAGAAGTACAATTGAACCCTATAATAAACGTGGAAGTTGTTTTATATATTAAATAAGAGACCTGGAGGAGGGCTAAGAAAATGGGTTAGGGTAAGACCCCCTAATCATAACGAACTTTTTGTATGTTTAAAATCAGTAAAATCTAGATAGACAGAAGTATATATATATATATATATATATATATATATATATATATATATATATATATATATATATATATATATATATATATATATATATATATATATATATTGTAAAACCCGTATTTAAAATCCTTGAATATTAAATACGCGTAGTCTCAGCTTTAACTTCAATTAATCGTAAACAGTAAATAATACGCAATCTCAGTTTATTTAAATGCTACAATAAGATAACTATTCAAGAAATAATTATTAAGTTCAGAAAAATACTACGTATGTATTATTTATAATACAAAAATAATTAAACGTTAACAGTGATTACACAGCCTCGGTTTTAATTAAGATCGTGACGAAATTATTTGTTCAGAAAACAATTCAGAAAATAATTATTCCACGTTACGTTCATAATTATCTCAGTCAGATAAAATATATATATATGACAGGTTTTAAAAACGAACACGAAAGTTAAATAAATTTAATCGAGGCGAATCGAAAAAAAAAAAATTAAATTAATAATAATAATATATTGATGGGCTGTTTTGGGTCTTTTGAAACATAGGAGCAAGAAAAGGAAAATTGGGCTTGGAAGCCCATCCATATGGTACAAACCAAACGGGACTCACCCCTCTTTTCATATTACGTAACAAAAAAAAAAACAAAGATTAGGGTTCTACCCCTTTTGTTGCTGCCGACACGTAAGGACAAAAAAAAAGACGAAGCTTTGTTGATCAAGATTTCGTGCATTGTGGTGAGTTTCTTAATCATGATCATTGGTACAATCTTTCTTTTCTTCTTTCTTTTGGATCGAGCAGAAAAAAAAAATCAAGAATACAAGATCTCTGATTTTAGACGTGTTAGTTGTGGGGGTTATCGATTCATGAAAACCGAGAGCTCATGGCTCTCGGTGGTCCCTTTTTGTTGCCCAGTCTCAAATCACAAACCATCAATGGTTCGGTTCAAAAACAGTAAGAAAGCAAAGGGTGTCGGGTTTTTGTCTAGATCACGAAAACCGAGAACCCAAGGCTCTCGGTGTGTTGCTGCTCGACCTAGCCGAGACCACAGCAGGTCTCGGTGTTTTCTTTTCTTGCCAGACTCGAACCACAAACCACCAGCAGAAGGGTGCGTTTGGGTCTGCAGTACATAAGGGGGGCGTTTGGGATTACAAACAATGAGGATATAACTAGCAGGGGGAACCGTATAGCTAGCAGTGGGAACCACTGCATAAGCAGTGGGAACCACTGCACTGGCAGTGGGAACCAAATACTAGGCAGGGGGAACTTTGGACTAACAGTGGGAATACAACACTAACAGTGGGAAATTATTTAGGTTGGTTGAATTATTTTATAAGTAAGTTTTAGAAATAAGGTTAAATATAATATTATTTTATTATTTAATTAGTAAGATTAAATTGATTTGAACCTTGTCATTTTAATTACTTAAAAATCAAATTTAATTGAAGATTTAATTAATGACCTATTTCAAAAACTAAATTTGGGAATCTTTCTCATTCAGGAAACTTTCTATTTATAACAGATTTCTATTTTAGTAATATCATAAATTCAGGAGACCTATATTCATAATCAACAATACAGGAATACACTTATCAGTAACATTTGAACAGTCTGAATTATCAGATTATATATCTACAGTAATATAAGTATAAAATAAATCAAGCCAAGAATAGTTAAAATCATTAATAATAAAGGGATATCAGTCAACTTATTTCCGCGTCCATTATTTTTGTAGTAGCCGAGAAGTCAGATTCGATCCGTCAGCTTTCATTCTTATTTCAGTACTGGACACGAGGTACGGATTTTCCGTCCTTTCAGTAAGGACTTTCTTTTTATGCATGATTAGGATCCCCCGTCTGCAGCCAAATGTTTTCCCCAGTATATGTTTAAGCTTATCAGTAATCATATTAATAATAGAATAAATTGCCTGAGCATTATATACAAGCATGATTAGTTTATGTACTAGTTACGGAGGTACCGTAACCACGACACTAGAGGCACCGGTGTCGTGACTCACATGTAGGAGAGTGATATCCTACATCGTCCCACTCAGCTCAGCTTGGCCATTTTATCAGTATTATTATTAGTGGGGCGTATGGATGCATCCTAGGCTACAGTTTACAGTTTAGCAGGTGAATGTGGTGTGTGCTCTACATCCTTCACATTGGAGTTGATCCCTCCACCCAGCACAGTTATTTAGAGGTCACCCCTCTACAGCATGACGAGGTCACCCCTCCAGTTATTCATGCAACGTTGTTACAGCACATGACCTATATAAGCTCTGGCAATTAAAATACAGTAAATGCATGTTTTCAGATTTTATAGATAACAGTTCAGCTTTATTATTTATAAATCAGCCTTTACAGATTATACACAGATTTCCGCTGTAACTTTACTTATCAGTCTTACAGCTTCAGTATTTTATCATCTGTTTCATTTCAGTAATTTCTTATCATGCTTTATATCCGTTCACTGAGCGTTATGCTCAGCCGTAGTTCCTTTCATGTTCTAACGGCAGGTACACCAGGACGCTTTTAGGATTCTAAGAGCACGTGCATTTGAGATGGAAGCTATCCAGACTTCTTATTTTATGCACTTACATTGTTCTGCTTATTTGGACATTGTTTAGTCATTTCTTTTAGTATTTTATTTTTCATGTTTTGGAGCTTAGGTTGGATTACCGATGTTTGATTCCGGTATATCCGTTACGGTCATTTAATGTTTTAGTACATTTACCTTATGCTTTGATGACACACCATAAATACACGTAACGGTCCACTTATCCAAGTGGGGTGTTACAATTATGGTATCAGAGAGCAAGGTTCGACCTGTAGGCTCTAAAACTTGACCTGTGACTAGTGGGTAGTCACCAGGAACTTCCCAGATTTTGGCGTTGTTATCTTTCATGTTTCTCATGCATTTATCAGTCAGTTTTCTTCAGTTATCAGTCAGTTTTCTTAAAGTTTTGACTAAGTAAAAGGTTGGTACACAACTAGCCATATTTAGTCGCATGTGCTTTTAGCGAATTTTTGTATTGGTAAACCGACCATAGGCGTTTACCCTTACTCATGACAGATTCATGTTTCAGTCAAATATTACTTGGTGAACCAGTCATAAACGTTCACCATTTCTCAAGTCAAATTTCATGCTTTTCAGTCAAATGATGTTTTGTGAACCGATCCACAGTTGTTCACTTTTGTCATATCAGGACATTTCATAAATTTTGAAAAGTATAGATTGGACTACAGCCATCCATATTTAGTCCGAGATTATAAATTTCTATACATGACAGTTCTCAGAAAATTTTGACCAGTATGGATCGAACCAGAATAGCCCATACTTAGTCTCATGTTTTCTTCTTTGAATTCCGTGGATTGAACCATAGCCGTCCACATTAGTTAATATTACACATCAGTTGATTTAATATTTTTATGTTCCTTGTAACAGTCAAATTTTTCATACCCTCACGTTGATGTCATCTACATGATAATTCAGTTTCATGTCTCCTTACGAGGGTTATGTTTTTAGCAAAGTAATGATGTTTTCATGTTAAGATACATAAGAACTTCAGAAAAACCCGTTTTCATGATAAATCATGACTGACCTTCATTAATCATGCTTCATGCTGACCACTGTTGGGACTTCGATTATATCAGACTTTTCAGCCTCGAAACAAGCAGCAGTAAGTCGACACAGGAATTGTCAGCCTATCATGTTATTTATTTCAGATCAGTTTACTACCGTTTAAATCAATTTATTTCCGTGATCATGTCAGACAAGCGACACCAGTATCGATCATCCCATAAAATTTCCACCAGTGCCATGTACAGTATTCCATATGTACTGTAAAACCCGCTTTAAAATTCCTCGAACATTAATTACGGAAATTCACAGATTTAAATTAAACGTTACGTGATTATTTATTCAGATAATAAATAACGGTGTTAAATCAAGTATTGAGAAAATATTATTTATTCAGGAAATAAATAATTCACGACAGAATATATTTCGAGGAATAATTTACGAATACGTACGAATGCTTAAAATCCACAAGTATTAAGTTCACGCAATCACAATTTTATTTAAAAATGTTAGGTAATTAATTATTTAGAATAATAATTTATTTTAACTATATATGTATCACGTAAGTATTATTTATTTAAATACATGACAGATTTATAACACGAACATACTAGTTAAACGTTTACGAAGCGAAACGAAAACAATAGTGTATATGTGCAAGTGGGCTGCGGTTTTATTACAAAAGGAAGGAGGATGGGCTGAGGCCCATTTCTTGTCTAGACCGGTTTAAAAAAAAAAGGAATAAAAGGACGGGGATTGTTAGGTTAGACAAAAAAAATAAAAAAAATAAAACCCTAGTAAACAAGAAAGAGCCGCCGCTTCCCTGTTTTCCCCTCTGTCTTCTTGCTGCCGACGAAAAAAAAAACACAAGAAAGAAGGTGGCTCGGTTCATTTTGATCTCGTTTGGAAATTCTATGATACGTATCACGAACTTAGGTAATCACCCTTTTTTTTTTATTCTTGTTATCACGATTCCATAATTGGAATGTTAAACAACTCACGATAATAAAGATTTAAGCATATATGAACAAGATAACAGGGGTGACGGGTTGGGTTTGATTTTCAGAAAACCGAGAGATAATGACTCTCGGTGGTGGCCTTTTCTGTCAGCCGGGACACAAACCATCAGTAGGGGTGTTTGTTTCTTTCCTTTTGTTCGCACAACAGCAACAATCAACAAGGGGGTGTTTGGTTTTTATAACAGCAGGAAAAACAACTCAGCAGGGGGTGCGTTTGGGACTGCAGATCCAGCAGGGGTGCGTTTGGGACTGCAGTTCCAAACAGGGGCGTTTGGGTTTGTAAAAATAGAATACAACAAAAGCAGTGGGAACGATAAGACTAACAGTGGGAACTTATAGATAGCAGTGGGAACTCATAGAAAGTAGTGGGAACACTAAGACAAGCAGTGGGAACGATAAGACTAACAGTGGGAACTTATAGATAGCAGTGGGAACTCATAGAAAGCAGTGGGAACACTAAGACTAGCAGTGGGAACACTAAGACTAGCAGTGGGAACCATAACAAAAATCAGTTGGAATATAATGCTAACAGTGGGAAAATAATACAAGCAGTGGGAACTTAAGACTAACAGTGGAAATTATTTAAGTTTTGGTTAAAACATTTTATAAATAAGTTTTAAAAATAAAGTTAAATATATTTATTATTTTATTTATTTAATTAGTAAGACTAATTGATTTTAGCTCTGTCCTTTTAACTAATTAAAAGTCGGATTTAATTTATGATTTAATTAATGACTTATTTCCGAAAAACTAAATTTGGGAATCTTTCTAATTCAGGAAACTTTCTATTTATAACAGATTTCTATTTTTAGTAATATCATAAATTCAGAAGACCTATTATCAGTAATCAACAATACAGGAATACACTTATCAGTAACAGTTGAACTGTCAGAATTATCAGATTATATACCTATAGTATTATAAGAATAAAATAAATCAAGCCAAGAATAGTTAAAATCATTAATAATAAATGGATATCAGTCAACTTATTTTCGCGTCCATTATTTATGTAGTATCCGTGAAGTCAGATTCGATCCGTCAGCTTTCAGTCTTATTTCAGTACTGGACACGAGGTACGGATTTCCGTCTTTTCAGTAAGGACTTCCTTTCTCTGCATGATTAGGATTCCCCATCTTCAGCCAAATGTTTTCCCCAGAATATGTGTAAGCTTATTAGTAATCATGTTAATAATTAAATAAATTGCCTGAGCATTATATACAAGCATGATTAGTTTATGTACTAGTTACGGAGGTACCGTAACCACGGCACTAGAGGCACCGGTGTCGTGACTCACATGCAGAAGAGTGATATCCTGCATCGTCCCACTCAGCTCAGCTTGGCCATTTTTATCAGTATTATTAGTGGGGCGTATGGATGCATCCTAGGCTACAGGTTACAGTTTAGCAGGTGAATGTGGTGTGTGCTCTACATCCTTCACATTGGAGCTGATCCCTCCACCCAGCACAGATTTTTAGAGGTCACCCCTCTACAGCATGACGAGGTCACCCCTCTATGTATTCATGCAACAGTTGTTACATCACATGACCTATATGAGCTCTTGGCAATTAAAATACAGTAAATGCATGTTTTCAGTTTTAACAGATATCAGTTCAACTTTATTATTTATAAATCAGACCTTACAGATTCTACACAGATTTCCGCTGCAACTTTACTTATCAGTCTTACAGCTTCAGTATTTATCATCTACTTCATTTCAGTAATTCCTTATCATGCGTTATATCCGTTCACTGAGCGTTATGCTCAGCCGTAGTTCTTTTCATGTTCTAACGGCAGGTACACCAGGACACTTTTAGGATTCTAAGAGTATGTGCATTGGGTGGAAGCTATCCGGATTTCTTACTTTATGCATTTATTACATTATCCTGCTTATTTGGACATTGTTAGTCCTTTCATTCAGTATTTTATTTTCATGTTTTGGGCTTATGTTTGGATTGCCGATGTTTGATTTCGGCATTTCCTTTATGGTCAGTTAATGTTTTAGGACATTTACCTTATGCTTTGATGACACGCCATAAATACACGTAACGGTCCACTTATCCAAGTGGGGTGTTACAATTATGGTATCAGAGCGCAAGGTTCAACCTGTAGGCTCTAAAACTTGACCTGTGACTAGTGGGTAGTCACCAGGAACTTCCTAGATTTTGGCGTTGTTATCTTTCATGTTTCTCATGGATTATTCAGTCAGTTCTCTTCATTTATCAGTCAGTTTTCTTAAAGTTTTGACTAAGTAAAGGTTGGTACATAACTAGCCATAATTAGTCGCATGTGCTTTTTAGCGAATCTTCGTTTTGGTGAGCTGACCATAGGCGTTCACCCTTGCCGTTTAGATTTGTATTGGTAAACCGACCGTAGGCGTTTACCCTTACTCATAACAGATTCATGTTTTCAGTCAAATATCACTTGGTGAACCAGCCATAAACGTTCACCATTTCTCAAGTCGAATTTCACGCTTTTCAGTCGAATGATGTTTTGTGAACCGATCCACAGTTGTTCACTTTTGTCATATCAGGACATTTCATAAATTTTGACAAGTATAGTTGGACTACAGTTATCCGTATTTAGTCCGAGATTATAAATTTCTATACGTGACAGTTCTCAGAAAATTTTGACTAGTATGGATCGAACCAGAATGGCCCATACTTAGTCTCATGTTTTCTTCTTGGAATTCCGTGGATTGAACCATAGCCGTCCACATCAGTTAATATTACGCCTCAGTTGAATTAAATTTTTTTTATGTTCCTTGTAACAGTCAAATTTTCATACCCTCACGTTGATGTCATCTACATGATGATTCAGTTTCATGTATCCTTACGAGGATTATGTTCAGCAAAGTAATGATGTTTTCATGTTAAGATACACAAGAACTTCAGTAAAACCCGTTTTCATGATAAATCATGACTGACCTTCATTAATCATGCTTCATGCTGACCACTGTTGGGACTTCGATTATATCATACTTTTCAGCCTCGAAACAACTAGCAGTAAGTCGACGCAGGAATTTCCAGACTATCATGTTAATCGTTTCAGTTCAGTTTACTACCGCTTAAACCAATTTATTTCTTTGATAATGTCAGACAAGCGACACCAGTATCGATCATCCCATAAAATTTCCACCAGCTCCATGTACAGTATTCCATATGTACCCCATGTACAGTGTCTCTGTTATACTCCATGTATAATATTTCACGTGTACTCCAGGTACAGCGTCTCAAATATGCTCCATGTGCAGTATTCATTTTGTACTTCATGTACAGTAGTTCAGGTGTACTCTAGGTACCCTACTCCATGGATATTGCTAATTGATCCTAAATCATCTCAGGCGTTTCCACTTGTCGATATTCTACCAGGTGCTGATGCTGCTCGTGAGTTGAAGATTTTACCAGATGCTGATGCTGCTAACACTCTGAAGACCACACAGATGCTGATGCTGCTGAACTTTGGAGATTTCTCAAGATGCTGATGCCGCGGAACGAGGACGAAAACTATAAATTAGAAATTTCTGACAAGAATAAATTCAACCATCAGACACTACCATTCCATTTTATGTTTTTACTTCCTCAGTTAGATGTCACACTTCACTCAGCTAATCTTTCTGTCAGAAGAGTGGGAACCGGTAACCAGCCGACCACTCAGCAGAAATAATTACATTAATCACGGTCATGATAACGACCGTCAGGAAACTGACAGGCAAAGTAGTAGTGACAACCACCGTGCTCATAATTAATCAGTCAGTACCATCGGAACCCCGGAACGGACGTGACCAGAAATACGGAGGTCAGCAGTCTAACCGGTCCGCCAATCCTAGCAGTTACCAAAATTTTTCAGCCTTGTTCATATTCATCTATTTAAACACGTGCCAAGACATCAGTCAGGACATAGTTCTCAGGTATCATTTCGGAAGACACATATCAGGACACCAGTCATGGTATACGTCATACGAATATCTTCTCAGGACACGAGTCAAGATTCATAATATCAGTATTGTCTTATAAACCCGGTCCTCAATAATTCAGGGTACCCTCCAAAAGGGTATACCCATTCTATTATGCCACGCATGAATCAGATCATTAAAATTCAGTCACCACACTACTTTATTATTCAGATTAAACACATGGTAATCATTATGTGAGGTTACGGACAAACACATTTAGTGAAAAGTCGCCATGTTTACTTCACGTATTCATATGTCAGCTTCATCTTAAATCATGTAGTACCTACCTCCCAGCCAGAAAGACTCCACCATACCACCCAGATTTATTAAGTTTTTCTTTCAGCTAACGATGACATCCGTCTTACTAGATCCCAAATTTGTCATTTTAGTTTCTGCCAGAAAATTAGTACAAGTTATACTTACAGCAAGCGACTTATTATCCCGAAGCTACGGAGACTTTTACCTACCAGTTGTAAATTCACTTCTGAAATTCCTTAAATTCATGATCAGCAGATTTTTCTAGAGTTCCAGATATAAGTTCAGAAAGTTTTCTAGAAATTCCTTTCTAGCCACTAGACCAAACTTAACATCAAGCTTGTCCCAAGAACGGGACCTGTTTTCAAAACTCTTTATTGCAAGGCTTCAGCTAAGTTAAAAGAGTGGCATCATTTGCTGCATGAGTTACCGAAACGAAGCTTTATTCACCCTGGCATACCACCAGGACGTGTGTCGTCTCTGTCTATCAGGAAGAAGACCGGTAACATGAGATCATGTGTCGACCACCGAGATTTTGACAAGATCACCATTTTAATCAATGTTCATTCCACGAATAGCAGGTTCATTTGATCTGCTATGACTTCTTATGTATTTTCCAGAACAATTCACGATCATGTCACCATCAGTGGTGAGAGAAACATATTGTAGTCACTATAAAATTTTTGAATTATACTTTTGAGCTCCCTAATGCTCCAGCTATAGTACCAAGTTTATGAATAAATTTTTCCTATGATTCACAGACAAAATCGTCAGCGTAATCATTGATCACATTTTGGTCTGTTAAATTCTAGAGAAGGATACGAGAGTCATCTTCTCACAGTGGTATAGAAGCTTCGATAGGAGTTATTTTATACACAGCTTTCCAGATATGAATTCCAATTGAACAAAGTGGCATCTCTGAGCCATTCTGCCTTAGCAGAAAGAAATTTCAAACAATGCTGCGAAGGTGAAGGCCATCACCTGATGGTCCCGACTGACGCCTGTGAACGAAGAACAATCTTCTAGAACTCAATTGACTACTACCGCAGAATTGCTGACAGCCATCACTAAAAATTCTTCTATGACTATTCAACCAGATTTCCACCAGAATGTACCAAAATTTCAGGCAGGATTTTGATAAAAACAATATAACACGATTGAGGCAGCTATGTTCATATCTAATGCGGCCATTCCAGCAGGATTAAGATAGAACGTTGTCATGCTATCGAGTTATTACCACGAGTAGAAATTCTGGACCGAAAGGAGACAAGACTCCATGTATATTATTATCAGTCTACCACAGACTCAGAAGAAGTATAATACTATCTAAGTCATTGTCAACCATGTAATCAGCCTGCGCGTTTCTTTCATCCGAAAGGATCACGCAGTAACAGATCTGCAGAAAAAAAAAAGTTTTGAAATTCAGCTGTGAATCGTACGAATTCAAGGCTTTCCATCGACCATCATATCAGACAGAATTCATGTTCACGATCAAGGGTATGTTTACGCCCACTTTAATTCAGGTTTATTTTCACTTTCACGTTTGCGTCTCATTCGCGGTATGATGCTGTTTCAGTTCATCTTTTATACTATCTCATAATTTAAGCTCACATTTGTGTTCATAACATAGTTCACGTTCAAGTTCGTGTGCCATTTCACGATACACGTTTCTCAGTTTATTACCGAATACGGTCACAGAAAGCTTGAGAGACCAGACTCAAGTTTGGCACAACTATTCCATAACCAGGCAGACGTTTCACATCTCATGCCGTATCGTTTGGCATTCATTCCTCCGTCAGCATACGTTTATGATAAGTTATAGTATCACGTTTACAGTATGTTTCATGTATCATCAGCACAATATATTCTATGCCCATCATTCCTCATATAATCGTGAACCACGTTCACAATTGCTCACGTAGCACGTTCACAATTGTTCACGTAGTTCGTCCCTATATATATTCTCAGCAGCTTGCCCAGAGATATAAATGTTATCTTTTCAGTATAATTGTACGTACCGCTTCATGTATTCTACATGCTATAGCTTATTCACTCAGACTCAGAAAATCTATCTTAAGTATAGAACCGGAAACTATTCAGCATCATCAGGACAGGGTCATCAGGACCAAGATTGTTTTTATTTTGTTTAGACCTTTGAAGGAAATCGTTTCGAGCGGGAGGCCACTCGAAACAGAGGAGTCCATCCGGACCTCTCATCCCCCTTTCCTTCAATGAATCCAGTTAAGTTCTTTTAGTCATGTCAAATTCCATGTTCTCTTCAGCCATGTCACGTTACATGATCATTTCAGTCATGTCAGGTTTATACCTATCAGCAGCATTATGTCTTAATTAGAAGACAAATCATCCTTCAGCTTAATTGTCTTTTCAGTCTATGTATTCTTTCAGTCCTTATAACTTCATCAGCTTATTACCTTTAATTCGAGGACGAATTTCTCCTTTTTAGAGGGGAAGAATTGTAAAACCCAGTATAGTCGTATCTTTAATTCGGGGACGAATATTTTTTTTTAGAGGGGAAGAATTGTAAAACCCGCTTTAAAATTCCTCGAACATTAATTACGGAAATTTACAGATTTAAATTAAACGTTACGTGATTATTTATTCAGATAATAAATAACGGTGTTAAATCAAGTATTGAGAAAATATTATTTATTTAGGAAATAAATAATTCACGACAGAATATATTTCGAGGAATAATTTACGAATACGTACGAATGCTTAAAATCCACAAGTATTAAGTTCACGCAATCACAATTTTATTTAAAAATGTTAGGTAATTAATTATTTAGAATAATAATTTATTTTAACTATATATGTATCACGTAAGTATTATTTATTTAAATACATGACAGATTTATAACACGAACATACTAGTTAAACGTTTACGAAGCGAAACGAAAACAATAGTGTATATGTGCAAGTGGGCTGCGGTTTTATTACAAAAGGAAGGAGGATGGGCTGAGGCCCATTTCTTGTCTAGACCGGTTTAAAAAAAAAGGAATAAAAGGACAGGGAGTGTTAGGTTAGACAAAAAAATAAAAAAAATAAAACCCTAGTAAACAAGAAAGAGCCGCCGCTTCCCTGTTTTCCCCTCTGTCTTCTTGCTGCCGACGAAAAAAAAAACACAAGAAAGAAGGTGGCTCGGTTCGTTTTGATCTCGTTTGGAAATTCTATGATCCGTATCACGAACTTAGGTAATCACCCTTTTTTTTTATTCTTGTTATCACGATTCCATAATTGGAATGTTAAACAACTCACGATAATAAAGATTTAAGCATATATGAACAAGATAACAGGGGTGACGGGTTGGGTTTGATTTTCAGAAAACCGAGAGATAATGACTCTCGGTGGTGGCCTTTTCTGTCAGCCGGGACACAAACCATCAGTAGGGGTGTTTGTTTCTTTCCTTTTGTTCGCACAACAGCAACAATCAACAAGGGGGTGTTTGGTTTTTATAACAGCAGGAAAAACAACTCAGCAGGGGGTGCGTTTGGGACTGCAGATCCAGCAGGGGTGCGTTTGGGACTGCAGTTCCAAACAGGGGCGTTTGGGTTTGTAAAAATAGAATACAACAAAAGCAGTGGGAACGATAAGACTAACAGTGGGAACTTATAGATAGCAGTGGGAACTCATAGAAAGCAGTGGGAACACTAAGACAAGCAGTGGGAACGATAAGACTAACAGTGGGAACTTATAGATAGCAGTGGGAACTCATAGAAAGCAGTGGGAACACTAAGACTAGCAGTGGGAACACTAAGACTAGCAGAACCATAACAAAAATCAGTTGGAATATAATGCTAACAGTGGGAAAATAATACAAGCAGTGGGAACTTAAGACTAACAGTGGAAATTATTTAAGTTTTGGTTAAAACATTTTATAAATAAGTTTTAAAAATAAAGTTAAATATATTTATTATTTTATTTATTTAATTAGTAAGACTAATTGATTTTAGCTCTGTCCTTTTAACTAATTAAAAGTCAGATTTAATTTATGATTTAATTAATGACTTATTTCCGAAAAACTAAATTTGGGAATCTTTCTAATTCAGGAAACTTTCTATTTATAACAGATTTCTATTTTTAGTAATATCATAAATTCAGAAGACCTATTATCAGTAATCAACAATACAGGAATACACTTATCAGTAACAGTTGAACTGTCAGAATTATCAGATTATATACCTACAGTATTATAAGAATAAAATAAATCAAGCCAAGAATAGTTAAAATCATTAATAATAAATGGATATCAGTCAACTTATTTTCGCGTCCATTATTTATGTAGTATCCGTGAAGTCAGATTCGATCCGTCAGCTTTCAGTCTTATTTCAGTACTGGACACGAGGTACGGATTTCCGTCTTTTCAGTAAGGACTTCCTTTCTCTGCATGATTAGGATTCCCCATCTTCAGCCAAATGTTTTCCCCAGAATATGTGTAAGCTTATTAGTAATCATGTTAATAATTAAATAAATTGCCTGAGCATTATATACAAGCATGATTAGTTTATGTACTAGTTACGGAGGTACCGTAACCACGGCACTAGAGGCACCGGTGTCGTGACTCACATGCAGGAGAGTGATATCCTGCATCGTCCCACTCAGCTCAGCTTGGCCATTTTTATCAGTATTATTAGTGGGGCGTATGGATGCATCCTAGGCTACAGGTTACAGTTTAGCAGGTGAATGTGGTGTGTGCTCTACATCCTTCACATTGGAGCTGATCCCTCCACCCAGCACAGATTTTTAGAGGTCACCCCTCTACAGCATGACGAGGTCACCCCTCTATGTATTCATGCAACAGTTGTTACATCACATGACCTATATGAGCTCTTGGCAATTAAAATACAGTAAATGCATGTTTTCAGTTTTAACAGATATCAGTTCAACTTTATTATTTATAAATCAGACCTTACAGATTCTACACAGATTTCCGCTGCAACTTTACTTATCAGTCTTACAGCTTCAGTATTTATCATCTACTTCATTTCAGTAATTCCTTATCATGCGTTATATCCGTTCACTGAGCGTTATGCTCAGCCGTAGTTCTTTTCATGTTCTAACGGCAGGTACACCAGGACACTTTTAGGATTCTAAGAGTATGTGCATTGGGTGGAAGCTATCCGGATTTCTTACTTTATGCATTTATTACATTATCCTGCTTATTTGGACATTGTTAGTCCTTTCATTCAGTATTTTATTTTCATGTTTTGGGCTTATGTTTGGATTGCTGATGTTTGATTTCGGCATTTCCTTTATGGTCAGTTAATGTTTTAGGACATTTACCTTATGCTTTGATGACACGCCATAAATACACGTAACGGTCCACTTATCCAAGTGGGGTGTTACATGTACCCCCTGCACGGTGTCTTAGATGATACTCCATATACAATACTTTATGTGTACTCCACGTACAGTGTCTCAGAAATGCACCATGTGCAGTATTCATTTTATACTTCATGTACAGTAGTCCAGGTGTACTCTAGGTACCCTACTCCATGGATATTGCTGATTGTTCCTTAATTATCGCGGGCGTTTCCACTTGTCGAATTCTACTAGGTGCTGATGCTGCTCGTGAGTTGAAGATTTTACCAGATTCTGATGCTGCTAATACTTTGAAGACCTCACAATTGCTGATGCTGCTGAACTTTGGAGATTTCTCAAGATGCTGATGCCGCGAAACGAGGACGAAAACTATAAATTTGAAATTTCTGACAAGAATAAATTCAACCATCAGACACTACCATTCTATTTTATGTTTTTTTACTTCCTCAGTTAGATGTCACACATCACTCAGCAAATCTTTCTGTCAGAAGAGTGGGAACCGGTAACTAGCCGACCACTCAGCAGAAATAACTACATTAATCACGGTCATGATAACGACCGTCAGGAAACTGACCGACAAAGTAGTAGTGACAACCACCGTGCTCATAATTAATCAGTCAGTACCATCGGAACCCCGGAACGGACGTCACCAGAAATACAGAGGTCAGCAGTCTAACCGGTCCGCCAATCCTAGCAGTTACCAAAATTTTTCAGCCTTGTTCATATTCATCTATTAAAACACGTGCCAAGACATCAGTCAAGACATAGTTCTCAGGTATCATTTCGGAAGACGCATATCAGGGCACCAGTCATGATACACGTCATACGAATATCTTCTCAGAGTACGAGTCCGAACTCCTAGTCCCAGTATGTTCCAAGCAAGACCCTCAGTAATTCAGGGTATCTTGTAGAAAAGGGGTATACCCGTTCTATTATGCCACGCATGAATTAGACCATTAAAATTCAGTCACCACCACTATATTATATTCAGATTAAACACACGGTAATCATTATGTGAAGTTACAGATGAACCCACTCAGTGAAAAGTCGTCATGGTTACTTCACGTGTTCCTACGTCAGTTTCATCTTAAATCAGGTAGTCACCTGCCTCTCAGCCAGAAAGGACTCCACAGTATCACCCATATTTGTTAAATTTTCTTTTCAGTTAACGACGAGATCCGTCTTACTAGATCCCAAATATATTCATTCTGTTTCCTGCCCGAAAAATCAGTACAAATTATTTCTGCCTTACAAGCGCGTGAGTTATCAGTCCATAGCTACGAAGACTTTCACCTACCTGTTATAAATTCACTTCTGAAATTCCTTAAATTCATGATCAGCAGATTTTCCGAGTTCCGGATATAAATTCAGAAAGTTTTCAAGAAATTCCTTTCCTAACCACGAGACAGAAATTTAAACATCGAGCTAGTCTCAAGAACAGAACCTGTTTTCAAAATTCTTGATCACAGGGCTTCAGCTAAGTTAAAAGAGTTGCAGCAATTGCTGCAAGAATTACCGGAACGAGGCTTTATTCGCCCTAACGCACCACCAGGAGGTGTATCGTTTCTGTCTATCAGAAAGAAGGCCGGTACCATTCATAAAACGATACTCATAGGAGGTTACCTGACCTGCTACGATGTCTTAAATATTTTCCAGAACAATTCGAGATCGTGCCACCAACAGTGGTGAGAGAAGAACATGATGTTTTCCAGATTGCTGTTGAACATGTTATAGTCCCTCAAAAAAAAATATTTTGATTTTATACTTCTGAGCTCCCTAACGCTCCAGTTAGATTATGAAATTATGAATAAATTATTTTTATGACTCCCATGCAATATCATCAGTATATTTATTGATCACATTCTGAGATGCCTAATACTAGAGAAGAACACGAGACTCATATTCTCGCAATTGTACCGAATCTTCAATAGGAGTTATTTTATACCCAACTTTCCAGATATAAATCTCACTTGAACAAAGTGGCATTTCTGAGGCACCACAATCAACAGAAAGAAATTTCAGACAATCCTGCACAGGTGAAGGCCATCACCTGATGGTCCCGACTGACGCCTGTGAACGATATAAAATTTTCTAGAACTCAATTGACTACTACCGCAGAAATTGCTGACAGTTCTCACTAAAAATTCTTCCAGGACTACTCAACCAGATTTCCACCAGAATGTTCCATAATTTCAGACAAAACTTTAAATAGAATCCGCATCACACATTAATGCAACTATGTTCATATCTAGATGCCTGGCCTACTGCAGTTTCAAGATAGAACGCCGTCATGTTAGTGAGTTACTACAACCCTTAGGAATTTCTGAACAGAAATGAGACGAAAGTCCACGAAATTGTTATCAGCTACGACAGGCTGAGAGAAAGTATGATACTATCTAAGTTATCGTCAACCATGTAATCAGCCTGCGTGTTTCTTTCATCCGAAGGGATCACGTAGCAGCAGATCTGCGGAAAATTTTGAAATTCAGCAGTAAATCGTACGAATTCAAGGCATTCCTTTGACCATCATATCAGACAGAATTCATGTTCACGAGCAAGTGTATGTTTACGCCACTTTAAATTCATGTTTATTTTCACTTTCACGTTTACGTCTCATTCGCGGTATGATGCTGTTTCAATTCATCTTTTATGCTAACTCATAATTTAAGCTCACGTTTGTGTTCATAACATTGTTCACGTTCAAGTTCGTGTGCCATTTCACGATACACGTTTCTCAGTATATTACCGTATACGGTTACAGAAAGCTTGAGAAATTAGACTCAAGTCTAGCACAACTATTCACATCTCTGGGCGTATCGTTTGGCATTCATTTCTCAGTCAGCATACGTTCGTAATATGTTCTAGTATCACATTCATGATATATTCCATTCCAAGCTCCTCATATAATTATGAACCACGTTCACAATTGCTCACTCAGCACGTTCACAATTGTTCACGTAGTTCGTCCCTATGTTTCAGCAGCTTTCTCAGAGATATAAATGTTATCTTTTCAAGATAATTGTACGTACCGTGTTATGTACCCTACATGCTATAGCTTATTCACTCAGATTCAGAAAATCGATCTTAAGTATAGAACCGGAAACCAGTCAGCATCATCAGGACAGGGTCAACAGGACCAAGATTTTATTTATTAGGTTAGACCTTTGAAGAAATCGTTTCGAGCGGGAGGCCACTCGAAACGGAGGAGTCCATCCGGACCTCTCATCCTTCCTTCAATAAATCCATTTAAGTTCTTTCAGTCAGGTTACGTCTATGTCCTCTTCAGCCATGTCATGTTGCATGATCATTTCAGTCATGTCAGGTTTACACCTATCAGCAGCATTATGTCTTAATTAGAAGACAATTTATCCTTCAGCTTAATGGCCTTTTCAGTCTACGTGTTCTTTCAGTTCTTATAGCTTCATCAGCTTATTACCTTTAATTCGAGGACGAATTCCTCCCTTTTAGAGGGGAAGAATTGTAAAACCCGGTTTAACCGTGTCCTTAATTCGAGGACGAATTTTTTTTAGAGGGGAAGAATTGTAAAACCCGTATTTAAAATCCTTGAATATTAAATACGCGTAGTCTCAGCTTTAACTTCAATTAATCGTAAACAGTAAATAATACGCAATCTCAGTTTATTTAAATGCTACAATAAGATAACTATTCAAGAAATAATTATTAAGTTCAGAAAAATACTACGTATGTATTATTTATAATACAAAAATAATTAAACGTTAACAGTGATTACACAGCCTCGGTTTTAATTAAGATCGTGACGAAATTATTTGTTCAGAAAACAATTCAGAAAATAATTATTCCACGTTACGTTCATAATTATCTCAGTCAGATAAAATATATATATATGACAGGTTTTAAAAACGAACACGAAAGTTAAATAAATTTAATCGAGGCGAATCGAAAAAAAAATAAAAAAATTAAATTAATAATAATAATATATTGATGGGTTGTTTTGGGTCTTTTGAAACATAGGAGCAAGAAAAGGAAAATTGGGCTTGGAAGCCCATCCATATGGTACAAACCAAACGGGACTCACCCCTCTTTTCATATTACGTAACAAAAAAAAACAAAGATTAGGGTTCTACCCCTTTTGTTGCTGCCGACACGTAAGGACAAAAAAAAAAGACGGAGCTTTGTTGATCAAGATTTCGTGCATTGTGGTGAGTTTCTTAATCATGATCATTGGTACAATCTTTCTTTTCTTCTTTCTTTTGGATCGAGCAGAAAAAAAAATCAAGAATACAAGATCTCTGATTTTAGACGTGTTAGTTGTGGGGTTATCGATTCATGAAAACCGAGAGCTCATGGCTCTCGGTGGTCCCTTTTTGTTGCCCAGTCTCAAATCACAAACCATCAATGGTTCGGTTCAAAAACAGTAAGAAAGCAAAGGGTGTCGGGTTTTTGTCTAGATCACGAAAACCGAGAGCCCAAGGCTCTCGGTGTGTTGCTGCTCGACCCAGCCGAGACCACAGCAGGTCTCGGTGTTTTCTTTTCTTGCCAGACTCGAACCACAAACCACCAGCAGAAGGGTGCGTTTGGGTCTGCAGTACATAAGGGGGGCGTTTGGGATTACAAACAGTGAGGATGTAACTAGCAGGGGGAACCGTATAGCTAGCAGTGGGAACCACTGCATAAGCAGTGGGAACCACTGCACTGGCAGTGGGAACCAAATACTAGGCAGGGGGAACTTTGGACTAACAGTGGGAATACAACACTAACAGTGGGAAATTATTTAGGTTGGTTGAATTATTTTATAAGTAAGTTTTAGAAATAAGGTTAAATATAATATTATTTTATTATTTAATTAGTAAGATTAAATTTATTTGAACCTTGTCATTTTAATTACTTAAAAATCGAATTTAATTGATGATTTAATTAATGACCTATTTCAAAAACTAAATTTGGGAATCTTTCTAATTCAGGAAACTTTCTATTTATAACAGATTTCTATTTTAGTAATATCAAAAATTCAGGAGACCTATATTCATAATCAACAATACAGGAATACACTTATCAGTAACATTTGAACAGTCTGAATTATCAGATTATATATCTACAGTAATATAAGTATAAAATAAATCAAGCCAAGAATAGTTAAAATCATTAATAATAAAGGGATATCAGTCAACTTATTTCCGCGTCCATTATTTTTGTAGTAGCCGTGAAGTCAGATTCGATCCGTCAGCTTTCATTCTTATTTCAGTACTGGACACGAGGTACGGATTTTCCGTCCTTTCAGTAAGGACTTTCTTTTTATGCATGATTAGGATCCCCCGTCTGCAGCCAAATGTTTTCCCCAGTATATGTTTAAGCTTATCAGTAATCATATTAATAATAGAATAAATTGCCTGAGCATTATATACAAGCATGATTAGTTTATGTACTAGTTACGGAGGTACCGTAACCACGACACTAGAGGCACCGGTGTCGTGACTCACATGCAGGAGAGTGATATCCTACATCGTCCCACTCAGCTCAGCTTGGCCATTTTATCAGTATTATTATTAGTGGGGCGTATGGATGCATCCTAGGCTACAGTTTACAGTTTAGCAGGTGAATGTGGTGTGTGCTCTACATCCTTCACATTGGAGCTGATCCCTCACCCAGCACAGTTATTTAGAGGTCACCCCCTCTACAGCATGACGAGGTCACCCCTCCAGTTATTCATGCAACGTTGTTACAGCACATGACCTATATAAGCTCTGGCAATTAAAATACAGTAAATGCATGTTTTCAGATTTTACAGATAACAGTTCAGCTTTATTATTTATAAATCAGCCTTTACAGATTATACACAGATTTCCGCTGCAACTTTACTTATCAGTCTTACAGCTTCAGTATTTTATCATCTGTTTCATTTCAGTAATTTCTTATCATGCTTTATATCTGTTCACTGAGCGTTATGCTCAGCCGTAGTTCCTTTCATGTTTTAACGGCAGGTACACCAGGACGCTTTTAGGATTCTAAGAGCACGTGCATTTGAGATGGAATCTATCCAGACTTCTTATTTTATGCACTTACATTGTTCTGCTTATTTGGACATTGTTTAGTCATTTCTTTTAGTATTTTATTTTTCATGTTTTGGAGCTTAGGTTGGATTACCGATGTTTGATTCCGGTATATCCGTTACGGTCATTTAATGTTTTAGTACATTTACCTTATGCTTTGATGACACGCCATAAATACACGTAACGGTCCACTTATCCAAGTGGGTGTTACATATATATATATATATATATATATATATATATATATATATATATATATATATATATATATATATATATATATATATATATATAAATATATATATATATATATATATATATATATATATATATATATATATATATATATATATATATATATATATATATATATATATATAATATATATATATATATATATATATATATATATTATATAAATATATATATATATATATATATATATATATATAATATATATATTATATATATATTATATATATATATATATATATATATATATATATATATATATATATATATATATATATGTATATATATATATATATCGAGGCCTTAATAGTACCTATAAGGTTGGGTCAAAAAGGGAGGAGTTAGAGAAAACATGTAAGGGCATAGGATTTCTTTTACAGAGAGCATGGGTTTTGTTAGATTGGCGTTTGGCTAATAGTTTGATGACTAAAAACCGGGACTGTTTTGGGAGAAAAGTAAACGGGATAGGTATCAAGTTTAAATAAGTTAAGGACTTGTTAGGGACGGGAAATTTAATGCTTAGAGCATATAAACCGGGTATATATATGGGATAATGTTAGATATCCATCATAGGTTGATGAATAATTTTAGTATTTGGTTCATGTATTGATTGGGTGCATTTGTTTGTTAGCTTTTTGCTAGTGCGTGGATTGTTGGAGAAGCTCAATCAGGTGAGTTTCATAGTCCCATACCTTTTTATGATTTGATTTCCATATGGGATGGAAGAGACACTGTATTGTCTAGTAAAGAATGTTGTGAATGTTTTTATGGTTTGTGATGGACTTGTGTGTACACTTATGTGATTAACTGCTATGTGATTCTTGATTGTGTTTATGATTTGGATCGGGGGACACGTACCGTCTCAGTTATTGTGGTTTGACTTGGTACCAAGGGGATGTTGACAAGGCGGGACCTTGGGATTAGTTCATAGGTGTATGGGCGCCTATGGGACCATGGTAATTGGTAAGGCTGGGAGCCTTGGAATTGTGGTGAATGGTTAATCATGAATGTTAGTTGTTAATGCATAATTGTAGCATATTGTCCATATGTTCTTTTATTAATGGTTATTATTCACAGCTCATAACTTGATTTTGGCGTTGGAGTCTAAACCTATGACGCTCACCAACATTATTGTTGACGTGTTTTAGTGTCTCTTTCAGGTGTTAATGTGGTTAAGCGTGACAACATAAGTGGCTAGGATCAGAGTCGCGTAGGAATGCATTTAGAAGGAGATCCTCATTCCTTCATAGATTTCTTTTGTTTGATTGAATAAGTGATACTACGAATTCCTTTATGTTGATGTTTGTTTTATTTGTTTGTCTTTGGTAAGAGGTGGGACTTTTATCTACTTACCTAGACTCCTGCATTGTTGAGATATTGTCATGACATTTGTGTCACCTTTTATGATATTTCTAGTTCATATAGTTCTCTCTATAGACACGCTATTGTTGTGATGATATCCATACGTCGCACCCCATAGTCCGCCATAGTGGGGTGTGACAGTCTCTACGAGTCTCGGGCTCAGAATAAGACGAAGATCGAGTACGCATACACTAAAAATGAACTATAATATTTTTGATTTTTTTATCTTTTTTATTTTTTGGATTTTTTGAAAATTTTTATATTTTTTAGGATTTTTTGAAAATTTTTATGCTTGAAAATAACGTTCCCAAAAGAATGGATCCCAAAATCCAATTTTTCGCACTAAAAACCGTTAATCTTTACGAAAAGAGCCGGCAGCGGCGCCATTTGATTTAGTGGGATTTGCATATGTGTACTCTATCGTTCTCGGTATCTATTCGAATTGATTACGGTTTAAGGTGGAATTATTGATGTTGGTTACTAAAAAGGGGGAGCTTTTGATTATCTAAGTCTACTAATAATATAAACGTTAAAGCTATTAAAAATAAAAGAAGAATGTCTAACCTTGAGTGCTTATCCAGAATGAATGCTGCAAAATAGAACTTGGTGAAAGAAACTAAAGGTGGTTAACTATTTAAGAAATAAAGTTGAAAATTTGAAAAGATTAAACTAAAAATTAAGACTCTTAAAATAATCGACAAAAGATTAAAACTTGATAAAAATGTAAACTTGATAAAAATAACTTGAAAATTAAACTAAGTGAAAATGTTTAAAAATTAAACTAACTATAAATGGCAGGAAAAATTAAAAGTTTAAAAGTAAAACAGGAAACCAAAACCAAACCTAAGTCGGAATGCGTGTTCAAGACACAATCCGGAATTTCAATCTTACAGTTAATTCGGAATACCAAGACTTTGAGCTAATCCGGAATCCAAGTTTAGATAACAATCCGGAATGTTGATATTAAACTTAATCCGGAATACCAATCCAACACACAATTCAGAATATACAATGTTGCACCTAATCCGGAATGTGAGTCTCGAACTTAATTCGGAATGTGTGTTTTTGATGTAATTTGCAAAACGAGATACTAGACCTAATCCGGAATACGTTATCTACACACAATCCGGAATGTAGATTCTATATGTAATTCGGAATGTGGGACTTGTAAGTAATCCGGAATACCAGATCCAACACTTAATTCGGAATGTATACCCTACACTTAATTCGGAATCACCACCTTGTGACCTAATCCGGGATAATTGAAAACACAACTTAAGTCGGGATAAAAGGGTTTAAACACAGTTCGAGAAACTAGGGTTTGCACATAAGTCGGAATAATGGGGTTTTCAAAATCCTAATTGAACCAAAATAAGCAACAATCAAATAAGCACTTACCAAAACTTTAGCCAAATCAAATTTTAGAAAAAGCTAATAAGACACAATATAAAAACTTTTAAAAACACTAAATAATCAAATTATTTAAAAGCAACTTTATAAAAATATTAATCTACCAAAATCAACTTATTTAAAAACTAGAAAACATAAAAATTAAGCAATAAGCACAATACTCTAAAAACCTCAAACACACCGAATCAATAAGCACAATCCAATAAGCAAATCAATCACACATAATCAAAAAGATTAAACCAACTACATGATTAATAGAGCAAAACAATAGATTATGATTAAGAAAGATAGAATGAGAATTAAGTAAAAAGCTTAATTAGATTGAAGATTAATATTCAAATTACAAGATTAAGATAAACGATTAATAAGCTTGAAAGAAAAGCTAGAGAGAGAAAAAGTAAAACACACACTAAAGATAAAACTAACTAACACCCTCCTAATGAAGGATTAGGAGGGTATATATAGGAGAAGCAGAGGATGTTGTTTCTTCTTTCTTTCTTCTTGTCTTCTCGTCTTTTAAATAACTCGTATTTCTCGACTTAGTCTCGGGATTAGTCAAATGATAACTTGAACTCGTCTTCTAATTTTCTTCTTTCAGTAGACTTGGTTCTTCGACTTCGTGAAACTTCCGTCTTTAGACTTTTTATTCGATAAATCTTCAGAATAGGCCTTTGACTTCCGTTCTTCTTGCACTTTTGATCTTTTGACTTCGTCTTTTGTCTTTTTCTTCGATAAAAGCCCGCGAAAGCCCGTGTTTTTTTCCTTTTTCATATTTTTGTCCTAAAACACAATAAAAACACAAACAACGCATAATTCCGCCTTTTATGACATTAAATACACGTTTTGGTCTCGTTATTATTAGAAATAAGTGGTAAAAGGATAAGTGTTTTCACACTTATTATACATTAACCATAATCTGAAACAGTTATTATTGCTATTTAGCACATGACACCGAAGCATTAACGAATCATAATGCCCCTAGTGTGTATTCAGCATAAATATTCAAGTAACAAATCAAATGTTAATTGCGTCAATGGTTAAAAAACCGTAACATGGGACAGGGATTGTCAGTCCCGATGGATCCACCCACAACATTCGCACTTAGCAACAAAAAAGTTAATGGTTCATGATAAAGAGGGAAATATATGGCTATTGGTACTAAAAGCAATAATAATTAGGTAATCATCTTGAAGCATACAAGTTCTGAGTAACATAGAGTTTTAAATGGTTTTGTCCAACATGTAACCTCATCCCGCGTTTAGAAACAAAGCATAAGTAGTAAAAAGGGGGCTATGAACTTACTTTGGTAAAAGTAGTAGAAATAGTATCGATCGGTCGAGAAGTCTTGAGAAGTAGCAACAACGAACCACGAACACCTAAAATGACCCGCGACCTATAATAGTGTTGCGTAAATAAACTTCACGCTCAAGATAGTGCAAAACACATGATGGAGTTTTAAAACTCATTTATATGCGCACGCAGTAAAACAATGCTCAAGAATCCGCACCTCAACCTAAACATTTAAACAAATTTTGATAACTTTGACTTTTCTGTTCAGCGTTAACTTTTCTAGCCAACATTGAATTTTATATTCAGATTTGACTTTCTGATCAGTTTTGACTTCAGGTCTGGCCCGACCAATTGACAAACTAAATGACATTTTCAAGACTCAGAGACTGAATCAGTTTGATGTAAAACGACGTTTCAAGCAACTTTCTGGTTTTACCCGAAACCTGAAACCCAACAAAAAATGACTAAAATGCCCTTGCAAGTTTCTGCGCAGGTTTGACTATTTTACCATAGAAACACATATTTAACTTTTAAGTTTTGACCCTTCTATACTAGTTTCCGGAACTGGTTATCTACGCGGTAGAGGTAAAACGACATTTTAAACAACTTTTCAGTTTTACTCAAAAGCTGAAACGGAATAGAAATGGACGATTTTGACCTTTTTCGTTTCGATATCAGATGGTTATCTTTTATGTGTGTAGAAAATCAGTTTTAAATTTTATAAAACTCAGATAAGCATAACTTACTACTTTTTAAGAGTTAGAAGGCGAATTTTTATATATCAAGACTGACACAAGGACGAGCCCCACGATTAGAAACCATAAAATCTCAGTTTAAAACTTTTTAACATGGCCGAAATTTAGATCCAAAATATGGACAGCAACTATGTAACTTTTACCCATGATCAAATCAATGAAAAATATACATGCACATACATAACTATCAAAATCAATATGCATGCAACTCATAATCAAAAGTAAATAGCTAGAATCAAGATTAAGGTCCTTACAAAGAGTTTTATGATGATCCAAATAAAAACGCAGCCCAAGGAGACCAAGAACAAAATCAAAACTTGTTTTCTTTCAACCGAACTTTATAAGAACACTTCTTTGGACTTCCTCAATAGATCCCACCAATAATTTCAAATTCCAAGTGCTAATTAGATTTTGAAAAGTTTTAAGAAAGCTTCAATCTTGTTGCATGGTGGTTATATATTGTGGGATAACTAAAGATTTATAGAGTGATTTGAAATTGAAAAGATGGATTTAATAGAAGAAAAATTATGGTGATGGTGGGTTTGTGATGGTTGATGTCGAACAGGGGAGAAAAACAAGGGAGAAGGTCGTTGGTTTTTCTCCAGGCTTTTCACTATGTGTTTTATTGCAAGAAAAAAAGTGGTAATAAGTAGTGATAAAGTGGTGATAGGATTTTTTTAAGGGAGTGTTTCGCAATAGGTTTTGATTGAGTTAACTAGGTAAAATAATTAAAGTGTTTGGTTTGGGGTCTTTGGGTTTCAGTACAAAGAAAAACGAAAAGGTTTTCGGCCCAATTTATTGACACATTCTTTTAGATTGGAACCTCGATCCCATTATTTACATGACACATTTACTTTTTAAAAGGCTCATTTTTTATAAAATACGAATGTATGGCAAAAATAATAAATATGGAAATTAAAATACTTTACGGCTAAAATTCGGCGTTCGTAGGCTTCTCGGTCGATAAATTGGATAGTTTAGATGATAAAACTTCGCGAGGGATTTTAATCAAAATCTTGATTTAATAAATATGGAAAATAAAAAATTTCCATAAATACAAATAAATTATTCTAAATGTTAGAAAGATAATTAAAATATAATTTAATTAAAGTTATCGAAATCTTAGGATTTACGTATGAAAAAAGTAAAAGAAACAGATAGAACATTGTAAAAACTTAAAAGTACGAATAAAAGGATAATTTAATTACCCGAAAAAATACAGGTTCTCACAAACAGTGCTGACATCCCACTTTCTACAAACCATGAAGACAATGGTTTCCGAGACATCCACATTAAGTAAGTCCAAGAAAGATTCAATTTTCAATCGTCATGTGTTTATTTTCACTTATGCGAGGTGGTTTATGATGAAGCAGGAGGTGCGGGGTGATAAATGAATGTACATCTTATATACTAAAAGAAATTTTTGTTGTAATTGGATGATGATTTGTATACTCGAAACTACAACAACAGTTCGAATTCATATTTAATTATTTATAGGTACATTTAGTTACATAGCAACAGTTGGAATTCATTATTTATGGTTACATTTACTTACACATGCCTTTTAGTATACACCGGCCTTTTAGTATACATACACCTAATTAATATTCAACTTTCATAAAAGATTCCCAATTTTAATAGGATAACTGAAGGAACCTTTGGCGTTCAGCTCCTATCAGGTTTAAAGCATTGTTGAAACGCATGAACTTTATCATTCTCAATATAACCAATGTTAACATTATAGGAAAAACAACTTTCTAACATTAAATGGACTCCTGCCATTAATTATAAAGACCTAAAAACACTTTGACGCGTGTCTTCTTTAAAGGCATCTTAATTTGGTCTCTTTTAGGATCGAAACAAAACTGACATTAATGTTTTTACTTGGTGTTGGGAATAAAAATAGCTAAGTCACTCAGCCGCTGACAAAGAGATTTTGGACGCTGACAAGATCAAATGAGGCGCTGACAGATTGAACACTGACAAGACTTATCAAGGCGCTGACAAAGGAAATCCCAATCGCAGACAAATACTTAGTCAACACGTTTTGTATGTTTAAGAAAAGATATGATCAATATTGTATTTTCTACATTTATCTTTTCCTAGAATAGTTGATTAGTAGATTATTGTTCAAGACTCCTTATGTTATAAAAGGAGGTCTTAGGGTTTGTTATAGATATACGTTTTACACTTTCATTGTACGCAATCAATTATCAATAAAGTGAAAGTTTGGTATACATTGTCTTTTGCTTTGTTCTTTGTTCTAAGTGTTAATACCGCATAACACTTAGATTGTCATAAACACAAAGTTTCTCTATGTGTTATACTTGATTCAATCTCGTTAATACAAAGCTAAATCGATCTAAGTTTGGGATCAACAAGTGTTATCAGAGCTTGTTGAGGAACTTTGATCAAAAGAACACCAAAACCCTAATCGCATAAAACCCTAATTTTTCAAAACCCTAAAATCAGCATGTCGACCTCAAACTCAGAAACTCAAAGTCAAGGATCCTCTAATCATAACCTCAAAATCCCCATGCTTGACCCTGATAATTTTGAACTATGGAAGTTCAATTTTGAGCAATATCTCCAAGTTAATAACTATGTTCTCTGGGAGGTTGTTGAACTTGGAAATAAGTTCAACTAGGCTCAAAAGATATTGGATTCCATTGAAAAAAGAAGAAAAACCAATGCTAAGCCCGAAGACTTGCTTCAAAGACCTGAAGATGGAAGAGCCACCTCAGCTGCAGAGGTAGCTAACAGAAGGCTTGATATGAAGGCATTGAGCATTCTTAAACTAGCTCTTGGAAACAAACAACAACATAAGTTCAGAAGGTATGAATATGCTAAAGAACTTTAGGAAATCCTTGAGACTACCTTTAGTGGTAATGAGGACACTCTCAAACAAAGGAAGAAGTAGTTGGTAATGGAGTTTATTGTCTTTAAAGTTCGCCCTAATGAAAAGTTGAGTGAGTTGAAGTGGCATTTGTATTCAACTGCTGGTGTTTACCATCTCAGTACTACTAAGTTTGCAGAATACTTATTAATAGATCAAGAATATCCTCTATCACAAGATTTGTTGAAGAAGTTGGTTTGCACCAAGCTTGAAGTTGATTACACCAGTGACATTAGCATGGACTTTTTAAGGTTTATATATGCTCAAATTAAGGAGTAGGTTTTATTTGTAAGAATCCTCTATTGTATTTTGTTTTTATTCAGTGTTGGAAATACGTTTTACGTATTAAGAAGGATCGGTCACTCCAACGATAGTCCATGTAATAGCTCGTAGTTTAGTTAACACTCTTTATTTATCAAACAAGTCCAAGCCAAGCCTACAACTTGTGTAGGCCGGCCCAAACATGTAAGCCCAAGCCCATTACAAGGCTTGGGTATATAAACCCTCTCCTTTGATGGAGAGGGTGTGGTTTTTCATAATTTACACATAGTTCTTTCTTCGTTTCTCTCTCTAAAGTGTGAAATCCACCATTTCTCTATCTCTTTCTCTCTCTAAAAACATAAGCATAGATTTACAAATCTACAAATGGTATCAAGAGCTTGGGATGAAATATAGGTTTGTTTTTGTGTTACGTATTGTTTTCTAAACAATTCGTATAGTATAAGTGTGTTTTGCCGAATCTTCAAAATTTTTTGTGGTTGATCGGAGTTTAAAGTAGTGTAACATAAGGATTCGTGCTTAAGAGTGTTCTTGGTATCTTGGTTTTCATTAAAACATCAGTTTTCTTGGATCAAAAGTGCAAAAAAGTTGGTGTTCTTCATTCCGAAATTCTAGCAGAAAGATCCATCGGAAAGTACAAACTGTACTTGGGCCTCCATCGCAATAACTTAACCATCGGAAAGGGTTAGGTTTCTACATTGCGATCGCTGGTTTTTTATTACTTATTCCGATCTGGCATTCCGATCGTACTTTGCGATCTGAGATTCCGACGGGTATAAGGAAGGTTTGTTAAGTCGTTACTCTGCTTAAATTTTGTCAGCCACTTTGCGATCTGAACATTCCGATAGGACTTTGCGATCTGAACATTCCGATAGTACTTTGCGATCTGAATTATTTCGACAGCTTGGCATTGCGATCTAGGCATTCCGATACCATCATCATTCCGACAGTGTTACATTACGATCTGGTATTCCGATCTGACATTTCGATCTGGTATTCCGATCTGACATTCCGATCAACATTTCGATAATCACAAATTATTCCATAAAAATTTCGAACAAACTTGCAGTTTGTGGAATCGTGTGTAATGTTGTCTTGGGATTTTTGGTTTATCGAGAACATATTTTAAGGGATTTTAACATTGTTTCTCGACTTCAACACAAAAACACTTAACCTTATTTCATTGTTCGATCAACTTTGTAAATCTTAACTTTTTGAAATGGAGTATACATCTCTTACGGATAAGTCCATCCTCTCGGGTACGGATAATCGTCCACCAATGTTGGTGAAGACTATGTATGAGGAATGGGCTTCTCGTATGGAACTTTATATGTTGAACAAGGAGAATGGACATCTAATTTGGGCATCTGTGCTCAATGGACCATTAGATTATGGTACTGTGACGGAAGGTACGACCACTCGTCCTCGCACAACGGGTGAGTTGACTGGAGATATGAAGATTCAAGATAAATGTGATAAGTATGCTACAAACATCATTCTCCAAGCCCTTCCTCCAGATGTCTACAAACTCGTCAGCAAACATAAAGTTGCCAAAGAGTTATGGGATAGAATTCGGGTTCTAATGCAAGGCACCTCGTTAACTAAACAAGAACGAGAGTGTAAGCTTTATGATACTTTTGATAAGTTTGCCTATGTGCCAGGGGAGACTCTCAATGATTACTATCTGAGATTTACCCTATTGTTGAATGAGCTTAATATCTATGGCATGGCAATCCCTACCTTTCAATTGAACACCAAGTATTTGAACACTCTTCCTCCAGAATGGAAAAAATACGTGACGGATGTTAAATTGGCTAAGGACTTGCATAACACCAATGTGGATCAACTTCAAGCTTTTCTTCAACAACATGAATGCCATGTGATCGAGGCTCGGTTGTCTACACCTCAAGTTCATGATCCACTTGCAATGTATGCTTCTCAACAAAACATGGCTTATACTTATCAACAACCATCATACTTGCAGCAGCCACCACCACACATCTACCAGCAACCACAGCAACCATCTTATCAACCACCAATGATGCCACAACAAGAATATCAACAAAGTGTTCATCAACAATCTTTTCAACAGCAACCACTATATCAAACATCACCATCACAAGCCAACACTTCTCCATTGGGCTATACTCCTCAGCAAGGATATTTTCCAATAGAAGCACAACCAGCACAAGCTTTCTACTCTAATGAACTTCCACCAATCCAAGCACCAGTCTTTACCCCAAATGATACGCCAGCTGATGTTTTAAACCATCTCACCGCCTACTTGTCAAAACTTGTTGCAACTAGAGGATTTCCACCAACAAACAATCAGCTACGCACCTCATCAAATCCTCGACAACAAGCCACTGTTCAAGATGGTCAAGTGACGGTGCAACCTATTCAGGGAAGGCAAAATTCATATGGACCTCCTACAAGGACTGGGAACAGTCAAGCTGTGAATTCTCAAGCTAGTGGAAATGGGAGTCCTATTGGTCCTAAGAAGGTTGTGACCTGCTACAATTGCCGAGGACAAGGTCATATGGCTAGGGAATGCACTCAGCCGAAAAGAAGAAGGGATGATGCATGGTTTCGTGAGAAGATGTATTTGGTTGATGCTCAGTCTAAGGGGATGATTTTGGATTCAGAGGAGTTAGCATTTCTTGCAGACCCAGGGGCAGCAGATACTGAAGGCATTGCAGTTGTTTCCACTTCTAATGCAGCTTATCAAGCGGACGATCTTGATGCATACGATTCGGATTGTGATGACATTCATTCTGCCCAAGCTGCTCTTGTTGCTAATCTTTCTCACTACGGTTCTGATGTCATCAGTGAGGTACCAACCACATCTAATAATATTGATGATAACCAATATCAAGTTGGGCATGAAAATGACAACCTCAAACAGCATTCGGGAACTAGTAACTCAAATGATGTGGTACCCAATCCAACACATTTGAGTGAACCTCAACCAAATGCTACGACGGGTATGGAATCTTATGCTCAACATGATTTGGTAATGGTGCCTAAACATATTATTAATCAAATGCATATGGCCCTCAGACAATCCGTAGATACGAATTCCACCCTAACTGCTGAGCTTGCGTTGCATAAAGAAAAGGTCAAAACTTTTGAAATGGTCCCTCAAGAAGAGAAAATAACATGTTCTGAATTTGACCAATTTCGTTTTGAAAAGATTGAACACTTGAAAGAAATAGAATCATTAAAAGCTAATCTTTCCAATGAATTAAAAGAAAAGGAGTCGGTTGTCAATGATTTTCAGAAACTTAAAATGGATTTCGAAACTCTCGAGTCTAAAAAGGTTGAATCAGAAATTAATGCTACCAAACTTCTTAAATTCAAAGAACAACAGCTTTTAAAACAATACGCTTCCACAGAAAAGGTTCATCTTTTAACCAAATCATTTAAAGAATTCGAACTTAAGCGTCTTCAAGATTTACCACCAAATCCCGGTTATGCAAAACAAGCTCAGGAATATATTCCCGGTCTTTATGATATGACCATAATTGGCAAATCGAAAGAAGCACCTTTTGTTCGTAGTACTGAGGAGACACAATCACTTGGGGATGAAACTCATTCTAAAATGATTTCAAAATTCCATACAATTGATTATGATCAACATAACAAAGATCAATTTTCGAAAAAGACACGCATTCGCTTACAAAAGGAATTAGCAGAATTAACAGTTCTTGTGCCCCAAAGTTTGTTAAATGAAAACCTTCCTAGTACGTCTCCTACACTCGTCAAAAAGGATTTAACGAAGTTAATTCCACCGGTAAGTAAGGCGTCCGTTAACTTAAATACGGTTCACCAACACTTAGCCGATTTTGACAAGGTCATTTTGGAACGTACGACGGCCACGGCCATAACGGAAGGTGAATGGAACTTTGAGCACACTAGAGCTGCGTTTCGAGATGAAATTGTTCCGTTTGTAAACAATGTTAAAGCTTGCCTTCGTACTATTGATCAAGATTTGTTTTTGGAAATAGAAGAAGTTAGACGTGTTTTCAATGAAATGGAAGATGCTTATGAAAACAGTTTACTTGAAATAGAACGGGTTTCACGCCATAATGATCTACTTCTGAATCAAGTGATGTCTCATGATATAGTTTCTGTCTGTGTGAATACAAGTGTTGATAATGATTCTATTGTGCATAATGTTGAATCTGTGGATACTGTGGTAGATAGTACTTGTCACGAATCTGACGCTGAATTTTTAAAGCTTCAAGATTCATATTCTTCGCTTTCAAAACGTTTTGATGAGATTCAAACACATTGTATTTCGCTTGAATGCAAGCAACAATTTATTCAAGAAATCTTTGAAACGTCATTCGAAGGTGTTAATATCGATGATGCAAATTTTGAAAAGAATTTTCGATTGAATTTACAATCAAAACAGCGTCAGCCAAGTGACAAAGTTGCTAACTCTTTGCCGATAGACATAGAGAAATCTAAGGAGCTTAACTGTGTGAACGTACTTGAGGCCGCTGAGAATTTTAAACTTGATCTAGATAATCGAGTTTCCAAGATTTTGTCCAAAGTTGATAACTTAAAACAGAAAAATACACGATTTTTTGATTCAGTACAGTCCGCATGTGCTAATACCACTGCACAGAATCAATCGTTGATTGAACAATTGAATCGAAAGTCGGTGGAAATATCTGATTTGAGGGAACAAATTTGTGATAAGAATCTGGTCTTGGCTGAGTTAAAGGAAACACTTCGAACTCTAAAAGGTAAGAATGTTGTGGATAACGCAGCCACTATCTCAGCATCGTCCTCTAGTGCAATCAAAAGGAACCTTATAGCCGTCACACCTCTTAACAAGGGCCCTAGGACTAAACCATCTCAAACTTTGGTCACTAAAGATAAGGCGGAATCAAAACCAGCTTCTAATATTCCCGTGTTGCCTTCTACAGGAGTAAGCACCACTACTAAGGCTCAAAGATCTAAGCTTAAAAGAAACAAGAAGAATGATAGGATCTTGCCCCCATCTAGTAGTCAAGTGAAGAAGAAAGTAGAAGCCCATTCTAGGAATGTTATTTCTGTTTTGAATAAAAAGAATCATGTAGCTAAACCTAAAGGCTCTGCGGTTGTGCAGCGTTCTAAGCCTACTGTGAATTCTAATTTAAAATGTTGGAATTGCAATGAATGTATGTTTTCTAGTCGTCATGATTCTTGCCTTATTGACCATGTGAATGAGATGCATGCCCGGAAAAATGGATTAGAATGGAAACCGACTGGGAAAGTGTTAACCCAAGTTGGTTGGATGTGGCGCCCCACTGGTAGAACTTTCACTATAGTAGGAAATACGTGCCCTTTGACTAGGATCACTCCCACTAAAGCGAAGAAAGTGTGCCCTTTAACTAGGAGTACCAAGGCTACCAAAACACAAGCGTGTCCTTTAACTAGGAACACCAACACTACTGTAGGAACAAAGTGCCCTTTAAATAGGTCTACTCCCACTGTAGTGCCTGCTAATACTCCAAAACCTCAGCAAATTGGAACAGTAAAACCTGTAAATGCTAAAACTCACATTAGAAAATGCAGGAAATCTAAGGATAACAAAAATGTTAGCAATTCTGATAATAACATATCTGTATCTGCTAACACTCCGGAACCAATAGTTTCCAATGCATTGTCTACTGTTGTGATTGAAAACAGGTGGTCCAAATTGTTCTCTAGTATTTGGACTCTGGTTGCTCCAAGCATATGACCGGAGATCGTTCTCAGCTCAGAAATTTCGTCAGCAAGTTTCTTGGTACGGTTCGATTTGGAAATGATCATATTGCAAAGATAATGGGTTATGGTGAATATCATATTGGGAATGTTATAATTTCAAGAGTGTATTATGTGGAAGGTCTCGGTCACAACTTATTTTCTGTGGGACAATTTTGTGATGCAAACCTAGAAGTTGCTTTTCGAGAGCATACCTGCTTCATTCGTAATTTGGAAGGGGTTGATTTATTGAAAGGTACTCGAGGGAATAATTTGTATACTTTGTCTCTACAAGACATGATGGCCGCTTCTCCCGTATGTCTTCTCTCCAAAGCATCGAAGACTAAGTCATGGTTATGGCATCGACGGTTATCTCATCTTAACTTTGACGCTATTAATCATTTGGCGAAAAACGAACTTGTTCGTGGTCTTCCTAAACTATCATTTCACAAGGATCATTTGTGTTCCGCGTGTACAATGGGGAAAAGCACTAAGAAGTCTTACAAACCCAAGACTGAAGACACCAACCAAGAGAAACTTTATCTGTTGCATATGGATCTTTGTGGGCCAATGCGTGTTGAAAGTCTTAGTGGCAAAAAGTACATCCTCGTCATTGTCGATGATTACTCTCGGTTTACATGGGTGAAATTTCTTAAAGCAAAAAATGAGGCACCTAAATTCATCATCAGATTTCTCAAGATGATTCAAGTGCGTCTCAACACTACTGTCCGACGCATTCGTACAGATAATGGAACCGAATTTGTGAATCAAATTTTGCGTGACTATTATGAAGAAGTTGGCATATCTCATGAAACATCCGTTGCACGCACTCCACAACAAAACGGTGTCGTTGAAAGGCGAAATCGCACACTTATGGAAGCTGCTCGAACGATGTTAATTTACGTAAAGGCTCCATTGTTTTTATGGGCAGAAGCAGTATCTACAGCAGTGTACACCCAAAACCGGTCACTAATTCGTAAACGCCATGGTAAAACACCCTATGAGCTTCTCCATGGAAAAGTACCAGATTTATCATATCTTCATGTATTTGGTTCTCTTTGCTATCCAAATAATGATGGTGACAATTTGGGAAAACTTAAACCAAAGGCTGATATTGGTATTTTCATTGGTTACGCCCCCGCAAAGAAGGCATACCGAATCTACAACCGTAACTCTCGCAAGATCCTCGAAACTATGAATGTTGATTTTGATGAGCTGACAGCAATGGCTTCTGAGCAAAGCAGCTCTGAACCCGCACTTCATGAAATGGGACCCAGTAACATTAGTTCTGGTCTTGTCCCAAACAACCCTACTTCATCATCATTTACACCACCTACTAGGAAGGAATGGGATACGTTGTTTCAACCGTTCTTTGATGAATTCTTTACTCCTCCAACTATTGTTGCTCCAGAACCTGAGGTAATAGCTCCGGTAACCGAAGTTGTCGCTCCAGCAACCGAAGCACAATCAGATACATCTGCACCTACAATGGGTCAAGATATACCTTCAACGAGTAATTCTCAACCAACACATGTTTTAGCTACCCATGTCATGCCTATTAATGATGAAGAGGATGATGATGATCACGATTTGGAATTCGCTCAAATGCGTGAACTTCCATTCTTTGGTGTATCTATTCCCGACCCTAATCAAGCCGGGTCGTCCACCTCAGAGGAAGCTCCTTCTACAGTTTACTCCAATCCACGGATTCGTGAACATGACAGCAAGTGGACAAAGGATCATCCTATAGATTCTATTATTGGTGACCCTAATCGTCCAGTATCCACACGAAGTCAGTTACAAGAAAGTGCACTGTTTTGTCACTTTGATGCTTTTCTAACTGAAGTTGAACCTAAGACATGGCAACAAGCTTTTACTCAATCCTGTTGGATAGAAGCTATGCAAGAAGAACTTAACGAATTCATACGTCTTGATGTTTGGGAACTTGTCCCATGCCCGGATCAAGTGCAGTTACTCACTTTGAAATGGGTTTACAAGGTGAAACTCGACGAGTTAGGCGGAATATTGAAAAACAAAGCTCGACTAGTAGCTCGTGGATACAAGCAATTATTGGGCATCGACTTTATGGAATCCTTTGCACCTGTTGCCCGTTTGGAAGCTATTCGACTATTCCTCGCTTATGCAGCCCATATGAATATGATCGTCTATCAGATGGATGTGAAGACGGCCTTTCTTAATGGTGAACTCAAGGAAGAGGTCTATGTTCAACAACCGGATGGTTTTGTGAATCCTAATTATCCTAATCATGTGTACAAGCTTAAGAAGGCTCTCTATGGGTTGAAGCAAGCTCCACGCGCATGGTATGATCTTTTGTCACAATTCCTCATTACGCAAGGCTTCGCTAAAGGCAAGGTGGATCCTACGCTGTTCATTCAGAAACAAGGTAAAGATATGATTATGGTACAAATATATGTTGATGATATTATATTTGCAGCCTCGACCCAAACCTTATCGGATGAGTTTGGGACACTCATGTCTTCCAAGTTTAAGATGTCAATGATGGGCAAGGTATCATTCTTCTTAGGTCTTCAGATATCTCAGAGTCCCAGAGGCATCTTTATCAATCAATCCAAGTATGCCCTTGAATCGCTAAAGAAGTATAAGATGGAATCTTGCGACACCGTGGATACTCCAATGGTGGAACGAACTAAGCTTGATGCAGATCCTCATGGAGTTGCCGTTGATCCGACACTTTATCGTGGAATGATCGGTACTCTTCTGTATATCACAGCCAGTCGACCTGATCTTCAGTTTGCTATATGTATGTGTGCCAGGTATCAAACTAGGCCTACTGAGTTACACTTAGCTACTGTTAAAAGGATCTTTCGATATCTTAAAGGAACCATTAATCGGGGACTTTGGTATTCGAAGGACTCTTCTATTGCACTAATGGCATATGCAGATGCGGATCACGCGGGTTGTCAAGATACAAGGCGTAGCACGAGTGGAACTTTGCAACTACTAGGAGATCGATTAATCAGTTGGGCATCGAAAAGGCAGAAAAGCGCTGCAATTTCAAGTACGGAAGCATAATACATAGCTATGTCCGGTTGCTGTGCTCAAATTCTTTGGATGAGATCGCAATTAACCGACTATGGTCTAGGGTTCAACAAGATTCCGATGTACTGTGACAACAAGAGTGCAATTGCCTTATGCTGCAACAACGTTCAATTCTCCTGGTCGAAGCATATTGACATTCGCTACCACTTCATCAAGGAGCAAGTGGAAAATGGAGTAATCGAGCTTTACTTTGTCCGATCTGAGTATCAATTGGCGGATATTTTCACGAAGGCTTTAGATCGCACTCGAATTGAATTTTTGGCCGACAAACTAGGAATGCGAACCTTCTCGCCTGAGACTCTTAAGGAACTAGCAGATGAAGCGAAAGAATAGTGGTGGTAAAACTATTCTCCGTATCCTTGGTGATCATCTGTATATATTGTTTATATTTTTATCCACAAAAGCAAAATACAAAAATATAAAACCATATAAAAACCATAAAAATTGAAAAATCTAGAAAAATCCAAAAATATTTTTACTTTACTTTTCAAAGGCATGTCTTTTGGTACGATAATATTTACGGCCTTAGAAATGTTGATTAATATTGACACGGCGCCATAAATAGAGTTCGTACAAAAGTTGTAAATATTTCATAAAACATGCCTATATGGCTTGTAGTTATTTCAGACTGCAACCCGGTTTTCACATTAAAGTCAAGTATTTCTTATGAAAGCTTTGGCTCACAACGGGAATTAATTTTCTCGGGCAAGGTTTACTTTAAAACCTTGTAAGGGATCAAGTTTACTTTATAACTTGGTCTAACACAAATCAATGTACGTTTTAGTGCATTTATTTGTTAAAACAAGAGAAGTCTTGTTTTTATGAAGCTATCATCTCTACAACCATAGCAATCTACAATTGGTATCTACATACTCGACGATGCGACTACTCAACCGACGACTACAGCTCTTTCAATAGAACACGGGTCAACAATTGAGGGGGAGCGATTGTCAAGCATTCAGAATCTTCGTTGCCGAACGTGTCAAGTTCACAAGTTGGTGTCAAGACAACAATACCAATCGTACATGTGGTGTCAAGAGATGACTTCAGACGTGACGAGGCGACCAACATATGCTGCCAAGAACCATTTGATCTTATCATATGATGTTCTCATCTATCAGGTCCAACCTTGTCAATTTTTTTTTTTTTTTCTAATATGGTGAATATGTGATCATGTTACAAATCGGTATCATATCTCTTGCGTTTGATATCATGAAGATAAAATGGACTTGCATTTTTCTTCCCAAAACCTTTGTTAAAACAACATTAAATCAATTGATATTAAAAACATCAATTGGGTTAATATTTTTAATATGGGGGAGAAAATGTGATTTAATATGGGATATTATCACAAATGGTTTGACTTAATGTGCTGGCTCATCCGGACATGTGCGAAATGTTTTCGAATATCGTGGCATATGTTAAGGGGGAGCAAAATGGATCTGCTATATCAAAATGGATTTTCATGGTGACATATACTTACCCAAACCTCATTTAATTCACGACGATGAAGATTGTGGTGACATAAGGATGGTAGGATAGGTTAAGTCCTACGATTCTTACAGAACCAGAGGAATCTTCCCAAGGACATTCCATAGCTAGAAATAGTAGTCCTTAGGAAAGATGGAGAAAGATTGTGAACGTAGCTGAATGCCGACCAAGTACTTAAGGTAGCACTGGAACAATCACAACAAGGTGCTAGTGATGACGTATTGGTAAGCATTGAAGGGGTTGAAGAATGAAAAAGAATTGTAAAGATAAAGGGTGTAAAGAAAGAAGCCCTCCTTACAACATTAGGCAGAAACCGGGTCAATACATATGCTATTGAGATCATTTTAATGAATCTTGATATTGAAGACAGACATCATGGACCCAGTGATGCAATGCATAACCCATCCCAGCTAACTCAGATATCTCTCAAAAGGTATTTGTTTTAATCACACGGAGACAACACATTATCTATCGATTTATTCACTCCGAATAAATTGGTATTGAAATGGTGGCACTCCTCTCCAGCCTCCGATCACTAAAATCCAAAGTGCACGATCGAGTCTAGAGCCATTTGAGATCATCAAATATCTCACTAGGACACACTTTCATATTTCCTTGCTTCTTCACACACTGTGAAAAGTAAGAAAGATTTTAAGAGTCCTACGCAAAATCTTCATGATCTTGCCTGAACATCCGAGTAAAACGAAAGTATTTACAATGAAGATGGAAATCCTTCTTGAGCGAACATCAAAAAGCTCATGGTAGGTGACTTGTGCGATTCTTTATGAATCAAACTTGTGATAACTGGAAAGCAACAACTGTTTAATTCTTAGCTGAATTTAAACACGTTCCAGGCCGCTACGCAATATCTTAGTGATCTTGCCAGAACACTCAGAGTGATACCTTAGTGTTCACAGTGATGAGTGGAAATCCTTCTAGTGTTAACCTCAAACAGCACTTGGTAGGTAACTTGCAAGATTCTATACGAATCAAGCTCGTGACAACTGGAAAGCAACGATAGTGCGGTTCTTAATTGAATTTCACTTGTTCCAGGAACATGAATTGACGGCTTCAAATCATGCGGATATTATCATCCAAATGATTCAGTCTTTATGTTCGCAGTCAGCTTTGGACGGTCGAATAAAGAGAACGGGTTTACCCGCGAAATCCTGTCAGGAAGTTACTTAATTGAAACTATCCGTCACGGGTACGATATCTAATATCGTCCAACGGTCTTCACCGACCGGAGGTAAAATGCTACCGAATTAAAATGAAATGTTCAAAGCCATTTCGTTCGTGTCTACTTATGTTGCGGCATTTGAAGACGGTGGCGTTGCGGAATCCAAGAAGAAGTCGTCCCCGCATGCTTATACTTTATGCACTTAATATCTCATCTAATTCAAGAAAGCCTAAAAGTTAAGTCTTCCGCTGTATCGAACTCTGAAGCTTTCAAGAATTACGAAGGTATAAGTATGTGGGACATGGTGTCACGAAGAGGCGAAGATCACAAGTGATGGATGCACGAGATCAAGGCAAGAGATTAATGCTCAAAGATTGATATCAAAGATCACATCAGCATGTTCACCAGAAAAGAAAAAGAAAAAGAAAGACAAAGACTACGAGCTCAAGACAAGCATAGTATGCTAGGTTTATTTTATTATTGTAACTTGGGTAACGCCCTTGTTTGGAGTGACCTCCCTTAGGTGGAGATTGTTGGAAATACGTTTTACGTATTAAGAAGGATCGGTCACTCCAACGATAGTCCATGTAATAGCTCCTAGTTTAGTTAACACTCTTTATTTATCAAACAAGTCCAAGCCAAGCCTACAACTTGTGTAGGCCGGCCCAAACGTGTAAGCCCAAGCCCATTACAAGGCTTGGGTATATAAACCCTCTCCTTTGATGGAGAAGGTGTGGTTTTTCATAATTTACACATAGTTCTTTCTTAGTTTCTCTCTCTAAAGTGTGAAATCCACCATTTCTCTATCTCTTTCTCTCTCTAAAAACATAAGCATAGATTTACAAATCTACATTCAGAAACTTTATTATTAGAGTAAATATCAAGTTTAGGGGAGGATTGTTGGGAATAAAAATAGCTAGGTCACTCAGTCGCTGACAAAGAGATTTTGGACGATGACAAGAGCAAATGAGGCGCTGACAGATTGAACACTGACAAGACTTATCAAAGCGCTGACAAAAGAAATCCCAGTCACGGATAAATACTTAGTCAACACGTTTTGTATGTTTAAGAAAAGATATGATCAATATTGTATTTTCTATATTTATCTTTTCCTACAATAGGTGATTAGTAGATTATTGTTCAAGACTCCTTATGTTATAAAAGGAGGTCATAGGGTTTGTTATAGATATACGTTTTACACTTTCATTGTACGCAATCGATTATCAATAAGTGAAAGTTTGGTATACATTGTGTTTTGCTTTGTTCTTTGTTCTAAGTGTTAATTCCGCATAACACTTAGATTGTCATAGACATAAAGTTTCTCTACGGTTATACTTGACTCAATCTCGTTAATACAAAGCTAAATCGATCTAAGTTTGGGATCAACACTTGGTTGGTTGTGCCACAATGTTTAAACATGCTCTTACCATTTATTGTCGTGATAAACAGTTGAGATACGATTGACATGATGTTAAATGGTAAAATAAAGACTAGCATGGTACCCGCGCGCCGCGATTGCGGGTACCTGAAACTAAAATTTTACACGCACAATGTTTTATAGTTATATTAATAGATAAGGGCGCTAACTTTAATTTGAAATAACTTTGTGCAATAATAAACCATTTCATATTATTGTGATTATTGATGGCGAAAGGTATTTGTAAATCTATATAATGTAGCAATATTATATAACATATAAATATGGAAAATCTTCTTAATTTATATGTTTACACATTTTCATACATCATAATGACCTTAAAATCTTCTTACTTTGATGTGTACGATTTAATCGAATTAATTAGCAAAATGATAAGTATTTCACTAAATTTGTACTAAATACATACATAGATGATATATGACTTCGAAAATGCAAATTTATAAAAAAAATGGTTCATAATCAAACACAGAAATTTGATATTAAACTTTCATTAGCAAACAATTAAAATAATTGTAACTAAAAAATTAGAATTTATTATAATAATCATTTGTACATGTTGCATATTAATTTGTATTAATTTTGTAAGTTTAATGTGTATTGTCAATCAATTAATATAAAAATAAATTTATAACATTTTTGTGTTGTAAAGGTTTCAACCAAAACCTTGTAACGTTGTACTATTTAAACTTTTGGAGAGATGGAGTGCAATATCTTATCATATTATCTTATAAAAGAGATTAGACCCTCTCTCTTCATTTAAATACAAAAAATTAAGTAGTACAACAAATACAACATAGTGTACAACATATTAGTGCAGCCAAGAAAATGAAATTTAAGTAATAAAAGATTTAGAAACTAGAGGGGGGGGGGGGGTTGAATAGTTTCTAGTTAGTTTTCAAAACATTTCGGCTTAATCCACTGTGCGCGGTTCCTTATGTGTACCCGCGGTTCCTTATCAATAAAGAACCGCCAGTTCATTTATGGAACCGCCGACAGTGGACGAAACTGTTTATTACATGTTTAAACTTTGACAATCCTTTGTATCAAATTCTCGATCAAGCTTGACTAGATATGAGATGTGTTTGATTGAAAGATAAATACTACAAGTAAGTAAACACACAAACACATCAAATCAAGAGTACATCAAGCAATAGTCTAAACACTAAGCACACATGTACTAAGCATAAGCTTTTCCACAACTAGGATGTTTAGACTAAGTGATGTACACTTGACCATAATCTAAACACGAAGCACACACGTACTAAGCCATAGCTTTTCCGCAACTTAGATGTTTAGATTATGAGATGCACACAACACACAACACAAGTATGCAACTATAAATACATCTACAAAGGTAAAGACATAAATGTAAAGGAAAGTACCGACACGATGATTTATAGTGGTTCGGTCACGAAGCTCCTCTTCGCCCTACTCCACTCCTCGAGTACACCTTACTTGAGAGTTACTTCACTAGTCAACAGACTCCTTAAGGTGGAGAAACCATACACAACGTCGCATATCCAATTTCTGACTCTAAGCTAAAAGTCGAGTCCTAATCTTAGGTAGGACCAATCTACACAACGTTGCCCACTTCACCATTTAACGACACAAGGCTAGATGTCGAGTTCTAATCGAAAGCTAGAACCAATCTTCACGACTCTTCACTTTGAAGCTAAGTGAGAACTTCACACAACACAACTACTAATCACTTTCAAGTTTAGTGAGAACTCACAAGACACAACCACATCACTTTATAGTTTAGTGAGAACTGCCAAGACACAACCTAATCTACCCACTAGTTATGTTTTATGGCCCAACATAACAAACCTTGTGTTTTATGGCCTAAACACATAAACCATATAGATCTACGCACACAACACTTAGATCTATAACTCTAACACTATATCCAAGTACTAACAAGACTTGGATCTACACAACTAACATCTAATCCAAGGATACCCATCACTTGGATATTCTACCCTTACAAACACATCCATGTGTACCCAACACTTGGATCTTCTACATATACATAGTAGGAAGACTAAAAACATAACTTAGATCTATAGAAGGATAGATCTTCATCATGTAGTAAACCCAACACTTCATAGTGATGAAAGTGTTCTTCTCTTTGCACTTGAGGAGATTGAGGATAGAATCACATCTAAAATAAGATTAATCAAAACTAACTAATCAAGGATCTAAGATGGTTTTGAAAGAAACTGTGCAAAAAGAGTTGAAAGAAAACCTGGAAATGATCCACTATTTATAGGACAACATTGCAACGGTCAAAAAGACCCGCGGTTCCTTATCTCTACCCGTGGTACCTTATCAATAAGGAACCGCGGGTTCCTTTTAGGAACCTCCGCGTCAGAGTCCGTGAAAATTTGTCCTTTAGTGGGGATATGTCATCTGGGGTAGTTTATACCCTCAAAGGATATTCCTTTCGCATATGGAATATGCCAAATTCAAATTTCCATTTTCTTTTTAATAAAACATTTTCTTAAAAATAAAGTTAATTATAATCTTTTGTCACATTTGATTAAAATGTGAGTTTTAAGAAAATATTAATCCTTGATCACTTAGTTTGGTTAATGACATGTTTGTACATACCTTGAGTGATTCATGCCGAATGCGGTCTTGGAGGTGTCGATAGAAGTATACAAATGTATTCTTGGGTGATTACGAGTACCTTAACATTTTACATAATGTATTGTGAATTATACGTTTGTCATCAACAAAACACAAAGAGATTATATCGACAAAGCATCGTAATGTTTGCACTAACAATCTCCCCCCTTTTTGATGATGACAAACAAGTAAACCGCAACACATATTAAAATGCATAAGTTACTCGTTTACACTTACTTCTCCCCCTTTTGTCGAATCAAAAAGGTAGTCTTCATTTGTAGAAGAGGAGGACTGACTTCGAGAGAACCTGCATCCAAAAATCTAATCATCCATAGTGGTTGTCGTTTGAGAGGCGAGACTCCAAACCATAAACCAATTATACAAAAATATTGAGCTTGCGTCAGCCTAGTGAAGTCTTCAATCACCATAGGTTAACCAACTCCAAGCATAATAATATGCTTATCTACGAGTGTCCAAAATGCATTACTTGCAAGATGTTCGATGAATGCAATTTGAGTGAGTCAACGATCGCAAATGTAATGACTTGAACTCTTGCAAATGCTCCCCCTTGATATGAGCTCCCCCTTGCTTGAGACACCAACAAAGCAAGAATAGTGACGAGCTACAAAAATGGGTTAGAAGAGTCCTACAAAACAAGGTTAGTAGACAAGAGCATATATAAAAAGAGGATGATAAACAAGTCGTTTGCACAAACAATGACAAGCATTGAAGAAAGAAGTGTGCACGCGATACTATCAACAAAAAATAAATAAATAAAGGAGAGGATCGTGACAAGATCAATTCATAATTGTTGGAATAGAGATAGAAAAGAAACATCCATACCAATTGTAATGATAATATGTCAAAGGGTAAAAAGCTTAGAATTTTTGGAATCACCCAAGAAAATTCAAGATTTAACCATCAACTCTCAAAAAAAAACAAGGAGAGGATTTTGAGGAAATCAATTCAAAATTGTTGGAATATAGGTAGAAAAGAAACATCCAAGAATTTGAAGATATCATCTCAAGGGGTTAAAAACTTAGAATTGATGGAATCACCCATACTAATTGTAAATTTTAACCGCAATCAACTATCAAAAATATCTCAACCTAGAGACATTTTTGACCAAAAAAAATAAAGGAAAACCAAAAGCGGATAAATCGACGCTTTAATAAAAAAAACAGGATATAGGAAATTATAGGCAAAAATGCGTATGATTGTCGACACCAAATGGTGTTTAGCATACGATAAACTACATGCTCAAAGTTTCGTAGCTCTTCTCAATCATTATGGATGTTCAAAGAACAATTACATGATGAGGAAAGGGTAAGGCTCGACTCAACTTAGTTTAGAAAGACTAGAAGAAAGAGACTCGACTTAGAAGAGAATGATTAAAATGAATTGAGAGAGACTCAACAAAGAAGTTAAGGATAACTTCACAAAATAATTCATGAATACTATACCTTAGAAGGTGATAGCAAAATCTCGAAAGAAACCAGATTACTTAAAAAGAGAAGACTAAGTAAAACATGTTAGCACGTAGCATTTAAGGACATGCATGAGTTAGACACATCTAAGAGATATTATATCGTAATTGCTTGACAAAGACAAAACCTTTATAATAAGCATGCATTCATTAACTAATCAATTAAGCATATAACAAACGGATAAGCAAGAAGACATATAAGCAAGTAACATACAAGCAAGTCATCTATCTAGATATCACAAATCAAGCTACATGTAATGTAAATCTCCAAGAAGATTGCTAATTCTTATTAATTTAAGAAAAGGACTCAAAATAAGAGAAAAGAAAAAACATAATAACAACAAGATCCAAGACTCAAAGAAAAATCGTGTTGAAAAACATGAAAGGAAATACAAGAGAATACAGATCATACAAAGATGTATAAAAAAATAAACAAGCCTAAAACTTAAGCATAATTTTAATCTTAGTTAAACTAGAATCCTAAGATTTGCTTAAATTAGATGTCTTAGCAATAAGCAATCCACATACTTAAATGAAAGACAAGGGTGGTGGCGGAATTTGGTGGGGTGAAAGGTGAAGTCACCAAGGGTTCAACAAAGTCATTCACAATGGGAATGCTTTGGATGGGTGATGTGGGTGAGTTTGAAGGGGTAAAAGGTGAAGTCACCAAGGTATCAACAAAGTCATTCACAATGGGAATGCTTTGGATGGGTTGAGGTTGGGTAGTCACATCCAAGAGAGTACTTAGAGTGAAGGGTGAGGTTAGCTCATTCATTCTAGATTGGAATGAAGAGGAGGTAGAACCATGTGAATGGTTGGTACCATGGGTTGAGGTAGTCTTGCATGGAGAAAGAGGTGGTGAGGGTGATGAAGAGATGAGAATTGGAACAATCTCATTCTTGGGTGTGGCAAAAGGTGAAGAGTTAAGTTTTGGTAACTTAATCTTAATTTTGAGGTGCCTCTTTGAAGAGGAGGTTTTGGATGAATTGGAGGTTCTTGTAGAAAGCATGGTAGTAATGGGTGGTTCAAGGGGTAAGGATGAATGGTTTGAGGTGTGAAGACTATGGCTAACAAGGTGGGTTTAAAAGGGTAAGGGGATGATCCAAACAAGTAATGGGTTAAAAAGGGAAAGCCCAAGATATTTTGGGAGTGATCAAAGGTTTGAAACAAAGATTCCAAAGGGTGTTGGAACAATTGGGAAGTTTCAGAAAACCCGAATTTGAGAGCTTCTGCCCGCGGTTCTTTATCTCCACCGGCAGTTCCATATTGATATGGAGCCGCGGTCTATTTAAAGAACCGCCTACAGAGGCTAGGTTTAGGTGGTGAAGGAGGATTTTCCAATTCAGCAAATCCTAATGTTCTAGTCTAACTTATCATAAAGTCATGCTTAAGAGCAATAAAAACTAGAACACACACAAAGGAAAGATACATAGGTTCAATTAGCACGTAAAAGGAAAGCTAAGAAAAACCTAATGGCTACAAAAGAAAAAGACTCCTAATGACATACAAAGTTCATCAAAGTAAACTATCATTAGTCATATATAGGAAGAGCCATTTAGCCAAGTTAGAGAATGAGTATGAGACTATCACTAGAGGTGCTCAATTAAGGCTAAACACGCCCATTTTTACGAGTTATACACCAACTCAACTTCCCACATGGAAGTAATTCAACCGTTAGGTCAAATTAAGATCTTAGTGCATAAATTCTCTAGTAGTCATTCTCAAGTTAGACAAAATGTAATTCCAACATTTTCCTAATAAAGTTTAGCAAGGATGAAACTTTCATGGCGACACAATGCATGACCCAAAGTGGGTTAAGAATGCACCATTGCCTATCTTGTCAAAAAAGTCTAGTTAAGGTTATTTACCTTAATAGAACTTGAGGCCAGTAACTTTGAAGTGTATATACAAATTTTACACAAACCAAAGGAACACTCTTGATTGGTCTTTCGGAAATGACACATTTATAAATTTCATAGCAATGTAAATTACTTGAGTATTTCGGATGAAACATCCAAGTTATCAAACCGACTCTATTGTGCATTATAAGTAATTATTAAACAAAATATGTCTAACAATTTGAACAAGTAGATTCAATATAACACCATCAACACAAGTGTGAGTTATGATCCGATGTATATTATTAATAAACCACATTCATGTCTACACTAAAAAACATGTCAATTAGATTCGATAATGATACCAATCATAGTTTGAATAATGCATTGATATTTAATCGAAATCTTTCTTGATTCCCACAAACACTCTTTTAAGAGAAAATAGCTAAGATTTTCAAAGGGTGTTTCATGTTTTATGGTGAGACATTTATCTACTTGAACTAATAACACAATGATCGAGTAAGACGACCTAAATCAATAGATTTGACAAGCTCCCAAAGCTTTCAAACCTAAAAGTGTTAAAGAACATCCCGAGGTGTACAAGATGTTTATGTAACATTTGTAAACTAAGAGATGTTAATCCTATATGCAATGCACACATAATGTTGCAACTAAAATGCAAGAAATCTAGCATACATCCTAATTAGGAAAAACTAGATACTAACAAATACCAAGCAAGGCACAAGAGACTAGACATATAAGCAATACTACTACAAATAGCAAGGAACACTTAATAATGTCTGCATATAATAATAACACACAAGGGAACACATACAAACAATTAGCTTAACACATAAAAGCATTCGTCCATGTTTTGAGTGTTAGATACAACAAAGTATTCATAGCTTGATTTTATTTGAAAATAGTCTTTGAACCATTTAAGATTTAATTAAGTTTAACACTTTGTAAATATATCATTTTTCAAAGATATATCACCAAGAGATGTCCAACTTAATAGAAAAGAGTAAAACAGAAGTTTTACGACAAACCGACGCTCAATACTTTGGACAAAGTATGGAACTTAGAAACCATCCAAATTTTAAAGTTTGAATAAAGGTTTGGAAGCATTTTTAATTTAAAGAAAATTCAATTACGTTCGAAATGACGGGTGACACGACTTCTATGGACTTACGGTTGATTTTATATGATTTTTCAAAGTTTTCAAAAATCTGAGTCAGACTGACTGCGGTTCCTTATTGATAAGGATCCGCGGGGAACAATAAAGAACCACGGTCAGAGGACAAAAAAAGACTTTTTGACCAAAATCATTTAGAAACAATTTGGAAGGACTTAGGACTCTAAAAAATCATTTTAGACACTTAGAACTCATATATTAGAGTTAATTATGACACAAAAGATTTTTATACTTCCAAACAAGAAAAGATTTAATTCAAGCTATTATACAAAGTTTATTTAACATCAAAACTTGTACGAATAAAACAATAAAACACATTTTATAAGTAATCACTCTTCATGAACAATTTGATACAAAGATCGTCTCTATTTTTAAAAACCGTTTTTATGTTGAAAACCATTTGTTTTGAAAAACTAGAGCAAGGATCGATCCAAGGTTTAAAGTACAATATACTTCAAAGGTCTTGTGTGACCATCGCTCTGATACCAATTGTAGAAACTAGAATGGGGGGTTGAATAGTTTCTAGTTAGTTTTCAAAACATTTCGGCTTAATCCACTGTGCGCGGTTCCTTATGTGTACCCGCGGTTCCTTATCAATAAAGAACCGCCGGTCCATTTATGGAACCGCCGACAGTGGACGAAACTGTTTATTACATGTTTAAACTTTGACAATCCTTTGTATCAAATTCTCGATCAAGCTTGACTAGATATGAGATGTGTTTGATTGAAAGATAAATACTACAAGTAAGTAAACACACAAACACATCAAATCAAGAGTACATCAAGCAATAGTCTAAACACTAAGCACACACGTACTAAGCATAAGCTTTTCCGCAACTAGGATGTTTAGACTAAGTGATGTACACTTGACCATAATCTAAACACGAAGCACACACGTACTAAGCCATAGCTTTTCCGCAACTTAAATGTTTAGATTATGAGATGCACACAACACACAACACAAGTATGCAACTATAAATACATCTACAAAGGTAAAGACATAAATGTAAAGGAAAGTACCGACACGATGATTTATAGTGGTTCGGTCACGAAGCTCCTCTTTGCCCTACTCCACTCCTTGAGTACACCTTACTCGAGAGTTACTTCACTAGTCAACAAACTCCTTAAGGTGGAGAAACCATACACAACGTCGCTTATCCAATTTCCGACTCTAAGCTAAAAGTCGAGTCCTAATCTTAGGTAGGACCAATCTACAAAACGTTGCCCACTTCACCATTTAACGACACAAGGCTAGATGTCGAGTTCTAATCGAAAGCTAGAACCAATCTTCACGACTCTTCACTTTGAAGCTAAGTGAGAACTTCACACAACACAACTACTAATCACTTTCAAGTTTAGTGAGAACTCACAAGACACAACCACATCACTTTATAGTTTAGTGAGAACTACCAAGACACAACCTAATATACCCACTAGTTATGTTTTATGTCCCAACATAACAAACCTTGTGTTTTATGGCCTAAACACATAAACCATATAGATCTAAGCACACAACACTTAGATCTATAACTCTAACACTATATCCAAGTACTAACAAGACTTGGATATACACAACTAACACCTAATCCAAGGATACCCATCACTTGGATATTCTACCCTTACAAACACATCCATGTGTACCCAACACTTGGATCTTCTACATATACATAGTAGGAAGACTAAAAACATAACTTAGATCTATAGAAGGATAGATCTTCATCATGTAGTGAACCCAACACATCATAGTGATGAAAGTGTTCTTCTCTTTGCACTTGAGGAGATTGAGGATAGAATCACATCTAAAACAAGATTAATCAAAACTAACTAATCAAGGATCTAAGATGGTTTTGAAAGAAACTGTGCAAAAAGAGTTGAAAGAAAACCTGGAAATGATCCACTATTTATAGGACAACATTGCAACGGTCAAAAAGACCCGCGGTTCCTTATCTCTACCCGCGGTACCTTATCAATAAGGAACCGCGGGTTCCTTTAAGGAACCTCCGCGTCAGAGTTCGTGCAAATTTGTCCTTTAGTGGGGATATGCCATCTGGGGTAGTTTATACCCTCAAAGGATATTCCTTTGGCATATGGAATATGCCAAATTCAAATTTCCATTTTCTTTTTAATAAAACATTTTCTTAAAAATAAAGTTAATTAAAATCTTTTGTCACATTTAATTAAAATGTGAGTTTTAAGAAAATATTAATCCTTGATCACTTAGTTAGGTTAATGACATGTTTGTACATACCTTGAGTGATTCATGCCGAATACGGTCTTGGAGGTGTCGAGAGAAGTATACAAATGTATTCTTGGGTGATTACGAGTACCTTAACATTTTACATAATGTATTGTGAATTATACGTTTGTCATCAACAAAACACAAAGAGATTATATCGACAAAGCATCGTAATGTTTGCACTAACACAAGATTTTAATGCATATGTACAACTTTATATCTCTAATATATACAGAACATTTAATCATACTTAATTAAAACATAAATAATAATACAATTAAAACACCCATCATCACAATTTACAAGCAAAACAATACATTGTATAAATCTCCTCTATCATATTTTCTCCCGTTTTCCTTGCAATCATATGTACAAACCACTTTTAGGTTGATCTTCTCATTCAAATTTTCAAAAGAGGTTATGTCAATTCTCGCGTTTAGTTAAGTTCTGAAATTAAAGTTACACATATTATATATTACATATACGCCACAAGTAATAATATTCCTATATCAAAATTACGTTTTTGAGACATGTTTTTAGGTGAAAACTATCGTCAACCATAAATTATTGCTACGAAAGACGAATAACCGAATAACATTCACTCTCAAGAAAATTTAGTCTCAAAGTACCCGTCGCCGCATCGCGTGGGTACCCTGCTAGTATAAGTAGTACAGATTTGTGTGATGTTCAAAAGGTAGTACAATAGGTGGGTCCTCTCCGGTTTCGTCTTCTGACGGTTTTTATTGACTAGTTGAACCTACTGTGACTCCGGTTTCTGCTTTCCAGTTGAACCTTATTATTTTAAATAAATAATATGTACGATCTTGTAGATATGTATATATTATTTTAATTATTGTAAAATGTAAATATCTAGTAGTAATAGTATTTTCAAGTAATGTGGTGTATTAATTATTTTTTAAGTATGTATTAAATATTATGTATTAATTAGTTTTAATATAAGTATTAAATTATGTATTAATTAGTTTTAATATTATGTATTAGTTAGTTTTAATAATGAGTATTAAATTATGTCTTAATTAGTTTTAATAATGAGTATTAAATTATGTATGAATTAATTTCTAATTGTATTTATATATTTATACATTTTATATATATATATATATATATATATATATATATATATATATATATATATATATATATATATATATATATATATATATATATATATATATATATATATATATATATATATATATATATATATATATATATATATATATATATATATATATATATATATATATATATATATATATATATATATATATATATATATATGGTGTTGTAAGTTAATTGGTAACATTTTTAAAAATAAAAAATATTTTTTTTAATATATAATATAGATATAGAAACTACAGTACAATTCAAATACGTTGATCTTGCCTCCTTATACGTCAGCTATTACTCATTCAATTTTGTATTTAACTCGAACTTGTGCGTCAAATTTGTTCATTAAGACAAGTCTATTTTGACTTCAATAACATCAAACTGTGAGTGTCAGTGACTCAGTATATATATGTACACTTCGCTTTAATACATATGCACTACTAACTCACAATCAAAACATTAAAGGTGAACAACAAATTCACATAAATAACTTCTTAAATCCCAACCAATGGCTTCTAAACAAGATCTTGTACATGTGTTTCTAGTTACATTTCCAGCACAAGGCCATGTCAATCCACTCCTCAGACTTGGCAAGCTTCTAGCTTCAAAAGGTAACCTTCTAGTTACATTCTCTGCCAGCAAATCGATCGGAGAGAAAATGAGGAAAGCTGGCGCTCAAGTCTCTGGTGATCCTACTACTGTGGGAAACTGTGGTGGTATGATTCGGTTTGAGTTCTTTGATGATGGATGTTCTGAAGACAATGATGATGAACGTTATGACCTTGACGCGTACTTGCCTAAGCTTGAGGCTTACGGTAAGTCAGCACTCACTGGAATTATCAACCAGCATGCCGAAAATGGCCGACCTGTTTCGTGTCTAATCAACAATCCCTTTTTGCCCTGGGTTGTGGACTTAGCAGATGAGCTAAACATCCCTTGTGCAATGCTTTGGGTTCAGTCTTGTGCATGTTTTTCCTCGTATTATCATTACGAGAATTCATTAGTCCCTTTTCCAAGTGAAGAGCAGCCCGACATCGACGTTCAGTTGCCAAATATGCCTTTGCTAAAATCCGATGAGGTTCCGAGCTTTTTACATCCTTCAACCCCTTACCCTTTTCTAAGAAGAGCCATTTTGGGGCAATTTAAGAATATATCAAAGGTATTTTGCGTATTAATGGAAACTTTCCAAGAACTTGAGGGTGATTTGATTAATTACATGTACCAAATATGCCCTATTCGTCCGGTGGGGCCTTTGTTCAAAAATCCTCTACTTGAAACAAACTCCACTATCTCTGGCGACTTGATAAAAGCCGATGATTGTCTCGATTGGCTCGACTCAAAGGACCCATCATCAGTGATTTACATATCATTCGGAAGTGTTGTAACCTTGAGCCAAGAACAAGTGACCGAGATGGCTTATGGTGTTTTAAATTCAGGCGTGTCGTTTTTATGGGTCATGAGAAAGGGTGCTACTTCGACCGGGCAATCGGGAGTCTTGCCCGAGGGGGTTTTGGAGGAGGCGGGTGATAGGGGAATGGTGGTCCATTGGAGTCCCCAAGCTCAAGTGCTAACACACCCTGCGGTTTCGTGTTTCGTGACTCATTGTGGCTGGAACTCTACATTGGAGGCGTTGTCAAGCGGTGTTCCGGTAGTGGCATTTCCGGGGTGGGGGGATCAAGTGACGGATGCAAAGTACTTGGCTGATGAATGGAAAGTTGGAATTAGAATGTGTAGGGGTGAAGCTGAGAATAAGGTGATTGGGAGGGATGAAGTGGAGGCGTGCTTAAGGGAGGCTACTAGCGGCTTAAAGGCGACAGAGCTAAAGAAGAATGCGTTGAATTGGAAGAAATCCGCCGAGGAGGCAGTTGCCGAAGGTGGTTCATCTGATCGGAACATCCAAGAGTTTGTGGATGACGTTAGGAAGATAAGTGCCAAGAAATCCGGTTCATCTCTAGCCACTGAACATGCACCAATCATATGATATCAAGTAGATATTTGATTTGATCCTTAAAAAAGAAATAAATACGTATGAGTATTATGTACTGTGTTATAAATTGACATGCTAAAGCATTCGCTGCATGCATTTGTTTCGATTGATTGTGTTATTAAAGAAATATGTCTTGTCAAATTCTGAAACGTAACCTTCTATTTGTGGAGATAGCCATTAATAACCTTTAACATGTGCGTTCCCTAAAAATGACATTAGGTACTGTTTTTAAGTGCTTTTGGTGAGGTTTTGGAACGTATCAAAAAATAAAATGTTTTTAGTACGATTATAGAACCCTACCAATTTTTTTTGTACGTTCAAATTTTACTTTTTGGTACGGTTAATAAACCGTATTAATCGTTTTTTTTGCAGTATTCATTTTTTCAAACCAAATTCATAAAATACTTAAATTTTTTCTTCGTAAAGCCAAAATACTCATAAATTTCGAAATTTGACGTTCTTGCGAAATAGAAAAAAATTTCAAAATTTTTAAAAAACTTCACAAAATATTTAGAAATATTTGTCAGGATGTGTTTGGCAAGATGTTTAACAACAACACACTTGTTATTAAACGCGTTGCCAAACATCCCCTTTAAAACAATAAAAAATCAAATAAGCTTATTTAACCTGTTAAAAGACAAAATAAGCTGAAACAAATGATAAGTTCAACAATGTAGAGGTTTTGAAACATAAAGATTCAAACTTTGTGGTCCAAATAAACCAATACAACACAGTTCGAAACTGGTAAACACGTTGCCAAACACCCCATTCGATATTTAAAAAAATCTAAAAATTTTGAAGTTTTTTTTTCAATTTCGCAAAAGTGTTAAAATTTTCGAATTTTATGGGTATCTAGGCTTTTTGTCAAAAAAAATTGGTATTTGACATGTTTGAAAACATTGGGTATTTTTTTTTTCCTTGAAAAAATGAATTCGAAATTATTATAACCTATGTAATAAAACACTATGAAAGGATATGTACATGAAATAATATATGTCCGGAAGTCGCCTTAAGCCTAAGGAAACGCACGCTTAAATCGTTAAGGAATATATAATGAATACTGTATTAATTATTAATTATAATTAAACAAATGAACCATGAATAGATAGTAAGAAAAAAGGAAACAAAGCCCATGAGGCTTTTGGGCTTGGTTACTTGATCACCAAGTTATTACAAGTATATAAGGAAGTCTTGGATACCTCATTATTCACTTGTAATCCTTGAATCACTTTTCTCTCCTCCTCCTTCTTTTGGTCCGAATGGTCGACAAACCCTAAAGGGTTGTTCGATTTTTGGTGGTCGACGAAGGTAAAGAAACCACAAGGTTTCTAGTTGTTGATTTACTCATGAGTATTGGTTTATTGGTTGTTAACACTTACGTACTAACATACTTATTGCTTGTATACACGTATTGTGTGTGTATACTTAGAAAGATCATTGTTTGATCTTTATTGGCTTTTGTTTATATTGGTTGTTCGATAAGGGTGATTTAATCCATTGCCAAAAGGTACGCGATTCTTTATCGTTTATATTAATTACTTGTCTATACGTGATCTTTATATTCCGCTGCGTACTCGTGATTATTAACGTGTTAATTTGGTTAAGGGTTTTTATAAATTCAAACAGTGGCATCACGATCCGTTCGTATAGCTTTTAATTACATTAAAAACGAAAGATCTAAAATTGTATAAACTTAATGATGTTGTATAATTATCTTATTTGATGATTAGGTTTTCATAAACCCTAATTAGGGTTAATATAAAAAATTAGATAAACCCTAATTTGTATGCAACTTGTAGTGATAAATATGTTGTTAATTGTTAATTAGTCGTTATTTATCGCATTATTAATTGTTAATATGATAGATCTATGGGAATCATGCAAATTTACCATGGATCATGGTTTCTTGATATTGGATATATAAAAGTTAATTAATCGTTAATGGTTTATACATGCTTAATTGATGGTTTATGATGAATATTGACATAATTATTTTGTAATTTTTAAGAAGGTTTGTTTTAACACTTGTCACTAAAAAATTCATAATAAATTCAGATGATGTCGGAAAAATTAGAAATTTTATGGGAGGTCCACGACTCAAAGGTCTACAACTTTGTAGTTTTGAGCTAAGGTTGGGGAAGACCCGAGCTATACACTGATGTGACTTGAAGTTAACTTAATTTGCAAGACAGCTTTACGTGCTATGTGATGTATACTTGAATTTGACTTACACAATCGATTTTTCGATGCATGTGGCTCACTTTCATTAAGAAGTGAAAGTCTTATTCATGTATATACATTGTTTCAATTTAATTGACTTGAATTCATCATTAATTGGTATGCATGTGGTATATGATTAATTGTTAATTGTATATATGTTTTGGGTTAATGTTTATGTGTTTTGCTTTTGATTATAATTGTTGTATATCATGTTTCAAGCAAAGGGTTTTTCGAAAATAAAAATAAACCGGACTAAAATTATATGAAATTTGATTTATTATAAGCTTGTTCTTGCACGGTCATATGTGGCAACAAATGAGTCACCCTTACATGATTTTAAATCTAACTCACACCGTGACTAGCAAGAATCAAGTTTATAATGTATTTTCTACTTTAAAAATGTAAAATTTTATTAATGACGTAATTTGAAAAAGTGCTATCTAGTTGCAAGGATAAGGTTCGGGGAGACTCGTCAAGACTTCGGTCTTGTAGATACTAATAAGTGTGAAAACACTTATCCTTTTACCACTTATTTTCAATAATAACAAGACCAAAACGTGTTTTTTATGTCGTAAAAGTCGGAATTATGCGTGGTTTCTGTTTTTATTGTGTTTCAGGATAAAAATATGAAAAGGGAAGAAAACACGGGCTATCACGGGCTTTTATCGAAGAAAACGAGAAAAGACGAAGTCAAAAGATCAAGAGTGCAAAAAGAACGGAAGTCCAAGGCCTATTCTGAAGATTTATCGAAGAAAAAGTCTAAAGACGGAAGTTTAATGAAGTCGAAGAACTCAAGTCTAATAGAAGAAAGAAATTATAAGACAAGTTCAATTTATATCGACAAATCCCGAGACGACGTTGATAGGTGTGTAAACACCCATCCTTTTTACCACTTAACTACAATAATAACCAAGCCAAAACGTGTGTTTTATGTCGTAAATGTCGGAATTATGTGTGGTTTGTGTTTTTGTTGTGATTTAGGACGAAAATGTGAAAAGGGGAGAAAACACGGGCATTCACGGGCTTTTATCGAAGAAAAAGACAAAAGACGAAGTCAAGAAATCAAGAGTGCAAAAAGAACGGAAGTCCAAGACCAATCCTGAAGATTTATCGAAGAAAAAGTCAAAAGACGGAAGTTTACTAAAAGCCGAAGAACTCAAGTCTAATTTATTGAAGAAATTACAAGACGAGTTATTAATCCCGTGACAAAAGTCGAAGAATTAAGAAGACAAGGACTTAATGATAATTGAAGAAAGAAGAAAGAGGGGAGGAAGCTTCCACTAAGCACCTCCCTAATCCACTATAAATAGGATCCTTAGGCTTTCATCTTTTCTTGTTGGCTAATAGTGACAATTAGTTCTTCCATTTTCATTTCCTTGCACTTTAATTACATGTCATTTACTTAATTGTCTTGCACCTTAAATTCATTTATATTCAAGTAAGTTTTCTTTTATTGTTATTGAATCTTTACTTTTCTTGTTAATCTCCTATCTACCTTTCTTGTTTAATCTTTAATCTTTATGCTTTATTTTTTATGTTCATGTTCTTGAGTTTTTATTAAATTGATTAAGTGGGTTTTGATTATTTTGATTATTATTGTTAGTGTTATTGATTTGGATTGATAGGTTATTGTTATTAGATCATTTGTGATTAGTCTTGTTTAATCTTTTGGTTGATTTTGGTTAGATTGGTTTAGATTCGTATGCTGTTGTTTCCCTTGTTCTTCGCTTTCTGACTTCCCAGGTTATTCCGGATCAACAATACATTCCGAACCAAGCAAAGTTATTCCAGATCAAGGTGGTGTTGTGATTATTCCGAACCAAGCAAACATTCCGGATAAGTGACATATTCCGGATCAGTTTGTTATTCCGGATAAACACAATATTCCGGATCAGTGGATATTCCGAACCAGCTTACCATTCCGGATCAAGGTTGTTCATTCGGAACATTCCGAATGAAGGGTTTGTTCTAGTTATTCCGGACCAGTGCCATATTCCGAACCAACCAGTTATTCCGAATAAAGGGTCGTTCATTCGGAACAAGCAGTATTCCGAATCAAAGGAGTTCATTCGGAATATTCCGAATCAAGGTTGTTTATTCCGGATCAACATGTTATTCCGAATCAAGATTATTCCGGATGAGTGTTTTTGGCTTGATTATTCCGGATGAAGCTTTATTCCGCATGAGGTAAATATTCCGAGTGAAGAAGAATTATTCCGAACGAAGGTGACATTCCGAACGAGTGATTTATTCCGAACGAATGATTATTCCGAATGAGTTGTTTTCAGGTTATTTTAAGTTTCTGTTTTTAAGTTTAAATTTTTAATTTTCAAGCTTTACTTTTCTCGCCTTTTTACTTAGTTGCACTTTAAGATTACTTGCCTTAGATTTATTTTAAGCCTTGCCTTAGTTTTAAGTTTTAGTTGCGTTTTAAGTTTGCCTTTAGGATAGTTTTAAGTTTGCGTTATTTACTTTTAGTGTCTTTTAATTTTTTCGTCACGCTTTTAATTTCTCGGCATTTATTTTAAATTAGAGTTAGATTTATTTTTACTGCCTTTTACTTTAATAGTTTTTGCACCTTTAATTTTACTACAACGACACAACAATTGTTTCCACCAAAGACAGCTGAGTCGCACTTAAAACCAGTAATCAATTCGATTAGACCACCACAACGAACTTTAAATTTTCTTACTAGGTAAAAGCAAGTTATCAAATGGCGCCGCTGCCGGCTCTTTTCGTTAAGATTAACGGTTTTCTGTGAGAGTCGCGTTGCTTTTTGGGATCCGTTCATTCGTGAGCGTTATTTTTCTTGCTTAAAAATTTCAAAAAAATCCATAAAAATTAAAAATTGTTAAAAATCCAAAAAAATTAAAAATTTTCAAAAATCCAAAAAGATTTTATTTTTTATCTTTATAGTGTATATATATTGTCTTTGTGTTTGGTATTGTTTTCTTTTGCTTTCGCAGGTGTATGCGTACTAGATCTTCTACTTATCCAGAGCCCGAGACTCGTGAAGATTTAGCTATGGCAGGTGTAAACAACAACAATAATCCACCGCACCTCAACAATAACAACAACAATGTTCTTCCACAGCCCGATCTTCGGACAATGGAGGAGCTTTGTCAACCCACCATGTTTGGACGAGGAGGACCGATTGTGCCGATGCAAATCACGGCTCCGGAGTTTTCGTTGAAGCATCATATGATCCAGCAAGTGCAAACTAATTCATTCCACGGAATGCCTGATGATGATGCCAACAAACACCTCGACAAATTCATTATGATTACCCAAAGCATGAAGTTGCCCGGTGCTACAATGGATGTTCTTCGCCTTCAACTCTTTCCACATACTTTATCACACCACGCCGAGAAATGGTTTGATCGTCTCCCGAAGAATTCCATTCATACTTGGGATGACATGACTCAGCGCTTTTTGTCGCGCTACTTTCCACCATCCATGGCCACGAGCCTTCGAAATCAAATCAGCGGTTTCATGCAAGAACCCGATGAATCTCTCTTTGATGCTTGGGAAAGATATAATGTTTTGATCGATCGATGTCCAAACCACAACATGCTCCCCGTAACCTTAATTGATACTTTCTACAACGGTTTGACTTTTCGTGATCGTGATACGATTAATGCAGCCGCCGGTGGCACATTTATGAAAAGAAGACCCGAGGAGTGTAGATAGCTTATTGAGAACATGACTACTCATCACAAAAATTGGGATTCCTCCGCTTCTTCAAGGAACAACCCGAGAGTCAATGTTTCTTCTACTTCAGCAAACCCCGATATGACCGAATTCACCCGCATGATGGCCGAAATGAACAAAAATATCTTGCTCATCGCTTCAAACCAACAACAAGTTAAAGCGATAGCCATTCCTTGTGAGACATGCGGCGATCCTCACTCATACACTGATTGTCCTTCTACTCAAGGAAATTCGGAAAACGTGTATGCGGCTTATGGTAATTATTCACCGGAAAATTACCAAGCCCGACCTCAAGGGGATCGAAATTTGCTAAGTTACCGGTCAAACAACTATCTTTCACCCGGTTTTTCCCCTCAAAACCAAAACCCCAACAAAAATTACACTAGAAGCAACCAAATCCCACCTAGAGCTTCTAATCCTTATCACCCACCCACTCAACAAGCCCCACCCATTAATCAAGATGTTGAAGCCTTAATGAGAACCCAAGGAGATCAAATCAAGAATCTGCAAAGCCAAATTATCAATTTGAAAGGGGATATCACCAAGCAAGGGAATGACATTAGATCCGAGCTTCGAAATGATATTCAATCCTCCTTCAGCAATCAAACGAATGATTTGAAGAATATGCTGGCTAGTTTCTTACCAACCACTCAACCCTCTACTTCGAGTTCTCTACCTTCAAACACCGTCAGCAATCCGAGAGCGAATGTGAGTGCTATTACTACCCATAGTGGAGTTACTCTAGTAGGACCACCTATCCCACCCCCAGTTACTCCATCTACACCTCCTCCACCACCATTTATCCCTACTACTCCCACACCTAGTATTAGTGCACCATTACCGTCTCCGCCTCGTCGTGAAGAAGTACCCAAGACGGATCCTCCACTAACCCCACCTTCCACCTTTAACCCTTCAACATCTCAACCTTCACCTTCTACACCTCCACCACCCAAACCCAATATTCCTTATCCATCTCGCTTAGACAAGGCCAAAATGCACACCAAGGATGAAATTCAAGTGTCAAACTATTTGAAGAAAGTTTCGGAAATGACCATCACTTTTAGCCTTGTTGAAGCTCTAGCACAAATGCCTAAATTTGTTAAGATGTTTAAGGAATTTCTTAGCAAGAAGGAGAAGATGGCCGAGTTTGTTAATACTCGCTTGAATGAAAATTGCTCTGCAATCCTTCTAAAAGAACTTCCGGAAAAACTTGGAGATCCCGGTCGTTTTGTGCTAGCTTGTACTTTTAACCAAACCGACAAATTTACTGCCTTAGCCGATCTCGGGGCAAGTATTAATTTGATGTCTTTAAGTGTTTGGAAAAAGTTATCATTGCCCGACCTTACACCCACCAAAATGACTCTTGAGCTAGCCAATCGCACTCTCGCTTACCCCGTTGGTATTGCCGAAGATGTGTTCATTAAAGTTGGCACATTCACTTTTCCGGTTGACTTCGTCGTTGTTGATTATGAAATGGAACCTCGTATTCCGTTAATACTTGGACGCTCATTCTTGAGAACCAGTAGAGCTTTAATAGATGTGGATAAGTGTGAACTCATCTTAAGAGTCGGGGATGATGCACAAGTTTTTGAAATGGGGAAGCTTATAAGCAAAGCCTATGGAAGAGAATCGGTGAATATGATTAATGTGCTTGATGATTTTGTCGTCTACAACAATCCTCTATTCGATCTTGCACCGATAATCCACTGTTTCAAGATGATGTAGATGATTCTCTCTCCAATTTGGAACCTTCACCCATATATGATTCTCCACCGATTTTTGATGCTTATGATGATGACTCTGGTTCCGATGGAGATGATTATGATGATTTTACTTCCGAGTATCCCGACATGCCCACTTATGATGATTTTGATGAGGCTGATACTCTTTCGAGTGATTCTTCACATGACGAAGATCCTCCGCCATCCATGCTTGATCCTACTTTGGATGACTACTCATTTGAGGAAGACTTTTTTACTTTTCTCAATACTTAATTCCCTCATGAGAGTGATGCCCCTCCTTTAGACTTTGATGATTATGGTCTTGATCCTACTTCGGATTTAAAGAAAATTCTTTCAAAGGAGAAGCAACCGGACGACACCAACATCCGCAACACATATGTTTTGACACCTCTTTGTCCACCTTCTGAGGACGAGGTTGTGCATTTTCTTCGCGGATCATCTTCAAATTCTGCTGAGCCTGAGTGCTATTTTCCCCTAAAGGAAAAGGTGTTCGACCCCGGTATCGATACTCTTCAGCCATCTCAGTATCCATCTGGTGAAATAAAAGGAAAAATCTTTGGAACTTATGAAGATATGCTTACACCTCATCACCCTTGCTTCCACCGTGCTCCATCTTTGCTTAAGGGAACCTTGCCTATTCTTCTTTGGCTTGCCTTGTTCGCCTTAAGCTTGTGCTATTTGATGGACGAAAACTATGTCTTTGATCCCGGTGGATGTGTTTCATACTTCTTCCTATGCTAATCAAGGTCGAGTCAGGATCACGACTCGATGAACAAAAATCAAGCGCTTCTTGGGAGGCAACCCATGTATCTATCTTTTAGCTATCTTTATCCTAAGTGTAGGGGAGACCCGTTGGTGTTTGCTATTTCCTCTCTTCTCATATTCAGGGATTCGAGCGCTCAATTATCCACTCTTGATGATTTTTGACGACCCGTGATTCCTTGTTCCGTCTTCCCGGTTCTATCCTAAACTCTTTTCAATTCACTATTTATATTTTCCAATATTAAAATAGGAATCTCGTTAGTTGTCTTTTCCTTAGCGAGATTTAAATAACGTGCACAATGTCTTAAGTGTAGGGGAGTTTACTCCCACATGCTTAAACATTGAGGACAATGTTTATATCAAGTGTAGGGGGGACTTCTATCGAAGTTAAGTGGCCTTTTCCTTGCATTTGTCCTCATTTTAACCGGAAAATCAATTTTTCGACATTTTTCAAAATTTTTGATCTATTTTTGCCTATTAGTTTTTCTCTTTGTATAGTTATTTTCTTTCTTTGCTAGAATAAATTTTTAATAAAGTGGTTTTAATTTTCAAACGTTGTGAATCTTTTGACTCAACCCGAGTTTACTTATCTAAGTTTACTCTAGCTAGTATCCTTAACGTGTTTAAGTCAAGTTTTGCTAGGCTTTTATATAGGGAACTATAAAAAGCGAAAGTCTTAACTCTTACGGGTTAAGAACAAGAACTTTTCGTAAGTTCCTATAATTGATCCTAGAGAGTCATTTATCAAGGGAACTTTAAAATGCGATGTCTAAACTTAAAAAAGTCTAAGAATTTGCAAGATCCTATAGACGACTCGAAAACCCAAAACTTTGATTTAATTGGCTAAGCATCCACGAGTCTCATTCCTTGAGATTTTAAATTGTGGAGAACGAGAGATGATAGAGTCAATTATAAGTTTGGTATCCTTTCGTTTATGTGAGTTAATTATAAGCCCATTCTCCCATCGCTTGCTAATAAATTTTATCTACAATAAATAAGGTTGTACGATTTGAAAAGTTACTTAGCTTCTAGCCCAAGATCGTTTAAAAGTTGCTCGGTATGGATTAGAGTTCATAGCCAAGTCATAACTTATTGAAGCGGGATGCGAAGATTGGCGAGTCCAAAAAGGTCCTAACAAGGCATGAGGGCTAAATTTTGTTGCTAAAGATCCAAAAGTGATGTAAAGAATCATTTATCAAAGATCAATATGAAGGATCAAGACACACGACCAAAAGCAAAAACTCCCCAAAATATCATGGAGAAGTCTATCCAAAAAGGCCCTAACAAGGTATGAGGATAAATTGATCCAAGTCCTAAAAGGAGGCGGATCGTTGTATATCAAAGTCCAAAGTAAAGATTGGAGAAAAATGAAGAAGTCGTGGTCCAAATATGAAAAATCTCTCAAAACTTCAAGTGAAGAAATTCCTATTATGAAGAGAAGACCATTATTTCATGAACGTCTCTCAAGATTTGAAGTATGAAGTCGCTGCCAAATATCGGTCCGAGAAAGGTCTCAAATCGCGAAGCGAGTTATGCCAAGATATGAACTTTTTGAGGTCCCGAGAAGCAGTTTTAAAAGATTTTGTCCTTTAGCTAACTATTGATTAAATCGTCCCACTTTATTTTCGGCCTAATAAACTATCGAAATAAGTCAACAATGCATCCTCGTGATCATTCAAGACAACAATAAAATATAAGAGATACACCTAGGAATAAGGGAGTCTAAGTAAATAATTGGCCCACATGAGTTCGTGTTGGTTTACTAACTTATAATCACAATGATCTCGTTTTTAAGCTTGGTTTGGAGAATGTGAAAAATTGAGGATGATGATCATTCACGACATTCCAAAACCCTAAGGTAAGTTTTTGATTTCTTTACTTGTTTTGTTATTTTCTATCTCTTTAATAAAGGCCAATGTGGATTGATTATGATGGAAAATGTAATCTTGCTTTGTAGGGGATTTGATAGGTGTGTAAACACCCATCCTTTTTACCACTTAACTACAATAATAACAAAGCCAAAACGTGTGTTTTATGTCGTAAATGTCGGAATTATGCGTGGTTTGTGTTTTTGTTGTGATTTAGGACGAAATTGTGAAAAGGGGAAACACGGGCATTCACGGGCTTTTATCGAAAAAAAAAGACAAAAGACGAAGTCAAGAAATCAAGAGTGCAAAGATAACGGAATTCCAAGACCAATTCTGAAGATTTATCGAAGAAAAAGTCAAAAGACGGAAGTTTACTAAAAGCCGAAGAACTCAAGTCTAATTTATTGAAGAAATTACAAGTCGAGTTATTAATCCCGAGACAAAAGTCGAAGAATTAAGAAGACAAGGACTTAATGATAATTAAAGAAAGAAGAAAGAGGGGAGGAAGCTTCCACTAAGCACCTCCCTAATCCACTATAAATAGGATCCTTAGGCTTTCATTTTTTCTTGTTGGCTAATAGTGACAATTAGTTCTTCCATTTTCATTTCCTTGCACTTTAATTACATGTCATTTACTTTATTGTCTTGCACCTTAAATTCATTTAATTTCAAGTAAGTTTTCTTTTATTGTTATTGAATCTTTACTTTTCTTGTTAATCTCCTATCTACCTTTCTTGTTTAATCTTTAATCTTTATGCTTTATTGTTTATGTTCATGTTCTTGAGTTTTTATTAAATTGATTAAGTGGGTTTTGATTATTTTGATTATTATTGTTAGTGTTATTGATTTGGATTGATAGGTTATTGTTATTAGATCGTTTGTGATTAGTCTTGTTTAATCTTTTGGTTGATTTTGGTTAGACTGGTTTAGATTTGTATGCTGTTGTTTCCCTTGTTCTTCGCTTTCTGATTTCCCAGGTTATTCCGGATCAACAATACATTCCGAACCAAGCAAAGTTATTCCAGATCAAGGTGGTGTTGTGATTATTCCGAACCAAGCAAACATTCCGGATAAGTGACATATTCCGGATCAGTTTGTTATTCCGGATAAACACAATATTCCGGATCAGTGGATATTCCGAACCAGCTTATCATTCCGGATCAAGGTTGTTCATTCGGAACATTCCGAATGAAGGGTTTGTTTTAGTTATTCTGGATCAGTGCCATATTCCTAACCAACCAGTTATTCCGAATAAAGGGTCGTTCATTCGGAATAAGCAGTATTCCGAACCAAAGGAGTTCATTCGGAATATTCCGAATCAAGGTTGTTTATTCCGGATCAACCTGTTATTCCGAATCAAGATTATTCTGGATGAGTGTTTTTGGCTTGATTATTCCGGATGAAGCTTTATTCCGCATGAGGTAAATATTCCGAGTGAAGAGGAATTATTCCGAACGAAGGTGACATTCCGAACGAGTGATTTATTCCGAACGAAGGATTATTCCGAATGAGTTGTTTTCAGGTTATTTTAAGTTTCTGTTTTTAAGTTTAAATTTTTAATTTTCAAGCTTTACTTTTCTCGCCTTTTTACTTAGTTGCACTTTAAGATTACTTGCCTTAGATTTATTTTAAGCCTTGCCTTAGTTTTAAGTTTTAGTTGCGTTTTAAGTTTGCCTTTAGGATAATTTTAAGTTTGCGTTATTTACTTTTAGTGCCTTTTAATTTTTCGTCACACTTTTAATTTCTCGTCATTTATTTTAAATTAGAGTTAGATTTATTTTTACTGCCTTTTACTTTAATAGTTTTTGCACCTTTAATTTTACTACAACGACACAACAATTGTTTCCACCAAAGACAGCTGAGTCGCACTTAAAACCAGTAATCAATTCGATTAGACCACCACAAAGAACTTTATTGTTTTTAACTGAGTAAAATCGAGTTATCAGACGTCGAGAAAGACGAAGAATTTAAATCGAGTCGAGACGAAAAGAAAGAAGGAAGCAACACATGCACTCCCCACCTCCTATATATACCCTCCTAATGACACATTAGGAGAATGTTAGTTAATTAGTTTTTAGTCACTATTCATTTTTCTAGTTTTATTTTCAGAGAGAGAAAGTGTTTAACTTTCTCTCACTAGAACTTCATCTTTTCTTTCTTTCATGTTTAAGTTTTAATTTAATCTTGTATTTTTGAATCTTTAATCTACAAGTTCAAGTTAAGCTTTTTTTTATCTTTAATCTCTTTCTACCTTTCTTGATTTTTACTTATACTTGATTCGAAATCATCTTTGATTTTGTTTAATCTTGATGTTTGATTGATAAAAAGTTTATCTTTTAGTTTATATCTAAGTTTTATACGGATTAAGCTTTGAGCTTATCATGCTTATTAGCTTATTTTGTATTTAGCTTATTTACTTTTCATTTTTCTAAAAAGTTTAATCTTTTTATGGTTTGATTTAAAAAGTTTGCTTATTTGAAGTTTAAAAAGTTCTTATTTGTGCTTATTAGTTCTTTTCGTTATAAATTTGGTTAAGTTTTAGTTTGAGCTTATAAAAATAGCTTATTAAATTGGCTTATTGCAAAATACATACCATCGGAAAAGGGTTTCCCCTTTTTCGACCATACATTCCGATTAGGGCTTTATATTCCGACAACCTCACTATTATTCTGATGACAAGGGATTGGAATAGGGTTTTGCATTCCGACGAGGATTCCTATCTGGATTCCGACGAGGGTATTATTTTATATTCCGATTAGCTTTGTGTTAACAGTATTCCGATAGAATTCCTTTTTCTTGTATTGCGACCACATTCCGACGGATTATTCCGACGGGGATTCCGATGGGCTTTCCTTTGACATATTCCGACGGGATTCCGATTACATTCCGATGGGTTTCAGTTTTGTTTTCATAAAGTTTTAATTTTTAAGTTTTAAGTTTTAAATTCATTACGTTTTAATTTTCAAAAATTGAACGCTTTCTGAAACCTCTGTTTTCACCAATTGTTTTTCTAATTTTAGAGAGAAAAAGTGACAGTTTTTCTAGAATTGCTTTTAGCCTATTTTAATTACATTTCGCATTTACTTTTTAATTAGTTATAGACAACGACAACCTTTTTATTTTCCACCAAGAACGATTGAGTCGCACTCTTAACTAGTAATCAATTCGAAAAGATCGGATTCAACGAACTTTCATAACTGAGTAAAAGCAGTTATTAAATGGCGCCGCTGTCGGCTCTTTTCGTGAAGATTAACGGTTTATTGTGAGAGACGCGTTGGATTTTGAGATCCGTTCATTTTTGAACGTTATTTTCCTTGCTTTAAAATTTTCAAAAATCCTAAAAATTAAATATTTTCAAAAATTCAAAAAAATAGAAAAACATAAAAAACCAAAAATATTTCTTGTCTATTTCTCTTTTCTTTTTGTAGGTGTGTATGCGTACCCGTGTTCGTAAGAAGAAAGCAATTCAAGCCGAAGTCGTAACTCCACCTATTGTCACCATGGACAATCGACCAATGATCGAGATTTTGCAATCGCAAGCAGAGGGCAACTCCGATGCTATTGTTATACCCGAGATTGGAGCCAAAAACTTTGAGCTCAAATCCGGCTTCATTCAAATGGTCTCTGCTCAACCATTCTTGGGGCGTACACTTGATGATCCTCATGACCATATAAAAAGGGTTCTTCAACTCACTAATACGGTCAAGTATAATGGGGTTTCACAAGAGGTAATTCACTTACAACTTTTTCCTTTCTCCTTAGAGGGACAAGCCCGCCATTGGCTTGATAAGCAACCGCCACAAAGTATTCTTACGTGGTCGGATTTAGAGACCAAATTCATCAACTACTTTTTCCCACCCTTACGTACTACCGCTTTGCGGAATGAAATCATTAATTTGAACAAAAGTACGGTGAGACATTTAGTGAATCTTGGGACCGTTTTAAGGAACTTTTAAGAAAGTGTCCTCAACATGGTTTCACAAAAGTACATCAAATAAGTACTTTTTATAATGGGTTAAGCATGAATGACCAAGATTCACTAAATAGTGCCTCGGGGGGGTAATATTTTGGTTAAGTCTTCTAATGCCGCTTGGGACATTATTGAGAATAAGTCTAGAGTGCAAACTAAGAGTGTTCGGACTAATGTGGCTAGTGCTAGTACTAGTGAGAGCGACAAGAGAATTGATAAGCTTACTTCGCTTGTTGAAACACTTGCTCTACAAACCGCTAACAATACCAAAGCCATCAATGCGCAAGTTAATGCTTTAAGTCAGTCATGTGAAATATGCGGGGGTTCTCATTCATACACCGATTGTCCTTCGACTCATGACAATCCGGAAAATGTGTATGCCGCTAACGGTAACTTTTCTACGGGAGGCTACCAAGCACGTCCTCAAGGTGACCGCAATTTGCTCAGTTATCGTTCAAACGACTTCCTTTCACCACCCGGTTTTCCACCTCAAAACCAAAACAACCTCAATCACAACAATCAAAACCAACCACGAGCTCCAAATCAATATCAAACCCAAAGAAACCCATATCCACCTCAATGAAACAATCAAGTTCACCAACCACCCGCTTATCAACCACCTGCCTACCATGCTCTTCCTCCCACCCAACCCACCGCATTTAATCATGAGGTTGACACTTACATGAGGACTAATGATGCGATAGTGCAGAATCTTCAGCGACAACTCATCAACTTGAAAGGAGATATGGTGAAACAAGGGAATGATCTTCGAGCCGATATGCGAAACTCTTTGAGCAGTCAAACGAATTACTTATGGGATATGATGGCTAGTTTCTTCCAAAGTAATCAAGCCTCTGGTTCGGGTTCTCTTCCGAGTAACACCGTTGCTAATCCAAGAGGGGAGATGAAAGCAATCACCACTCAGAGTGGAAAAGGTCTAAAGGAACCCGAGCTTCCTACACCTACACTGGTGATTGTGACAAAGGAAAACGAGTCCCCTTCTCCAATTCCTCCACCTTCCATTTCACCAATTCCTCCACCTTCTACTTCTACCCCTCCACCACCCAAGGATGTGAGTGAGAATTCCATTCCAAAGCCTTCATCTCAACCCAATATACCTTATCCCTCAAGGTTGAGGAAAGATAAATTGAAGAACAAGGATGATATTCAGGTTTCTAACTTTCTCAAAATGTTTAAACAACTGAATTTCAACATCTCCTTTGCCGAGGCTCTCGCTCACATGCCGAAATATGCTAAAATGTTTAAAGATCTTCTCATTGATAAGGAGAAACTTCTTGATATCGCTCAGACCCAACTTAACGAGAATTGCTCTGCAGTGCTCTTAAGGAAATTACCAACCAAACTTGGTGATCCGGGTCATTTTCTCATTCCTTGCAACTTCCCCGGGGTAGAGAATTGTATGGCCCTAGCCGATCTAGTTGCTAGTATAAACTTAATTCCATTAAGTGTTTGGAAACAATTACCTTTACCCGAGCTAGTCCCCATACGAATGACATTGGAATTAGCTAACCGTACGGTTGCTTATCCAGTGGGGATAGCCGAAGATGTCTTCGTCGGTGTCGACAAATTCACCTTTCCGACGGATTTTGTTGTCGTTGACTACGAGATGGACCCCTGTGTTCCATTAATCATTGGACGTCCATTCTTGAGGACCGGTCGCACTCTCATTGATGTAGCTGCGGGCGAATTAATCATGAGAGTTGGTGACGATAAAATCGTCTTCAACATGGGTAAACTTTCTAAGCATCCTTCTGAAAATGAGAGTGTTAATTTCATTGACGTTCTTGATGAGGCTTGTGAAGAGCATTTCAAAGATGCTTGTAAAAGTGGTTCTTCTTCTCTACCCATTGTTGAGACCGTTGCCTCTATTGCTCCATCACTAACTCCATTTGGAGAAAGTGATTTACTTTTGAAAGAAGTTGAAGCAACTTTGGGAGATGTGGACTTAAAATATGACGATTCTCCCTCCGATTGGGATGAAGACATTCGTACCATTGAGAAACTTCTCAATGAGGACCATATTTCTCCACCATCTCCTAAGGAAATCTCTATCGATGATCCGAATTTGACTACGCCTTCCATCGAAGCTCCTCCGGATTTAGAGCTGAAGGATCTGCCGTCTCATCTCAAGTACGTTTTCCTTGAAGACAATAAGAAGTTACCCGTCATCATCGCTAAGGACTTGAAAGAAGAAGAAAAATCTCGACTTATCGACGTGCTGAAGAAACATAAGAAAGCGATTGCTTGGAAAATCTCCGATATTCGTGGAATTGATCCTCACTTTTGCACACATAAAATTTTCATGGAGGACGACTTTAAACCCACTATTCAAAACCAAAGAAGGGTGAATCCCAAGATCCATGACATTATCAAAAAAGAGGTTATCAAACTTCTTGATGCGGGAATGATCTACCCTATCTCGGATTCACCATGGGTTAGTCCAGTCCATTGTGTGCCTAAGAAAGGCGGAATCACCGTTGTGCCCAATGAAAACAACAAGTTGATTCCTACTCGTCTCGTTACAGGGTGTAGAGTTTGTATAGACTATCGCAAACTCAATGATGCTACGAGAAAGGATCATTTTCCCCTTCCTTTTATGGACCAAATGCTTGAACGTCTAGCGGGTAATGATTATTATTGCTTCTTAGACGGTTTCTCCTGGTATTTTAAAATTCCCATCGATCCTAAAGACCAAGAGAAAACCACATTCACTTGTCCTTATGGAACATTTGCTTACAAACGAATGCCTTTCGGCTTATGCAATGCTCCTGGGACTTTCTAAAGGTGTATGATGGCTATCTTCCATGACATGGTTGAAGAAACTATGGAAGTCTTCATGGATGATTTCTCGGTCTATGGTGATTCTTTCTCTTCTTTCCTTGCCAATTTGGAACGCATGCTTAAGCGGTGTGAAGACACTCGCCTAGTTCTAAATTGGGAAAAATGCCATTTCATGGTAAAAGAAGGAATTGTTCTTGGACATAAAATCTCCAAAGCAGGTCTTGAAGTCGACCGTGCTAAAGTCGATGTTATTGCTAAATTGCCTCCACCTTCAACCATGAAGGGTGTGAGAAGTTTCCTTGGTCATGCGGCCTTCTATCGTCGATTCATTCAAGTTTTTTCTAAAATCGCTCGCCCGATGACCCACCTCTTAGAAAAAGATACTCCCTTTATCTTTTCTAAAGAGTGTCTTGAATCCTTCAATTTTCTTAAGTACAAGCTAACTAAGGCACCAGTCTTGGTTACCCCCAATTGGGAGCTACCTTTTGAATTGATGTGTGATGCTAGCGACTTTGCTATTGGAGCGGTTTTTATCTACAAGGAGAAGACCAAGATCATCCATGATGCTAGGATTAAGAACCGAGAGTTTCACGTTGGTGATCAAGTTTTACTCTTTAACTCTCGGTTGAAGATCTTCTCGGGAAAGATGAAGAGCCGTTGGTCTGGTCCATTCACCGTCGCCAAAGTTTTCCCTTACGGCACCATTGAGCTTTCTCAGCCAAATGGGCCTAATTTTAAAGTGAATGGCCAGCGAGTGAAGCTGTACTTTGGTGAGGACATCTCTCATGAGATGATTCCATCCCTCACCACGTTTCCCTTGAATTAGTTCTGGGTCGAGTCAGGCTCGTGACCCGGTTAACAAAAACAAGCGCTTCTCGAGAGGCAACCCGTTGATCTATCCTTTACCGTTTTCATAATAAGTGTAGGGGGAGCCCCGTATGTGTTTGTTGTCTTGTTTCTTATGATGTGCAGGGATTTAAGCTTCAAAGATCCACTCTTGATGACATTTGACGACCGTGATCCCGTGTACCCGTCTTCCTGGTTCTATCCTAAACTATCGTGATTCAATATTTCATATCTTATATGTTCACACTGAAATCACTATAGTTGTCCTTTCCTTAGCAAGATTTAAACAACGTGCATAATGTCCTAAGTGTAGGGGAGTTTACTCCCACATGCTTAAACATTGAGGATAATGTTTATATCAAGTGTAGGGGGACTTATATCGAAGTAAGTGGGCTTTTCCATTAATTTGTCCTCATTTTAACCGAAAAAATTGATTTTTTGACATTTTTCAAAATTTTTAATCTATTTTGGCCTAGTATAGTAGTATTTTCCTTTGCTATCGTTATTTATTTTCTTTGCTAGAATAAATTTTTAATAAAGTGGTTTTAATTTTTCAAAGTCGTGAATATTTTGACTCAACCCGAGTTTACTTATCTAAGTTTACTCTAGCTAGTAACCTTAACGTGTTTAAGTCAAGTTTTGCTAGGCTTTTATATAGGGAACTTTAAAACGCGAAAGTCTTAACTCTCACGGGTTAAGAACAAGAACTTTTCACAAGATGCTATAATTGATCCTAGAGAGTCGTTTATCAAGGGAACTTTAAAATGTGATTTCTAAACTTGAAAAAGTCTAAGAGTTTGCAAGATCCTATAGATGACTCGAAAACCCCAAACTTTGATTTAATTGGCTAAGCATCCACGAGTCTAATTCCTTGAGATTTTAAATTGTGGAAAATGAGAGATGATTGAGTCAACTATAAGTTTGGTATTCTTTCGTGAATTTATATGAGTTGATTATAAGCTTATTCTCCCATCGCTTGTTAATAAATATATTTGCAATAAATAAGGTTGTACGATTTGAAAAGTTACTTAGCTTCTAGCCCAAGATCGTTTAAAAGTTGCTCGGTATTAAGAGTTCATAGCCAAGGCATAACTTATTGAAGCGGGATGCGAAGATTGGCGAGTCCGAAAAGGTCCTAACAAGACATGAGGGCTACATTTTGTTGCTAAAGATCCCAAGTGATGTGAAGAATCATTTATCAAAAATCAATATGAAGGATCGAGACACATGACGAAAAGCAAAAACTCCCCTAAAGATCATGGAGAAGTCTATCCAAAAAGGCCCTAACAAGGTATGAGGATAAATAGATCCAAGTCCTAAAAGGAGGCGGATCGTTGTATATCAAAGTCTAAAATAAAGATTGGAGAAAAATGAAGAAGTCGTGGTCCAAATTTGAAGAATCTCTCAAAAACTTCAATTGAAGAAATTCCTATTATGAAGAGAAGACCAAAATTTCAAGAACGTCTCTCAAGATTCGAAGTATGACGTCGCTGCCAAATATCGGTCCGAGAAAGGTCTCAAATCGTGAAGCGAGTTATGCCAAGATATGAACTTTAAAAGGTCCCGAGAAGCAGTTTTAAAAGATTTTGTCCTTTAGCTAACTATTAATTAAATCGTCCCACTTTATTTTCGGCCTAAATAACAATCGAAATAAGTCAAACAATGCATCCTCGTGATCATTCAAGACAAAATTAAAATATAAGAGATACACCTAGGAATAAGGGAGTCTAAGTAAATAATTAGGCCACATGAGTTCGTGTTAGTTTGCTAACTTATAATAACAATGATCTCGTTTTTAAGCTTGGTATGGGGAACGTGAAACTTGAGGATGATAAACATTCATGACAACCAAAACCCCAATGTAAGTCTTTGATTTCTTTACTTGTTTTGTTCTTTTAGTTTCCTTAGTGTTTAGTATTTAATAAAGGCAAGGTGGGTTATTTATGATGAAAAATGTATACTGCGCTTTGAAATTAATTCATTGCATGAGGGCATTGCAATGGTCAAGTGTAGGGGATTTAATAAGTGTGAAAACATTTATCCTTTTACCACTTATTTCCAATAATAACAAGACCAAAACGTGTATTTTATGTCGTAAAAGTCAGAATTATGCGTGGTTTGTGTTTTTATTGTGTTTCAAGATAAAAATATGAAAAAGGGAGAAAACACGGGCTATCACGGCCTTTTATAGAAGAAAACGAGAAAAGACGAAGTCAAAAGATCAAGAATGCAAAAAGAACGGAAGTCCAAGGCCTATTCTGAAGATTTATCGAAGAAAAAGTCTAAAGACGGAAGTTTAGTGAAGTCGAAGAACTCAAGTCTAATAGAAGAAGGAAATTATAAGACAAGTTCAATTTATATCGACAAATCCCGTGACGACGTCGAGAAAGACAAAGAATTTAAATCGAGTCGAGACGAAAAGAAAGAAGGAAGCAACACATGCACTCCCCACCTCCTATATATACCCTCCTAATGACACATTAGGAGGATGTTAGTTAATTAGTTTTTAGTCACTTTTCATTTTTCTAGTTTTATTTTTAGAGAAAGAAAGTATTTAACTTTCTCTCACAAGAACTTCATCTTTTCTTTCTTTCATGTTTAAGTTTTAATTCAATCTTGTATTTTTGAATCTTTAATCTACAAGTTCAAGTTAAGCTTTTTATCTTTAATCTCTTTCTACCTTTCTTGATTTTTACTTATATTTGATTTGAAATCATCTTGATTTTGTTTAATCTTGATGTTTGACTGATAAAAAGTTTATCTTTTGGTTGATATCTAAGTTTTATACGGATTAAGCTTTGAGCTTATCATGCTTATTAGCTTATTTTGTATTTAGCTTATTTACTTTTCATTTTTCTAAAAAGTTTAATCTTTTTATGGTTTGATTTAAAAAGTTTGCTTATTTAAAGTTTAAAAAGTTCTTATTTGTGCTTATTAGTTCTTTTCGTTATAAATTTGGTTAAGTTTTAGTTTGAGCTTATAAAAATAGCTTATTAACTTGGCTTATTGCAAAATACATACCATCGGAAAAGGGTTTCCCCTTTTTTGACCATACATTCCGATTAGGGCTTTATATTCCGACAGCCTCACTATTATTCCGATCACAAGGGATCGGAATAGGGTTTTGCATTCCGACGAGGATTCCTATCTGGATTCCGACGAGGGTATTTATTTATATTCCGATTAGCTTTGTGTTAACAGTATTCCGATAGAATTCCTTTTTCTTGTATTCCGACCACATTCCGACGGATTATTCCGACGGGGATTCCGATGGGCTTTCCTTTGACATATTCCGACGGGATTCCGATTACATTATGATGGGTTTCAGTTTTGTTTTCATAAAGTTTTAAGTTTTAAGTTTTAAGTTTTAAGTTTTGAGTTTTAAATTCATTACGTTTTAATTTCCAAAAGTTGCACGCTTCCCGAAATCTCTGTTTTCACCAAGTGTTTTTCTAATTTTAGAGAGAAAAAGTGACAGTTTTTCTAGAATTGCTTTTAGCCTATTTTAATTACGTTTCGCATTACTTTTTAATTAGTTATAGACAATGACAACCTTTTTATTTTCCACCAAGAACGACTGAGTCGCACTCTTAACTAGTAATCAATTCGAAAAGATCGGATTCAACGAACTTTCATAACTGAGTAATAGCTAGTATTAGATACCATTACCCTATAATGTCAGACTACTTGTAGTTTTCTTACCTTGCATACTATTTAGGATGCCACAAATGGTCTAGGATTTGAATGATTTTAATCATTCTTTAATCTTTTCCTATGATAAAATTAAAATTCTTTGAATGGAAAACATGTTGAATCGTCAATTTTTATGATATCACTATTTATACAATTGATTTGTGAGTTAAATAAGTGATGTTTATAATTAAAGAATTGAGTAAATTTTTCATAAATTTTCACCATACAATTATGTTGCATGCTTCTTTGTACATATTTTTGAAATTGTCAAAAATTATACCTTTTGTAATAAGTTATTTTGCCATCCAACTAGTAAAAACACTTGTACTTACTCTTTCACCATACGTGAGGCTGTGGTGATTTTGTAACCCAAGGTGATATAATACACTCAATTGTGAGACATTGGTGCTATATAGTCACAGTTTTGGTTGCAAGACTTAAAAAAGTTAAGATATGTGAAACCTTAACTCATGGAAATTAATGGTATAAATATGCTCACTTTTCACTTTTAAAATTTGTCATAAGTGATGTATATAAAATAGAGTCCCATGATTCTAGAAGTTGTATTGGATGCAATTATTGAATGTCAATTACCCTTTGAATACCATCATCACTAGCATGTCAACTAATGCGGTGGTCGTATGTCTTGGTAAATTCTAGCTTTTAGAAAATTAATTGTTTATTTATAAACATGGGGATTCAATTTTCTTTAAAGGATGTATTATCAAAAATACTAAAATTGAATTTTGTGATTCTTTTAAAAGAATTATTGAAACGAAGTTGCATAAACTTATGTTTGTTCGACAAAGAAAGTCTCATTTTCTTGTAAGAAAGAGAGAGACATATACCTATTCTTTTGTCCTTGCAATGAAAAGCTATTAATAGGTGGGATTGAATTATTGTAATTAAAAATCTTTATACAAACTTGAATGTGTAATTAGATTTTCACAACTTATTGCTTTAAGTAGATCTTATTACTCTTAATTGAGTTTTTTTTAGAATCTTTCAAACTAATAAGCCTCTTAGCAATCTTTAGGCAAGCAATGCTAGGGATGAGCATGGGTCCAGAACCGATGGAACCGAGAACCAAATTTTTGAGAAAAGTAGGAACCAAGAACCGAACCAAATATATTTTTCGGTTCCAGTTCTGGTTCGAGTTCCGGTTCTGGTTCGAGTTCCGGTTCCGGTTCTTTGTATCTACCCGTATAGAAACCGATTTTCTAGAAGAAATTTCAATTAAGCCAAAAAAGCACACAAATTTAAATCTTTTAAGCATTTACAACCATTTACGTTGAAAGCAATATCATTTAACAACTAAAACGTAAGCTAGAATAAATAAACATTATATAGTTTCATAGCTTAATCGGGAAACGAGGAACATTTACTTTCCACCATTAAAGAATGTCAAGACTTTGATCTTTACGTAACTCAACCTTCGGCTCTTTAAGATACGTATCAACTATATTTTAGTTTCATATGAGCTATTAGCATCAACAGTATAATAATCATTTAAAAAGTCATTGTCTTCATTATTAGGGGATGTAACATCAAATTCCTTATGTTCATCCATACTTGATTCCACGATAGAAATTCAAACCTTTCTTTATACGTTCCAAAAACAATCTCAAGTTAGTCTTAACCTCTTCAACCATATCCTCAACCTTGCTCCCAAGTTCTTTATTGCTCATAGGTTTTACTGCTTAGTAATTTCATACTAACTAGACATATGAGTAGTGTTAGTAATTTCAACCATATCCTCAACCTTGCTCCCAGGTTCTTTATTGCTCATAGGTTTTACTGCTTAGTAATTTCGTACTAACTAGACATATGAGTAGTGTTAGCATTACTAACTAGACATATGAGTAGTGTTAGCATTAATAAAATATAAGAGATACAACTTAGGAAAAATGGGAGGATAAGTACGTGATTAGGGCATATGAGTAGTGTTAGCATTACTAACTTATAATGACAATGATCTCGTTGCACGCTTAGCATGGAATTGGGGTGAAAATCGAGGACGATGAAATTATTTCTAACGAAGCATTCACGTGTTCTTGTTCTATGAACCTAAACGTCCCATTTTGCGATGAAAATCATACATTATGTCTAAAACGCAAGTAGAAGTAATAGTAGTAGTGTAGCTAGTTTATTGTTCAATAAAAGTGAATAAAAATGAATTTTGGAGGTGCTACGGTACTTTATTCTAGCATTGCGTGAGGGCACGACAATGGTTTAGTATGGGGGAGTGATGAGACTGCTTTTATACATAGTCTCATCGTCCAAAACGGGCTTTAAATGCACAAAATATCATGAAAAATACCAAATATATGCTTGTGTTTGTTACTTGTGTATTTTAGGTACGGATATTGAGGAAATGACAAAAGATCACAAAGAACATGCAAAAACGAACATAGGAAACGAAGCCGCACAATGAACCAAGCCCAAGTGATGATTTTCCAAGAATAAACCTTGAAGATTTGAAGATTATACAAGAAGGGTCCTCCAAAATTGAAGAATTGACATTTTAAACACTTGTATATTCATAATTACAAGATTGGTCCTTAAAGTTTGTCAAAATTGCAAAAAGGACCCTCCACTTTGAAGAATTGGCAAGTTTAGTCCCTCCACAAAACTAAATTGTCAATACTGGTCCTCCTTATATTCAAACATACCATGAAGGCCTTCAAAGTTCAAAAATGTGCAAGATCAGCCCTTCAAATATCAAAGAAATACAAAACAAGTCCTTATAAATCCTTATGAAAAGTGTTGTGGCCAAAATAGAAGTTTTGAAACTTGTTTAACAAAGGAACTCGGATATCTTCAAGTTTTGACTGAAATGACAAGGGAAAAAGAGAAGAAGGACTAAATTGGGCAGACAAACATATTTACCTTAACCACTCACATGTTGACACCTCACCCCACTTACAAAACCCACCAATCCTATCCCTCCCTGCTTCCACATCACCTTCCACCCACCCGTTTAATATTTATTAACTTTTCAAAAGTTAATTAAATATTAATCTGGCGCCTAACACTTACTTAAACATAAAAAAAGATCAAAACTGGTGTTCTTCATGTTCATAACCTAAATTGGGTATTCCTTCACCACTTTGAATTAAACCCTAATATTATCCAAATTAATGATTAAGGGTTTAGTTAACATAACCCACCTCACAAAGCTTCCACCTCATCACTCAAATGGTCACATGTTGTATGCCCTGCTACATGCTTTTGGGAAGAAGACAAATTTTGCCAGCATATCAACGACCAAGAGGGTTGCTTTCATCCTAAGCACAAAAGCAACACTCAAGATAACAAAACAACAACTTTGGTCACATGTTTCTTCAACAAACGTCCAAGTCAGTCAACAAAAAATCAAAACTCAAGGGCATACTTGGAACTTCAAGCATTACGGTTTTACTTTATTTTCAGTATCTTAGGACTCCATGTAGCCTATATAAGGCATTAGTTTCACAACATTTAGCTTTGTTCTCAGTTTTACTTTTGTCAAACCTTGTAAAGCCCTTTTCTGAAATTTATGAAATTGTGGTATTGTGTTGTGATTTAAAACTGAGTTCCATTGATTATTATTGTGTTGAGTAGTTAATTTTCACGTTTTTGTACTTAAACAAAACCTTGAACAAGTCCAAGACTGCCTAACAGCCCGTGAGTCCCTTTGTTCTTGCAGAGGTCAAGAATTTGGCTTGTGCTTGGTGAGTATTGTTCATTGAGGTGTTTCTTTAAGTGACATAAGTCACAAATCAACTAACTTAAACAATATTAGAAGTTGGTTATACGTTTTTATAACAAAATCTGCCCCTAAGTTGTTTGCTAAGTGCTTTTGGTTCAACAGCTTGTGATTTGAACTTAAGGGTGATCATAGCCTCCTAATCTTGGTTGATTAAGGGGTAGTGAGGCCTTAAGGAAAGGTACAAGGCTTGTGAGAGCCTAAGTGTTGTAAAGACTTAGTCTTTTGTCACCTTGATTTATCTGATTTGTGCTAACCTAGGCTCAAGCCTTTGGCTGAGCTTGTTTGTTGTTCTTAGTAGGGGGAAGTTGGTGCTTGTTCTTGCTAGCACCTCAACTCAAACAATCCAGGGTGTGGATGTACATCTTGGAGGTTTGATTCTCAAACTTTCATCTTTCTGATTAAGTATTTGATTTTTAGTGATTTTGTGACTCTACTGGTATAAGTGTGTTTTTATTCCTGCAAATTGGTTCTTAGTTCATATGTTGTGTGTTATGATGCTTATTTGGGCTTAAATCAATCTTGAGAATACTTTTACTTTGTTAAAATTGATTTTGAAAAGTGAAAAGGGTGTTTGGGATTGACTATTTGTTCAAGTTTGTATGATTTTGAGTAAGTATTGTGGCATTGTTAGAGTTGTTATCTGTTATTGAGGTGATTGTGTTCTGATATATGCAAAATTTGTGCCTTGAATCACTTAATCAAACAATTGGCTATAAAATCTTGAAAACTTGTTGTTTTGCTCTAAAATCTTGTGCACACCTAGTTTTCATGTTAACCTAAGGCTAACAAGTGTTAAATCATTGTTATTGCAACCTCTGTGATAGATCTAAGGCCTTGAATTTGGATTTGGTGTCAAGTATATCATCAAACATTGTTCTTGTGTTCATCATTGTTCATCAGTAACTGTTCTTGCTTAGATCTTGTTCATAAGTTGGATTCATTGCATGAATTGAGTTTATCTGTGTTTCTTTAAGTTGTATTGAGCTTGTGTATGCATTTGGTGGTTTGTGGTTAGCTTTTACTAGCTTAAAAGTAGCTTATAATCATCAGACCTGCTTATTACTTGTCTGGAACATATATGAGCATAGACTGAAATAACTGAACTGATTGGCTGGGTGTTTTTGTGATTGTTTGCTTGTTATTGACTCCTTGTGATTCACTGATCACAAGGGTGCCTTGATTGTCCAACAAAACCAAGTGATACTCTCTAAAATTCAAAGTCAAAAAGTCAAGGCAGTGGGAACTCCTTTCCCCTGCTGCTAGCCACTGCTAGTTATATTTGGTGTTCAGCTTATTAATAAGTCATTCTAGCTTATTCCAATGTGCAACAACTTATTTTTTGTAATAGGTCTTAATATTTTGAGCTTATAAGTGATTCTGGAAGTTTACAGCTTTTGGTTTTAGGTTTTGACTAGAAAACGACTATTTTGTCTTTTTCAAAATCAGCTTTTTGCTTATTTTAGCTTATTGAGTGTGCTTATTGGAAAATTTTTTGTTGATTAAGCTCAGTTAAGCCATTTGTAACTTATTGCAACTTGAATCAGCTCTTGAAATAGCCTAAAACTCAAAAACGACTATTTTGTCATTTTATGAAGAGAGCTTTGGCTTATTTCAGGCTTATTTCTTGAGCTTATTTCAAGTTTCTTTTTGCAAATAGCTTAATTAGGTCAAGAGAAGGACGTGGGTAAAATCTTAGCTTATGGCATCAGCCTATAGCTTAATGGGACAAAAAGCCATTAAGAATAAGCTGTTTTGAAATAAGCTAGCTTAAGCTCATTTTCAGCTTTTGGGTCTTTGGAAAATTGTGTTTAAAATCAAATTTTAAGCTTGACTGGAGCTTTTGGGCCATTTATGAGGACTTTTTCTTATTGGGCCCAATTCTAAGCCCATTAAGGATCTGTTTGGGTATTTGGCCCATTTGAAGGCCCAATAGGGGCATTTTTGGTATTTCAAGTTCATTTTCTGTTTAATTAAGTTAAAATATACTAGTTTGCAAGTTTTTAGAATTTTTTATAATTTTTGGATTTTTAATATTAATTTAATATTATTTTATTATTAAATTTCAATTTTTACTTTTTTGCACTTTTTATATTTTTCTTAGGTTAAATACATTAAGTTAGGAATTTTAAAATTTTTAGAATATTTTTACTGTCATTAGATTAATTTTTAGAATTATTTTAAGTTTTAATAGTTTTTAATTGTTTTTAGATAGTTTATATTAAATTTAAAAACTTCAAAAATAGTTATAAATTTAGTTAAGTCATTTTCGAGGTTTACAAGTGAAAAAATCTCATTGTGGGCTTTTTATTAATTAATTTGATTTTTTGGGCTTTAATTAGCATTAAAAAATTATTATTTAATTAAATAAAAGGTTTGAGTGATTTTTGATTTTTTGTAAACTCTAATTACATTTTTTAGGATTTATTGCAATATTCTAGGAATTATTCGGGTAAATTTTTAATTTTGTCACTTTTTACGGTTTTACGTGCACGACTATTCGTCTTAGTTTATTTCATAATCGTAACCGTCATTCTCTTCTAATCTCCTTTCTATTTTCTTTCTTCATAAATTATAATCACAAAAGTTAATCATTTCTTAACACAACGCACTTGCCTCCTTGGGAAACGAACTTGAACTTCATTGGTCATTAGTGCTTGGTTTTCCTAAACCGACACTTAATACTTTCCACTTTTTGCTCTCTTTTCCTAAAGAGTAGTTAAAACACTACATCATTTTGGCGCCGCTGCCGGGGAGGCGTGTTGTGTTTTGATTTGGAAATTGTTGTTTCTATATATAGCCATAATATCTAATTGTATTAGTAGAACTCTACTAATACGTATTATTGGTTTTTCCTTTTTTGTGAATAGTATTACTATATTGTATACGTAGAACAAAAATTCACAAGTACTCCAAAAGTGTGAAAACACAACCTTGATTGGGAGGTCATTACTCAATCATTGTATTCGAATCTCAAACAAGAAAGAAAAGGCAAAATAGATAAATACTTTCGTGAAGCTTAATTTTAAAAAACACAAACTATAAGGTGGGTATAAGGCGGGTATTATATAATATACCCTAAGGAAAAAGGCTCTTAAGTGCTTCGTGCCGCCTCGTTTCCCCGCTTGCTTGTGAGTGTTTAGATAAAAAGGGCTAATCGAGGGTTTGCCAACCAAAGTATTATCTACATATCATATATATTTTCTTGGTTTCATTTGATTAAACCCTCTTGAAAGTTTTGGTGTTCCACCAACGTTCTAAAGTCATCGAAGGCGTTCGCTTCACGTGATCGTTTTCATTCCTTGAGGCTTCTTTAATCAAGATATTTGATTAAGGAGGATATTTGTAGATTTTTGTCTACTTAATACAATTCCAAAATCCAAAAAAGTAAAAACAATCAAAAATCCAAAAAAAATTTGAAAAAGTCAAAAACACCAAAAAGAATCTTCTTTGCTCATCCCCACGTTGTACGTGACGTTTATGCTTACTCGTAATCAAGCAAGACGTGCATGTAAACGTCGTAATCGAAAGGAAAACACACCAACACCTTCTAGTGAAGAGACTCCAAGTGAGGAACCCCTTATAGAACAATAAGCTATCATGGCTAATCGTACTATGATGGAGTTGCTTCAAGAACCCACGAGGGTTTTGGAGAGGCCATTGTGATTCCCGCCATCCTTGCGGAGAACTTCGAGATCAAGACGGGTTTAATGTCTATGTTTCAAGCCAACAAGTTTCGCGGACACGAAAAATACAACCCACATTATCACATTAGGCAATTCAATCGTCCCACCGCGACAAGCAAGTTTAAGGATGTACCCGACGATGCCATTAAGATGATGTTGTTTCCATTCTCGTTAGATGGACCCGCCAAGATATGGCTTGAGAAAGAACCCCCAAATTCGATTTTGACGTGGGGTGATCTCGTTTCTAAGTTTATGAATCAATTTTTTCCACCATCTAAAACAACACATTTGAAAAACGAGATTTCACGATTTACTCAAAGGTCTAATGAGAGTTTTTCAATGGCTTGGGAAAGGTTTAAAGAAATGTTACATGAATGTCTACACCATGATTTTTCCGAGTTGCATTATATTGACACTTTTTATAATGGGCTTAATGATCATGAACAAGATTACTTAAATGCCGCCGCAGGTGGTAATTTTTTGTGCAAAACGACCGATGAGGCTTTGAAAATCATTGAGAATAGGTCTAAGGTTTATAGCCCTCGTAACACACCGAGTGTTGCCACTATAGGTTCGTCATCGTCGTCTCGTAACATGAGTGCCTTGCAAGATGAAGCGAATGAGGAGAATCGGTTTTTCGATAGGTTTTCGACTCTTATGACTCATTAGAAAGCACAAGATGCTTTGAATTCCTCATCGGTTACAGCGGTTGCCAAGAGTTGTATTTCGTGTGGTGGAGCTCACGATTTTTCCGAGTGCATTACCGCAGATGGTAACACTTCGAATGCTTATGTAGCCACGGGAACTTATAACTAAAACGGTCAAGGTTCCCGCCCAAATCAAGCTCCACAAAATCAAAATGCTAACAACTATCAAAACAACAATCAAAATGGTGCTTATCAAAGAAATTCTTGTAACTACAACAAAGGTAATTACCAAAGTGGAAATGGGCAAATTTCAAACCAAAACCAAAACCTTGATTTTCAAACTACCACACAAGGTTTTAAAAATGCTCACACTAAAAATCTTAATGGAGAATTTTAGAATATGCAAAGGCAAACGATGATAAGTTTGATAACATGCAACGTGAGATAATTAGCTTAAGATCCGAGTTGAAAAACAAGCTTAAAAACGAACTTGCTAATGAATTGAAAAATCATGCTAATAAAATGGAAGGAAATTTTCAACGTCTCCAACAAAATCAACAAAAAATGGAGCAAGGACAACATGAAATTAAGCAAGAATTGTTAAAAGCGGATGCTAGGCAATCTAAGTTTAAAGATCGAATGGGAAAAATGTTTGAAGCTATCATGTGTAAACCTTCTTCTTCGGGTGGTCTTCCTAGTGATACCATCGTAAACCCGAAAGGAGAATTGAAGGTTATTACTACTCGTAGTGGTAAAACTTTCAAAGAACCCATTTCTCGTCCAAATACTTCTACGGAGAAGGAAATAGAGAAAGAACCCGAGGTGGTGGTAGAAAAGGAGCAAGTTCCAATCCCACAAAGTACCGCTCAAACCACACCTACGGTTGAACCAATACCAATAGTGGAACCCGAGATTCCAAGGCCGTTGCCTATTCCCCAACCCACACAAACCTTACCTTACCCTAAGAACGAAATAATTATCAATTTGAACTTTTTATGAAAATGTTTCGTGACTGGTATTTTAATATAAGTTTTGCCGAAGCCTTGGTCATGATGCCTCGATTTGCCGCAAACTTCAAAAGTATGTTGAATAACAAAGAGAAATTGCAAAACTCATATAGTTGTTCTTCGGTTTTTCTTAGCCGCATACCTCAAAAAGTCGGTGATCCCGGTAAATTTTTAATCCCATGTGCAATATAAAATATGGAGGAATGCTACGCCTTGGACGATCTTGGTGCTAGTATAAATTTGATGCCTCTTGAGATTTTTAAGTCGCTCAATCTTCCTAATCTCACTCCTTCAAGAATGTCAATCGAGATAGCCGATCATTCTACGATTCTAGCTTGTGGAGTAGCCGAAGACGTCTTCGTGAAAGTTGGAAAGTTCTACTATCCCGTGGACTTTATCGTTGTTGACATTCCCATCGATCCTAAAGTTCCTCTAATTTTAGGTCGATCATTTTTGGATACTTCAAGAGCACTTATCGATGTGCATGCTAGGAAAATCACTCTACGTTTCAATGAGGAAGAACTCGTCATAAATGCAACTCAAAACTCTACGCTTTCTCATGTGTATTCCATCACGTCTTTGAACAATGTTAATCCCATCAAAAACATTTGCAAAAGATTTTCAAAAAGAGTGTTAGGAGTTGTTGATGAAAACGACTTTCCATCCCCTCCGCCGATGGAGGTTAAGAGTGTTAAGCCTACGTCTCCAATCACGAATGTTTCTTTGGATGAGGAATATGTTCACCCCGATGGGGAGGTTTTCTTTGTCGACAAACGTTTTGAGAACTTACCACCACCAAAACCAAACGGTTTTAAAATGTGAGAATTTTTAGTGTGACTAACATCGTTTTAGAAACACCAAATATTTTTGACATAATCAAGTCGGGTTTTCATAAGGAGAGTTTAAAAGATGAAAAAGGAAAAGATTTTGAATTGGATTTAAAAGATTTTTCTACAATGCTAACTCCGTCATCACCTCGTGTTTTGTGTTCTACAAGCTCGTCTTCTCCTTTTGACGATGCTTTGTGTGGACTTAGTGTGGGGGAAGCCCCTTATGTTCCCTCCCCTTTCTCCACCGAGGACGAGATATTTGATCCCGGAATTGATTATAAAGGGAAATTTCGGTCTTCCACCGATGCAATAAATGGAAAATCTTTCTATTTGATTGGTGCGAGTCTACCTCGAGTAGCTCATGGTTTTTGTGACTTACCCATTGTCCCACGCTTCTATTTCTCAACTATTTTCTTTAAACCCTTTGGGTTTGTGTTGGCACATGTTGAAGTTGCGTTGATTTGTTTATCCAATGAAAACGAAAACGCCATCTTCGATCCCGGTATTTTGCGTCATCAAAGGACTTAGTCCTTAATACCGGTTGTTTTTGGGCCTTGTATATCATGTAAGCCCCACCAAAAGTTGACCATACCATGATTATCCCTAAATGATCACATTTATGGGGATTCGAGTCGAGCTTTTGACTCGGTTATCAAAAACAAGGTACCTCATGGGGGATTCTCATGCTTATCCTTGTAAATATTATTGCTTTTTAGTTAACATAATGTGAGGGGATTTGTGCACTTCCAACCTTTGTTCCGTGGTTGTTTGTGCATTGTGGATTTTAGATGATCATTATCTTCACGATTGGAGCCTCTCGTGTTCGTTTTATGGGAGCACTCGATTGTTTGTTTGGAAGAATTTCTCAATATCCATGATATATCCTTTGTTGTTCTAACCTTAGGTTTTTAGCACACTTCATAAACGGCTTTAAATTTAACAGTTACACCCTTTCCATGCTAGATTATGCATTTGACTACGTCTCTAGTATGGGGGTTTCCAACCCTTAGACTCGAAACATTGAGGACAATGTTTAACTTTAGTATGGGGGGGGGGGGGGTGAATAGATACTTGCCTTGCAAAACCTTCACGCTTTCTAAAGTTTATCTTTTTGTTTATCGTTTTGTTACAAAATAAGGCTAAAAATGGCCAAATTTTAAAATTTTCTCATGTTTTATAAGTGTTTGAAGACACGAATGTAGATTTTCCGATGGCGAGAATAAGAGTAATTTTTGACTCGACCGTGCGTGCTAAGCACTTAGCTTCGATTCCTTAACTTTATATTAGGCTAAGTCTCTTAAATGAGGACGAGAAATGATAGAGTTAATTATAAGTTACTATGCTAAACGTAGGGTACACGTATTCTTTCAAAAACTCATGTGTTCTCGTTGTTTGCTTATTCTCCCTTCGCTTGTAAATATTTTTTGCTTAATAAATATTGACTTAGCGGTTTAGTCTTGATTGTTGGTTTCTAGTCTGTTCTAGTAGCTTCTATGTAATTAAATTGGGAAGACATTAAGGTATCGCCAGCGTCACGGTTTTGAAATATTGGCAACCCGAATAATCGAAAGCTTCACCCAATAATAAGATTTCAAGTGCTCACCTAAATCAAGCAAACAATTTGAAGCTCACAAGGCCCAAAAATCTATGCAAATTGAAAGTGAATCAAGCCTTAATCTTTGAAGGTTTAAAGATCCAAAATTCGCTTTAACGTGAGCATATACGTCTTTGGCCACAATAAATACCTCATCGCGAGGTTAAATAAAAGGCAAGGCAAGACCGAAGTCATAATAAAAGCTTCATGGCAAAGTTGAATAAAAGATGGAGGTAAACCTAGGATAATAAGGCCCTTCCGTTAGGGGGCGTATAAAAGTCTTGGTAATAAGTCTCATGTTCAAAACCGTTATAAAACCGTGTTTATCGATCCTTCTTGTTGACTTAATTTTTTGACATCGTTGTCTATTAGGAGGGGATATTAATTCGATGGTCTTGGTTACACCGTTAGGACTCTATTTTTAGACCTAAATCTCTATTATCGCATAAGTCAAACAATGTATCCTCGTGAAACATTCAAGACAAAATAAAATATAAGAGATACAACTTAGGAAAAATGGGAGGATAAGTACGTGATTAGGGCATATGAGTAGTGTTAGCATTACTAACTTATAATGACAATTATCTCGTTGCACGCTTAGCATGGAATTGGGGTGAAAATCGAGGACGAAGAAATTATTTCTAACGAATCATTCATGTGTTCTTGTTCTATGAACCTAAACGTCCCATTTTGCGATGAAAATCATACATTATGTCTAAAACGCAAGTAGAAGTAATAGTAGTAGTGTAGCTAGTTTATCGTTCAATAAAAGTAAATAAAAATGAATTTTGGAGGTGCTACTATATTTTATTCTAGCATTGCGTGAGGCACGACAATGGTTTAGTATGGGGGAGTGATGAGACTGCTTTTATACATAGTCTCATCGTCCAAAACGGGCTTTAAATGCACAAAATATCATGAAAAATACCAAATATATGCTTGTGTTTGTTACTTGTGTATTTTAGGTATGGATATTGAGGAAATGACAAAAGATCACAACGAACATGCAAAAACGAACATGGGAAACGAAGCCGCACAATGAACCAAGCCCAAGTGATGATTTTCCAAGAATAAACCTTGAAGATTTGAAGATTATACAAGAAGGGTCCTCCAAAATTGAAGAACTGACACTTTAAACCCTTGTATATTCATAATTACAATATTGGTCCTTAAAGTTTGTCAAAATTGCAAAAAGGACCCTCCACTTTGAAGAATTGGCAAGTTTAGTCCCTCAACATAACTAAATTGTCAATACTAGTCCTCCTTATATTCAAACATACCATGAAGGCCTTCAAAGTTCAAAAATGTGCAAGATTAGTCCTTCAAATATCAAAGAAATACAAAACAAGTCCTTATAAATCCTTGTGAAAAGTTTTGTGGCCAAAATAGAAGTTTTGAAACTTGTTTAACAAAGGAACTCGGATATGTTCAAGTTTTGACTGAAATGACAAGGGAAAGAGAGAAGAAGGACTAAATTGGGCAGACAAACATACTTACCTTAACCACTCACATGTTGACACCTCACCCCACTTACAAAACCCACCAATCATATCCCTCCCTGCTTCCACATCACCTTCCACCCACCCATTTAATATTTATTAACTTTTCAAAAGTTAATTAAATATTAATCTGGCGCCTAACACTTCCTTAAACGCAAAAAAAGATCAAAACTGGTGTTCTTCATGTTCATAACCTAAATTGGGTATTCCTTCACCACTTTGAATTAAACCCTAATATTATCCAGATTAATGATTAAGGGTTTAGTTAACATAACCTAACTCACAAACCTTCCACCTCATTACTCAAATGGTCATATGTTGTATGCCCTGCTACATGCTTTTGGGAAGAAGACAAATTTTGCCAGCATATCAACGACCAAGAGGCTTGCTTTCATCCTAAGCACAAAAGCAACGCTCAAGATCACAAAACAACAACTTTGGTCACATGTTTCTTCAACAAACGTCCAAGTCAGTCAACAAAAATTCAAAACTCAAGGGCATACTTGGAACTTCAAGTATTAGGGTACTTTATTTTCAATATCTTAGGACTCCATGTAGCCTATATAAGGCATTAGTTTCACAACATTTAGCTTTGTTCTTAGTTTTACTTTTGTCAACCCTTGTAAAGCCCTTTTCTGAAATTTATGAAATTGTGGTATTTTGTTGTGATTTAAAACTGAGTTCCATTGATTATTATTGTGTTGAGTAGTTAATTGTCACGCTTTTGTACTTAAACAAAACCTTGAACAAGTCCAAGACTGCCTAATAGCCTGTGAGTACCTTTGTTCTTGCTGAGGTCAAGAATTTGGCTTGTGCTTGTTGAATATTGTTCATTGAGGTGTTTCTTTAAGTGGCATAAGTCACTAATCAACTAGCTTAAACAATATTGGAAGTTGGTTATATGTTTTTATAACAAAATCTGCCTAAGTTATTTGCTAAGTGTTTTTGGTTCAACAGCTTGTGGTTTGAACTTAAGGGTGATCATAGCCTCCTAATCTTGGTTGATTAAGGGGTAGTGAGACCTTAAGGAAAGGTATAAGGCCTGTGAGAGCCTAAGTGTTGCAAAGACTTAGTCTTTTGTCACCTTGATTTATCTGATTTGTGCTAACCTAGGCTCAAGCTTTGGCTGAGCTTGTTTGTTGTTCTTAGTAGGGGGAAGCTGGTGCTTCTTCTTGCTAGCACCTCAGCTCAAACAATCCAGGGTGTGGATGTACATCTTGGAGGTTTGATTCTCAAACTTTCATCTTTCTGAATAAGTATTTGATTTTTAGTGATTTTGTGACTCTGTTGGTATATGTGTGTTTTTATGCCTGAAAATTGGTTCTTAGTTCACATGTTGTGTGTTATGATGCTTATTTGGGCTTAAATCAATCTTGAGAATACTTTTACTTTGTTAAAATTGATTTTGAAAAGTGAAAAGGGTGTTTGGGATTGACTGTTTGTTCAAGTTTGTATGATTTTGAGTAAGTATTGTGGCATTGTTGGAGTTGTTATCTGTTATTGAGGTGATTGTGTTTTGATAAATGCAAAATTTGTGCCTTGAATCACTTAATCAAACAATTGGCTATAAAATCATGAAAACTTGTTGTTTTGCTCTAAAATCTTGTGCACACCTAGTTTGCATGTTAACCTAGGGCTAACAAGTGTTAACTCATTGTTATTGCAACCTATGTGATAGATCTAAGGCCTTGAATTCGGATTTGGTGTCAAGAATATCATCAAACATTGTTCTTGTGTTCATCATTGTTCATAAGTAACTGTTCTTGCTTAGATCTTGTTCATAAGTTGGATTCATTGCTTGAATTGAGTTTATCTGTGTTTCTTTAAGTTGTATTGAGCTTGTGTATGCATTTGGTGGTTTTTGGTTAGCTTTTACTAGCTTAAAAGTAGCTTATAATCATCAGACCTACTTATTACTTGTCTAGAACATATCTGAGCATAGACTGAATTAACTGCACTGATTGGCTGGGTGTTTTTGTGATTGTTTGCTTGTTATTGACTCCTTGTGATTCACTTATCACAAGGGTGCCTTGATTGTCCAACAAAACCAAGTGAAACTCTCTAAAATTCAAAGTCAAAAAGTCAAGACAGTGGGAACTCCTTTCTCTTGCTGCTAGCCACTGCTAGTTATATTTGGTGTTCAGCTTATTAATAAGTCATTCTAGCTTATTCCAATGTGCAACAACTTATTTTTTGTAATAGGTCTCAATATTTTGAGCTTATAAGTGATTCTGGAAGTTTACAGCTTTTGGTTTTAGGTTTTGACTAGAAAACGACTATTTTGTCTTTTTCAAAATCAGCTTTTTGCTTATTTAAGATTATTGAGTGTGCTTATTGGAAAACTTTTTGTTGATTAAGCTTAGTTAAGCCATTTGTAACTTATTGCAACTTGAATCAGCTCTTGAAATAGCCTAGAACTCAAAAACGACTATTTTGTCGTTTTTTGAAGAGAGCTTTGGCTTATTTCAGGCTTATTCCCTGAGCTTATTTCAAGTTTCTTTTTGCAAATAGCTTAAATAGGTAAAGATAAGGATGTGGGTAAAATCGTAGCTTATGGCATCAGCTTATAGCTTAACGGGCAAAAAAGCCCATTAAGAATAAGCTGTTTTGAAATAAGCTAGCTTAAGCTCATTCTCAGCTTTTGGGCCTTTGGAAGATTGTGTTTAAAATCAAATTTTAAGCTTGACTGGAGCTTTTGGGCCATTTCTGAGGACTTTTTCTTATTGGGCCTAATTCTAAGCCTATTAAGGATTTGTTTGGGTATTTGGCCCATTTGAAGGCCCAATAGGGGCATTTTTGGTATTTCAAGTTCATTTTCTGTTTAATTAGGTTAAAATAAACTAGTTTGCAAGTTTTTAGAATTTTTTATAATTTTTGGATTTTTAATATTAATTTAATATTATTTTATTATTAAATTTCAATTTTTACTTTTTTGCACTTTTTATAATTTTCTTAGGTTAAATACATTAAGTTAGGAATATTACAATTTTTAGAATATTTTTATTGTCATTAGATTAATTTTTAGAATTATTTTAAATTTTAATAGTTTTTAATAGTTTTTAAATAGTTTTTATTAATTTTAAAATTTTCAAAATTAGTTATAAATTTAGTTAAGTCATTTTAGAGGTTTACAAGTGAAAAAATCTCATTTTGGGCTTTTTATTAATTAATTTGATTTTTTGGGCTTTAATTAGAATTAAAAATTATTATTTAATTAAATAAAAGGTTTGAGTGATTTTTGATTTTTTGTAAACTCTAATTACATTTTTTAGGATTTATTTCAATTTTCTAGGAATTCTTAGGGTAAATTTTTAATTTTGTCACTTTTTACGGTTTTACGTGCACGACTATTCGTCTTAGTTTATTTCATAATCGTAACCGTCATTCTCTTCTAATCTCCTTTCTATTTTCTTTCTTCATAAATTATGATCACAAAAGTTAATCATTTCTTAACACAACGCACTTGCCTCCTTGGGAAACGAACTTAAACTTCATTGGTTATTAGTGCTTGGTTTTCCTAAACCGACACTTAATACTTTCCACTTTTTGCTCTCTTTTCCTAAAGAGTAGTAAAAACACTACATCAACATGATTAACCTAAGTATTTTGTATGTCTTAATTTAATTAAATCATGTATTTATTTAATTAAATCATATAACGTATAGTTTATTAAATTATCATGACATTATTAATAAACTATACTATTTACATGACTTATGATATTTAATCAGTAAACTTAAGATTATATTATTAGCTTATTAATCCAGCTTATTTCTAAATATGGAAACATTATATTTCAGGAAACTTGCTATTTTTGGAAACTTTCTTTTTTTAGAAACCGATCTATTTTTAGAAACTGATCCATTTTTGGAAACTTTCTATTTTTGGAAACTTTCTATTTGAGGAAACCTGCTATTTTTAGGAAGTTACTTATTATTACACAACAAGTATAATAATACAAGAATACAAGATAATACTAAATCAGAAACACATGAAATACATGATTAATACAGTATAACATTTAAAACAGTAAACAAGATAAGAACATATAAAAGAAGTAGAGGTGGCAAAATGGGCGGGCAGGCGGGCACGGGCGGCGGGCTAATCGGGCAACGGGCTAAACGGGCGGCGGGCTAAACGGGCGCGGGCTAAACAGGCACGGGCGAAACGGGCGGGCTAAACGGGCGCAAGCTAGAAAACAAAAAAAAAACATATAAAAACCTATAAATAAAAAATAAAAATACTTGTTTGAAAGCTGGGATAAAAAATTTAATAAAAAATATTCGTCGAGTATACTAATTTGTATTTTACAAGTGCGTCCGTTAAACCCATTTAGTTTCTTATATATGCGCCCGTTTAGCCCATTCATTATAAAGAATGGGCAAAAAGTGCCCCATCCTTTTTTGAAAATGGGCAAAAAGTGCCCATATGTATCAAAATGGGCAAGATTTGTCACCTCTAAAAACAAGCTAAGAACATGCTATAACCAGTTACGTACTCAGTAATCAGACAATTTATACATGTCCCTTATTTATGTAGCATTAGTGAGGTCGGAGTAGGACTATACATCCTTTCGTCTTTCCTCGTTCACTAGACACAAGGTACGGATTTTCCGTCCTTCAGTATGGACATTCTTTCCTTATTAGGATTCCCCGTTTGCAGCCAACTGTTTTCCAAAGTATATGTTTTATATGTTTGATTACTTATGTTAGTTTAAATGCCTAAGCCATACATGCATGAGCAGTGTGACCTAGTGTTGGAAATACGTTTTACGTATTAGAAAGGATCGGTCACTCCAACAATAGTCCATGTAATAGCTCGTAGTTTAGTTATTTACATTTATTAAACAAAGCCCAAAACCGAGCCCATGAAATGTATGGGCCGGCGGCCTAATGTAAACCAACGCCCATCTCATAGGCTTGGGTATATAAACCCTCTTCTTTGATGGAGAGGGTGGTGATTTCATTTCAAATAACACATAGTTCTTAAACTTTCTCTCTCTAGAAGTGTGAAATCATCTATCTTTATCTCTCTAAAACATAAGCAAGATTTACATATCCAACAAATGGTATCAAGAGCCATGGGATGATTGTATTGTTTGTGTGTTTGTGTTCTTGATTCATACGCCTATTTTGATCCATTTTACACGAACCAATTTTATTTTTTTGTGTTTTTTATGGCTTTTTCTTGATACAAATCTTCTACATAGTTGTCGTAGAGATTTGGTATATTTACTTTGGCTAAAAACACAATTTTTTGGGGTGTTTTGATCATTTTTTGGCTTAAAATCTCGAATTGGTTGAGTTTCGTCCAAGAAAAGTGGGATATATTCCGACAGCTACTTCCATCGGGAAAGGGTTTCTCATTCCGACCACTATTCCAACGAAGGGATTCCGATAGTATTCCGATTAGGACATTCCGATTTGGGACATTCCGATTTGGGACATTCCGATTTGGGACATTCCGATTTGGGACATTCTGATTTGGGACATTCCGATTTGGGACATTCTGATTTGGGACATTCCGATTTGGGACATTCTGATTTGGGACATTCCGATTTGGGACATTCCGATTTGGGACATTCTGATTTGGGACATTCCGATTTGGGACATTCCGATTTGGGACATTCCGATATGGGACATTCCGATTTGGGACATTCCGATTTGGGACATTCCGATTTGGGACATTCTGATTAGGGACATTCCGATTAGGGACATTCCGATTAGGGGCATTCCGATCAGGGGTATTCCGATAGACTTATTCCGACGGTTTTCCGACTAGTATTCCGACAGTTTTCCGATCCTTTATTCCGATCAACATTCCGACAACCCAAAAATTATTCCTTAAAAAATTTCAAACAATCGTGTGCAATTTTGACTTGGAATTTTTGGTTTATCGAGAACATAATTTAGGGGATTTCAACATCATTTGTCGGATTTAACACACAACAACAAATACATTTACTTTCTCTCATTGTTCGATCAATATTTGTAAATCTTAACTTATCGAAATGGAGTACACATCTCTTACGGATAAGTCCATCCTCTCGGGTACGGATAATCGTCCACCAATGTTGGAAAAATCTATGTACGAGGATTGGACTTCCCGAATGGAACTTTACATGTTGAACAAAGAGAATGGACATCTCATTTGGGCATCGGTGCTCAATGGACCATTGGATTATGGTATAGTGACGGAAGGTACAGCTACTCGTCCTCGCACAACGGGTGAATTGGAGATATAAAGATTCAAGACAAATGTGATAAGTATTCTACAAACATCATTCTCCAAGCCCTTCCTCCAGATGTCTACAAACTCGTCAGCAAACATAAAGTTTCCAAAGAGTTATGGGATAGAATTCGTGTTCTAATGCAAGGCACCTCGTTAACTAAACAAGAACAAGAGTGTAAGCTTTATGATACCTTTGATAAGTTTACCTATGTGCCAGGGGAGACTCTCAATGACTACTATTTGAGATTTACCCTATTGTTGAATGAACTGAATATCTATGGCATGGCAATTCCTACGTTTCAATTAAACACCAAGTATTTGAACACTCTTCCTTCAGAATGGAAAAAGTACGTGACGGATGTTAAATTGGCTAAGGACTTGCATAACACCAATGTGGATCAACTTCAAGCTTCTCTTCAACAACACGAATGCCATGTGATCGAGGCTCGGTTGTCTAAACCTCAAGTTCATGATCCACTTGCCATGTATGCTTCTCAACAAAACATGGCTTATACTTATCAACAACCATCATACTTGCAGCAGCCACCACCACACACCTATCAGCAACCACAACAACCATCTTATCAACCACCAATGATGCCACAGCAAGCATTTCAACAAAGTGTTCATCAACAATCTTTTCCACATCAACCACCATATCAGACTTCACCATCACAAGCCAACACTTCTCCAATGGGCTATACTCCTCAGCAAGGATACTTTCAACTTGTAGCACAACCAGCACAAGCCTTCTACTCTAATGAACTTCCACCAATCCAAGCACCGGTCTTTACTCCAAATGATACGCCAGCTGATGTTCTTAACCATCTCACTGCCTACTTGTCAAAACTTGTTGCAACTAGAGGGTTTCCACCAACAAACAATCAGCTCCGCACCTCTTCAAATCCTCGACAACAAGCTACTGTTCAAGATGGTCAAGTAACAGTGCAACCTAATCAGGGAAGGCAAAATTCGTATGGACCTCCTACAAGGACTGTGAATGCTCAAGCTGTGAATTCTCAAGCTAATAGAAATGGAAGCCCCGTTGGTCCACAAAAGGTTGTGACTTGCTACAATTGTAGAGGACAAGGTCATATGGCTAGGCAATGCACTCAGCCGAAAAGGAGAAGGGATGAAGCGTGGTTTCGTGAGAAAATGTATTTGGTCGATGCTCAGTCTAAGGGAAAGATTTTGGATTCAGAGGATTTAGCATTTCTTGCAGACCCAGGGGCAGCAGATACTGAAGGCATTGCAGTTGTTTCCACTTCTAATGCAACTTATCAAGCAGATGATCTTGACGCATATGATTCGGATTGTGATGACATTCACTCTGCCCAAGCTGCTCTCGTTGCTAATCTCTCTCACTACGGTTTTGATGTCGTCAGTGAGGTACCCACCACAACCAATCTTGGTAATGATGATAACCCACATCAAGTTGGGCATGAAAATGACAACCTCGAACAGCATTCGAGAACTAGTAACTCAAATGATGTGGTACCCAATCCTACACATTTGAGTGAACCTCAACCAAATGCTACGACGGGTATGGAATCTTATGCTCAACATGATTTGGTTATGGTGCCTAAACATATTATTGATCAAATGCATATGTCTCCTAAACAATCCGTAGATACGAATTCCACCCTAACTGCTGAGCTTGCGTTGCATAAAGAAAAGGTCAAAACTTTTGAAATGGTCCCTCAAGCAGAGAAAATAACATGTTCTGAATTTGACCAATTTCGTTTTGAAAAGATTGAACACTTGAAAGAAATAGAATCATTAAAAGCTAATCTTTCCAATGAATTAAAAGAAAAAGAGTCGGTTGTCAATGATTTTCAGAAACTCAAAATGGATTTCGAAACTCTCGAGTCTAAAAAGTTTGAATCATATATTAATGCTACCAAACTTCTTAAATTCAAAGAACAACAGCTTTTTAAACAATATGCTTCCACAGAAAAGGTTCATCTTTTAACTAAATCATTTAAAGAACTCGAACTTAAGCGTCTTCAAAATTTACCACCTAATCCCGGTTATGCAAAACAAGCTCAGGAATATATTCCCTATCTTTATGATATGACCATAATTGGCAAATCGAAAGAAGCACCTTATGTTCGTAGTTCTAAGGAGACACAGTCACTTATGGAAGAAACTCATTCTAAAATGTTTTTCAAAATTCCATACGATGGAGTTCCGCCTGAAGAAGCAGGGGCCGCTGTAGCTTGATTATGATAAGCATAATAAAGATCAACTTTCTAACAAGACACGTATTCGCTTACAAAAGGAATTAGCTGAATTGACAGTTCTTGTTCCCCAAAGTTTGTCAAATGAAAACCCTCCTAGTACGTCTCCTAAACTTGTCAAAACGGATTTAACGAAGTTAATTCCACCGGTAAGTAAGGCGTCCGTTAACTTAAATGCGGTACACCAACACTTAGCTGATTTTGACAAGGTCATTTTGGAACGTACGACGGCCACGACCATAACGGAAGGTGAATGGAACTTTGAGCACACTAGAGCTGCGTTCCGAGACGAAATTGTTCCGTTTGTAAAGAATGTTATAGCTTGTCTTAGTAATCATGATCAAGATTTACGTTTGGAAATAGAACAAGTTAAACGTGTTTTCAATGAAATGGATGATGCTTATGAAAACAGTTTACTGAAATAGAACGGGTTTCACGCCAAAATGATCAGCTTCTGAAACAAGTGATGTCTCATGATATAGTTTTCGTCTGTGTGAATAAAAGTGTTGATAATGATTCTATTGTGCATAATGTTTAATCTGTGGATAATGTGGTAGATAGTAGTTGTCACGAATCTGACGCTGAATTTTTAAAGCTTCAAAATTCATATTCTTCGCTTTCAAAACTTTTTGATGAGATTCAAACACATTGTATTTCGCTTGAATGCAAGCAACAATTTATTCAAGAAATCTTTGAAACGTCATTCGAAGGTATTAATATCGATGATGCAAACTTTGAAAAGAATTTTCGATTGAATTTACAATCAAAACAGCGTCAGCCAAGTTACAAAGTTGCTAAATCTTTGCCGATAGACATAGAGAAATCTAAGGAGCTTAACTGTGTGAACGTACTTGAGGCCGCTAAGAATTTTAAACTTGATCTAGATAATCGAGTTTCAAATATTTTGTCCAAAGTTGATAACTTAAAACAGAAAGATACACGACTCTTCGATTCAGTAAAGCCCACATGTGCTAATACCACTGCACAGAATCAATCATTGATTGAACAATTGAATCGAAAGTTGGTGGAAATATCTGATTTGAGGAACAAATTTGTGATAAAAATCTAGCCTTGGCTGAGTTAAAGGAAACACTTCGTACTCTAAAAGGTAAGAATGTTGTGGATAACGCAGCCACTGTCTCAGCATCGTCCTCTAGTGCAATCAAAAGGAACCTTATAGCCGTCACACCATTTAATAAGGGCCATAGGACTAAACCATCTCAAACTTTGGTCACTAAAGATAAGGCAGAATCAAAACCAGCTTCTAATATTCCCGTGTTGCCTTCTACAGGAGTAAGCACCGCTACTAAGGCTCAAAGATCTAAGCTTAAAAGAAACAAGAAGAATGATAGGATCTTGCCTCCATCTAGTAGTCCAGTGAAGAAGAAAGTAGAAGCCCATCTTAGGAATGTTATTTCTGTTTTGAATAAAAAGAATCATGTAGCTAAACCTAAAGGCTCTGCGGTTGTGCATCGTTCTAAGCCTACTGTGAATTCTAATTTAAAATGTTGGAATTGCAATGAATGTATGTTTTCTAGTAGTCATGATTCTTGCCTTATTGACCATGTGAATGAGATGAATGCCCGGAAAAATGAATTAGAATGGAAACTGACTGGGAAAGTGTTAACCGAAGTTGGTTGGTTGTGGCGACTTACTGGTAGAACTTTCACTATAGTAGGAAATATGTGCCCTTTAACTAGGATCACTCCCACTGAAGCGAAGAAAGCGTGCCCTTTAACTAGGAGTACCAAGGCTAGCAAAACACAAACGTGTCCTTTAACTAGGAACACTGACACTACTAAAGGAACCAAGTGCCCTTTAAATAGGTCTACTCCCACTGTAGTGTCCGTGAATAATCCAAAACCTAAGAAAGTTGGAACAGTAAAACTTGTTAGTGCTAAAACTCACATTAGAAAAGGCAGGAAATCTAAGGGTCTCATAAATGCTAGCAATTCTGATAATCTTATATCTCTATCTGCTAACACTCCGGAACCAATAGTTTCCAATGCATTGTCTACTGTTGTTATTGAAAACAGGTGGTCCAAATTGTTCTCTGGTATTTGGACTCTGGTTGCTCCAAGCATATGACCGGAGATCGCTCTCAGCTCAGAAATTTCGTCAGCAAGTTTCTTGGTACGGTTCGATTTGGAAATGATCATATTAAAAAGATAATGGGTTATGGTGAATATCATATTGGGAATGTTATAATTTCAAGAGTGTATTATGTGGAAGGTCTCGGTCACAACTTATTTCTGTGGGACAATTTTGTGATGCAAACCTAAAAGTTGCTTTTCGAGAGCATACCTGCTTCATTCGTAATTTGGAAGGGGTTGATTTATTTAAAGGTACTCGAGGGAATAATTTGTATACTTTGTCTCTACAAGACATGATGGCCGCTTCTCCCGTATATCTTCTCTCCAAAGCATCGAAGACTAAGTCATGGTTATGTCATCGACGGTTATCTCATCTTAACTTTGAAGCTATTAATCGTTTGGCGAAAAACGAACTTGTTCGTGGTCTTCCTAAACTTTCATTTCACAAGGATCATTTGTGTTCCGCGTGTACAATGGGTAAAAGCACTAAGAAATCATACAAACCCAAGACGGAAGACACCAACCAAGAGAAACTTTATTTGTTGCATATGGATCTTTGTGGGCCAATGCGTGTTGAAAGTCTTAGTGGCAAAAAGTACATCCTCGTAATTGTCGATGATTACTCTCGGTTTACATGGGTGAAATTTCTTACAACAAAAATGAGGCACCTAAATTCATCATCGGATTTCTCAAGATGATTCAAGTGCGTCTCAACACTACTGTCCGACACATTCGTACAAATGGAACCGAGTTTCTGAATCAAATCTTGCGTGATTATTATGAAGAAGTTGCCATATCTCATGAAACATCCGTTGCACGCACTCCATAACAAAACGGTGTCGTTGAAAGGCGAAATCGCACACTTATGGAAGCTGCTCGAACGATGTTAATTTACGCAAAGGCTCCATTGTATTTAAAGGTACTCGAGGTAAAGTACCAGATTTATCATATCTTCATGTATTTGGTTCTCTTTGCTATCCAAATAATGAGGTGACAATTTGGGAAAACTTCAACCAAAGGCTCATATTGGTATTTTCATTGGTTACGCACCCACAAAGAAGGCATACCGAATCTACAATCGTAAGTCTCGTAAGATCCTCGAAACTATGAATGTTGATTTTGATGAGCTGACAGCAATGGCTTCTGAGCAAAGCAGCTCTGAACCCGCACTTCATGAAATGGGACCCAGTAACATTAGTTCTGGTCTTGTCCCAAACAACCCTACTTCATCATCATTTACACCACCTTCTAGGACTGAATGGGATACGTTGTTTGAACCGTTCTTTAATGAATTCTTTACTCCTCCAAGTATTGTTGCTCCAGAACCTGAGGTAATAGCTCCGGTAACCGAAGTTGTCGCTCCAGCAACCAAAGCACAATCAGACACATCTGCACCTACAATTGGTCAAGCTATACCTTCAACGAGTAATTCTCAACCAACACATGTTTCACTACCCATGTCATGCCTATTGATGATGAAGAGGATGATGATGATCACGATTTGGAATTCACTCAAATGCGTGAACTTCCATTCTTTGGTGTACCAATTCCCGTTCATAATCAAGCCGGGTCATCCACCTCAGAGGAAGCTCCTACTACAGTTTACTCCAATCCACGGATTCGTGAACATGACAGCAAGTGGACAAAGGATCATCCTATACATTCTATTATTGGTGACCCTAATCGTCTGTTATCCACACGAAGTCAGTTACAAGAAAATGCAATGTTTTGTCATTTTGATGCTTTTCTCACTGAAGTTGTACCTAAGACATGGCAAGAAGCTTTTACTCAATCCTGCTGGATAGAAGCTATGCAAGAAGAACTTAATGAATTTATACGTCTTGAAGTATGGGAACTTGTCCCATGCCCAGATCAAGTGCAGTTACTCACTTTGAAATGGGTTTACAAGGTGAAACTCGACGAGTTAGGCGGAATATTGAAGAACAAAGCTTGACTAGTAGCTCGTGGATACAAGCAATTATTGGGCATCGACTTTATGGAACCCTTTGCACCTGTTGGCCGTTTGGAAGCTATTAGACTATTCCTCGCTTATGCAGCCCATATGAATATGATCGTCTATCAGATGGATGTAAAGACGGCATTTCTTAATGGTGAAATCAAGGAAGAGGTCTATGTTCAACAACCGGATGGTTTTGTGAATCCTAAATATCCTACTCATGTGTATAAGCTTAAGAAGGCTCTCTATGGGTTGAAACAAGCTCCACGCGCATGGTATGATCTATTATCACAATTCCTCATTACGCAAGGCTTCGCTAAAGGCAAGGTGGATCCCACGTTGTTCATTCAGAAACGATGTAAAGATATGATTATGGTACAAATATATGTTGATGATATTATGTTTGCAGCCTCGACACAAACCTTATCCGACGAGTTTGGAAAACTCATGTCTTCTAAGTTTAAGATGTCAATGATGGGCAAGGTATCATTCTTCTTAGGTCTTCAGATATCTCAGAGTCCCAGAGGCATCTTTATCAATCAATCCAAGTGTGCCCTTGAATCGCTAAAGAAATATAAGATGGAATCTTGCGACCCCATGGATACTCCAATGGTGGAACGAACTAAGATTGATGCAGATCCACATGGAGTTGCCGTTGATCCGACACTGTATCGTGGAATGATCGGTACTCTTTTGTATATCACAGCTAGTCAACCTGATCTTCAGTTTACTATATGTATGTGTGCTCGGTATCAAACTAGGCCTACTGAGTTACACTTAGCTACTGTTAAACGGATCTTTCGGTATCTTAAAGGAACCATTAATCGGGAACTTTGGTATTCGAGGGACTCTTCGATTTCACTTATGGCATATGCAGATGCGGATCACGCGGGTTGTCAAGATACAAGGCGTAACACGAGTGGAACTTTGCAACTACTAGGAGATCGACTAATCAGTTGGGCATCGAAAAGGCAGAAAAGCACTGCAATTTCAAGTACGGAAGCAGAATACATAGCTATGTCTGGTTGCTGTGCTCAAATTCTTTGGATGAGATCGCAATTAACCGACTATGGTCTAGGTTTCAACAAAATTCTGATGAATTACGACAACAAAAGTGCAATTGCCTTATGCTGCAACACTGTTCAATTCTCCTGGTCGAAGCATATTGACATTCGCTACCATTTTATCAAGGAGCAAGTGTAAAATGGAGTGATAGAGCTTTACTTTGTCCGATCTGAGTATCAATTGGCGGATATTTTCACGAAGGCTTTAGATCGCGCTCGAATGGAATTTTTGGCCGACAAGCTAGGAATGAGAACCTTCTCGCTTGAGACTCTTAAGGAACTGGCAGATGAAGCGAAAGTATAGTGATCGTAATCTATTCTCCGTATCTTTGGTGATCATCTGTATATATTGTTTATATTTTTATCCACAAAAGAAAAATACAAAACTATAAAACCATATAAAAACCATAAAAATTGAAAAATTCAGAAAAATCCAAAAATATTTTTACTTTATTTTTCAAAGGCATGTCTTTTGGTACGATAATATTTATGGCCTTAGAAATGTCGATTAATATTGACACAGCGCCATAAATAGAGTTCGTACAAAAGTTGTAAATATTTCATAAAACATGCCCATATGGCTTGTAGTTATTTCAGACTGCAACCCGCTTTTCATATTAAAGTCAAGTATTTCTTATGAAAGCTTTGGCTCTCAACGGGAATTAATTTTCTTGGGCAAGGTTTACTTTAAAACCTTGTAAGGGATAAAGTTTACTTTATAACTTGGTCTAACACAAATCTATGTACGCATCAGTGCATTTATTTGTCCAAACAAGATAAGTCTTGTTTTTATGAAGCTATCATCTCTACAACCATAGCAATCTACAATTGGTATCTACATACTCGACGATGCGACTACTCAACCGACGACTACAGCTCTTTCAGTAGAACACGGGTCAACAATTGAGGGGGAGCAATTGTCAAGCATTCAGAATCTTCGATGCCGAAAGTGCCAAGCTCACTAATTGGTGTCAAGACAACAATACCAATCGTACACGTGGTGTCAAGAGATGACTTCAGTCGTGAAGAGGCGACCAACATATGCTGACAAGAACCATTTGATCTTATCATATGATGTTCTCATCAATCAGGTCCAACCTTGTTAATTTTTTCTAATATGGTGAATATGTGATCATGTTACAAATCGGTATCATATCTCATACATTTGGTATCATGAAGATAAAACGGACTTGCATTTTTCTTCCCAAAATCGTTGTTAAAACTTCCTTAAATCAATTGATAATAAAAACATTGATTGGGTTAATATTTTTAATTTGGGGGAGAAAATGTGATTTAATATGGGAAATTATCACAAATAGTTTGACTTAATGTGTTGGCTCATCCCGACATATGCGAAATGTTTTCGAATATCGTGGCATATGTTAAGGGGGAGCAAAACGGATTTGCATATCAAAATGGATTTTCATGGTGACATATACTTACCCATAACCCATTTATTTCACGACGATGAAGATTGTGGTGACATAAGGATGGTAGGATAGGTTAAGTCCTATGATTCTTCCAAAACCGGAGGAATCTTCCCAAGGACATTCCATAGCTAGAAATAGTAGTCCTTAGGAAAGATGGAGAAAGATTGTGAACGTAGCTGAATGCCGACCAAGTACTTAAGTTAGCACTGGAACAATCACAACAAGGTGCTAGTTATGACGTATTGGTAAGCATTGAAGGGGTTGAAGAATGAAAAAGAATTGTAAAGATAAAGGGTGTAAAGAAAGAAGCCCTCCTTACAACTTTAGGCAGAAACCGGGTCAACACATATGCTATTGAGATCATTTTAATGATGCTTGATATTGAAGATAGACATCATGGACCCAGTGATGCAATGCACAACCTATTCCAGCTAACTCAGATATCTCTCAAAAGGTATTTGTTTTAATCACACGGAGACAACACGTTATCTATCGATTTATTCACTCCTAATAAATTGGTATTGAAATGGTGGCACTCCTCTCCAGCCTCTGATCACTAAAATCCAAAATGCACGATCGAGTCTAGAGCCATTTGAGATCATCAAATATCTCATTAGGACACACTTTCATAATTCCTTGCTTCTTCACACACTATGAAAAGTAAGAAAGATATTAAGAGTCCTACGCAAAATCTTCATGATCTTGCCTGAACATCCGATTAATACGAAAGTATCTACAAAGAAGATGGAAATCCTTCTTGAGCGATTATCAAAAAGCTCATGGTAGGTGACTTGTGCGATTCTTTATGAATCAAACTTGTGATAACTGGAAAGCAACAGTGGTTTAAGTCTTAACTGAATTTAAACACGTTCCAGGCCTCTAAGCAATATCTTAGTGATCTTGCTAGAACACTCAGAGTGATACCTTACTGTTCACAGTGATGAGTGGAAATCCTTCTAGTGTTAACCTCAAACAGCACTTGGTAGGTAACTTGCAAGATTCAATATGAATCAAGCTCGTGACAACTGGAAAGCAACGATGGTGCGATTCTTTAATGAATCAAACTTGTTCCAGGAATCAGAATTGACGGCTTCAATCATGCGGATAATTTTATCCAAATGATTCACTCTTTAAGTTCGCAGTCAGATTTGGACGGTCGAGTAAAGAGAACGGGTTTACCCGCGAAATCTTGTCAAGGAGATTTTTAATTAAATCTACCTGCCACAAATACGATATTTTATATCGTCCAACGGTCTTCACCGACCGAAGGTAAAATGCTACCGAATTAGAATGAAATGATCAAAGCCATTTCGTTCGTGCCTACTTATGTTGCAGCATTTGAAGACTGTGGCGTTGCGGAATCCAAGAAGAAGTCGTCCCCGCATGCTTATACTTTATGCACTTAATATTTCATCTAATTCTAGAAAGCCTAAAAGTCAAGTCTTCCGCTATATCGAACTCTGAAGCTTTCAAGAATTACAAAGGTATAAGTATGTGGGACTTGATGTCACGAAGAGGCGAAGATCACTAGTGAAGGATGCACAAGATCTGTGACAATCCGTCAATTTATGATTGATATTTTATTCTCAAGTATCCTTTAAAAACATTATTTTAATGTTTTATTATGAACTCACTTATTTTTGGGAAGAAATTTGGATTTACGTCTTGAAGTAGCATCGACTACGTCTAAACCGGAGGATTCTACGTTACGTGCTTACGTTTACATACATCGTTTTTGGTGACAGACCGACATTTCAGAAAATAAATTTATCCGTGAATATTATTTTGAGATTTTAAATTTGTGTTGGTTCATAAACTCACAAATTTACGAGAAGAGATTAGGACTTACGATTATAATTTAACGTCCTTTACGACTAAACCGGAAACCTTAGGATTACGTATTTACGTTTTCGAACTCCGTTTTTGATGAGACAATTTTTATTAGATTTGTTTTGTGCCGTTGATTCATAATTTATAAAAATGTTTTTCGTAAAACGACCCGAGGGCACGCAAATCGAGGAAACTAGAATCCAAGAATACCCGTAAATTAGCGGGATGGGACAAAACAAGTTTATCCCACCCCTATACACATGGGACGACACAAATGCTACACCACACCGACTTGGTGTCAAGTTGTAAACAAGTTACTTACACTTGTCCTAAAGCTTACAAAATAAGCTAAACACTTAGCAAAACCACCAAGTTAAACTAGCAACTTCATTTCATAACATGCAAACCACTCTAAAAAACACACAACTCTCTCCTTTCTCTCTCTATATGCCGTCCCATCCCTACCATAAACCACCATCATCCTCAAAATTTAACCATGAACTTAAGCTATGATCAACATATGTTGAAGCTTAGTTGAAGACTTGTTGATTGGAGGTGATTTTAACATCCAAGGAGAAGATTTGGTGATGTTCAAGGGCTGATTTCTACATGAAGTTTACAAATATTAGTGGTCTTGAAGATTAGTGTTGATCTATCACAAGTTTCTCCTACACAATCTTGGTGGTATAAAGATTGTTCTTCCCATCCTCTTGTTATTTTGATTATGTAATCATGTATTTTCTTTCTTATTGTATATGTATGTGATGAATATATGATGATAAAAATGTTGTGTGGGGATCAAGTGTTGATAAAGATGATTAAAAAGATGAAAAACCATAAGAAACAAGGCTAAAATCTTGCTTAAATTGTTGGCTGTATAAAAACAGTAAGTAACCAAGTTAAGAACTGATAAAATTGCATGGTGAAATCCATTTACAGTAAGTGTTAGATGTCATACACATGTGAGAGTTGGCCATGCAATGGAATCATCAAAATGAGTGAGATATGATCAAAACAAGATGAGTGTACCAATCTGAATAGTCTGTTTTGTAGGGACTGTTAATGATAGTTAGACATAGAATGAGCAGTAGCTATAACTAACTTATTTGTAGAAAATAATATGAAGCTTATTCCATCCAAAAATGAGATTCTATATCCTTATAGAACTCAAGATATGATAAAAATGGTGAAGATGAAACTAAAAATAAGATTTTGAAGAATTAATGTTTAATAGTATTATATAAGCACTCAAACTAATATAGTATAAAATGTGAATTAAAACCCACTAACTTATAAATTTCATTTATATAAATATGTATAAGGTTAAACAAATGGACACTTTATAAAAATGGCAGTTGAATAAGATTTATAAGTTATAAAAATTATAAACATGATTTTTACGACTTTTTCGGCTATTACCGTAAAATTAACGTTTTTCGCCAATTACAACTTAGACGATCAAACCCGTATAATGTAAAGTTTTTAAAAGTCATATACTGATATATAAGTACCTAATACAAGTAAAAACCGATAAAACCCGAACTATATGACATACGGACATTAACGAGCTAAGTTAGCATATTTGGACTAATAATTTAACTAAATAAGTTAAACACTTATAAAAATTACTTATTGGGCTTAACCCATTTAGGCCCAACATGTAAAGTATAAATACTGATAATACAAGTAAAAAATGGATTAATACAAGTTAATGAACTTATAATAGGCTTATTGGACCTAAAACATGTAAATAGGTAAAACTAGTAAACTAGTAAAAAGTTACCAATACATAAGCACTAAAATGAGAATGTATAAACCCACTTGATCATCATCATATGTACAAAAAAATCATATGTATATTTGTTATTTTGATTAAGTCATTGGACAAAAGTCTAAGACCGATTATTATTTATATAGGTTTCCGTGATTGAAGCACGTACCATACATCCGAATTGCCGATAACCCGCTTTCCCACATCAACGTGAGTTCGTAGCCTCGCACTCTTTTAAATGTTCTTATGAAATGTTTTATAAACCCGCGAGGGAGATAACATGTTAGTTTTTATGAAATAGGACACCATTTGTCCCGATTGTCTGTTTATTGATTTGGACCCGAATGATTGTATGACCCGATGAATGATTAAATGACCCGATAGATGAAATGAAATGGATTATTAAAGTTAGGTTATGTCACTAAAAGTCCCATTAGCATGAATTGTGAACTACCGGGATTTGGTAGACGCTTATGCATATAATAGTACTATTTGGGGACGATCACCCCAGTTCGCGCCTTGACGGTTGATCCCCGTCGTGCCACATTGATTGGTAAGCGAATTTATGTATGAGAAGATTTACACAAGCGTGATTATTGTGACGACACGCTAATTTAGATGGGAAAATTGAGTTTCGGGCTAGCTACCCGTTGTTTATTGTAGTAAGGTAACAATGTCATGCGGCTTATAATAATCCAAAAATAACGAAATACTGCTATACGCACTAAATTACGATATATTGCCTGATTAGCAATACGGGGTCTTACTATTGATATTATGTTCGTGTTTTGGTTTTTCATAACGATATTCATATAACGGTTTTTATTTAACTCCATACAACGTTATAAAACGTATTGTATGATATTTTTACGACATTGGTTCGTATAATGATTTTGAAGGCGAAAGCATATATTATGATTTTGATAAGAATTTGTATAAAATGACTTTGGCTATTTTATGGCCTATTACAAAGATTTGTGCAAAATGATTTTTGGTAATAATTATATACCGAGATATATTAATGGTTTCATTAAACTCTATGAATTCACTCGGCGTTATCGCTGACCTTTTCTTTTAACATGTTTTGTCTCAGGTACTTGAAGGTAATTCTCGGGAAGACAACAAGAATTCATGGCCCGCACTTAAATAACAATTTCCATTCAAATGTTTTGTAAAATTGTATGAAATACTATGACTTGGGACCTATGTAAATTTGATATTTATGAATGGAAATGTTTTATTATTAAACAACGCGACTTTTAAGCGTTGTCTATGATGTGAGTAATGTGCTATCCTGTAACACCAACGAGTCTTCCGCTGTATTAAATTGTGTAAATTTGGGGGTGTTACAAGATCAAGGCAAGATATTAATGCTAAAGATTGATATCAAATATCACATCAGCATGTTCACCAGAAAAGAAAAAGAAAAGAAAGACGAAGACTACGAGCTCAAGACAAGCATAGTATGCTAGGTTTATTTTATTATTGTAACTTGGGTAACGCCCTTGTTTGGAGTGACCTCCCTTAGGGGGAGATTGTTGGAAATACGTTTTACGTATTAGAAAGGATCGGTAACTCCAACAATAGTTCATGTAATAGCTCGTAGTTTAGTTATTTACATTTATTAAACAAAGCCCAAAACCGAGCCCATGAAATGTATGGGCCGGCGGCCTAATGTAAACCCAAGCCCATCTCATGGGCTTGGGTATATAAACCCTCTCCTTTGATGGAGAGGGTGGTGATTTCATTTCAAATACCACTTAGTTCTTAAACTTTCTCTCTCTAGAAGTGTGAAATCATCTATCTTTCTCTCTCTAAAACATAAGCAAGATTTACATATCCAACACCTAGTTATGGAGGTACCATAACCATAACACTGGAGGCACGAGTGTTATGACTTCCCCACGGCGGAGTGATTGCTCGTGGCGTCCCTTTTCAGTTTTTATCATATATTTATATTATCACGTGGGGCGTATAGGTGCATCCTAGTTACATGTTTACAGGATTTTCATGGTGAATGCGATGTGTGCCTTGCATCCTTCACAAGGAGTTGATCCCTCCTACCCAGACTATTTAATTAGAGGCAGCCCTTCTAATTGCATTATGAGGTCTCCCCTCCAAGTATTCATGCACGGTAGAACCTTATGACCTATATGGGCTGTTGGCTAATTTACAGTTTTCATATAAAAACAGTAGTCTTTTCAAACTATAAAACCAGTTTTGTGAACATGTTCCAGGTTATCTAGGACTTATTCATTTACGCTGCTATTAGTCTTTTATGCTTATGTCTTTTCATGCTATACTTGTATATCCGTTCATTGGGTGTTATGCTCAGCCGTTTTCCTTTCATATTCCCAAATGGCAGGTACTCAAGGGCGCTCGCAGACTATAAGAGTATGTGCATACGGATCGGAAGCTATCTAGCCTTCACTACTTTATGCATTTTCCATACATTACGCTACTTAATTTCTTTGGACATTTTTTAGTCCTTTTCCATTTCAGTACTTATATTCATGTGTGATGAGCTTATACTTGGACTACCGATGTTTGTTTCCGGTATTTCCATTCATGGTCATTTAATGTTTTTAGACATTTATCCCGCATGCTTTGATGACACGTCATAATTACGTGTGATATTCCATTTACCAAAATAGGGTGTTACAATTATGGTATCAGAGCCAAGGCTTCGACCTGTAGGCTCTTAAAACACGACCTGTGATTAGTGGGTAATCACCATGGTCTTCCTAGAACAGAAAGTTGTTTTCATGCATTTATTCATATATCATTGTTGCAAGAATTTTGACTAAGTAATGGTTGGTACAGGACTGGCCATATTTTGTCGCATGTGCTTTTAATTGAATCATTTTTGTTTTGATGAACCGACCCATAGGCGTTCATCCTCGTCATGTCATTTTGTTTAGGTGACCCGTTCCAAAGGCGTTCACCCAAACCCATGTTATTTCATCATCATGCATTCATACACTGTTTTCATGCATAATTTTTTTTTCATGTTAATAAGCATAAAAAAAATTCATGTATATATATATATATATATATATATATATATATATATATATATATATATATATATATATATATATATATATATATATATATATATATATATATATATATATATATATATATATATATATATATATATATATCTATAATATATATATGGGGCTAAGTTTGACTAGGAAAATAAGATGGCGCCATGTCATATCCTACATGGCATTTTCTTATTGGCTATTGGGTTATATCTAATTTATTTTGGAAACTAATTTTTTTTAAATTGGCAGATTTTAACCCTAATATAACTCTTCTTTATTCGTATCTTACAAAACCATCATTCGGTGTTTTATTCTTAAAAACATCTCTGCCATTCGATTTAATAGTTTTTTTTACCAAAACCCTAATAATAACTCATGTATTAATTCTTTTCATCTCTGACTAAGGAGAACATGAATTGTTTTCATTACGTTGATATGTTTTCTATTTTTTATGTTTAATTTTTCATTACCCTAAACTGTTGTCCATGTTATTGTACCCTAAACTGATGCCCATGTTATTGTACCATATATGTTACTTTATTGAAAGGCTAAATCATTGTTTCATGACGATTTTGCAGCAACCAGATGGGGGATCGAGATATGTGAGCTTAAGGAGCAACTGGGGCACAATGAAAGGGTATTGCATAACAAGGTTTTGTTTACTAATGACATAGGAAGACAACTCAAATGATCACAGAGGTATTTTCCAATTAGGAAAACTCTCCGATTATGTAATATTGTTCATTTGGTCACACACTAAATTTTTTATGGTTAAATAGTTATTTTGCTATGATTTACTGTATGCGAGTTTTTTGCCATAATGACGGAGTTGCCAAATATTTACACATCAAATCTATCGTTGTAGTGATTAGTTTTTGGATTCTGTTATATTATAACGAGTTGCAAAATGCAGATTAGATCAGCAATCGAGTCCAGCACATCTGATTATGATAAGCTCATGTTCTGCTTCACTAATTGCAGATGTTAGTTCATACAATAACGTCAAACGTTGTAGAAGATCCTTGGTGCTTAAACACTCTTGCAGTATCCTTGGTACCAAAAAATTCCAGTGTTTTCATTATTTTTCTATTTGGGTGTGTATTTATTTTAGTGATGACTACACTCATTCATAGATGGATATTTACAAGAGCAAGGAACTCCAAGAATGTTGTTGTATGTGGCACAAAGTTTATGCAAATATTTTTACTATAATCACATTGTAATCATATATGCTCTTACTGTATTGTTCTATATTATATGGATTTTGTGTCTCTATAATAAGTTATTAACAGTTGACTATGTAAATTAATTTACCACTGTCTGATTTAATTAATATTGTGAAATTGCTACTAAACTGCATATCCAATCAACCACTGATATAGTGTCTTTAGTATGTTGATTGGTAGGTTCAAGCAAGAATAGTTGAAGATCCAAGCTATGGAGAGTCATGAAAACCGAAAAGCTAAGTTGGAAACGAAAAGAATTGAGGTAACAATTTTGTGTATATTAACAATTCCTTTTACCAGATCTTAATGTTTTTATGTTTACAATTATCCATTGAATACAAATTTATGTTTATCTTGTGGATTGTAATATATCAATCTAATTATAAGGGGGTTGTATAAAAAATGTATATACGTGTAGGACGTAATGCTACTATGGTAGAACAAATATTCGTTTCAAGACTAACGTTGCATCAAACCCAAACTAGTTTGCCGCAACGATTGAATTTGAGCTGGAGATGATCGACTTCGGTCAGTGAAGATAGCACCAGCTGGTACACGTAACATGACTAATACTTAGGGTGCAGAAGGGACTGTAGAGTTTGTTTATGAACGAGTGTGAGAAGATGTAGTTAAATGGAGCTTGAAGAGTATTGTATATGGCGTGATTGCACTTGGTGAGTATATTTTTCACTATATTACGTATTTTCGTATGCGACTGATATGAAAAAAGATAAATCTATGACTCGAATTTTATGCTTATGAATACTAGATATAACTACACACAGTTGATGTATCTATACTTATAGGCATTTAAAAGTTGACTAGCCTATGAAGTCAAGATCCCACCTTCTTCAGGCACTTGCTGAGCTTGTGTATCTAAATTGTTTCATTTGCCCAATTTTGTGTTACCAGTTAAATCTGAAGTAACAACAGGTATGTTGTGCAATAACAAGCAATATTATATTTTTAAATGTAGGACAAATAAAATTATTCTAACTAATTATACTTTATTGCATGAAGGTAGAACTTTTGTGCATGCTGATTTCGCTAAATAACAAAGATAAAAAGGAAACATATTCTACAAAAGCGACTAAATTTGATTAGAAAAGGTAGAGGACAGTTGAAATAGACCATTCTACCTATATTTTTTATACATATGAGAGATTATAGTTAATCGTGTATGGGTTTTTCTCCATTTGCTAAGCCAAGGTGGAGCCAGTCGATACATAGTAGTGTCGGACATCACCCTCAGGTGTTTAATTATTAAAAAAACCTCTTTTCGGATGATGTCTAACAAATATATTAGATTTATGCTAACTTGCTACAAGCCTGCAAGAACCAAAGCTTTGCGAATTTTTTTATTGACTATCATTTCTCCAAGAGCACTTAGTTTTTTCTTATTTTGGGCGTTTGTATTTTAGAATATACATAGCTTTGGCTTATGCTCGAAAGTCTAAAAGATATATATTGTATTAGTGAAACGAACAGGTCTATGATGTACATTGAACTCACTATCTAGTCTTCCTGATGCATAAAATTTATGAATATATGCTCATTATGCAGGTTCCACCTTAATTGTTGAAAGACTTCAAGAGCGATTGTTCAAGCCTTCTTTATCGACCATAATATCAGCAAACTGAAAGTAGGTTATAGATTTACTTTGATAATAAATTCAATAATGTTTCTTAACCACCTTTCCCAAAACAATCGACCAGGTTTGTGATTGTTCACAATCAGACACAGCTCTGATGGCATCAAAAGTGATGATGAGTGTGGTATATGTAACAGTTAATAGCAAACCACATGGATTCTAACGTTTGTCTCTTAATTGCATATATCTATGTTTATGTAATGGATTTTTGCTTGTCTTCTACTGTTATTATTAACTTTGCGATTTTATAATGACGTACATGAATCCAATCTTACATTTGTTGTTTTTATAGCATACTTTTTGTACGATACAGAAAAAGGATCTACTTAAGCATTGATATATATTCTTTGTCATCTGATACAGCTGAGATCATTGAGGGTGTGGCCTTTATATCTTAGTGATGCATATTAGGATTTAGAAAAGACATTTACTGTCGATGGAGGAGCACTACCAGATGAGATTGAAGGTGGATTTTCATACTACTGCGCAAAAGTCAGGAGTTTATTCAATTGACCCGAACACCTTACTTAATCGGGTATGCTCCGGCTTTATTTCAACTTATGCCTAAAATATAATTTTAGAAATTTTGTAAAGTTTACTTTGGAATATTGTTTTATACCTCTATATATGCTGATTGCACACTTTTAGTTTTAAAAAATGCCTACAGAAATTTGGGAACCTATCATAGAAGCTGCAAGTTAAAATCTTTATGTTTCCTCTCTTAGAGTTATTTAGATGAAGTGGATGTTTCAAAATTCAGTATCTATCCATGCATGTTGAGTCATTAATAAAGTCCCAAGCACCAAGGCTTTTATCCATGTAAAGTTAAGAAGATTAGTGTGCCCTACTAAGTAGATTGTAACATCAAATTTTGATATTATAATAGTTTTGAGATGATATTATGTTTTTTTCTTTTTCAGGCGACTTCAATGACGAGACGAGCATCTGCTGCAGTGTATGATGGTCTAACTATAAAGTTTGTCGATTCAATGGTATAGAGCCGACAACACTTGCACATCCACCGTATATCTACAACATAAATAGCTTCATTCTCTTTGTGGATACCAAAAGGTAAGCTCTTTGTCCTCATCGGTTTACGATTTAATTGTTAAAACATGTCATAAAACCAAACCTTTAATATAACTACGGATACAAGAAATCTGAATTACCTGGAATTGCTTTATCAGACAATAAGTATCAGCCATATGTTGCCATCTTTTTTACACTGATGGCGATACAAGAGAAGCTGGGAAGGTCATCATGCTTTTTAATGATCTGATGAAGGAAAGCATATCCCATTCTTTACAATACATTTGACTTGTGCATTCAGTTCCTGATTATGTAGGTTCCTGTATTACATAATAAATAATATAGGATTCTTTGGTAACAAATGCCTTCATACAAGCATACGCAGAAACAAGGACTAGATCAGTTGGTATTGTTTTGGTAATTCATTTTTATAGTTGAAAATTCTTGAAATCCCCCAAAGTGTTATCCTTTTTTCCTTTTTGCACCTACCAAATGTGAATTTCCCAAAATGTCAAATGCAACTTATTTAACTTATGCGACTTTTCCAAAAATGGCAAAATTTTGGGAAAATTTTGAATTTTTTTTCTATTTTTGGAAAAGTCGCATAAGTTGCATAAGTTTAATAAGGCATTTCGGGAAATTTTCATTTGGTTGGTGCATTTTGAGAAAGTGGGTGCAACCTTGGGGTATTTCAAGAATTAAGTCAAAATTATGCGACATAAGTTGCATAAGTTGCATAAGACATATTGGAAAATTCTCATTTGATTTGTGCATTTTGGGAAAGTGGGTGCAACCTTGGGGCATTTCAAGATTTTTCTCATAATTCTTTAGTTTAATTGATTATGTTCGTATTTTTTGTGTACTACAATAGCTCTGGATTTCAACCCTTTTTTTTCAATTTGTGGGTATGGTTAATATTTGTGTTAAAATCTTTGAAAGGATTGCAATTAGTTCAAATTCCTGTAAGTATGCTAAATAGGGATGAGCATTTTGTCCCGATTATCGAAACAGAATTGAAATCGTACAGTTCGGTACAGTACAGGTACTACGAAATAAGGTGAAAAAAATTGGGGACCACTAATTCTATACGGGGTCGGTACCAAATTGAGAATTCTCGAAAAAACCAAGAAAATCTCGATTTCCTGGTATCGGTACCGATATCCGAATCCCTTTCGGTATGATACATGTACCATTAATTTATGCTCAAGAAAAAATCGGTATCACTAATTCGGTATGGGATCGGTAGAGTACCGATACCTTGCTCGTCTCTAATGTTAGATCACAAATCTAGATTATAGAAAAAAAAACAAAAAGATAAACCAAAGCTAAATAATAATTGTATTTATTATAAATCGTATCGTTTTGTTTTCTTCCGAAGCATAATTAATTTGAGACGAAAGAGTTAAGAAATTAACGAATATTTAAATATCTACAGTTGAACTTAAGTAAATACTCCGTATATATTAGCCTAGATATCAGATTGATTTAAGTAAATATAAAGATTTTGATCAACATTAATGATATTGTGTGTATTGTAATTATCTTAACTTACTAATCCTAGCAATAATATATATTTTTGTTGTTTAAAAAATTATTGTCTTTGACAAAAAATACATATTAAAAAAGTGCATTAGGTTTTCTTTTTTAATTTTTAACAAATTTATCATTTTACATTTGACTAACTCATTAAATTTTTTATTTAAGTTTTTCATAATAACTTCAAACAAGAATAATACAATAAACTTAGAAGCAAGTCAATGTAATAATTCATATTTTTCACATTCTTATTTTAACTTAAATAATAATCGTTCTGGTTCTTTACAAAAATTTGCGTTTACGACTAACTATTTAGATATAACCGTGTATGTTGTTAAAAAGTATAGTTATAGCTAATCAACTTTAGACTATATTTAGTCTAAAACTTATATATTGAAAACCAATATTTAAAACTCATATTTTCATTGTAAAGTTTACTTTTATATAACTTTTTTGTGCATAGTGGAGAGCTAAGCAATGAAAACTTTGTGACAATAAAAGTTTTAAGTCAACTTAAAGGTAATAACAAATATTTTGTTTTATGATGTTGGTTGGCCACGTTAATATTGTGAGTCTTGTGGGATTTTGTTTGGAGGGTCGTCAAAGGGCTCTAATCTATAACTTTATGCGAAATCAAAATATTTTTAAAAAAAATAACGCTTATATAAACATAACACTACCAAAAAACACACTAAACACTAAAAAAACGACAGAAAAAAAACACGACAACAAAACAAATACACAAAATAAAGATACAGAAATGTATACGTATAAAAGAAACAAAACATGATCCCTGGGTGGGCAAAAGAAAAGCGGAAAACCAAACGATAACTGTAAATTTATGAAACTAAAACACAAACTTACTCATAGAAAAGCATTAAGAAACAAACCCGCCCGTTGGGCGGGTTACGGCGCTAGTATATATATATATATATATATATATATATATATATATATATATATATATATATATATATATATATATATATATATATATATATATATATATATATATATATATATATATATATTATGTTTTAATCAGTTTAATCATGCATTTTGTTTTATACTGTCAGATGGTTCACACGTGAACAAGAGCAACTCAATGCAGCAGTTCAAGCTGCGATGATGCTTCCTTAACTGAGAAATGAAATTTGGGCCGAGGTGCAAGCTACAAACAATCAGCACCAGCATCAGCATCAGAATCCTACTCCTCCTCCTCCAGCTACACTGATCACATGGCTGGAGCAATCAATAAGTAGCGTCCGCGATCTTTCGAGAAGACTAACAGCCCCGATGAGGCTGAGAGCTGGCTAGCTCACATTGAGAAGATCTTTGACGCGATGGGATGCGACCCTGTCTTTAAGGCAAGGTTAGCCTGTTACAAGTTTGAAGGGAATTTGCTTGGATGGTGGATGGCAGTGAAACTATCGGAGGGAGGCGACGATTGGGTGGCTGGCTTGACTTGGCACAGTTCAGGGAGTTGATTATGGGACAGTTCTTCCCAAAGGCTGAGCAGGATAAGATTAAGAGGGAGTATCATGGGATTAGGCAGAGAGTTGGGGAAAACAACAATGAGTTCATGCAGAGGTTTCTTTGTTTGGCTGGATTCCTTGGTGTAGCAGCAGGGACTGTAGAGGAGCAAGCGTACCACTTTCGCTGGGCTCTACGTACATCGGTCGCCAATAACTTGGTGTGTGGTACCTTTAACACGGTTGCACAAGTAGCTGATGTAGACGCAAGTTGGAGATGCCGTAGGAGAGGGATGAGTTTGGAGAGACAGAAAGACCCGACAAGAGGTATATTTCGTCATTCAGCGGTGATCATTTCAATTCATTCAGTACTATCCAAATATTCATCTTTCTCTATACAACTGTATCTTTCAGTCCGAAGACTGGGGTCCGGTCCCAACCGGCCACTTAACAGCAGAGTCAGCACAAAGGTTACGGTCAGACCCAAGACCGTTCTACTTCGGATAGGTGTGGCGGTAATGATAATTACCGTAACAATGCTAACAACTCCAATAGCAGCAGGTCCTTAAACTTACTCATTTTCTATGTTATATGCTTTATGATTCATAATTCTGACACTTCAGCATCTTCTACCAGGAATCATGGCAACAGACGGGAGCAGGACCACATAGGTTCACAACCCAACCGTGCAACTATATCTGGTATTACGTCTTACAATTTTCTGCATTATCCTGTTTGTACCCATTAACCATGTCTCACGTATACTTTTCTTAAACAGGCTCCCAGCCAACTAGGGCACCTGTTGGAGGGTATACTCACCCTCTCTGCACTACGTACAACCGCAGGTACCCAGGGCCGTGTCGTCGTGATAGCGATGCTTGCTTCAAGTGTGGCCAGGCAGACCATCGCATGAAGGACTGCCGTAAGGGTGAGATAGAGGCACTTCTGGACATGCGGACTCCAAGACACTTCCTACTACTGGACGGGTGTACACGACCTCGTGTGATCAGGCCAACAAGTCAACAGGTACCATCACTGGGATCTTGTATATGTATGGTCAAGCTGTATGCGTATTATTTGACATGGGTGTTACTCACTCGGTCATCTCTACTGTTTATGCCAAGAGTGTTAGGACATCCCCTATGACATTAGAAAATGTATTAAACATTTCCACACCCTTAAGAGACTCTGTACGCATAACCCATGGGTACACGGGTCTTCCCCTCGAGTTTGACGATAAAATTCGTCCAGTTGACGCACTTCCATTGGACATGTGTGATTTCGACATGATATTAGGCATGGATTGGCTATCCAAACATCATGCCACCATTGACTGGAATTCATATCGGGTCATCTTAGGTGATGTAAACGCACCAGAGTACATTCACAATTGTTTTATACCCGGAAGATCTGTGTAAATAATTTCAACCTTACAAGCACGTGCATTAGTGTCACATGGTTGCGAGGGCTACTTAGCTACTGTTCATGATGTGGAGGCTGAATCTCCATCTATCAAGAATCATCCAATCGTGTCAGAATTTCCTGACGTGTTTCCAGAAGAGCTTCCGGGCATACCACCTGCTCGTGAGGTAGAGTTTAATATTGAGCTCATCCCAGGAGCTGAGCCAATTTCCAAGGCTCCTTATCGCATGGCTCCCATAGAGCTGAAGGAGTTAAAGGAACAACTACAGGAAGTTTTGGAACGAGGTTTCATCCGACCTAGTGCATCTCCATGGGGTGCACCGGTCTTATTCGTAAAGAAGAAGGACGACAGTATGCGTCTCTACATTGATTATCGTGAGCTTAATATGATCACCATCAGGAATCGATATCCTTTGCCACACATTGATTATCTGTTTGACCAACTCCAAGGGGCCAAACATTTCTCCAAGATTGATATGGGGTCTGTCTATCAACGGTTACGAGTGAAAGAGCAGGACATCGCCAAGACTGTTTTTTATACACGTTATGGACACTACGAACTTGTAGTCATGCCATATGGTCTTACAAATGCTCCAGCAATTTTCATGGACTTGATGAATCGTATCTTCCATGAGTTTCTGGACAAGTTCGTCATTATCTACATTGATGATATTCTGATTTTCTCTAAGTCAAAGGAGGAACACGAAGACCATCTTCGTACAGTACTACAGATACTTCGCCAGAAGCAGCTGTATGACAAGTTCTCTAAATGCCAATTTTGGTTAAGTAAGGTGGCGTTCCTAGGCCACATAGTATCCGTAGAAGGAATAACCATGGATCCAGCAAAGGTTGAGGCTATTACCAAGTGGCCAAGACCGACATCAGCGAATGAAGTTCGTAGTTTTATATGCTTAGCTGGTTACTACCGTAGGTTCGTAGAGAACTTTTCTCGTTTAGCATTGCCATTGACCAAACTGATGCAAAAAGGGGATAAATTCGTTTGGACTGAAGAAAGAGAGAATAGCTTTGAAGACCTAAAGCAGATGCTGGTATCTGCACTGATTCTTACTCTCCCATCTGGTACAGGTGGATTTCAAATCTACAGTGATGCTTTAGTGAAGGGACTTGGCTGTGTTCTCATGAAACATGGGAAAGTGATTGCTTACTCATCACGGAAGCTTGAGCCTTATGAGGAGAACTACCCTACACATGACTTGGAACTGGTAGCAGTCGTGTTTGCACTGAAGATATGGAGGCACTACATGTATGGTGAATCATGTGATATCTTCACAGATCACAAGAGCCTGAAATACATGTTCACTCAGCGTGAACTGAACATGAGGCATAGAAGGTGGTTAGATTTGTTGAAGGATTATGATATTAATCTGTAGTATCATCCCGTCAAGGTGAATGTAGTGACAGATGCTCTTAGTAGTAAGTCGGGTATGATCAACGACATGAAGATAGAGTAAGAGATTATACGAGACTTGGAGCAACTAGATATTGAGATCATGGTACGTGGACAGCATGGTTATTAGGCTAATCTTAGAGTCGAGCCTGAATTACTCTCTAGGATCAAGGAAGCTCAGAAGGATGATGGTGAAATCTGGGCAATTATTCAGAACTTAGAGCAGCAGACGGAGTTTCGGTTAGATGACGACGATATCTTATGGCAGGGCATTAGACTTTGTGTTCCTGATGATCTTACACTCAAGGAAGCGTTATTGGCTGAAGCTCATAGCTCCCCATTCTCCATTCATCCTGGTTCAACCAAGATGTACCACGACATCAAGCGGTACTTTTGGTGGAGTGGTATGAAACATGATGTTGCTACCTATGTCTCCAAATGTCTTAACTGCCTACAGGCTAAGATCGAGCATCAGCGGTCTAGTGGTCTACTACAACCATTAGACATTCCAGAGTGGAAGTGGGACAAGATCACCATGGATTTTGTCACCGCACTTTCGCAGACCAAGAGGAAGCATGATGCAGTTTGGGTTATCCTTGATCGACTTACCAAGTCAGCTCATTTCTTACCGATCCGGAAAGATGATCTAGTTAGCAAACTCGCTGAAACATATAAGAAGGAGATCATGAGACTTCATGGTGCTCCATTCAGTATCATCTCGGACAGAGATCCTCGGTTTACTTCGCGATTTTGGAGGAGTGTGTAGAAAGCTTGGGGTACCAAACTTAAGCTTAGCACGACTTTTCATCCTCAAACAGACGGGCAGTCAGAGCGAACCATTCATAAATTAGAAGATGTGCTTCGAGTGTGCTTTAGAATGGACAGGATATTGGGACGATTATATCTTCTTGGTAGAGTTTGCATACAACAACAGTTTCTACGCCAGCATCAAGTGTGCACCGTTTGAGATGTTGTATGGCAGGAAGTGTCGCGCCCCAATATGTTGGGATCAGGTTGGTGAGCGAACACTTAGGGACCAAATATGATAGAGTTGACCAACGAGAAGGTCGTTGTAGCTAAGGCGAAATTACAAGAAGCTCGTACACGTCAAAAGAGTTATGCCGAAAAGCATCGTAGGGATTTCTATTTCAACATGGGAGATCATGTCTTTCTTAAGGTATCACCGGCACGTGGTGTTAGACGTTTTGCAATCAAAGGAAAACTCAGTCCTTGGTTCATCAGACCGTTTGATATCATCGAGCGAGTCGGTGAAGTATCGTATCGTTTAGCATTACCTCCGCAGCTTTCTCACGTTCATGACGTTTTCCATGTGTCCTTACTCAGAGGATACACGTATCATCCCCTTCACATGGTTCAGTATCTACTTGAACAGATTCGTGAAGATCTTACATTCATCGAGGAACCCGAACGAGTTCTTGACAAACAGGAACGAGTCATGAGGAAGAAGACCATTCCATTCGTCATAATCCTTTGGAGGGATCACACCGAGCGGGAAGCCACTTGGGAAACAGAGGAGTCTATCCGGACTTCTTACCCTCATTTCAAGTTTTGATTCGGGTATGTTCCTCTTTCAGTTTAGGTTATTTATAATTCGGGGACGAATTATTCTTTTTAGGGGGGAAGAGTTGTAAAACCCGCATCTAAATGCCATGAACAATACACTATGTAAACATACGTACAAATTAAAACTTTCCTTTTATGTCATGAACACGTGTCACGAATATTAAATCCAGAAACTACGTACGTGTTAGCGCACGCTGATTATTAAGTACGTGATAATACACGATAATCATTAAGTATAATAATTATAATCACGAGCATAAGATCACGAACATAAAAACATGAACATGTGAACTACGTATATATTTATTATCACACGAAAAATATTGCTTACGTACAAGTAGTATTTATAACACGAACAATTAACCACGAACTAACACGAATATATTAACAAACGAACACGTAAATTGTTAAACACGAACAAAGCCCAGTAAACACCTTGTGGGCCTTATGTAGCCGCGGACACAAGAGCAAGAAAGGGCCAAGCCCAATTATTTTATCTAAAAAGGAAAAAGGGGAAACACAGGTTTATCATTCTACATAATTTTTACAAAAAATGAAAACCCTAGCCTTTCTTTTGCTCTCTCCTTGCCACCGGCTTAAAGAGACACCAAGGGGTATTTGGGTTGATTTTGATTGTTGAATTCGGGTTATTCATGTTATTGTTATTAGTTCTCATTCAATCACGTAATCGGTATCACCAAACCTTCATCTCTTTTATTTTATTTTATTTTTATTATGATTCATGTGTTTTAGAAAATAAAAACATGTAAAAATAATCAAGAACCATGAATGGGTTTGGTTTTGGGGGGGGGGGGGGGGGGGTTTGTTCGGCCGACACACACGAACCGAGAGCTCCAAGCTCTCGGCTTGGTTCGAATGACACGAACAGCCGAGACCAAGGGGTCTCGGCGTGGTTTTGGTCACTCAGCCGCAAGAAACAAAGGACCCCAACTCATTTCGGGGTGGCCTTTTGGTTCTGTTGGGTCTCGACAGCAACAGCAGGACCACCGGCAACAGCCGGTGGCTGCTTTGTGTTAAACAGGGGGAACGCAGGCCGAGCATGGGGAACCACCTACTACAGTCGGTGGTATTTTTGGTCCAGCAGTGGCTAGCCAAGCCACGGAAGTGGCAGCCGGCTAGACCGGTGTAGCCACTGTCAGGCCGGTTCGGTCCGGTTCATGGTTCGGTTCAGTTCATTGTTCGGTCTAAACTAAAACACGGGCATGGGATTAATTTTTACAAGTATATTTTTACAAGGCTAATTAATTTAATTTAAACATGACTATAATTAATTTAATTTAATCAAGACTTACGTTATATTAGTTTAGTAAATAATACATGTTTGTAACCTAAGTATTTTTACCATTTAATTTAGACTATAGTATTTATTAATTATTAAAACATGGACTATAATTAATTAATAAATCATGACTTAGGTTTTAATTAATAATTATTAATACATGATTAACCTAAGTATTTTATATGTCTTAATTTAATTAAATCATGCCTTTATTTAATTAAATCATATAACATATAGTTTATTAAATTATCATGACATTGTTAATAAACTATACTATTTACATGACTTATGATATTTAATCAGTAAACTTAAGATTATATTATTAGCTTATTAATCCAGCTTATTTCTAAATATGTAAACTTTCTATTTCAGAAAACTTGCTATTTTTGGAAACTTTGTAGCTTTAGAAACCGATCTATTTTTAGAAACTGATCTATTTTTGGAAACATTCTATTTTTGGAAAATTTCTATTTTTAGAAACTTTCTATATTAGGAAACCTACTATTTTTAGAAAGATACTTATTATTACACAACAAGTATAATAATACAAGAATACAAGATAATACTAAATTAGAAACACATGAAATACATGATTAATACAGTATAACATTTAAAACAGTAAACAAGACAAGAACATATAAAACAAGCTAAGAACATGCTATAACCAGTTACGTACTCAGTAATCGGAAAACTTATACATGTCCCTTATTTATGTAGCATTAGTGAGGTCGGAGTAGGACTATTCACCCTTTCGTCTTTTCTCGTTCACTGGACACAAGGTACGGATTTTCCGTCCTTCAGTATGAACATTCTTTCCTTATTAGGATTCCCCGTTTGAAGCCAACTGTTTTTCCATGTATATGTTTTATATGTTTGATTACATATGTTAGTTTAAATGCCTAAACCATATACATGCATGACCAGTGTCACCTAGTTATGGAGGTACCATAACCATAACACTGGATACACTAGTGTTATGACTTCCCCACGGCGGAGTGATTGCTCGTGGAGTCCCTTTTTCAGTTGTGGCCATCTATTTATATTATCATGTGGAGCATATGGGTGCATCCTAGTTACATGTTTTACAGGATTTTTCATGTTGAATGCGATGTGTGCCTTGCATCCTTCCCAAGGAGTTGATCCCTCTTACCCAATTAGAGGCAACCCCTCTAATTGCATGATGAGGTCTCCCCTCCAAGTATTCCTGCACAGTGGAACCTCATGACCTATATGGGCTATTGGCTAATTTATACAGTTTTCATATAAAAACATAAGTCTTTTCAAACTATATAACCAGTTTTATAAACATGTTCCAGGTTATCTAGGACTTATACATTTCCGCTGCTATTAGTCTTTTATGCTTATGTCTTTTCATGTTATAGTTGTATATCCGTTCACTGGGCGTTATGCTCAGCCGTTTTCCTTTCATGTTCCTAAACGGAAGGTACTCAAGGGCCCTCGTAGACTATAAGAGTATGTGCATACGGATTGGAAGCTATCTAGCCTTCACTACTTTATGCATTTTCCATACATTACGCTACTTAATTTCTTTGGACACTGTTTAGTCCTTTTCCATTTGAGTACTTATATTCATGTGTGATGAGCTTATACTTGGACTAGCGATGTTTGTTTCTGGTGTTTCCATTCATGTTCATTTAATGTTTTTATACATTTACCTTGATTGCTTTGATGACACGCCATAATTACGTGTGACGTTCAGTTGACCAAAATGGGGTGTTACAGCTATAATCGATAAGAACAAAACAAGTGCTTTGTTTTCTTATTGTGATTATAATAACTAGCTTTATTTATCCTAATTGTAATGTTTTAACCCAACATACGTACTAAATACACTTATTGAATGGTAGGCCTAATATAGAGGAAATTGCATGCTAGTTTTCAAGTTAATAAAAACATTATGGATAGTCCCTCATCTAGTCATCTACATGGTAGAAATTCATACCTACTCTATAATACATATGTAATTGTTACTTATGGGAATTTTTTTGAACGGCGGTTTTATAAATTAGCCAAAGGCTAAAAAAAGGAATTACAAGCACATGAAAGAGTTTAAGGGATTACGTAACCAAGTATCCCACCTAAATTTACAACTCGGACTCCTAGAAGAAATCCAAAGAAAAGACAAAGAAACAATCGAATCCCAAAGGGTTGATTTCTTGGAAGGAGTACAAGAAAAAAGTAACTCATTGCGAAGCTTCCAAATACACCAAAGAAGAGTAGTTCCTACACTTGCGATGAAGGTTTTAGACTTTCCATAGCAGTGAAGGGAGTCCAACCATCCAAACCATTCGTCAATGTTTGCACACACCGGAATGTCAAGATCCCACCAAGACGCGAGTTTACTCCAAAGACAAGAAGCAACCTCGCAGGAGAAGAACAAATGGTTGGCTATTTCGTTATCCTTTGAGCAAAGAGGGCAGAGAGTAGTCTCCAAGCTAATACCCCTCCTATCCAAGTTAACTCGAGTGGCGAGTTTATTAAGAGATAAACGCCATAAGAACACATTAAGTTTGATGGAATAACCTTATTCCATTTTGTAGCATCAGACGAGACTTCAAGGAGGGAAGCATTAATGTGTTTCCTCACAGAAGCAACCGAGAACCCCTTAGACCTATCTAATGCCCAAGTTGAAACATCCTGTGAGTCAGAAATAACAATATTATTCATAAGATCCTTAAGATCAATGAGCTGAGACTCTTCAGCACCCCCCTAGGAGGCCTTCTAAAAATAGGATCCCATCTATGGGAAGAAAAATGATCAGCAACGACACACTCTTTGTCTACTTCCAGATTATAGATGCGCGAAAACAAATATTTGAGACTACCTATAGCATACCACTATTCCTCCCAAAACAAGCAATACTTCCCATCGCCTAACTTGCGAGATCAGAAACCAAGAAAATCGATGCCTTCACGCTTCAGCTTACTAACAGCAGATGAAATATTACCCCACGTAGAGCTACGACCAAAATTAGACTTACCACCAATGCCACCCTGATCACCGTGTTAGTTATGGGCATTTAAAGTGAGTAGGAAAGTACATAATGTTGATCCTAAACTTAGATCGAATTAGATTTTGTATTATCGAGATAAATCAAGAGTAATACGTAGTGAAACTTTGTGTAGTTAACATTCTTAGTACTATGCAGAATCTAATACTTAGAACACTTAACATTCTTAGTATTATTTCACTACACTTTGTGTAGTGAAACTTTGTGTAGTTAACATTCTTAGTATTATGCAGAATCTAATACTTAGAACACCAATACAAATGATTACCAAACTTTCAATTGATTAATAATAGCAAAGTGAACAACGTATGAAAGCGTTATTCGTCATCTAACCCTAAGGCCTCCTTTTATAGATTGAGGAGCCTTGTACATCAAGCTAAGATCAACTTGTATTTGAAAGTTATACAATGATAATTAAAGTAAATAACTTATATGACAATATCTTCTATAAACTAATAAACGTGTTGATCCATGTAATCCCATCAATGGGTGAGAGTCTTCATACCAGTGTCTTACATCAGTGGCTACACAAAATATTGACAGTAGCTAGAACATATACATCAGTGGCTAGAAACCATCTGTCGGCAGCTATGACTGGAACGCTTTATTCCTTATAATCCTCCCCTAAACTTGATATTACTCCTACTACCAAGTTTCTGAATAAAACAATAAAGTACATAGAGGATTCTTACAAACCTACTTACCCTTGGATTTGAGAATAAATATACTTCAAGAACTGCACTCCCAAATCACTAGTGTAGTCAACCTTGAGCTTTGACTTTATCATCTTCTTCAAATTTTTTTGTGACAGTGGATAGATCTTATCCACCGACAAATATTCTGAAAACTTTGAGGTGCTGAGATGATAAAGTCTAGCTGTTGTAAACAATCTCTATTCAAAGCCATTTGCATCAACTAGATCTATCCATACTAGATCATCTTGATCAGGGTCAAACATCTTTCTAAATGTAGACCAGATCATCTTTGCTCCAAAACTTGTTTGAACATTTGCACTATATTCCTCCAACAATAAGCTCCAAATGTTTTCTAGGTTTTCCCTATCCATACTACTGAATTAAGATCTAAGGGAAGTAAATACCTAAACCTTTCCTCCATGCCATGTGAACCTCCAAACCCTTGTATCTTGATCCTACTCATAATTGACAATGGGATTCCTTTGATCCATAGGCTCAGCTATAATATCACCGAATACTACAAACTCCATATTTGTCTTCATATAAAAAACATCAAATTCGGTAAAGTTGAGCTTAAAACCTTTCTTCCTTGGCCTAGCAACAACCACATGCTCCTATTTCCATCTTCTTTTTACTTCTTCTTGTCTTCCAGTTGAAAGCTTGATCTTGGTATTATGCTTGCAAATCTCCTCCTAAATAGGATAAGCCATTGCTTCCAGCTCTTCAAATGTGTGACAATCCGTCAATTTGAGTTCGTTATTTTATTCTCAGGTATCATTTAAAAATAATTATTTTATTGATAATTTATGAACTCACTCATCTTTGGGAAGAAATTTGGGTTTACATCTTGATGTAGCATCGTCTACGTCTAAACCGGAGAACTCTACGTCACGTGTTTACGTTTACATACTCTGTTTTTGTGACAGTCTGACATTTCAGAAAATAAACTTATTCTCGAATATTATTTTGGGATTTTAATTTGTGTTGGTTCATAAACTCACAAATTTACGAGAAGAAATTAGGGCTTACGTGAATAATTTAGCGTCTTTTACGATTAAACCGGAAACCCTAGGTTTACGTACTTACGCTTTTGTGCTCCGTTTTTATGAGACAATTTTTATTAGAATCGTTTTGTGCCGTAGTTTCATATTTTATAAAAACGTTTTTCGTAAGTCGACTCGAGGGCACGTAAATCGAGGAAACTAGAATCGAGTAGTATCCGTAAATTAGTGGAGATGAGACAAGTGGGACACTTGTCCCACCCCCACCAATAAATGGCCAAAACTAGCCAACACAACACTCTTGTTGTCAAATTTTTATAAAGTTGGGGACACTTGTCCTTCCAAGTTTACCAAAACTAACAAACCACTCAACCTAAAACTAAAACCATTTACCATTCTCTCTCAAACATGCAAAACTAGGGAAAAAATTTCCCACTCTCTTCCTTGCTCTCTCTATTTGGTCCAACCTCCACCACAAATTACCATTTTCACCAAATTTTAACCATAAACAAGGGCTATAATCAACATATGTTGAAGCCTACTTGAAAAGATAAAGATTGGAGGTGATCATAACATGTGAAAAGGAGTTTACATGGAGTTAAAAGGCTGATTTCCATGAAGGCGTTCATCCATTTGAAGAACTCAAAATTTCATTTGCCAAGATTAAAGATTTGGTGAAAAGAACCAAGCCTGCTCATCCAAAATCTCAACCTTTTCATCACTTTGGTGGTATAGAGATTGTTTCTTCCTATCATGTTGTTATTTTGTAAAAGTAATCTTGTATTTTCTTTATAAATTTATATGTATATGATGATAAATGATGATCAAAATATTATGTGGGGATTTAGTGTTAATAGATTTGGTTAAAAAGGCTAAAATCAACAAGTAAAGATGTTACAATCTTGGTTAGATTCATAGGCTGTATAAAACAGTAAGTATCAATATGATCACTTGGTAAAATGGCTTAGATTATTAAATATACAGTTAGATATATGATTTTTACATATGTAGTGAGTTGGCCACTCAATGGAATCATTAAAATGAGCAAGATATGATCAAAATACTATTGAGGTACAAATATGTATAGTCTGTTTTGGACGAATTATTTAAAATACTTAGAGGATGACTGAGCAGTAGCTATAGAGAATTTATGTGTAGCACATATCATTTAGTTTGTGATACTCAAATTTTAGCTTCTATCTCCTTGTAGAACTCAAGATATGGCAAAAATGATGGAATAGACTTTAGTAATCAGATTTGTTCATAAACTATATAATATAAAAAGAGCACTCAAGTAAATACTATTATAAAATAAGTATGTAAAGGCCACTAAATAATAATAACTATTATAAAATAATTTGGTATACTATGATAAATAAACATGGCATTTTATAAAAGTAAAACTCAAATGTTTTTCTAAAACTACAAACTATATATAAGTTTTACGTCTTTTCGGCTAAAACCGAAAAGATTAACGTTTTCGCCAAATAAAACTTAGACGATCGGACCCGTCTAATGTAACATTTTTATAACTCATATACTGATATGTAAACACATTTTACAGGCAAAAACCGATAAACCCGAGCTTTATAACTTATGGACCTTAATGGCCAAAGTAGCCTTATTGGACCATTAGCCCAACTAGTTTGGCTAAACACTAATGGACTTACTCATGGACTTAACTCACTTGGGCCCAACATATGAGTATAGGCCTGGTATTAAAAGTATAAATGGGCTAATATAATAGATTGAACTCTTAATGGGCTTATTGGGCCTTAATATGTAAATGGATTAAAACTAGTGTAACTAGTCTAAAATTTACTAACACATAACAACTATAATGTTGTATGAGGAGATAAAAATCCCACTTGATCATCATCATAATTATGAAATCATCATATATACATAACCATTATTTTTATAAAGTCATTGGACATTAGTCTAAGACCGAGTATTATTTGAAAAGGTTTCCGTGATTAAAGCACGTACCGTACATCCAAATCGCCGATAACCCGCCTTCCCACACCAATGTGAGTTCATAGCCTCGCACTCTTTTAAATGTTTTATGAAATGTTTTATAAACCCGCGAGGGAGATAACATGTTAGTTTTAATAAAAATAGGACACTAGTTGTCCCGATTGTATGCTTATTGATATGGACCCGAATGATTATATGACCTGATCAATGAATGAAATGGATTATTATTAGTTAGGTTATGTCACTAAAAGTCCCATTAGCATGAATTGTGAACTACCAGGATTTGGTAGACGCTTATGCATATAATAGTACTATTTGGGGAAGATCACCCCAGTTCGCGCCGTGACGGTTGATCCTCGTTGTGCCACCTCGAGTGGTAAGCGAATTTATGTATGAGAAGATTTATATAAGCGTGATTATTGTGACGACACGCTGTTTTAGATGGGCAAAGGAATTACAGGTTAGCTACCCGTTTTTGTTATAGTAAGGTAGAAATGTCATGCGGCTTATAATAATCCAATAATGAAAATACTGATGTACGAATTGAATTATAATATATTGCATGACTAGCAATACGGGGTCTTATTACTGATATTATGTTCGTGTTTTGGTTTGGCATAACCATTTTCATATAACGATTTTTATTAAACGCTATACAACGTTATAAAACGTATTGTATGATGTTTTTATGACAATGGTTCGTATAATGGTTTTGAAGGCAAAAGCCTATATTATGATTTACGACAAAGATTCATATAAAATGTTTTTGGCCTATTTTATGGCCTACGACAAAGAATTTTATAAAATGTTTTTCGGTAATGATTATATACCGATGATATATTAATGGTTTTCATTAAACTCTATGAATTCACTCGGCGTTTCGCTGACTTTTTAACATGTTTTATCTCAGGTACTTGAAGGTAATTCTCGGGAAGACGACAAGAATTTATGGCCCGCATTTAAATAAAAATTTCCATTAAAATGTTTTGTAAATTTGTAAGACATATTATGACCAGGACCTATGTAATTTGATATTCATGAATGGAAAATGCTTTATTATTAAACGGCGCGATTTTTAAGCGTTGTCTATGATTTGAATAATGTGTTATCTCGTAACACCAACGACTCTTCCGCTGAATTAAATTATGAATATTTGGGTGTGTTACAAAATGAATGACCTCTAAACTTGTTCCATGTCCACCCTGTTTGCTCATTTCTCAACAAAAACTTCCAGAATTGTCGTCTTGAGAAATTTTCTTAGCCAAGATATTCTCTGCTCTATTTGTTAATCCCAAACTTAGATCGATTTAGCTTTGTATTATCGAGATTAAGTCAAGAGTAATACGTATAGAAACTTTGCAATAAACAAAGTATTATGCGGAATTAACACTTAGAACAAAGAACAAACGATTACCAAATTTTCAAATTCGATTGATAATAATAACATTGAAGAAAGGTATTGAAAGTGTGTACCTACAATCAACCCTAAGGCCTCCTTTTATAAGTTTAAGGAGCATTGAACAAAAAGCTAAGATCAACTATTCTAGGAAGATATTCAAAGATAAACGTAGATAATAACTTATTCATACATATCTTCCTAATATAACAAAACGTGTTGACTTCTATAGCTCATGCAATCTTTTAGTGGCTGGGATTCCCTTTGTCAGCGTCTTCTTTGTCATTATCTTCTTTTCATTTTTCAGCGGCTAGAATCCTCTTTTTAGCGCCTATGGACTTGGTCTTTTTAATTCCCAGCAATCCTCTAAACTTGATATTTATACTAACTATCAAGTTTCTGAATAAAATAAAACTATACAGAGAGGATTCTTACAAGTATACTTAATCCATAATTTAAGAATGAATAAATCTAAGAAAATCAACACTCAAATCACTGGTAATGTCCACTATGAGCTTGGTGCAGACCATCTTCTTCAATACTTCTTTTGTTAGTGGATAAACCTTGTCCACCAACAAATATTCAAAGAACTTTGACGTACAGAGATGAAATACACCAACAGCTGAAAACAAACGCCACTTTAATCCACTGAAATCATCCCAATCCAGCCAAACTGGATCAACTTCATCATGATCAAACATTCTTCTGAATGTTGACCGTATCTTTATTCCACCATTGGTTAAAGGACCTTCTTCAACATACTTTTCCTTCAACGGACTCCAAAGAGTCTCCAAATCCTCCCTCTCCATACTGCCAAACAGAGATACAAGAGAAGAAAACACACATACCTTATCACCATATCTGGTGATCCTCCAAAAACCTGTGCTTGGATCTTCTTCATATTTCATCACATGGTTTTTGAAATCAAGAGGCACAACTACAGAAATATCAGCAACCTCTAAAGGATAGAGCTCCAATTTTTCTTCAAAGCACCTTCATTGAATTTTGGATTTAACAAATCAAATTCTGGTAACATAAGTTTTACTCCCTTCTTTAGGGCCAAGGCACTAGAGATGCCTTCTTTATCTTCAACTGCTCCTATATTTCCTCTTGCCTCTCAACAGAAAGCTTAAGATGTGTGTTATGATCACTTACATAGACCCAAATAGGATATGCAAGATAATCTAGCTATTCAAATGACAATGCTTGTAATTTCCTATGAGTCCACCCTGTTTGATGACTTTTGAGAAACATCTTATACAACTCTCTTCTATCTGTCTTTGACTTCTCCAAAACATTGGAAGCTTTATTCTCTTTAATGACCTTTATGTCATGCTGCATTCTCAACAATTCTTCTACTCCCCAAATTATCATAGATAGAGTGATAGATGGGTTATCCATTGCCAACTCTTCATGCCTATGATACAAACTGGCAATCTAGGGTATGTCAAAATCAATCAATAAGGATAGCTGTCTCAATTTCTTTTTTGATGCCTCATCTTCTCCATACTCCAATCTCTCTAGTTCTTCCTCATTATCCACATCAGCATTAGAGCTTTGTGAACTCCCTTCCTCAACATCACTACCTGCCCTCATGCTCCCAGACTCTGAACTTACAATTTTAGCTTCAATATCACCTTTCTGTAGCCCTTTTCTTTCCTGATCTTGTAATTGTATTGCCAATTGATGATCAAATCTATATTCCGCACTAGTCTTGGGAACCTGTTCTTCTACTAAAATTGCCTTACCCTTATCTGTTGGATCAATGGTTGGTAAGGTAGTTGTTACTTGTGTGGACAACTCCTTTATTGTTAATGGTGGTTGGGATACACCAAGAACAGAAGAAGGTTCGTCAGCGGCTTGCAAGGAAATGTCAGTGGCTAAAATGGTCTGGTCAACAACTGCACTTTGTTGGATCATCAAATCTGTAAAGGAGATTCTAGTAGGTGCCCCCAAAGAAGGATTGAATTCCCTGCTCTCCTTCATCCCTATAAGAGTATCAGCTACTTACTTGGCACCAATAGAACCCTCCTTGGAACTCTTATCACTCAAATTCATTGATTTGGTTGGTTCATCCTCCCCTTTGTAAGACTCCTCTCTATCATCACCTGAGGAATGGACCATGAACCTCTTCCTTTGTGTACCAGATTGCTCCAAAACAACAATCCTCTCCCTCAATTGAATGAGTTCAAGGCCTTGCGCTGTGACTTTCTGTACAAGCTCTGCATTTTGCTTTTGCAAGCTAATGCAGAGATTCGTCAATTCCATGGGGGATAATGGTTGCATACTGCCCTCACCCTTATTCGGGAAATTAATCCTCAATAAGGCTTCCTTGGGTGTGAAGATAGGCTTACTTACAGTGGGCCTGTCTTGCCCTGCTTCTAAGCTAGAGACAATAGGCCCAACCATTTCAACATCACCAACCACCCTAGTGGTAGTGGTATCCTCAGCTACAAATCTACGGCCACCAGGGAAAGACACCCTAATGGTCCTTTAGTGTTTAGCAATCCTAAATTGAGAAGGTGAAGTAGATACAGGGCTGTTTGGGTCTATGTATGAGGTTTCGGGGGCTATAACAGAGGTGTCAGCGGCTGAAATGTGAGTGTCAGCGGCTGAAGGGTTTGGGTCAGGGTTATCTACATCCATATGTACAACATGTTTTGGAAAAGGTGGTTGTTGTGGTTTTGGTGGTGGTTGTTCAAGTTGTTGTTGTTGGGCCACATCAGCAGCTTGAATTACATCAAGCATGGGTTGGGCTAATGGAAAATCTTTGTACGGGGCAATGTTGAGTGTGATAAAAAGCTTTTTCCTTTGGACAGGGATCTCATAAAAGTTATCATGATCCCTGCCACACTCTCCTTTTAATTCTAAAGCCATTTAAAAAAACCTAGGGTAAGCAAGAGTCATCCTGCTACCCTTGTTATTAACATGCCCTAAAAAATCATTTTAGAATAGTTATATTTTTTTCCTAGTGGTCATAAAAACAAGATCACTTCCAATAGAACGGTTGATTTTATTGAAAGATGAAGACTTGGGACTAATACATTGAAGGAGGACATGTATAAGGAACTTCCAGGCTGGGGGAAATTGGCCTTTACTATATTTTGAAATACGCCCTTCTGGTGGAAGAGCATATCCAAGACTTGAAGTCCTGATGTAGCTCATCAATGGGAAGAGATGACATACCATCTTCATCATCAAGGTGTAAAGCTTGACGAATCAAAGATTCAGTGACAATATCTTTCCTCCCATGAATGGAGCCTTCATTTGTGATCACTCTATCAACTGTTTTGGAGGTAGCAGTATTCCAAAACTGCTTGATGTGTGAAGTAGGAATGATTGGAGCATGAGATAAAGCATACCTTATGTTGGAGGCCAACAAGAAATCAATCATTCCTGTGTACTGTGGGTGATTAGCATCATCAGCTGTCAAATAGGCAATCATATTATGTTGAGTCTTGAATTCAAGAACAACATCATCAGATTTAAATTTGGGCGCCATTGTTATCTTTAAAAGCTTAAGATAAAATAAAGGTTTAGTATTTGGTTATGGAGGCAAATGAAACAAATATAAAAGTTGCTCTACAAATGTGTTTAGTGGGTGAATATATAGTAGAGATCATAGGTATACTATTGGTTGAAAAAGAGGTATGAAGATAAAAAAATCAAAACATAATCATGTAAATCTTTGAAAAAATTAACTTATCTCTTAAAAATTAAAGAAAATACCTACTCTACAAGAATTACGGCCCAAAATATCTAAAAAAACTGAGTGTGACCCAGTGTTTTTCAACGGTCAAAAGGTTTTCAGCGGCAATGGCTAAATTTGTTAGCGTTTAAAATGGTTGTGTCGGGGTCTAAAATACATTTGTCAGCGGATACAAATACTATGGTCAGAGGCTAAAATAAAAACAATAAAAAGAGAAATAAAAGACCTTACCAAATAAATTAATCCTAAGGAAGTTATATTTTCTCTAAAAGACTTAATTTTGCAAGCAATGTCCAAAATCACACACTTGCATACATAAGATAGATATAACTGTCCTCTAGTGTCCCTTGCTCCCAAAGTCCTTAAGGATGAAGTTAACTCATATAATATCTTTGTAACTCCCAGGTAAACCCAAAAATGTATATCCCAAGTCTTCCCATTCGACCAAACCGAATTCTAGGTCAAAAAGTCTTGGCAGCATGCATGCTTAAAAAAAACGTGCATGCTACAGTACCTCAAGGTTTAGAAATTCCAACAATTTCATAAAGAAAAGTATTTACTATTTCTAACCCCTACTCACCAGTGGACATAATCTAGAATTATGATAAGAGTACTTTAAGAGTACCCAAAATCCTAAAGGTATCCTAAAACCTCCCCTTAAAAGAAGCATACAAAGTGTTACATCAACAACAAATTTTTATTTCAAGATAGAAATGTAAACATTCCAACCATCATAAATCAACCTTTCTTATGACCTTTTAGTCCATAAGTATCTCTGTATCCATCCATATGCTGCTTCACGTCTCAACATAGTTAGACAAAAACCACAAAACAAACTAACACAAAAGCTGTCAACGGCTTCTTTCCACTTGACAGAGGATAGAGTGCCTTTGTTAGCTGTTAGAAAAACATAGTGGAAAAGACTAACTTTACAAGAACTAATAACAGTACCCATCATGTACATACTTCTACAATAAATCAAAGCAACATTTTTTAAGGATTGATCATCCCAATACTTTTCACCAAGTACTGAAACCTCCCAACATCAAAAGGTTTAGTTAAAAGGTTTGAAACATTATTTTCAGAATCTATTTTCTCTAGTTGAATTAAACCCTTTTCAAAACAATCCCTATTAAAATGATGTCTAATTTCTATATGTTTAGTTTTAGAATGATGTAAAGGATTTTAATTATACATATAGTACTGTTATTATCTACAAATATCTTGGTGTTCATAAAATTGTACCCATAATCAAGCAACTGATTTTGAATCCATATCACTTGACCACAACATGCAGCAATAACCACATACTCATCCTTAGTTGTATAATTGGCCACAACCGTCTGTTTCTTGCACTGCCAAGATATCAACCTGCTTCCAAGGAACTAACATCCACCAGTTGTGGACTTCTTATCTCCATTGTCACCACCATAATCACTGTTTGAGTATCCAATCAACTCTAATGGAGAATCTCTTAGGTACCATAATTCCAAGGTGGGATAGCACCTAACATACCCGAAGATCCTCTTGACAGCATGAAAGAGACATTCCTTAGGAGTCACTTGATGATGTGCACATGCACATACTGCAAACATGATGTCCGGCCTAGAAGCTGTGAGATATGATGACGTATAGTCCCTATTCGGGTTGCATAACCCGATCCACGGGTACTACCCGTATCCATTGGTATGGATTGTCACTGTGCAGCGTGCGTATGGCCCAGGAGGCCCAGTAAGCCGATGTCGCACAACGGTTGATTACTTAACCAAGTCTTTGTCGCTCTGTGACAGGATAAAACAGAATATAATCAATCCTATGATTATATTCGCCTAAGGAAAAGGGATATACACTTACCTTAGTGATAACGCCTCATTTATACATGTTTGTAATGATGCATTTGTCCTTGTTTGCTATGTAAATAAATAAATTATGTGTTGAATTTTTACTAATAATAAGTATTGTTTTGATTGTAGTGAAGGAATAAAACTATGAAGAAAACAAGTGAAGAAATGGAAAGAAAAGGACTAAAGAATAAATTGTGCTGAAAAAGGGCCAATGTGCGGCGCACATCTCAAAATTGCGGCGCACATTCTGATTTTACGAATTGCCAAAGTGGGGCACACAAATGAAAAGTGTGGCGCACATTTGACTGCAGTTAAAAAAACTAAGTGCCATTATGCATGGCAATTATGGGAAACCTTTGTCTTACTTCCAGGAGTTTTTGACTACGAATCATATGCTATTTAAAGGACCCAAAGGCAGGCATAGAAGATATATTCCACCCTTCATACTCCATTGTTCCAAGGGTTTTCATATAATCAAGAATTTCTTCAATCCTTGATCATTGTTACCAGTACAAGGTGAACCTTAGTTGGTTCATACTCATTGTTGCTATAGCAAGGAACTCAGAACATTGCTTGTTGATTGTAATAAGTCGGAACAAAGCTTATAACTCTTTGGATCAAGTATTGATTAACACTTTTGTTGTTATAATCTTCATTTCATTTATGTTATTCATTTCCTTTGATTTACATATTGCTGAGATGATTATTCTTACTGCTATTATGGAGTAGTTTATTGTGCAAATGGTTAGGGCTTAACAACCTTATGATTTGGTAGAATTTTGTGGATTTGCGAGGGCAATGTGCAGCGCACAATTAGATTTGTGTGGTGCACTTTCCTCCTTGGTTCGTGATTATGAGTATGATTTAGATGTTTTGTCCCATAATTTATGATGATAGATTAAAGAAATAAGATGGAAAAGAGATGAATTTTAGAGAGAGAAAGTGTGTGAAACTTAGGGAGGATTAGGTTAAGAAAATTAAACGGCTAACCCTTCCTAACATGCTAGGAAAGGCTTTATATAGTCCGCCTACATGTGGGCTTTGTATGGACTATATTGTTTGGGTCGGGCTTGAATAAATGCTTAGTACCTTGAAAGAGGCCTTTTAAGCTAGCCATCAAGCCCGTATTGTCACGACTATAATACTACCTATTAAAACATTCTAAACAACGATACATAATAAACCGATGACCGGTCATTCTTGTTTGACTCAATATTTTGAGGCTAACAATCTCCCCCAATGAGAGGGAATTCCCCTTCGACATTTGGAGATTTGTATAGATTACTAATCTCGCCATAAGTGAGTCTTGAACGTGTAATAGTAGTCTTGTTCCTTCATGCTGTGATCTTTGAGCCTTTGTAGTTATTTTTTGGCTTTCTCTTTTAATCTTGAGATCTTCAAACAATCCTTGAATTGTCTTCGCCATCTTCCGATCTTGTGTCTTCATCCACATACTCACACTATGCACCATCTTGAAAGCTTGCTAACAATCTCCTTTGAAGAGAGGTCATTCCTCTACATTAATAGTTAAGGAAGAATTTGATCATCACAGTTGAAGAAGTATTTAGCTTTCTTGATTGCTGAATATGTCTTTGGGCATGAGTATGTGGTTTTGAACCTTCGACTTTGCTGAGTACACTGTAACGCTACTGATAACGCCTCATTTATACATGTTTGTAATGATGCATTTGTCCTTGTTTGCTATGTAAATAAATAAATTATGTTTTGAAATGTTACTAATAATGTGTATTGTTTGATTGTAGTGAAGGAATAATCATATGGACCAAAGATATGAAGAAATAAGAAGAAAAATAAAGAATGTAGAAAAAGACCCAAAAGTGCGGCGCACAATTATAAAGTGCGGCGCACATTCTGTGAAATACGAATTTGGAGAACTACCCAAAGTGCGGCGCACAAAAGATAAAGTGCGGCGCACATTTACAAAATGAAAGTGCGGCGCACATTTGACTAAGTGCGGCGTACATTTGCTGCAATTACACCATTAAGTATCATTATGCATGGCTATTATGGGAGAACCTCTTGATATACTCCAGGACTTGTTAGCTACGTTTTGAGGTTATAAAAAGGGTGTTGGGACTTACAGATTTGATGATTACAAAACCTATAGGCAGAGATGAAGACAGAAGAAACAATAAGGACCTAATATGTAATATTAGGTTAGCTTAGTTAGTAAGCTAGGGTTTGGCTTGTAAACCCTAGTCCCTCTATTATATAAAGAGGGTTAGACACACATGTTGAGCATTCATTCATATACAATGTAAACTAAAGGTGTGTGTGTTCCTCCTGGTGTCAAGCCTATACGGCACCAGGAGCTAGTAGTCAGTAGCTTATTAGTATTTTATGAATAAGAAAGCCTTGTTCATAACTTTGATTGTGTTCTTTATTATGTTCCGCTGTGCATTACAATCATTGTTATATATCCCAGATGAGTCTAGATCCTAAGACTCAACAAGTGGTATCAGAGACTGGGAGGGTCTCTATACAAGAAGAATCAAGTTCTCTTATTACTCACGATCTGTTTATCATGTCTGCCTCAACTTCTACTCAAACAGGAGAAGAAAGCACTCCTAAAATTATGCAACCTCAGCAGATCCTGGCTACGGTCTCCAACACGAATGGAAAATTCCCTCTTCTGAAGAAGGGTGAATATGATAACTGGGCAATGAAGATGGAATGGTGGATCACCAACACTGATCAAGATCTTTGGAAGATCATTCTGAATGAAAACAGTAGGAAGCTTACTGGACGAGACAAGAACGGTAATATTACTCTTCTTGACCCTAAATCTCATGAGGAAATCATAACTATTCAGAAGGAGGTAAAAGCAAAAACAATTTTGCTTCAATCTCTTCCTGAAGATCACATGGGCGACTTCTACCATTTGGATGATGCAAGAGAGATCTGGAATGGCATAAAAGCAAGGTTCGGCGGGAATGAGGAGTCAAAGAAAATGCGAAGGTCCATGCTGAGAGATGAATTTACCGAATTCAAAATCTCAGAAACTGAAGGTCTAAATCAAGGGTATGATAGGTTCCAGAAGATCTTGAGCCAATTGAATCAACTTCGGTCAAAACCTGATGATGGTGACATTAATGCAAGGTTTCTTAAAGCCTTACCCTACTCATGGAACTAGGTGGTGATCTCTCTCAAAGCCAAAGGTGGGCTTGACTATCTCACCTTTGATGATCTGTTTCATAGGCTCAGAACATTCGAACCTTATGTGAGAGGATATCCTAGTGACTATTTTCCCACCCCTGCTAATTCAGCCTTTGTGAGTTCTATGGCATCTAGTCCCATGTCATATGCAAGTAGCCCAAGCAATACTGTCTCCTCCCAGCATACTATTCAGCATACTTCTGCTCCTGATCCTGCTGCCAAGTCTGGTAGTATGGTAGAAGCTGTTCTTCATTCTTTTGTGGCTGATGTTAATGCTGAACAACAACTTGCTTTTGATGACTTCAAACAGGTCGATAAACTTGACCTGGATGAGATGGATCTTAAATGGCAGATGGCCATGCTTACTCTTAGGGTTCACAAGTTTGAGAAGAAAGCAGGAAGGAAATTTAATTACAACCCTCGGGAGCCAGCAAGATTCGATAGAAGCAAGGTACGATGCTATAACTGCCAGCAACAGGGTCACTTTGCAAGGGAGTGCCCTAGCAAGAATGATCAGGAGAAGAGCAGGTACTCCGCTTTCAAGGTTCAGGAGGTTAAAGATGACAGGAAGGCATTGGTATCTGTTGACTCTATGGTCAACTGGAATGATCATCAGGCTTCTACTCTGGAATCAGCTGAATCCTCGACTGACGTGTTAGCAATGATAGCTGGGAATCTCTCTGATGCAGAAGAAGCAGACGAGTTTGCTCTTATGGGCATCTCACCTCAGGTACAACATTGTCCTCTTGGTTGTCATAATAAATACACAGAATTGTTGTCCCAATTTAATGAAGTAAATTATCAAAATGATAAGTATTTTTTAGAGGTACAAGCCTATAAGGCTTCATTAAACACATTGGAACAACAAAAGAGGTGGTTACAAGATACACAACGTGCGTATAAGGATAAAATCAGGATACTAAGCATTGATTTAGAAAACACTACAAATATGCTTAAATATACAGAAACTGAAAGAGATGCTAGTATCAAAGAAAAAGAGGAGATGCAAGCTAAATTAGATGCTATAATGTTAAGATTTGACAAATGGCAAAAGGCACCTAAAAATCTTTCAAAATTAATTGATAGTAGCATGTCTGGCAGAACTAAAAGAGGCTTAGGATTTGAAAAATATATTGATTCAGAAGATGTATTTGATTTATCTTTCTCAAGTGTCTTTGATGCCGACAAAGAGGATGAGGGCAAACCTAGTTACAATAGGTTTAAACCAGCAGCAGAAATGCATGCTGTCCCTCCTCCTCTTACTGGAACTTTTATGCCCACCTCATGGCATAATGACTCGGATGGATCACAGATGCTTGAGTCCCCAACAAGTTCTACTAATACTAATGACTTTGTCTCATGTACTTTCAGTGACAAAGCCGGTGACTCTGCATCTAATGGTTCAAGTGAAGAGTCAAGACCTACAAGTTCCAAGTCGAATGAACATGCTGCTACTGGTGCTAGGAAGTGTGAAGAAAAAGTTGCTGTCAAGTCAAGTGTGTCTGGTCCTTGTTTATTGAGTCCTAGGAAGAATGTTTTTCCTAGAAATGTGTGTAATAAAGTAGGCAGTATGAAACAATCTCATTCTAATAAAAGGTCTTTCAAAACATGTTTTGTTTGTGGCAGTTCCTTTCATTTAATTAAAGATTGTGATTATTATGACACACATGTATCTGTTAATCATGCTTTTCCTGCTCTTGGTTCACCAGGAGCTGCTTCATATGCTTCTAGAAGACTTAATCATAGTGCTCCAATGTTTAATACTTCTAGAGTATCCTCTCCTTTCACGTCTGATTATTGGAGAGATAGTGGATTCCAAACAACCAGTAATTATTTTCAAAATTTTAATCCAATATATCCGCATCATTTAGACCATACGTCTTTTGGTTTGGGAAATTTGGGAACTGCTGTTAAGCCCTCAGCAGGTTGTTCTTGGTCAAATAATAATACCCATATGATGCATAGGCAACCAAGGAACAATGGTGGATCTCATCAATCTTCTTGGCATTCTTCTAATGATCCACAAGGCAGGCTCAAACCTGAAAAGGTTTGGGTCCCCTTAAGACACTAACTTTTGCATTTTTATTATCTTGTTGTTGTAGGTTACTCCATACCAGGATCCTAGTCTAGGCATTGTTGATAGTGGTTGCTCCAGGAGCATGACTGGCAATAAAAGTCTTCTCTCTAACTTTGTACCATTTCATGGAGGCAAGGTCTATTTTGGTGGAGGTGAAGGCAGAATCACCGGCAAAGGAACGATAAAGACTCCAAATCTAAATTTTGAGCAGGTCTACTATGTGGTGATATCGGTCTCTCAGATTTGTGACAAGAAGCAGTTTGTACTCTTCACCGATACTGATGCACTTGTGCTTTCCAAAGATTTTCAGCTTCCGGATGACTCACAAGTTTTACTCAGAATCCCTAGAAGACACAATCTATATAGCATCAAGTTGAATGAAGTCAACCCTACTGGTCAACTAGCATGTCTGGTTGCAAAAGCCTCAGAAGATGAAGCCACTAAATGGCACCAAAGGATGGGACATGTGAACTTCAAGACCATTCACAAACTTGCCAATCTGAATCTGGTCTTCAGACTTAGAAAGCGTGAAGCACTCGTCCGTTCTATTATTCTGACAGGTTTTTGTGACAGCGCAGCAACATATTAGTGACAATTCTGGCGTTACTAAAAGAATGGAGGGAATGTTGTTTGATATTAGCAACAGTTTCGGCGACAGTATGGTGACAGCATGAAAAAAATTGTTGTTCCCATTTAATCCATAACACAAGATTCTTAGAGAGAGAAAGAGGAGAAAAGTAGAGAGAGAGAGTAGAGAGAGAAGTGGAAGGTTTACACTAAAACTATGTGTTTAATGAAATGAACCAACACCCTCTTTCACATGTGAAAGAGGGTTATATACCCCACGGCTCTAAGGCCTTTGTGGGCTTCATCTTGGGCCGGGCTTGGCTTTGTTTTGGGCTTACGCCCCTAACTTATACAATATTAGCTTAAAGTCCAAGCCCGGTTTTCCCGACTAGCCTATTACAATACATGACCAATAACGACTAAGATGACCTATTACATTCTTGTTCGACTATATAAAATATAAGGCTAACAATCTCCCCCAATGTATCGGTCATCTTAAAATGCTTAAAAAGCATAAGATGGTTGAGTGAATACATTCTTGTAGAGGAGATCTTCTTGCTTTGGTCTTGTATCTTGGTCTTGATCTTGTTTGTAACAGCTTTGTTCCTTCATGCTTTCGTGATCTTTATCTTGAGCCTTTGTCATTTGACTTTGAGTGCTTGAGATCTTCATCTGTACTCCTTGTGACTAAGATGACCTATTACATTCTTACATTCTTAGGTATCTTGATTATCGCCATCTTGTGCTCTTGTGACTTCTGAATCGACATCGGTATCACAGCTACGCCACCTTCTTGATATGCAGCAACATGTATAGACACGGATAAAATGGCTTTGAACATTTCATCCTAACTCGGTAGCGTTTTACCTCCGGTCGGTGAAGACCGTTAAACGGTATTAAAATACCGTACCTGTGATCAGGTAGATTCGATTAAAAACCTCCTTGACAGGGTTTCCCGGCGGTAGTAGCCAGTTCTCTTTACTCGACCGTCTCAAAGCAGACTGCGAACGTAAAGAGTGAATCATAAGGATAAATTATCCGTCTGATTAGAGTCGTCAATTCAGATTTCCTGGAACAAGTTTGATTCTAAAAGAATCGCACCATTGTTGCTTTCCAGTTTGTCACAAGCTTGATTCATAGAGAATCTTGCGAGTTACCTACCGCAGTGCTGTTTGATGTTGACACTGGAAGGATTTCCATTCGTCACTGTGAACACTAATGAGTGTCACTCTGAATGTTCTGGCAAGATCACATGGATTTTGCGAAGAAACCTGGAATCAAGTTTGAATCAATTAAGAATCGAAACTTAGTTGCTTTCCAGTTCTCACAAGTTTGATTCGTGTAGAATCGCACAAGCTACCTACCATGAGCTTGTTTAATGCTGGCTCAAGCAGGATTTCCATCTTCATTGTGAATCGTATCACTCAGATGTTCTGGCAATATCACAAGGATAATGCGTAGGACTCGATTGTGTCCTAATGAGATGATAAATTGATCTCGTTTGGCTCTAGACTTAATAAGTTCATTTTGGTAATCGGAGGCTGGAGCAGACTGCCACCTTTTCAATATTAACTGACTCGGAGTGAGAAAGTCAATAGATACGTGTTGATCTCCGTGACAATGAGACAAGTTTCTTTTGAGAGAAACTCGAATGGCTGGGAAGGGTTGTGCATTGCATCACTGGGTCCATGATGACTTGTCTTCAATAGATGTATTGACCCGGTTTCTGCCTAAGTTGCATAGAATATTCAACTCCTTCAATGCTTACCAATACGTCATCATTAGCACCTTGTTGTGATTGTTCCAGTGCTAACTTAAGTACTTGGTCCGCATTCAGCTTCATTCCACTCCATCTTTCCTAAGGACAACTATTTCTAGCTATGGAATGTCCTTGGGTAGATCCCTCCGGTTCTGGTTGGATCATAGGACTTAGTTTCCTATCCTCAACCACCTTTTGACTCCATCGTTCCGTCGTGGATAGTAGGTTGTTTTGGGTAAAGATCGTAACCATAAAACCATTGAAAACCATTCAAAGTGCTTGATAAAAATCAAAACTTTTAACACTTGAAAGTTTTACATTTCCGAAAAGCTCCCCCTACACACATGCATCGATATACGAAATAGTTTGGCATGTGAAGGAAAGAGTTGCACTTGAGTCTTTAAGATCACATGTTGCGATATATTACATTTTAATCACATTTTCTCCCCCTATCTCTAATATAAAAATATAATATTAGAGATACCAATTGATTACAATATGACATTTTCCGAAAAATCGTTGGGAGAGAAACATGTGTGCACGCATGAATCATGGAACATTTTCAGTCGGGTCGCTCCCCCTCAACAATATATGTGTGTCTGGAGACAAAATTTGACAAAATTTTAGAAAAACGACACCACAAAATATGTTGAGGTACGGAGTTGAGATGCCTTTTCCGATATAATATGTTACATTTGACAATTTTATATCATTTTCGGAATGTGTTGGATACATAAAATATGACAATTTTAGAGATGTACCCAACAACATTAAAAGGCTTGATTTTAAAACGCTCCCCCTCAAAAATTGATCAAAATAACATATGACATTTTTAGATATAAAAACCTATTATGAGGAAGGGAGTGTTGAACACACAATTTTGAAAGATTTAGAAAAACCTTTTGAGAAATTCTTGAAAAATTGTGTTCAACGGTTTTAAAATAATCAGGATAGAAGACTTCTCTTCTATTGATTAGGGAAAGCGCACTGAAACGTACACTCCCCTTTCGGGTCCGTTTTTCATGAGCTCAAAACTTTGATTGTTTTGTGACTAGCTCATGACCGAGAAAAATAAATTTCCCGTTGTGAAGGATAAGTTATCATCCGTGATAAACTTTCCTTAAGTTGAAGTTCGAGTTCTAAGCTGACATTTACTTAGAAATCGTTTTCATGAACTTAAAAACTTTGAATGTTTTTTATGAGAAGCTCATGACCGAGAAAGATGAATTTCTCGTTGAGAAGGATAAGTTATCGTCTGAGATAAACTTTCCTTAGTTGAGGTCCGAGTTCTAAGCTGTGATGCGCCTAGAAGTCATTTACACGAGCTTAAAACTTTCGAATAGTTTTAATGTAAGCTCGTGTCCGAGAAAAATCGAATTTCTCGTTTTGAGGATTAATCATACTCGGGATGAACTTTCCTATTTTTGAAGTACGAGTTACAGTCTGACATGTGACTGTAAGTTTGTGTACATGAGCTTAAAAACGTTGAATGTTTTTACAGATAGCTCATGTCCGAGAAAACTTAATTTCTCGTTCTGAGGATAAGTCATCATCGGGATGAACTTTCCTGTCTTGTGAGCCCGGGTTACAGTCTGTAATTTGACTATAAGCCATGTACACGAGCTAAAAACTTTTGAATAGTTTTAAGAGTAGCTCGTGTCCGAGAAATATTAATTTCTCGTTTTGAGGGTAACTTATCGTTGAAGAGATAAAGTTCCCTTTCTTTGACGTTCGAGTTACAGCCTGATATGTGACTGTAAGTCTTACTTGAATCTTACTTGTGAAACCCTTGAGACACGTATTTCTCTGATATCTGCTTCTTCAGCAACCAAACTCTGAGAGTGTCTTTTGTTGAACAGTATGAATATGGAAAACCTTTGTGTTCTTGTTGAACCTTTATTTTAATACCTGCACTTTTATCAGTAGTTTGTATGCTTGCTTGTGGGTTAGTGATATCTTTGTGAGAACCGCGTTGGGGTTCACCTTGAACCTTTTTTGTGCTAGAGGGAAATATCTTTCCTGTAGGAACCCACCTAAGACCAATTGTTTTAAAGGTTCTACCCGTTGGTATCCACCTAAGACAAGATCTAGGAGTCATAGATTTCTCATGCACAGCGGAAGACTTAGTTGGAGAAAACCTATTTCCTTTAGGGTTCCATCTTTGAGATGCTCTAGCTTTTTGGTTCACCTTGTTCAGGACTTTAGTGATACAATCATCATGAATGGCATTAAACACGCATTTGTTACATTTCGTCCAAACAAAGTGCTTAGCATCTGAGAAGGCTCTAGAGTTCCTAGGGTTGGCAGAATTGTGCACATCATAGAAGGGTCTAGAATTCCTAGATGTGTGAACAACGCTCCTAGGTTGTGGTTTGGTCCTATCTCTTGCTTGTGTCTTGTTGTTGGCATCCTCTAGATATCTTTTATGACCCGTGTCATTTGAACTACGCCTAGGCATGTTCTTGGAGCTAGATCTAAAGTTGCTTGAAGCATTCATATGATCGTGTTTTGTAGAAGCAGTTTGTCTTAAGGTCGGTCTAGATTGTGGAGTGACTGGTTTAGGCAACTTGCTACGCACGTCAACTTGGGATGCAAACCTCGGATTCGACATTTTGAGTCGTTCAGATTTAAACGCATTCGGTTGTCTAGCAACAGAGCGATTTCTGACTGGTTGAGAAGGAGGTTTCCCCAAGACTGACTGTTTTGCTAACTTAGTATCCACACTATTTCCTTTTAGTTTCCTTAATTCATTTTTCACCGCTGTCAATGCAAAAACCTTTTCCTAAATCTGAGCCTTTAAATGCTCATTTTGTAGAAGTAATTGAGCGACACGTTGTTCTAACTTAATGTTCATATTATCAAATATGGCGTTATCCGCATTCGCATCATTACTATCTACAATGTCGATAGGTTGCACAGATAAGTCAGTTAATGAAGCAGGCGGAGGACTTGCATTTTGAGAAGCCAACTTTGATTCTAACAAATTTATTTGTTTCACAAAATGTTCTTTTTCCACGTTAAAGTCTTGAATCTTACGATCCAATTTTTGTTCAAGAACAACATTTGCTTTTTCAAGTTTTTCAAAGTAAGCTTCAAATTTGTTATTTTTCTTTGAAAAATCGAGTTTTGCATCCTCAAAATCTTTAGTCTTCTGAGCTAACAGAATTTCAAGCTCGTGAATCTTAGAGTCAACATCCTGAGAAGTCTCTCCTCCATTAGTACTCGTATCTGATGAATCAGGTGTGGTATTTCTATCAACCGTTTCCACTAGATACGTGTCAAGAATGGGTTTAGATTGCTCAGTATGTTGAGGAACATCGTATTCAGCATTTAAATGTACCATAGCCATTGGCTGATCATCATAAATGGGTCTGATATCCGCATCATTGGTTGTTTGATCATTTCCTGAGCTGGTACTGGTATGCTGCGTTTCTGATTCTGTCGCGCTGCTCTCTGTATCAACCGATGAAGCATCCAATGCTTGATCTTTATCGACGTTGCTGTCTGTCAGTCTTTGATTCACCCTTCGTTCAAATTGCCTTTGATGGCATATTCTATCAGCAATTGACTTCTTTAGAGTACTCAAATGTTGACGAAGTGTCTCTTTAAACATTTGAGGATCTACGAGAGTATATTTGGTAAAGTATGTATTTGTGAACTCTTGATCGTTGTTGGATAAGCCACTTGAGTCAATGAATTGCTGGAACTGAATGTTGAGAGATAAAAGGATGTCCATTGATAGAGTCTCGTGAAGATCATCTTCGTTAAGTTCAAGTTGAAGATGGTCCATATTAAATAGCATCGTTTTGATGAATGTCTCAACATCTTGACCAAATAGTAGAACGAATACCCGTTTGAATCCAATTTCAATACGAGTGCCTTTTAGGTCTTCTCTTGAAAGAACCTGAAGGTGTGACTGAAGCAACTTAAAGTGTTCCATGCATCTTTCTTTTGCTTTCGACATCTTGTATTTGATTGCATGAACGGTTTTGGTTGTAGAATCCTTGTTAGTAGGTTTACTGATTGGAGTCTCAATGTTTGTCTGAACCTTTGGATTCTGCATCTTCTCTTTATTCATCGCAGTCATGGACGTTGTTGGTGTTGAATCCACGAAGATGTCCATTGAACGGATGTCTCGAAGAGGATATGATGTGTATGGATTACGGATCTTAGTGGATGTGTTGTGATTAGATTGTGGTTGAAATTTTGAAAAATTCCGATTTTTTCTCAGTCCGACAATAAATTCCTCAGTCCGATAAAACGGTAAATCGAAAATTTTGGAATCGCCAAATTTTGAATTCGAGTTAGAAATAGCCAATAACTAGTAGGGAAAAAGTTTGAAAAGTGAAAAATTTTGACAAAAATAAAACCTAAAATTGGCCTAAAAATTTGAATTTTGGTCCGAAAATTTGAATTTTTGGTCGAAAATTTTTTCGCATCGCCAAAATTTGAAATTGAAGCTTAAATGGCCTAAAAATGGTCTGGGAAAAAAATAAATTTTACTATGGTTTTCCCGCCAAAAAACTCTTTTTTTTTTTTTTTTTTTTTTTTTTTTTCGTGTAAACTACGTTCCGAAACTAGTCTAGATAGTGGCTAAGTCTAAAAATTACTCAAACAAAATACCCATCGGAATGTCCATCGGAATACTTATCGGAATGTCCAGATCGGAATGTCCAGATCGGAATGCTCAATCGGAATGCTCAATCGCAATGCTCAGATCGCAATGCTCAGATCGTAATGACCAGATCGTAATGTCCAGATCGTAATGTCCAGATCGGAAAGCCTGTCGGAATACACAGATCGCAAAGCCTATCGGAATACTCAGATCGCAAAGCCTATCGGAATACTCAGATCGCAAAGCCTATCGGAATGTCCAGATCGCAATGTGGCTGTCAAAATTCAAGCAGAGTAACGACTTAAAATACTTCCTTATACCCGTCGGAATCCAGATCGCAAAGTACGATCGGAATGTCCAGATCGGAATAAGTAATAAAAACCCACGATCGCAATGTAGAACCAAACCCTTTCCGATGGTAAGGTTATTGCGATGGAAGCCCAAGTACAATTTGTACTTTCCGATGGAAGTTTCTGCTAGAATTTCGGAATGAAGAACAAGAAGAAATTTCACAACTTTTGATCAAAAAGATTTGTGTTTTAGCCAAAACCAAGATACCCAAATCACTAATACTAGTATGTAGATGATTTGTATCAAGAAAAGACTATAAAAAACACAAAAAAAAATTTGGACGTGAGATGAAGATCAAAAAGGCCACGAAAATTCAAGAACACCACACACGAATCTTCAATCACCTATCCACTATAGGCTCTTGATACCAAATGTTGTTCCTAATTTAATCCATAACACAAGATTCTTAGAGAGAGAAAGAGGAGAAAAGTAGAGAGAGAGTAGAGAGAGAAGTGGAAGGTTTACACTAAAACTATGTGTTTAATGAAATGAACCAACACCCTCTTTCACATGTGAAAGAGGGTTATATACCCCACGGCTCTAAGGCCTTTGTGGGCTTCATCTTGGGCCGGGCTTGGCTTTGTTTTGGGCTTACGCCCCTAACTTATACAATATTAGCTTAAAGTCCAAGCCCGGTTTTCCCGACTAGCCTATTACAATACATGACCAATAACGACTAAGATGACCTATTACATTCTTGTTCGACTATATAAAATATAAGGCTAACAATAATAATAATAATAAATAATAATAAAGGAAAAAAAAGAACAGGGTTCGAGATCCTACTGGTAGGTTTTCGTTCCTGCTGGTCATTCCTACTAGTGAGTTATGGTTCCTTCTGGTCATTGCAGTTGATGCTTGATTATTTATTTGATGTTGTAGTTGAGTTTCACAAATTTGTTTTTTATTATATCAGCATTTCGGTGAGCAATACACCTTGTCTTTAGACTAAATATATTGTTACAGCTTACAACTGGCTCATAGTTGTGAAGGTTAGCAGTTCCCATGTACCAAAAACTGTTGGTGAGCAATACACCTTGTCATTTTGATCAAAAATATATCATTTTGACTAAATATATTGTTATAGCTAACAGCTGGCTCATAGTTGTGAGGGTTATCCGTTCCCGTGTACCAAAAACTGGATAAAATGCATGATATAAGACACAAGTTTGGGAGGTTCCACTTCTTCATCAAATTGGTTCTACTTGATTTTCTTCATCAGTGATCACTCCAAGGTACCTATCAGATTGGACATGCATTTCTTCAGGGGAAGCATACATGGATCGAGGGGAAGCTTAGCCTTCATGGTGGATTCCTACTAGTCGGCTCCTACTGGTCGCTCCTACTGGTCGCTCCTACTGGTCGTTACTACTGGTCGTTCCTACTGGTCGTTACTACTGGTCGTTCCTACTGGTACGTTATGTTTTCTTCTGGTGGTTTTTGCTGGTTCCTGCTGTTCGTTTAAAAAAAAAGAAAAAAAGAAAAAAAAGAGGGGAGTTCATCTTGACGGGGGGTATAGATCGTTTCGGTGATTCAGTTTATGCTATAATTCTTAACTGGAACAGTTACACGCTCTTTTACAAATATTTGGGGGGCATATGATACCATACAGTTCATGATATGATCATCACAAAATTAGCATGATCATAAGCATCGAGTGGTTTCTGGTTGATCCGTCAGAGCTCACTGAGACTATCGGCCATTGCATGTGATCGCCATGCATATATTGACTACAAGAATTATTCAAAGACATTTTATTACATGATATTGTAATAAGCATGTCTTTTTCATACTGAAGGAAGATATGATCTATGCCACTGAGTTCAAGATTCAAGAGATGGTTAGTATGATTGTTTATATACTTAACCATCTACATGCATCACTTAAGGGGAAGCGTCTACAAGTTGCACAAGACCCTATTTGCTGATTACAAAAAGGGGAAGAATAGTTAGATGTGCAGCTTATTATCGTGATGACATGTTCGAGCATTGTTTCTTCATGCACATTGTTTTGTAATATCAAATAGGGGAAGATTGTTGGGACATACAGATTTGATGATTACAAAACCTATAGGCAGAGATGAAGACAGAAGAAACAATAAGGACCTAATATGTAATATTAGGTTAGCTTAGTTAGTAAGCTAGGGTTTGGCTTGTAGACCCTAGTCCCTCTATTATATAAAGAGGGTTAGACACACATGTTAAGCATTCATTCATATACAATGTAAACTAAAGGTGTGTGTGTGTTCCTCCTGGTGTCAAGCCTATACGGCACCAGGAGCTAGTAGTCAGTAGCTTATTAGTATTTTATGAATAAGAAAGCCTTGTTCATAACTTTGATTGTGTTCTTTATTATGTTCCGCTGTGCATTACAATCATTGTTATATATCCCAGATGAGTCTAGATCCTAAGACTCAACAAAGGGACCCAAAGCCAGGCCTAAGAGACAACACACACCACTTTTACTCCATTGTTATTAGGTTTTTCATAAAATCAAGGATTTAACAAATCCTTGATCATTGTTACTAGTATAAGGGTAACCTTAGTTGGTTGACACCATTGCTGCTGTAGCAAGGATCTTAGAATATTGCTTGTGATTGTAATAAGCTTGGAACAAAGCTTATACCTTTTTGGAAGCAATCATTGATTAATAATTTGTGGTAAAATTCTCATTTCCTTTATATTATTCTCTACTTTGATTTGCATATTGTTGAAATGAACTTCTTTACTGTTATTATGGAGTAGTGTGTTGTGCACTTTGGTTAAGGTTTTTACAGCCTTATGATTAGATAAGAATTTCGACTTTGCTAGAGCAAAGTGCGGCACAAAATTTGATTTGTGTGGCACACTTTCTCCCTGGGTACTTGATTTTAAGCATGATCTAGATGCTCTTGTATTTTATGTTATTAAGTAAGACCATTGCTATATGTTAGATTTTTTCATGACCATGACTAGTACTCATGTGAATGGATGAATTTCATGTCATCTAGTAAATGAACCTTGTTATTCATTTTGTCACGATTAGTGGAATAAAACATATAACAAACTCTTGCTTAGTTTCATCTAATATTTTAGTTATCACAATCAAACATAAACCGTTCTTAATGCTTTTGATTTGACATAATCTTTAGTCGGATTGTTGTTATGTTAATTAGATGTTGCGTGTACGACTAGTAATCGGCATATTGTCTTACATTGTTTATGTGCTTATAATCATCATTGTCATCTATCTTTCATAAGTTTGTAACCTTAACCAAACACACCTTTAAAACCATTTGATAAGTATATCTTTAGAACTTGTGACACTCTAGAGGTAATTATTTTATAATTCTTTATCATCAATCCCGTGGAACGAACTGTACTTTACCATTAAGCTATGCTATACATGATAGGGTAGACTATCTCGTGTTTGTGTTTCTAGTCATTTGTGTGTGGTAATATCACGAAAAAATTTTAAGACTTGCAAAACGAACACCAAGTTTTTGGCGCCGCTGCCGGGGATTTATTTGTTATTGGTTTAAAACATTCTAAAAATACTTGGTAAACAAAAATTTCTAAACACGCCGTACAGATTTCTGGCAATCTCAAAAAGTTTTTACAAAAAAGCATAAAAGTGCGCCACACATTAGAAAAGTGCGTCGCACATTTCTTGACGAATTTTTAAAATGTTTGAAGAAACAATCTCAAAACATCACCAAAACCTTTTACTCTCAACACTTACTGTTGAAAATATGAGAATTGCTTTGTGCGTACTTATACTTTTTGAGCTTTCGTGTTTGTTCATATTAGATCTTAAGAAAAACCAAAAATATTTACTTTCAAATTTTATCTTACAATTTATTTGCTCTTTGGTAGAATAATTTTCTTTGGTATAACTTGTTTAGTATTTATCATGATTTGTGGTAATTTTTCTAAAGTTTTAAACACAACAAAAATACAAAAAAATGAGAAAGCAAGCAAAAATGAAAAAACAGTGATATTATTCAAAACACTTGTGGAAAATGTACCAAATTTGGTTATGATATCTATAATTGATCACTTTATGAGAAAATGTTATATATAATACTTGAAAACTTGGATTAGTTGGTTTACAAGTAAATAAAAGGAGGAACATTATTTTGATTACTGAAAGTGTGCCGCACATTTAAAAAGTGCGCCGGCTTTTGTGTATCGCGCAAAAGTGCGCCGCACATTTCAGAAGTGAGCCGCACAACTGGAGAAAAAGAAAACAGAAAACAGAAAAAGCTAGTAACATGCTCAAATGGAAATATTCATTGAAATTAACGAGTAGCCTGAAAACTTTAGGGTATGAAATATCATTTGGATTTTATGGCACTAACATACTAATGTTTCTTTTGATGTGTTATTGTTTTAAGATGGATCCAAACATTAGCCTTGGTAGACTATGCTTAGGAGTGGATGAGCATATTAGCCTAAATGACAAAATAGAATCGGAGGAAGAATGGATAGGATCAGAATGTAAGGACTCAGCCGATAGCGGGGTTCAAAAGGTTCTAACTTTTTATCGTATGGAGGACTTGACACCAAGTGAAAAGTACCTAATGCCTTGCCATGTGGAAGGAAAATTTCCTATGATGGGCAAGTGGATTTTGAGTTTGAAAGAAGCTTAATCAGTAATGAATTTGTAGTTGAGCTTGGCTTAACCTACAACACTCATCGAAATAGAGACAAGGAGATAGATAAAAAGCTTGTTGTTATGATCAAAGACGAATTGTTTTTCGTTGACTTCTTTGTGAATCCGGAGGAGGACGATTGTGAACCTTGAGTAATCTTTTGGAGATCCTTCCTAAAGCAAGCGAATGCACAACTTGACATTACTTGTGGCATACTCACTTTATGGCCAAAAGTACATGAAAGCTTAGACTTTGGGGAAATTGATGAAATACTTGATAACCTCAACTTTGATGATTAAGCACCTATTGAAACCGAGGAGATTGATGCTCCTAGATTTGTTTGTAGCATGGGGAAAAAAGGAACAAAGGGAAAAACCCCGCCCACACTTACAAATTGAGCTAAAATGGTGAGGGACCTTCACTCACTATTAATAAGCCTTTGACTAGAGAAGAAATATCTATGGAGGAATTGCAAGAAGACATAGAAGAAAGAGTCATGTTGTTGAACATGAATTGCCCAATCATTGAAACTATGAAATATAGTGATAAATATAAAATGATTGTTGATGGGGTCTTGCTTGACAAATTGAAAGTTAAAGATGGACTCACGCCGGATTATGAAGACGTGGCTATCCAAATGCTTCGTGAGAACAAGGTAATGCTTGAAAAAGAAGATCCGGGGTACTTTATCCTACCAATAAGGTTGGAGGGTAAAACTACTTATAATGCTTTGGTTGATACCGGTTCAAATGTTAATGTTATGCCTTATGGAATCTTCAAAATGCTAGATGTTGGTAGAGTCAAACTGAGATTTGATCGTATCAAAATGCTTGATCACTCCTATGCGGAGGGATTTGGTCGTTTACTTGGAGTTCTTTGCCAAGTGGGGACAACCACACTATTAGAAGATTTCATGCATCTCGATATTCCTATTGATCGAGATATTCAATTAGTGGTTGGAAGAAAAAATGTTCACACCATTGGTGCAAACATAGATGTTGGAAAAGCTATTTTGACTAGCTTTGATGGGTTTGTCCATCAAAACTATAATGTACTAAAGCGAAGAAACATGATGATAGTTATGATGAAGACGATAAGCACTATACCGTGAAAAGAGATGAGAACGGTATGCCAATATATGGTCCACATTTGCAACCATAGACAGAATCGGAAGAACTTTGGACGCATCACTAAGTGAAAGGAGCTACCATAACCCTTTCTTTGACATATGTGTATAACAAGAAGATTGTGGGAATGCTTGGAGCACTTCCGGTTTCATCGAAATAAAAAGATTCGCAAGTGGGGAACAAACGATAATTTGAAAACCTTGCTAAAGATGGAGATAGTGAATGGCATGTTACCATGGTCATTATTGATCCATGTGGAAAGAGGTACGAAAAAGTGTACGAGATAAAAGACACCAATAGAGAGGTCTCGGGATGTTACACGAAGAGTGATATAATGTCACCTCTAAACTTCTGCTACAACTAAGATAATGGAGGAATTGAGGAGTGCACCATTGGCTCCTAGTTATTTTATGCATTTTTACTCTTTTTTGTATGTAGATAAAAAACTAAAACGAAGTAAAATCTAAGAGTCCTAGAAGTTTTATGATGGTCTTAGAAGAGGAAATGTTTTCCTATTAGGACGTGTTATCTTTCTTTTATGAGATCGATTGAATTGGAGGTCTTTGTTTGAAAATTTTGTGTCTAGTAAATAAAAAACAGTAATATGGTCTGTGAGCACAGAATGTGCGCCACAATTCTGGACGGATTTTTGTATATACTTCCTTTTATCTCATTTGAAACTAAAAACATACACAAACACCTGACGATTATCGGATCATCAGTAAAAAATATTTTCGCTTCATACTCCAATTCATATTCGAGATCATGTCTAGGGTAAGTTTTTATCTTTAATTCATTTACATTTTATTTTATTTAGGGTTTAATTTTTGATTAATTTTTTCAATTAGGGTTCTTAGTGATTGGTAATCGAATTGCATTTCGATTTATAATTATAAATGGGGATAATGATTAGGATAGGATTAGATTGTTAGATGAAATTGATTAAGAAAATATAAAAAGAGGGTTTTTGAAATCAAACCCCAAGATTGAGCAATTTCACGGATTGAAATGAATTGGGAATGGTTTAGTGTTCGACTCTAGCCATTGTTATCGATTTAGAACCATTAGTTTGCGGATTTTGGTTAAGATTATTAGAACCCGACATGTGCAGATATACGCAGAATGTGCGACACACTTTTCAGAAAGTACGCCGCACTCTGGCGGTTTTTTCCCAAAAAGTACGCCGCACTTTTCAGAAGTGCGCCGCACTTTTCACCTGATAAAAAAATAGAATGTTCAGAACACTAGCATAAGGTTGCCTTTGACCCCTAATGTTTATCTAACGTTAATATATGTTTGTTTATGTGATAAATCTTGTAGAACACAGGTTCTGGAAACTATGAGATCGACTCATCTAGCCGAGGGAAGAGGCGAAAGCCTATCGAGTCGGCAATTGCCGCACTCATGGGGGTTCCTAATCATCCATTCTTAATTGGTGTGGATGTACATCTGATGCCAAAATCATCTACAACAATGCTCTTAGTCTTCTACTGCTGAAACAAATTTTCGCACCGAGCATTATGGATTTTGAAATTTTGAGGGATCTTGGTTGTGAAACTCAAATTAGGGAAATGCTATCAATAGTTGTGATAGAGGCTGCAGGAAATGAAATCTTGTTTCGATCCAATGCTTGGGTTCATGCTTTTACTTATAGGGAAAAGATCTATGCGGAGCTTTGTCTTGAGTTTTTCTCGACATTCAATCTTGATGAGGACGTTGATGATGATGAGCTATTGACTAGGAAAATCATGAGTTTTAGAATTTGTGGGAAAGGAAATTCGTTGACTTTGAAAGAATTTGCTAAGTACTTGGAGTTGTACACTAGAGAGGGGTGAGATGAGGAAGGATTTGAAGTGTATTTTTAAGGATGGAGGGTAGGCAAGATCAAATTGGGTTTATGATGGAGCGACAATGTTATAGCATGGATCGATACGCTCCGGTTAACGAGAGGATGGCGGAACAATATAGCGTTCCGATGAGTGGACCTTATGGACCACCCGGATATCACCATGAGCCATTCTACTACTGCCAACAACCACCACCTTATCCACCACACTTCCACCCATCCAATGCTCCAAGGAATGATGATATTGAAGAGGATATGTGATGCCTCTTGTGTTTGTGACTCATGTGTTAGTTACAATTTGAAAACAATTTATTTGGTTTTGTAATATGCCTTTGTTGGCACGTAGGACAAAACTAATACTTTGTGTGTGGATTTTTAATTTTTATTTTGTATGTAAGATATGTTTGCGTATATATTTTGTATTCCATTGCAGAAAATAAGCGAGCCAAAGCACAATAAGGCGAAGATTGAAGATTTCGGCTTCGTTCGCGACTCGGAATAAAAGGGTAGTATTATTCTTATTTTCCTCTATTTTTACTTTTTCCTTATGTTTAGCATTAGGGACAATGCTCATAATAAGTATGGGGGTGATAAGCGGAAAATAAGAGCGTTTTTAGTTGGAAAATTTTTGTACTTTTGTGACAAAAAGTGCGCCGCACTTTAAATTTGTGCGCCACACATTCTGGCGGATTTTTGAATAATTTTGTGTTATGTATATATAAAAAAAATTGTTGAAAGATTGATAATTCATGTAATTGTAAAGCTATTTTGACTCGAAATTGATAACGTTACTTACACAATATCTTAATCATAATTATGAGGACTTTTAGCCTATAAATCGTAAGCATTCTTACTCTTTAAATCAAATTTGTGAGTATGCCGATGATTAGTTTAATTCTAGAACTTGTGCTTGGTAATCTTTTCGAGACCTTAGTGGGATCATACTTGTATGATAAAAAGTATTTTAGATGATAAGGAGGCAAAAGAAAGAAAAGATTGAAAGTTTTTGCCGATGTTTTAAGACGATAATACATTGTGGAAAACCATGTTGCGAGATGATAGTAGATCGTAAGTATAGGGAAGACATATTACCCCAAATGAAAAAAAAGAATAAAGGCCAAAAGTAAGCCTACAAGTGTGAAGTACAAATATATAGTAACAATAAACTTGGTGGAAAATGATATGTTATTTATTCTTTTTAACATGCGGTGGTAATAAAAGTTTTCAAAAAGACCTCTTTTGATATTTTACTTGGTGCTTACGCTAAATTGGTTTTGTTTAGTTCCTTGTACAAGCTTATGGTAGTTTACTTTTCACGACTGTGCTTTTTGAGCGATAATTTACCCATATAAAGAGAGTGTGTGAAATCAAAATATCTACTTCGTGAGGTGTTTTGTGGCGTTATCTTTGCTTTCCATTATTGGACTTATCTATTTCTCTCGACAGCTATTAAAATATATTTTTACCTTACTTGAGGACAAGCAAGAAGTTAAGTATGGGGGAATTTGATAACGCCTCATTTATACATGTTTGTAATGATGCATTTGTCCTTGTTTACTATGTAAATAAATAAATTATGTGTTGAAATGTTACTAATAATGTGTATTGTTTGATTGTAGTGAAGGAATAATCATATGGACCAAAGATATGAAGAAATAAGAAGAAAAATAAAGAATGTTGAAAAAGACCCAAAAGTGCGACGCACAATTATAAAGTGCGGCGCACATTCTGTGAAATACGATTTTGGAGAATTACCCAAAGTGCGGCGCACAAAAGATAAAGTGTGGCGCACATTTACAAAATGAAAGTGCGGTGCACATTTGACTAAGTGGGGCACACATTTGCTGCAGTTACACCATTAAGTATCATTATGCATGGCTATTATGGGAGAACCTCTTGATATACTCCAGGACTTGTTAGCTACGTTTTGAGGTTATAAAAGGGACCCAAAGCCAGGCAAAAGAGAAAACACACACCACTTTACTCCATTGTTATTAGGGTTTTCATAAAATGAAGGATTTAACAAATCCTTGATCAATATTAATAGTATAAGGGTAACCTTAGTTGGTTCACACCATTGCTGCTGTAGCAAAAATCTCAGAATATTGCTTATGATTGTAATAAGTTTGGTACAAAGCTTATACCTTTTTGGAAGCAATCATTGATTAATACTTTGTGGTAAAATTCTCATTTCCTTTATGTTAATTCTCTACTTTGATTTGTATATTGTTGAAATGAACTTCTTTACTGTTATTATGGAGTAGTGTGTTGTGCACTTTGGTTAAGGTTTTTACAACCTTATGATTAGATAAGAATTTCGACTTTGCTAGGGAAAAATGCGACACACAATTAGATTTGTGCGACGCACTTTCTCCCTGGGTACTTGATTTTAAGCATGATCTAGATGCTCTTGTATTATATGTTATTAAGTAAGACCATTGTTATATGTTGGATTTGTTCATGACCATGACCAGTACTCATGTGAATAGATGAATTTCATGTCATCTAGTAAATGAACCTTGTTATTCAGTTTTGTCGTGATTAGTGGAATAAAATATATAACAAACTCTTGCTTAGTTTCATCTAATATTTTAGTCATCGCAATCAAACATAAACGGTTCTTGATGCTTTTAATATGACATAATCTTTAGTCGGATTATTGTTATGTTAATTAGATGTTGCGTGTACGACTACTAATCGACATGTTGTCTTACATTGTTTATGTGCTTATAATCATCATTGTCATCTATCTTTCATAAGTTTGTAACCTTGACCAAAAACACCTTTAATACCATTTGATAAGTATATCTTTAGAACTTGTGACACTCTAGAGGTAATTGTTTTATAATTCTTTAGCATCAATCCCGTGGAACGAACTGGACTTTACCATTAAGCTATGCTATACATGATAGGGTATACTTACCAGTGTTTGTGTTTCTAGTCATTTGCGTGTGGTAATATCTTGAAAAAATTTTAAGACTTGCAAAACAAACATCAGTTACCTTCTTGAGACAAAACATAGACAAGGACTGAATGGCTTTGACATTCATCCTAAATCGGTAGCGTTTTACCTCCGGTCAGTAAAGACCATTAGCCGATATTAAATATCGTACCTATGATTAGGTAGTTTCAATTAAGAACCTGCTTGACAGGATTTCGTGGTTGTACTAGCCGTTCTCTTTACTCGACCGTCTCAAAGCAAGACTACGATCATAAAGAGTGAATCAATTGGATAAATATCCGCTTGATTAAATTCGTCAATTCAAATTCCAGGAACAAGTCTTATTCATAATTACCATTGTTGCTTTCCAGTTGACACAAGCTGGATTCATAAAGAATCTCGCAAGTTACCTACCGTAGCGCTGTTTGATGTTGACGCTAGAAGGATTTCCATTCGTCATTGTGAATGTTAATGAATATCACTCTGAATGTTCTGGCAAGACCATAAAGATATTGCGTAGAAACCTGAAACGAGTTTGAATCGATTAAGAATCAAACCACTGTTGCTTTTCAGTTTTGCACATGTTTAATTCATAAAGAATCTTACACATGACCTACCACAGTGTTGTATGATGTTAACACTAGAAGAATTTCCACTCATCATTGTGAATACAAATTAGTATCACTCTGAGTGTTCTAGAAATATCGCAAGGATATAGTGTAGGACTCTCTTTATCGTCATTCCCTGTGTCCTAATGAGATTTGATTGATATCTTGGCTCTAGACTCGATTTGTGCACTTTTAGTGGTCGGAGGCTGATGTAGATGCCACCTATTTAATATCAACTATCTCGGAGTGAGAAAGTCAATAGAAGTCATGTTGATCTCCGTGACAATAAAACAAACTTATTTTGAGAGAAGCCTGTGTCAGCTGAGGAAGGTTTGTGCATTATATCACTGGGTCCATGATGTGTTGTCTTCATGATGTGTTGACCCAGTTTCTGCCTAAGTTGTATGGAGGGCTTATTTCTTTACACCCTTTATCCTTACATTTCTTTTTCATTCTTCAACCCCTTCAATGCTTACCAAGACATTATTAATAGCACCTTGTTGTGATTGTTCCAGAGCTAGCTTCAGTGCTTAGTCTGCATTCAGCTACATGCACATTCTATTCCATCTTTCCTATGGACTTCTAATATTCTATTGGATTGTCCCTAGGAAGATCCCTCCGGTTCTGGTTGGATCATAGGACTTAAACCTAACCACCCTTTTGACACCAATAACGTCGTGGATTAAAGATGTTGTGGGTATTTGATTGTAACCATAAACCACTTTAAATTCTAACAAAGTGTTTCAAAAACATTTAACACCTTGTTAGTTTGTCAATTCAGAAATGCTCCCCCTTCACATGTGCATCGATAATCGAAAGTGTTTCGCACATATGGGCAAGAGTTAAAGTGCTTGTGTCTTAAATATATGTTTCATATATTAGATCATATTTCTCCCCTATCTCTAATATATAAAATCGTTTGATATTAGAGATACCAAATTTGATTAAAATATATTGTAAAAAATAGACTTGAAAATCTTTGGGAGAAAAATGTGTCTTACTAGCATGAATTTGGAAAGACCCCCCTCAAAAATTTATCCAATTGAATTGTCATTACGAGGATATGATCCACATTAAACTTTTGAGGATAGGAGTTGTTGAACACACAATTTTTGAAAGATTTTGAATAATCATTGAAAAACTCTTGAAAAAAATTTGTGCTCAACGCTTTTCGAAAACCATTTCTTTTTAGCGACATGGTATTTCTAAAGCATAAACTTGAGTTTATAGACTTTGAATGTCTAGAAAAATCCACTCAAGTGTAAGAAAATTTCTCTTCTTTTGCTAAGGGTAAGCGCACTAAATCGTACACTCCCCCGTGAATCTCGATCCGAGTTGCAATCTTAAATTGATTACAAGCCATTGTTTTGAGCTCAAAACGTTGAATTTTTTCTGACAAGCTCAACCCAAGATAGATTGCTCTACCCGTTGTTGGAAAAATTGTCCAAAATAGACATTTTCCTTTATTAAAAATATAAATGACATGTTTTGAAAAATATTTACAACTTTCATTCGAGCTTTATGTACACACCCGTATCGTTATTGAGCGACATTTCTAGGTACGTCCATATTATCAATGCTGAAAGACATGTCGAGAAGAATACTTTTGGATTTTCAAAGATTTTTTATTTTGTGTTTTGTTTTTATATGTTTTATATTTTTGTATTTTGTTTTTTCAGTGATATTTACAAGTAGATGTCTGATAAATGAATCAAGAAGGCAACTTTGCCAGAATCTCCAGTTCTGCCGGAGTCAAACATCTCATACCAATTTGCCTAACGAGGTACTCAAACCTATCTTTCGATAGAGCTTTTGTAAACAAGTCGGCTAATTGGTAATCCGTTTAACAAAGTATAGTTCAACAATACTGCGTTCAACTTGTTCCTTTATGAAGTGATATCTGACACCAATGTGCTTCGTGCGGGAATGTTGTACCGGATTGCAGGAGATGGATATGGCCGACTTTGAGTCATAGTACATAGGTAATTTATCAAAGTGGAAGCCATAATCTGTGAGTTGTGTTCTCATCCAAAGAACTTGAGCACAACACGCGGATAGAGACACATACTCCGCTTCGGCTGATGAAAGTGACGTGCAATCCTGCTTCTTAGAAGACCATCCTACGAGCTTATCTTGTCCTAGAAATTATGCACCACCAGAAGTACTTTTTCGAGTATCAAGACACCTTACATGATCAGAATCTGAATAGGCCGTTAGAAAGAAACCGGTTTCCTTCGGATACCAGAGTCCCAAATGAATGGTATTCTTGAGGTACCGAAAGATCCGTTTAACCTCTTTGAGGTGCTTTGCAGTAGGTCTAGCTGGATATCGTGCACAATAGCATGTTGCATGTGCAATATCTGGTCTGCTTGCTGTCAAGTACATGAGGGACCCGATCATGGAACGATATTTCGTTTGAGCTATGGAATTGCCCTACAAGTCAGCAACTAGGGACGTGGTGGATAATGGTGTCCTAACTGGGTCACATGAGGTCATACCATATTTTTTTATTATCTCTTGACAGTACTTAGCTTGGTTTATAAAGATACCACGTGGGGATTGGTGAACTTGAATTCCTAGAAAGAATTTTAGTTCGCCCATCATTGACATTTCAAATTTGCTGTGCATTAGTTTTTCAAACCATTTTGAAAGATTTGGGTTTGTAGACCCGAAAATAATGTCATGAACGTAAATCTGCACAAGCAAAATGTCATCCCCATATTTATATATGAAGAAGGTAATATCAATGGAAACTTTTGAGAAACCTTTGGATACCAGAAATTTCGAGAGCTCATCGTACCACGCTCTTGGAGCTTACTTAAGTCCATATACTGCTTTGTGGAGATGATACACCTTGTCAGGATAATGTGGATTAACGAATCCTTCCGGCTGTGTGACATAGACTTCTTCCTTCAAAGGACCATTAAGAAATGTCGTCTCCACGTCCAGTTGATAAACAGTGAATCCCTTATGTGCAGCGTAAGCAAGGAAAATAACCGCTTCCATACGAGCAACTGGTGCAAATGATTATTCAAAATAAATACCCTCTTTCTGGCCATACCCCTTAGCCACTAGCCTAGATTTGTTCTTTATGATTGTGTTTTCTTCATCCATCTTGTTTTTCCAGATCCAACGAAGATTTAACGGAGTAACATCGTATGGTCTGTCAACAATTTCCCAGACTTTAAGTCTTTCAAATTGAAGAAGTTCATTTTGCATCGATTTAATCCAAGCATGATCAGCCATGGCTTCTTTGATGTTTTTCGGTTCGGTTGTACTCACGACGAGTGCGAACATATAAACATCTCCATTGGTTTCTAGTTGTTGTCTTGTATGAACGGGCTGTGAAGGGTTTCCAATTATTTGAACCAAAGGGTGATCTCAGGTCTAATGATGTGTTGACGGATGTCATTGATAGAACGTATGCATATTTGACGGATCTACATGTCAAGTAGAAGACTCTCCAGTTTCGTGTACCGATGTACCAAATGGGTTGTGAAAATCGTCATCGCCAGATAATGCATAGTCTGCTTGATTTGTGTTCTCTGGAGCAATAACAATAGTTGTGGATGTTGTAGGATCGATTGCTGAAGTGATATTCTGAGGAGGTAAATCTGCAGCAACCTGTGTTGAAGTAGATGAAGTTGTATCTGTTTGTTGACGATGATCGGTATCATCATTCTTATCATGAGTGACAGCGGAAGACTTTGATACAACATGTTTCTCCCCAGTGAAATATTCATCAAAAATTGGTCCATATAACATTTCCAACTCTTCAATTGTCGTGTCGACTGTCATATTTGCTCTTGGAACATTATCTTGAACCATCTTTGAACTTGACGGTTTATTGTTGTGGTTTTGAGTTCTGAGTTTCGTGCGGTTATGCACAAAAGTCTTTTGTTGTTGTGGAGCGGGACTTAAACTGTGTTGTTCAAGTGCCATTTCTTGTAATTCATCGAATCTGACATGAATAGTCTCGACTATCAACTTTTTTCTCTTGTTGTAAACTTTATATCCCTTAGACTGAGTTGCATATCCCACTAGAATGCATGCATCACCTTTCTCTTTCATCTTGTCAAGATTTTCACAATCTCGAATTATGTAACACTTATATCCAAAAACGTGAAGGTGTTTGAGTGAAGGTTTGCGATCATGAATTATGTGATATGGTGTCTTTTCGTGTCTTAGAATAATTAAGAAATGGTTTTGTGTGTAGCATGCGGTTGACACGGCTTTGGCCTAAAAGAATAGTGGTAGTTTTAAAGCGGATAATAATGTTCGAGCAGCCTCAACTAAAGTACGGTTTCGTCTTTCTACAACGCCGTTTTGTTCAGGTGTTCTAGCAATAGATGTTTCGTGTTCAATCCCTTCGGCTTCAAATAATTTCTTTAGAGTTGAATTCAAGAATTATGTGTCTCTGTCAGTAAGTACCACTTTTACTTGAGCTTGAAGACCACATTATATCTGCTTAATGAAGTTAATGAGAACTTCAGGTGTTCCATCCTTGGATCTCAAGAAGAAAGTCCATGTGTACCTTGAGTAGTCATCGACAATAACCAGAATGTATTTCTTCCCATTGATAGTTTAAACACGCATAGGACCACACAAATCCATATGAATAAGATATAACCGTCCTTTAGAGCTTGGTGTAGTCTTTGTCTTGAAACTACTTCGTTTAGCTTTACAAAGTTCGAAAGAAGAACAAAGATGATCTTTGATGAATTTCAAGCTTGGAAGGCCTCTCACAATATCTTTCTTGGAATGCAAGTTGATGGTATCAAAATTGAGATGAGATAGACGTTGATGCCATAACCATGCCTGAGTCGTTGAAGCTTTAGCCATGAAGAAAATTGGAGTTGTATAAGTTGTGTCTTGAAGTGAGATTGTTTAAAGATTTGTACCCCGTGAACCAGTGAGTATATCATTCCCATCATAATGACGAACAAAACATGTCTTCTTTCTGAAAGCAACCTCCAATCTACATCACAAAATTGACCAACCGAGAAAAGATTGTGATTGAGACCTTCGACGTAGTATACCCTTTTTATCGTGATATTCCCGTGAACCAAATCTCCATATCCTAGGATCGGTGAAAATTGATCATTTTCGAATCAGACCATACCAAATAATTTCTCCATGATGTTAATTAGAAGCTTGAGATTCCCCGTCATGTGCTTGGTGCACCCGGAGTCTATTATGAAGATAATTATTTCGATCACCTACAGCAGAATTAGACCACGATGAAGCATTTTCTAAATTGGATTCCATGTTAGTTTTGATATCTGAATCATTAGCTTCCCTCGTTTCAACACGTAAAGGCATGCTAACACTCGTAGTCACATTTTTTGTCCTAACCTTAGGCATCCCTTTATATCTTGGAGAACCTTGATTAGCAAACCACCATTTCCAAGACTTGCTAGCAGACTCATATAATTCCCTAATTCTGCTTCTAGGGTTCTTAGTGGTGGAGTCTAATGCAATACTTTTCTTAGGGGGTTGCACCAGAATGGTTCACTTTGCGTTTGGGTTTACTAGTACTAATAGGCATCGCAATTTGCTTCTTAGTTCTAGTATCTACGCCTTTGACATTATTCATGGCACACTTAGAATGATCAGCATTAGCACATTTTCTACATTTCACACAAACAAACTTAACATTTAAAGCATTTAAAGTTGTCGAATCCTTCATATCGTCATTACATACGATTACATACGTTTTATTCTTAGAAACATTCAAATTCCTAGGGTGGTCTTCTACTTTCTTCATCTTCCCTTGACTCTTGTTTTGCCAGACCTTATCATTCAGTTGAGTACGCTTAAGCTTAAGCCACTAACACTAGCAGTGGGGACTACTCCTGTAATAAAGACACGCGTCTATTAGTGTTTCTAGAAATCTGAGGCGATTGACTATCTTTGTGTTGTGTGGGTTTAGTGACCAATCTATACATCCCTGGTTTGAGCACATTTGTGCTTTGTGCTTGAATAATCGTTTTGGGACGAATCTGTGGTAACCTATGCTTCCCATCCGTATTAGGGCAAACCCTGATGTTGCAAATGAAGAATTTGAGAAAACAGATGGTTTTCCAAAGACAGAGGATTTAGTCACTTTATACGCATTGGGTTGTCTTACAACAGTTTTCTTAATTCTAGGTTCCACAATTTTCCCACCTATTTTAGCAACGAGTTTCTTCAACTCTTCTATTGCTATGTCTTTTTCTCGTAACTGAGCTTTCAAATCTGTAATATCAAGACATTTTTCATTTAATAATCGACATGACTCATATAATTTTACTTCCAAAGGTGTATCATGTGAAAAACTTCTAATTTTGTTTTACAAATCAAGTTCAAGTGTGTAACAATGTTGTTGAAGATAATCACATCGATGTTTAATTAAGATAAAATCTTTTTGGTTAACTGTTTACGAAAGCTCAGTTTCAAGACGTTCATACTCTTTGACTTTATCAAGATATTTGCATGCAACATCAGAATATTTATCAATATCAACAGAAGATGTAACATAAACACACATAATATCTTTTCAGAGGCATTCTTGCAAGAGTAGATCATATGTTATAGAAAATTTGTCTCGTTCAGGCTAATGGTCGTTCACTTCTTGTTCAAGAGATTCCACATATTTCAAACCATCAAACATTTCTTGCTTAATTAATGTTTCAAATTCCAAAATATGTTTCTGCGTTCTTTCCCTAAGCGGAATCAAAATACTTATCACAAGCACAGTTATATCATGAGGAATTTCTTTGTTGCCTTTCAAGCGTTCACGTTCTTTCCAGTCGTCGTCTACAACTTTTTTGAAGTTTTCAATGTTTTGTTTAAGAAAACTAAGTGCTTGCTTACTCTTGCTTATAGAAGCTCTATATGGCAAGTACTCAATAAAGTTTGAAACTTCGTTTTAGTGGCAAAAACTTGTCTCCATTTAATTCTTATTTGTTCATATTCGAAAAATATTTGCTCACGAGACTTCTGTTTTTGTGGTTTGAAAATTTCATAAAGACTATTTTCATAAGCATAATTATATGGTTTCACAAAGTCTTTATTTACCAGTGATCTACTCTCCTCTTCAAAAATTAGTGACTCATCACTATCGGGCCTAACAATTAGACAATCAACGTCGGTCCATTGGAACTCCTCAAGATATAGGCGCGGGTTCTTAGATTGCGCTTGCTCGAGGTACTTAGGACTAGCATAACTAGTTTTACCCTTGAAAAACGAACGAGGTGCCAACATTCGCATGGTTTGAATAGATTGATTTGTTTTGTAAACAATTTTCTTATAAAAATCAATTTGAACTTCAAGTTCCACGACTTTGTCAATGTCTTTAGCTTGTTTAATTTTAAAATCTTTTTGCAAGTTAGCAACCTCTTCCATTTTCGCAATGACTAGTTTAGTTTTATCCTCTTGAAGAAAACCAATATTTTGAGTTAACTCATTCACTTTAGTGGTAGCAAGATACCTTTTGTGTCATTCCGTACTTAAAGAGGTGTTATAATTACGTTTCTCTTGTTCTAAAAGCTTAAGAGTGTCGTTGTATTTAGTTTCAAAAACATCCTTTACAATAGTAATGACACCCCCTTTGTATCAGCTCTGCAGCTTGCAAGAAGCTCGCTAGATTTTATAACTGCAGCTTTGCTTTCTTCAAAACTTTGAGTGAGCGTAGCGTTTGCCTTATTTAATTGCTTTTGACTCTTTCTAGTTTCTTTGACATCTTTTTGTAAAGAAGCAACTAAGTTAGCAAGCGCAATACGCTCCTCATCGTCATCATACTCGTTTGCATGTTGATCATCCTCAGACTCATTATTACACATGTCTGATGAATCGGGTGTGGTATTTCTATCAACCGTTTCCATCATACATGTGTTAGTAATGGTTGTAGGTAGCTCACAATGCTCATGAGTATCACCAAACACATTATATTCGTCGTCAGTTTGTACCTTATTAATTAGCTCAGTATCAAAGATAGGACCATTGTCATCTTCAGTGACTTTGAGAACTTCTTTAACCTTTGCCATGTATGAGTAATGTGCTTCAAGTTCTTAGTCGGAGGCTTCATCATCAGTGTCATCAAGCATTTCTCCTTCCTCAGCCGATAGTTTAACCTCATCTTCCATCTTCTTGCATAGCAGCATCTTTTCCTTATGATAACCAGAGTCCCTAACCCGTTTCGGCTTCCTGCATTCCTTTGCCATATGCCTATAACCTTGGCAATTAAAACACTGAATCCCACTTTGCTGAACCACTTGAGTTCCAACAGTTTTCCTATTCCCATCAATAGTAGCAATCCTCTGAGTATTATACTTAGTAGTTTGTCGATCATACCGTGCAGAACCCTCAACATGTGTTGGATTACGTTGATCATACCTAGGAGGACTTTCATCACGTCGACGTGTGTCATACCTTGGAGGACTCTCAACATATCGGTTCCTTATGTTAGATGATGTTCGAAGATTGTTGTTGGTGGGTTTGAAGATTTTCTTATAGGTCTTCATATTGAAAGCAATTTGTTGGTTCATCTCCCTATCCTTCTGAGCTTGTTCTTCATCACTGCCTCTTCATATGATGGCTCATATGATGGTGATGGTGCTCTTGGTTCTTTGCCTCGTGATCTTGTGGGAGCTGAAGACATGGATGAAGTGGAGTATCTTGGTGAGGATGATGGAGTGGAGTATGTGATACAAGAGATTTTACTTGATGAAAGTTCGTTTCTCGGTATCTCCTCGAATTGATCACATCTCAAAGTGGAATGATTTGTTATTGGTGACAAAAAGTGGGTTTGGATTTCTATTCTATTAAAAAGATAAATGAGTGAAGTAACTAAAAAGTAAGCTAAAAGGAATTAATTAACAAAGATAAAACTTGAATACATCCTTACTCGGAATAAAAATCTTTGCTGAATAATAATTGCTACTCGGAATACTAGTCTATTCGGAATAGAACCCCCTATGCGGAATGTTGGACAATGCGGAATATAGCTTGCTATTCGGAATAATGATCCCTATGTGGAATAATTTGTTATGCGGAATAAAAGGACCATTCGGAATATCAAAGGTTATGCGGAATAATAGCTCAATTCAGAATAGTTGGTTCTATGCTGAATAATATGCTATTCGGAATAAACAAGGTTACGCGGAATAATATTGTTATCCGGAATATGTAAATATTCCGGATTAAGGAAAAAGAAATTAGGCTATGCGGAATAAATGAATATTCCGGATAAAGGAAAAATAAACAGACTATTCGGAATATATAGATATTCCGAATAAGGGACGAAATGAACAGCTTATGCGGAATAATCTGGGGATGAAGAACAGCAACAGAAATTTAAATAGGGGACACGAATTTAATCCAAATCGAGCCAAATAAACAAAAAGGTTTAAACCAAACTAACCAATAATCATCTATTTACCATAAGGATCAAATCCCAATCATAAAAACACAAAATCAACAACTTTTGAAGATCAAACCAACTAAATAAGAACTTAAGAACTTTGAACAAAAGATGATGATGAACAAGAGGAATGAAAAGATTAAATGAAAACTTGTATTGATGATTAAGATTCAGTAAACAAAAGGAAAGGATCAAACTTACAAGATTAAAGAAGAAATCAAAGAAGATGAAAACCACTCCTTAAGGGAGATGGTTTCCTACGAACTAGGAAAAGTGTAACTGAAAACTAAAACTAGGTGCCAAATTTTTGTGAAGGATTTCCTTTTATAGGCTAAGTGGTTGGTTGGTAAGTGGGATTTCTCCCTTTCTTCTTGTCTTCTCGTCTTTTCAGAAAAGTTGGCGTTTTTGATTCTGATTCGGGATTTGTCGACGATTAAATTCAACTCGTCTTTTAATTTCTTCGTTTAATAGACTTGAGTTTCTTCGACATATGTAAATCTTCCATCTTTGGTCCTTTTCTTCGATAAATCTTCAGATAGGCCCATTGACTTCAAATCTTTTGCATCTCTTGGACAATAGACTTCGTCTTGAGTCTTTTTCTTCGAATAAACCCGTGCAATCCCATGTTTTCTTCAATATTCATCCGGTTAGCTCTGAAAACACATTAAACACAAAAACCACGCATAATTCCAAACAAATGATATTAAACACGCGTTTTGGTCTTGTTTTAGTAAGAAATAAGTGGTAAAAGGATGGGTGTTTTCACACCTATCAAATCCCCTACATTTAACCATTGCCATGCCCTCATGCAATGCTTAGTGATAAAGCAAATTTACACTTTTCTCATAATCAATCAACCTTGGCCTTATTAACATACTACTAAACAAAAATTTAAATACTAAGAAAAACTTTAAAGGAGATAAAGGATAGAAACCATTTTCACTTGAAAATAGCTGTATGGAAATAACTTGCAGAGAGATCAAGGACTTACATTAGGGCTTCGGTGCTACGAAGATTTATCACCCTCAAGTTTTACGTTCCCCAAACTAAGCTTAAAAATGATATCATTGTTATTATAAGTTAGCAATTCAAACACTTACACACATGGCTTAATTAAATGCTTAAACTCCCTTATTCCTAGGTGTATCTCTTATATTTTATTTTTGTCTTAGAATGATCATGAAGATGCATTTTTGGACTTATTTCGATAGTTTATTTAGGCTGAAAGCAAAGTAGGACGATTTGCTCAATAGTTAGCTAAAGGACAAAATCTCTTAAAACTGCTTCTCGGGATATCAAAAAGTTCATATCTTGGCATAACTTGGTTCACGATTTGAGACCTTTCTCGGGCCGATATTTGGCATGTACTTCATACTTCATATCTTGAGAGACGTTCTTGAGATAATGGTCTTCTCATCGCTAATAGAGTTTCTTCACTTGGAGACTTTTGAGGGGTACTCCAACTTTGTTGACCACGACTTCATGATTATTTCTTCAATCTCTAATTGGGATTTTGAGATACAACGATCCGCCTCCTTTTCGGACTTGGATCTATTTATCCTCATACCTTGTTAGGGTCTTTTCGAATAGACTTCTCCATGATCTTTATGGGAGTTGATTGCTTTTCGTCGTGAGTCTTGATCCTTCATATTGATTTTAGGAATAATGCTTTTCACATCACTTTGGGTCTTCAGCAATAAAATGGAATCCTCATGCCTTGTTAGGGCCTTTTCGGACTCGCCAATCTTCGCGCCCCGCTTCATAAGTTATGCCTTGGCTATGAACTCTTATCATTACCAAGGAACTTTTAAACGATCTTGGGCTAGAAGCTAAGTAACTTTTCAAATCGTACGACCTTACTTATTGCAGATAAATTATTAGCAAGTGATGGGAGAATAGGCAGATAATTACACCAAGTGAGCTTGTGCAAGAATACCGACTTATACTTGACTCTATCATTTCTCGTTCTCCACAATTTAAAATCTCAAGTAATGAGACTCGTGGATGCTTAGCCTAATAAACCAATTAAGGTCTACATGGTTAAGGATACTAGCTAGAATAAACTTGGATAAGTCAATTCGGGTTGAGTCAAAATAATCGCAACGGGCCTAATATGTCAAAGACTTCTAAACTAGCTACACCACTTTATTAATATTTTTGACTTTATTACGGGATATATACATATGAAAGTAACGATAAAAATTTTAAAAATTACGACTAAATGGCCAAAGTTAATTAAAAATTTGAAAAATGTTGAAAAAGATAATTTCCGGTTAATTGAAGGCATTTTCATGGAAAAGTCCACTTAAAACTTCGATAGAAGTCCCCCCTACACTTAAGATAAACATTGTCCTCAATGTTTAAGCATGTGGGAAAAATCTCCCCTACACTTAGGACATTGTGCACGTTGGTTAAATCAAGCTAAGGAAGAGACGACTAACGTGATTAATTTCAAATGTGAATATGAAGAAAATTGAATCACGATAGTTGAGAGATAGAACCGGATTTCGGATAACACGGGAGCACGGTTCTTCAAAGGTTACAAAAGTGCATTCATCCCTGTAATCACATCACCACACAAAGACAAACACCTATATAGGTCCCCCTACACTTAGGAGGTTAAAACGAAAAGGGATAGATACTCGGGCTGCCTCCCGAGGAGCGCTTATTTTTGATAACCGAGTCACGAGCCTGACTCGACCCAAAATTAGTTCATGGGGAACGTGGTGAGGGATGGAATCATCTCCCGAGAGATGTCCTCACCAAAGTACAATTTCAAACGCTGGCCATTCACCTTGAAGTTGGGCCCATTTGGCTGAGAAAGCTCAATGGTGCCATAGGGAAAGACATTGGCGATGGTGAATGGACCAGACCAGCGGCTCTTCAACTTGCCTGAGAAGATCTTCAACTTAGAGTTAAAGAGTAAGACTTGATCACCAACGTGGAACTCTCGGTTCTTGATTTTAGCATCGTGGATAATCTTGGTCTTCTCCTTGTAGATCAATGAGTTCTCGTAAGCTTGATTCCTCAATTCTTGTAGCTCGTTGAGTTGAATCTTGCGAAATTCACCGACTTTGTTGATGTCGAAGTTAGCCCACTTCAAGGCCCAGTATGCCTTATGTTCCAGCTCAATAGGGAGGTGGCAAGCTTTCCCGTACACAAGACGATAAGGCGTACAGCCGATCGGTGTCTTGTAAGCAGTACGGAAAGCCCACAGAGCATCATCTAACTTATCGGCCCACGCGGCGCGATGCTCTCCCACAGTACGTTCCAAAATTCTCTTCAATCCCCGGTTGGATATCTCGGCTTGACCGTTGGTTTGAGGATGATAAGCGGTGGAAATACGGTGATCGACACCATAATTAGCCATGACTCTTGCAAATTGATCGTTGCAAAAATGAGTCCCGCGGTCACTGATAATAGCACGAGGAACACCGAAACGAGCAAACAGTTGTTTCAAGAAATTACAAACCATCCTCGCGTCATTAGTGGGTAAAGCTTTGGCTTCAACCCATTTAGAAACGTAGTCGACAGCGACAAGGATGTATTTGTTGCCTTTAGAAGAAGGGAATGGCCCCATAAAGTCGATGCCCCATACATCAAACATTTCACATTCTTGTATGAAATTTTGAGGCATCTCATCTTTATGTGTGATCTTGCCTTGTTTTTGGCAAGCATCACAATGTTTAACCATCTCGTGAGCATCACGATAAATGGTGGGCCAATAGAATCCCGAGTCAAACACTTTTTTGGCGGTGTAGTTGGGACCAAAGTGACCACCGGTGGGTCCTTTGTTGCAAGCCTGGAGAATGTCCAAAGTGGCCGGTCCGTCAACACATCGGCGAATAATCAAGTCAGCGCATTGTTTGAATAGAAAGGGGTCATCCCAAAAGTAAGTCTTAACATCATTCAAGAACTTCTTCTTTTGTTGGGATGTTAACCCTTGGATGAGAACACCACCCGCTAAGTAGTTTGCAATATCGGCAAACCACGGGGTGCCATCAAGATTGAGATTTATAGACATTAAGGTCTCAAGGGGGAAAGAGTCATTGATCTCTGTGTTCGGATGATCCCCTTGATATGGATCCTCGAGTCTACTCAGATGATCCGCGGCTAGGTTTTCAGCACCCTTCTTGTCACGAATTTCAATGTTGAATTCTTGAAGGAGTAAAACCCAGCGAAGAAGTCTTGGCTTAGAGTCGTGTTTAGTCATCAAGTACTTCAACGCGGAATGGTCCGTGTATACGATTGTGGTAGATAAAACAAGATAGGGGCGGAATTTTTCAAAAGCATAGACAACAGCTAAAAGCTCTTTTTCGGTTGTTGTATAATGCAATTGAGCCCCCGTCATTGTTTTGCTAGCATAGTGGATTGGTTGGAAATGTTTGTTGATTCGTTGTCCCAAAACCACACCAATAGCAAAGTCGCTAGCATCGCACATCAACTCAAAAGGCAGCTCCCAATTAGGGGTAACCAAGACCGGTGCCTTAGTTAGCTTATCCTTAAGAAGATTGAAGGCTTCGATACACTCTTTAGAAAAGATAAAACGAGTATCTTTTTCCAAGAGGTGGGTCATCGGGCGAGCGATTTTAGAGAAATCCTGAATGAATCGACGATAGAAGCCCGCATGACCCAGAAAACTTCTCACACCCTTCACGGTTGAAGGTGGAGGTAATTTGGATATGACATCAACTTTAGCACAGTCGACTTCAAGACCGGCTTTAGAGATTTTGTGTCCTAGCACAATGCCTTCTTTTACCATAAAATGGCATTTTTCCCAATTCAGAACAAGGCGAGTGTCTTCGCATCGCTTAAGCATACGTTCCAAATTGGCAAGGCATGAAGAGAAGGAATCCCCAAAGACCGAGAAATCATCCATGAAGACTTCCATGGTTTGCTCAACCATGTCATGGAAGATAGCCAACATGCACCTTTGGAAAGTCCCGGGGGCATTGCATAAGCCAAAAGGCATTCTTTTGTAAGAAAATGTGCCATAGGGACAAGTGAATGTTGTCTTCTCTTGATCTTGGGGATCGATGGGTATTTGGAAATAACCCGAGAAACCATCAAGAAAGCAGTAATATTCATTACCCGCTAAACGTTCAAGCATTTGGTCTATAAAAGGTAGAGGGAAATGATCCTTTCTCGTGGCATCATTGAGTTTGCGGTAGTCTATACAAACTCTCCACCCAGTAACGAGACGGGTAGGAATCAACTCGTTGTTTGCATTTGAACAACGGTGATGCCGCCTTTCTTAGGCACACAATGGACTGGACTAACCCATGGTGAGTCCGAAATAGGGTAAATCATACCCGCATCAAGAAGTTTGATAACCTCTTTTTTGATGACTTCATGGATTTTTGGATTCACCCTTCGTTGGCTTTGAATTGTGGGCTTAACGTCGTCCTCAATGAGAATTTTTTGTGTGCAGAAGTGAGGATCAATTCCGCGAATGTCGGAGATTTTCCAAGCGATAGCTCTTTTATGCTTCTTTAACACGGCGATAAGTCGGGCTCTTTCTTCTTCTTTCAGGTCCTTCGCGATGATGACCGGTAACTTCTCGTTGTCTTCAAGGAAAACGTACTCAAGATGAGGCGGTAGGTCCTTAAGCTCGAGAGTAGGAGGATCCTTAATAGATGGTGAAACTAACGATGGATCATCATTAGTCACCTCTATAGGAGAAGGAGAAGCAACCGGGTCTTCATTGAGAAGTCTCTCAATAGTACGAATGTCTTCATCCCAATCGGTGGACGAATTATCATACTTAATATCGAGAGGACCCAAGCTAGCTTCGAAATCATCCAAGTCACTTTCTCCAAAAGGAGTCAATGCCGGAGCAATTGAGGCAACGGTCTCAACATTGGGAAGAGAGGTAGGAATACTTTTACAAGCATCTTTGAAGTGTTCTTCACAAGCCTCATCAAGAACGTCAATACAATTAACACTCTCGTTGGAATAAGGCTGTTTAGACAACTTTCCCATGTTGAAGACAATTTTATCGTCACCCACTCTCATGATAAGCTCACCAGCTTCGACATCGATGAGAGTGCGACCGGTCCTCAGGAATGGACGTCCAACAATTAATGGCACACGAGGGTCCATGTCATAGTCGACGACGATGAAATCGGCAGGAAATGTGAATTTGTCGACTCCAACAAAGACGTCTTCGGCTATCCCCACTGGATAAGCAACAGTACGGTTAGCTAATTCCAAAGTCATTTTGGTGGGGACTAGCTCAGGGAGAGATAATTGCTTCCAAACGCTAAGAGGCATTAAATCAATACTGGCACCTAGATCGGCTAGGGCCATGCAATTCTTTACTCCCGGGAAGTTACAAGGGATTAAGAAACGACCCGGATCACCAAGCTTGGTTGGCAATTTCCTTAAGAGGACTGCAGAGCAATTCTCATTAAGTTGGGTGTTAGCAATATCAAGAAGCTTCTCCTTGTCGCTATGAAGATCTTTGAAAATTTTCGCATACTTGGGCATGTGAGCGAGAGCCTCAGCGAAGGAGATGTTAAAATTCAATTTTTTAAACATTTTTAGAAAGTTTGAAACTTGAATATCATCCTTGATTTTGAGCTTCTCTTTCCTCAACCTTGAGGGATAAGGTATATCGGAAGAAGAGGAAGGCTTTGGGATCAAAGGATCACTCACATCCTTGGGTGGAGGAGGGGTAGAAGTAAGAGGCGGAGAAATTGGGGGAGGAGAAGGATGAGGAATAGGAGCAGGTGACTCGTTCTCCTTAGTCACAACCACCGGTGGAGGTATAGGAAGCTCGGGTTCCTTGGTACCTTTGCCACTGCGAGTGGTGATTGCTTTCATCTCCCCTCTTGGATTCGCAACGGTGTTACTCGGAAGAGTACCCGAAGAAGAGGGTTGATTACCTTGGAAGAAACTAGCCATCATGTTTTTTAAGTCATTCGTTTGACTATCCAAAGTGTTTCTCATGTCGGCTCTCAGATCGTTCCCTTGTTTCACCAGGTCGGCTTTCAAGTTGAGCACTTCCCGCTGAAGATTTCCCACGATCACATCGTTAGTCCTCATGTAGGTTTCCACGTCTTGGTGTAAAGCGGTGGGTTGGTTGGGAGGAGCATTGTATGCGGGTGGTTGATAAGCAGGTTGCTGGTAAATTTAGTTGTTTCTTTGAGGTGGTTGTTGTTGTTTGTGAGGTGGTATGTATGGTGTACGAGGTTGTTGTTGTTGTTGAGGAGGGCGATTGAGGTTTTGTTGTTGGTTCGGGTTGCTAGGAGGAAAACCAGGTGGTGAGAGATAGTTGTTAGAGCGGTAGCTAAGCAAGTTACGGTCACCTTGAGGTCGAGCTTGATAAGCAGGTTGAGGATAGGTACCGTATGCGGCATTCACGTTCTCAAAAGGGTAGTCTTGGGTGGCGGTACAAGTGGTGTAAGAGTGAGGACCCCCGCATATCTCACATGGTTGGCTAACAACATTGACTTGAGCGTTTTTAGCGTTTTTAGCGTTGATGCTGTTGGTGTTGCTGGCGGTTTGGGTAGCAAGCCATTCAAGAAGCGCAGTGATTTTGTCAAGTCGCTTATCGCTGTCACTAGTACTAGCACTAGCGACATTAGTCCGAACACTCTTGGTTTGCACACGAGACTTATTTTCAATAATATCCCAAGCAGCATTGGAAGACTTAGCCAAACGATTACCCCCCGAGGCACTGTTTAGTGAATCTTGGTCATTCATGTTTAAACCATTATAAAAAGTATTAATTTGGTGCACTTTGGTAAAACCATGTTGTGGGCATTTTCTCAAAAGGTCTTTGAAACGGTCCCAAGATTCACTAAACGACTCATCGTACTTTTGTTCAAAATTGATAATTTCTTTCCGCAAAGCGGTAGTACGAGAGGGTGGGAAAAAGTAGTTGATAAACTTGGTCTCCAAATCCGTCCACGAAAGAATACTTTGTGGCGGTTCCTTAGCAAGCCAATGTCGGGCTTGTCTCTCTAAAGAAAAGGGAAAAAGTTGTAAACGGATTACCTCTTGTGGAACACCATTGAATTTGACCGTATTCGTGAGTTGTAGAAATCTCTTGATGTGGTCATGAGGATCATCAATGGTACGCCCCAAGAATGGTTGAGCAGAGACCATCTGGATAAAGCCGGATTTGAGCTCAAAATTGTTGGCTGCAATCGCTGGTATGACAATTGGATCATTGTTACCATCTACATGTGCTTGCAGAAGTTCAATCATCGGGCGATTATCCGGTAGAGGCTCATTGTGGTTGTTATTATTGTTGTTGAAAGGTGGGTTGTTATTGTTATTATTGTTTTGAGGTGGGTTATTGTTGTTGTATTGTACACCGGCCATGTCTAAGTCTTCGAGAGGCTCGGGCTCTTGATAAGACGTTGATCGTGTACGCATGCACCTGCAAAAGAACTAACAAGGCAAAAACAAAGCAGAAATATTTTTGGTTTTTATGTTTTTTTTTTAATTTTTAGGATTTTTGAAAATTTTATATTTTTTTGTTGTTTTTTGAAAATTTTTATGAAAAAGTAACGTTCACGGGGAACGGATCCCAAAATCCAAGTTCTCACAAAAAACTGTTGATCTTAACGAGAAGAGTCGGCAGCGGCGCCATTTGATACAAGAGATTTTACTTGATGAAAGTTCGTTTCTCGTTATCTCCTCGAATTGATCACAGCTCAAAGTGGAATGATTTGTTCTTGGTGACAAAAAGTGGGTTTGGATTTCTATTCTATTAAAAAGCTAAATGAGTGAAGTAACTAAAAAGTAAGCTAAAAGGAATTAATTAACAAAGATAAAACTTGAATAAATCCTTACTCGGAATAAAAATCTATGCTGAATAATAACTGCTACTCGGAATACAAGTCTATTCGGAATAGAACCCCCTATGCGGAATGTTGGACAATGCGGAATATAGCTTGCTATTCGGAATAATGATCCCTATGTGGAATAATTTGTTATGCGGAATAAAAGGACCATTCGGAATATCAAAGGTTATGCGGAATAATAGCTCAATTCGGAATAGTTGGTTCTATGCTGAATAATATGCTATTCGGAATAAACAAGGTTACGCGGAATAATATTGTTATCCGGAATATGTAAATATTCCGGATTAAGGAAAAAGAAATTAGGCTATGTGGAATAAATGAATATTCCGGATAAAGGAAAAATAAACAGACTATTCGGAATATATAGATATTCCGAATAAGGGACGAAATGAACAGCTTATGCGGAATAATCTGGGGATGAAGAACAGCAACAGAAATTTAAACAGGGGACACGAATTTAATCCAAATCGAGCCAAATAAACAAAAAGGTTTAAACCAAACTAACCAATAATCATCTATTTACCATAAGGATCAAATCCCAATCATAAAAACACAAAATCAACAACTTTTGAAGATCAAACCAACTAAATAAGAACTTAAGAACTTTGAACAAAAGATGATGATGAACAAGAGGAATGAAAAGATTAAATGAAAACTTGTATTGATGATTAAGATTCAGTAAACAAAAGGAAAGGATCAAACTTACAAGATTAAAGAAGAAATCAAAGAAGATGAAAACCACTCCTTAAGGGAGATGGTTTCCTACGAACTAGGAAAAGTGTAACTGAAAACTAAAACTAGGTGCCAAATTTTTGTGAAGGATTTCCTTTTATAGGCTAAGTGGTTGGTTGGTAAGTGGGCTTTCTCCCTTTCTTCTTGTCTTCTCGTCTTTTTAGAAAAGTTGGCGTTTTCGATTCTGATTCGGGATTTGTCGACGATTAAATTCAACTCGTCTTTTAATTTCTTCGTTTAATAGACTTGAGTTTCTTCGACATATGTAAATCTTCCATCTTTGGTCCTTTTCTTCGATAAATCTTCAGATAGGCCCATTGACTTCAAATCTTTTGCATCTCTTGGACAATAGACTTGTCTTGAGTCTTTTTCTTCGAATAAACCCGTGCAATCCCATGTTTTCTTCAATATTCATCCGGTTAGCTCTGAAAACACATTAAACACAAAAACCACGCATAATTCCAAACAAATGATATTAAACACGCGTTTTGGTCTTGTTTTAGTAAGAAATAAGTGGTAAAAGGATGGGTGTTTTCACACCTATCAGTATGACTTGGGAACAAGAGAGCGATGATCTTGGACGTGTTGAGTGGTAGACACCAAATCAAGTGGATTAGCAGTCTTTGCTACCCTTTCAGCTCGAAGTTCATTTGCCTCATTCTGAAATTGTTTTAAAATGTCAAAGAGCGTGTGATAGTTGACCTCGTCTAACTTATTTTGTTGTTTCACCAAAGTTACAAATCGTGTCCACTCTGGTTGAAGTTGATGTAGAAATTGCACATTGACTTGCATGGTGGAGACTTCCAAGTAGTTTCTTGTCATGTCATTCATCATCTTATAGAATCTTGAATAATATGAATCAATTTATTCCCCATCCAAGGAAGTAAACTTACCAAAGTTCCAAAACAAGTTGTTTTTGACATCTTGTTTGTTTAGTGATTCTCCTTGTTGCACACGTTCAATGGAAAACCACATTTCTTTTCTAGTAAAGCATGCATCAACCATTGAGTAAATATCATCCCCAATCCCACTTAGAATCATCTAGATTGCTTCCTTCTTTGCATCAATCCAAGCACGGTTCTCTTTTGAAGTATTCTCTTATGTTTCCTTAATAGTCTGCTCAGCGGAACTTGGCGTCATGTCGGTTGCTGGAGTTGCAGGAATGGTGATTGTAGTGAGAGTATAGGGTCCTTTTGATGCAACGTCGGAAAAGATCACCATTTGGTCTTGTATCAAGATATCGAATAAAATGTGATTGCCATTGAGCATATCGACCAGTCACGAGCATTGGTGGTCTCTCTTTGTTACCCGACACCATGATGTTGTTGTTCGTCACACGATACTCTGTAGTAGAATCTATCTTGATAATCTCTGAATGTTGAAATGAATATGGATCTTAAGTAGATGTTGTAGTGATTGTTGTTGAAGAGAAAAGTTGTTGAATTCCCTAATAATGTCTTCTTAGAAAACCAAAAATTCTAAGACTAAAAAACTCACAATTAAAATTTTTCAAATTCACGTTTTTTAGAAAATCTCAGAAAATATTCCGCAGTAATTCACACCACAAGATCTCGCAATATTCAAGACGTTATAAGATTTCGCAATAATCTAGAATTAACAGATCTCGCAATATCCTCAAAATCAAATTTCTCGCAATACTCTAGAATTAACAGATCTCGCAATAATCACCCAACTTTCCGCAACAAGCAAGAATTAACAGATCTTGCAATATGCTTACACTTTACGCAATAACCAGTTTTCGTAATAAGCACTTTTCGCAATAACCACTTTTCGCAATAATCTCTTTTCACAATAATCATTTTCGCAATAACCACTTTTCGCAATAACCAATATTTCGCAATACCCAATACTTCTCAATAACCAATATTTCACAATAATCTGTTTAAACCCTAATTATTGCGAAAATTGTCACTGAAATATTCTGCAATAAGTAGAAGTATTCGGCAAAAATTGCTGTTTTTCGAGATTTTATGCCAAAATCAAGCCAAATGACCAAAATTTTTGCGTTTTTCACCAAAGCAACTATCCCAAGTCCCTACCACAACTATGTAGGAGATTTCTATGAGGATTAAGAACACGAAAAACACAAAAAAAAATTGCGACGTGAGGTTTGATGATCAAAGACTCACGAGCACAACAAAAACAATCACTAATCTACCCCGTGGCGATTGATACCAATTGTTGTCCCATAATTTATGATGATAGATTAAATAAATAAGACGGAAAAGAGATGAATTTTAGAGAGATAAAGTAGAGAGAAAAAGTATGTGAAACTTAGGGAGGATTAGATTAAGAAAATGAAATGGCTAACCCTTCCTAACATGCTAGGAAGGGCTTTATATAGTCCGCCTACATGTGGACTTTGTATGGACTATATTGTTTGGGTCGGGCTTGAATAAATGCTTAGTACCTTGAAAGAGGCCTTTTAAGCTAGCCATCAAGCCCGTATTGTCACGACTATAATACTACCTGTTACAATGTTCTAATAAACGATACATAATAAATCTATGACCGATCATTCTTGTTTGACTCAATATTTTGAGGCTAACAAGATGCTTTTGTATTATATGCTATTATGTAAGACCAATGTTATATGTTGGGTTTATTCATGATCATGACTAGTACTCATGTGAATGGATAGATTTCTTGTCATCTAGTAAATGAATCTTGTTATTCACTTTTGTCGCGATGAGTGGAATAAAGCATATAACAACTCTTACATAATCTCATCTATTACTTTAGTTATTGAAAAGCATAAACCATTCTTAATGCTTTTGGTATGACATGATCTTAAGTCAGATTTTTGTTATATTAATTAGATGTTACGTGTACGACTAGTAATCGACATGTTGTCTTGCATTGTTTATGTGCTCATATTCATCATTGTTGCCTATCTTTCATGTGGTTGTGACCTTAACTAAACGCACTTTTAAAATAATTTGATAAGTATATCTTTAGAACTTGTGAAACTCTAGAGGTAATTGTTTTATATTCTATAACACCAATCCCGTGGAACGAACTGGACTTACCTTAACACTATGCTATACATGATAGGGTATACTTGCCCGTGTTTGTGTTTCTAGTCAATTGTGTGGTAATATCTTGTAATAAAAATCTAAGACTTGCAAGCAAACATCAAGTTTGGCGCCGCTGTCGGTGATTGATTTGTTATTAGTTTAAAACATTCTGAAATACTTGGTAAACATAAATTTCTAAACACGCCATACAGATTTCTGGCAATCTGAAAGATTTTAACAAAACAGAACAAAAGTGCGCCGCACATTCCAAAAGTGCGCCACACATTCCAAAAGTGCGCCGCACATTTCTGTCGAATTTGCAAAAATGTTGGTAGAAACAATCTCAAAACAACACTAAAACCTTTTACTCTCAACACGTACTGCTGAAAACATGAGAATTTCTTTGTGTGTACTTATGCTTTTTGAGCTTTTGTGTTTGTTCATATTACATTTAAAGAAAAACCAAAAATATTTGCTTTCAAATTTTTATTTTATATTTTATTTGCTCTTTGGTAGAATAATTTACTTTGGTATGTCTTGTAAAACCCGCATGCTTTTACCATGAATAGTACCCTTAGTAACGTACGTACATTTAAAAACTTTCCTTTTATAGCTTGAACATGTGTCACGATTAGGAATTACAGAAGTTATGTATGTATAATTTTACGACAAGTATTAAGTACATGTTAATACACGATAATTATTATCAATAATAATTATAATCACGAACATGAAATCATGAACGTAAGAATCACGAACATATAATTATGTATTTACGTATATTACTAATACGATAAATATCGTTACGTACAAGTAATTATGAATAACACGAATAATTAAACGTAACACGTAAACACGAACACACGAACACGTAATAATTAGACACGGAAAAGGCTTCGGGTTTCCTTGGTGGGCCCATTAGCCGCGGCACAAGGAGAAGAGAAAGGCCCAGCCCATTTGATTTTTAGTAAGAAACAAATAAAGGAAAACATTATTTCACTTTATAGAAGATTTTAAAGAAAACTAAAAACCCTAAATCTCTCTCTCTCTCTCTCTCTCCTTAGGCCGCCGGCAAGAAAATGCCACAAGGGTGTTTGGTTGATTTTAATTAAATAAATCATAAGAGTGTGTTCGTGTGATTAAGATCTATTCATCCCACGTGTTTTAGTAATCCGTAACCCTTTTGTTTTTTTGTTTTATTTAATTAATCATAACATGAACATGTAATTAAATAAACACATGATAAAAACATGTCATGGGATCAAGGGGTAAATTAAAAGGGTGTTTCGGGTTTGTTTGTTTCGGCCGCCAAACAAACCGAGAGCCTCAAGGCTCTCAGCGTCGTTGGTTCGCACCACCAACCAAGACCTAGGTCTTGGTGGTGTTTGGGTTCGGTCGACAGTAGGGACAAGGCACCCCAACATGCGTCGGGGGTGTCCTTGTGGTTTCGGTTGGTCTCGGCAGCAACAGCCCCACCACCGGCTTAAGTCGGTGGCTATTTCAGGAAAGCAGGGGGAACCGTAGTGTAGGCAGCAGGGGCCACCGGCACACAGCCGGTGGGAACCCTTGTGGTGTCAGCGGCTAGCCGAGAGCAAGACCACCGGTACACAGTCGGTGGCAGCATACCGAAAGCAGGGGCAACCGGCTCAGCCGGTTTGCCACTGTATTTGGAGGTTTGGTTCAGACCGGTTCAAGGGTTCACGAGTCCGGTTCACGACACGTTTAATTATTTAATTATACGGGTCCGGTTCATAAATAATTTTTACAAGTCTAATTAATTTAACAAGTGTATTATTTTTACAAGACAAATAAATTAAGTAATGTATGACTTATAATTAATTTAATTAAACATGAAACTTAGGTTATTATTATTATTAAATAATACATGTTTTTAACCAAAGTATTTATTTAGTTATTTTACACTATAGTATTAATTAATTATTAAACTTGACATATAATTAATTAATAATCATGACTTAGGTTATATTAATACAGTATTAATACATGATTTAACCTAAGTATTTTATACACTTTAATTTAATTAAAATCATGCTTATATTTAATTAAATTATGTAACCTATAGTTTATTTAATGAACATAATATTATTAATAAACTATATACTATAACTACATGACTTATGATATTAATCCAGCTTAATTCTAAATATGGAAACTTTCTAATTCAGGAAACTTACTATTTTTAGAAACTTTCTATTTTTAGAAACTAATCTATTCTAAGCAGTAGATCTATTTTTGGAAACTTTCTATGTTTGGAAAATTCTATTTTAGGAAACCTGCTATTTTTAAAAAGTTACTTATTATTACACAACAAGTATAATAATACAAGGAATACAAGTAATACTTAATCAGAATATACAGAATGCATGATAAACACAGCATAACATTAAAATCAGTAAAACAAGACATGAACATATAAAACAAGCTAAGACATGATATAAAACCAGTTATGTACTCAGTAATCAGAATACTTATACACGTATATTATTTATGTAGCATTAGTGAGATCGAAGTAGGACTCTCTTCCGTTCGTCTTCTTCGTTCACTGGACATAAGGTACGGATTTCCCGTCCTTTGAGTATGGATATTCTTTCCTTATTAGGATTCCCCGTCTGCAGCCAACTGTTTTCCTAGTATTTGTTTTATATGTTTGATACTTATGTTAGATTAAGAGCCTAAGCCATATACATGCATGACCAGTGTCACCTAGTTATGGAGTTACCATAACCATAACACTGGAGGCAGCAGTGTTATGACTTCCCCACGGCAGAGTGATTGCTCGTGGCGTCCCTTTTTAGTTTTGGCCATTATATTATATTATCATGTGGGGCGTATGGGTGCATCCTAGTTACATGTTTAGTAGTATTATCAGAGTGAATACGATGTGTCTCTTGCATCCTTCACTAGGAGCTGATCCCTCCTACCCAAACTATTTAATTAGAGACAACCCCTCTAATTGCATGACGAGGTCTCCCCTCCAAGTATTCTTTCACGGTGGAACCTCATGACCTATATGGGCTATTTGGCTAACTACTTAAAACAGATTTTCATGGAAACATAAATCTTTTCAAACTATAAAACCAGTTTTATGAATATAAATCAAGATATCTTAGAACTTATGATATTCCGCTGCTATTAGTCTTATATGCTTACTTTATTCCATGTCATACTAGTATATCCGTGCACTGAGCGTTATGCTCAGCCGTTACTTTCCTTTCCATGTCCCAAAACGACATGTACCCAAGGACGTTCTCGAGCATTTGGAGGAAGTGCATAGGATGGAAGTTGCCATAGACTTCTTCTCCTTTTGACATATACTTATGCTTGTCTATTCTTTCCTAGTTCATTTATTTTATTTATGTTTTGGGCTTATGTTTGGGAACCGATGTTTGATTTAGGTCTTCCCTATGGTCATGTATGTTTTAGTACATATTACCTTGCATGATTTGATGACACATCATAATTACGTGTAACGACCCACTTATCAAAGTGGGTGTTACAATTATGGTATCAAAGACAAGGCTTCAACCTATAGGCTCTAAAACTCGACCTGTGACTAGCGGGTAGTCACCAAAAGCTTCCTAAGTCAACGCTTGTTATTCCACGTATTGATGTTTTCAGCACTTTGTTGTTTTAACCATGATGTTTTCATCAGTAATGTTTTACTAATATGGATGCACAACCATCATCCATACTTAGTTATGTGTCATTGTTTCATGCATGATGTTCCTTGTGAACTGTGGCTAATGTGGACTGAACCCCAGTAGTTCATAACTGGTCACATAAAATTTTTTCTATTAAGTTTTAACAGTTGAGTTTCACTCATTTATTCCATGTATCATTGTCGTAGGTTTATGACTAAGTAACGGTTGGTACAGGACTGGCCCTATTTAGTCGCATGTGCTTTTATCGAAACTTTTAACTTTAGGACCGACCCATCGGCGTCTCCTCGCCATGTCTTTTGTTTTGGGTAAACTGACCATAGGCTTTACCCTCACGCATATAAAGGTTTTCATAAACTGCATCATGCATTCACGCACTGTTTTCATGCATAAAATTTTTCTCATGATTTATTGGCATAAATATTTTTATGTCCCCTCATAAGATACTATGTCTTTTATGTCAAGTGTATTTTCATACTATCGTGGTTAACTTCATTTTCACGTTGATTATGTTGTATACTCCTTCATGTTAAGTCGTTTCATGTTTCTTCATGACGATTTCGTCTTCATGTTGATTACGTCTTACGTCTCTTTTGTTGTTTATGCTCTCATGCATGACGTTGTTGGATTTCATTTAATCCTGTTTTCATGATAGTCATGGTTGGTTTTCACTAATCATTCTTTCAGGCAAATCATCGTCAAATTTTGTTTAACCACACTTTAACGTTTCTCTATGCAACCAGAATGATGCATATGCTGGCATTGCCAGGTTATCATGATGGTTTTCTAACCGTTTAACCAAGTATTTCTCCTTTAAAATCATGACAAATGATCGAACCCATACCGATCATTTCATGTGCATTCCATGGGTTTTCCATGTACCGTATGCCATGTGTATTATACATACCGTAATCCATGTGTATTTCACTTGCTATACTTCACGAGTATTCGCTTGTCGATTCTAAATCATCTCAGGTGTACTCCACTTGCTGATATTCTACAAGGTTGCTGATGTCGCTCATAACTTGGAGATGTTACGAAAGTTGATGCTGCTGATTATTTTAGAGATGCTACGAGATGTTGATGTTGATCACAAACCTGTAGATCTTACAAGACGAAGACAAAGGCGTTAGATCAAAGCGATCGGACGAGAAGATGCTTCACCAGCAGACGAATTCTATCAATCAATGTCCCTAATTCTTAATTACATGCCACATGGTATTCAGTTGTCTTTTCAGCCATATGAGTGAGAACCGGTACCAGCCAGCCACTCAGCTGAATAGTTACATGAATCACAGTCATGAGAATGACCGTCATGGAACTAACAGACAAGACGATAGTAACCACTACTGTGACAGGAACTATCCTAGAAATCACAACAGAAGCTCCAGCCACGGACATGATCAGAAATACAAGGGGCAGTAGTCCAACCGATCCGCCAATTCTGGCATAATAACCTAAGATTTTCAATTTTATTTGTCTTACACCTCGAGACACATGTCAAGACACCATTCAAGACACATGTCTCACGTACTTTTGCTGAAGACACATGTCAAGACACCAGTCAAGACACATGTCTCACGTACTTTTGCTAAAGACACATGTCAAGACATCAGTCAAGACACATGTCATAAGCACTTTTCTCAAGACACAAGTCAAGACACATGAGTCACGTCTTTTCTAGAACATCCCTAAGAAATTCAGGGTGCCCTCCAAGGGGTATATCCATTTTTTCGTGCCATGTATTAATCAGGCCACAAGAATTTCAGTACCTTCGCCGGCGTATTAGTGGCATTTGGACACGCGGATAGGCAAAACACATTCAGTGAGACCTATCATGTTTGCTTCATGAAATTTTCATTTTGATTTCATATACCATATACCCAAGAACATAAAGGACACCATTCGTATCACCCATGTATACGAAGGTTTTCCTCCAATCTAATGATAAGAACCAATGTGCTAACGAACTTACCTCGGACAGATACGAGTTGAATTTAATCCTAATTATGGATTACGAACAGCACACCATGCTATGATTCATGATTATGTACAGTAATGTTCAGGCTCCTGAATACATTCAGCATGGTTTTCCATCAAGAAAATCAGTACAAATTATCTATACCTTACAAGCACGTGCTTTGTTAGCCATGGCTGCTGAAATTTTCTAGTTGTCAGTTGAGACACGACCACTGAAGTTCTTTTACGCATAACCAGTTAATTATTCCAAAATCTTCCCATACATTCCAAAAGAACCTTCAAGGAGAAGGACGGTAACATGAGATTATGTGTCGACTACCGTCGATTTAAACAAATCACCATTCATAACCGTTATTCTCCTCGATGTATTGACAACATGTCCAATCGACTTTAGGGTGTTAAGCACTTTTCCAAGATCGGATTCATGACCATGCTGCCAATCGAGTGAAAGAGCAGGACATTTCCATGACTGCTATTCGTACACGACTCGGTCATGCTAGATTCATGATTTTATGTTAGTCTCATAAATGCTCCAGCAACATTATGGACTTAATAAATTGAGTTTCCATGAACTCATAAACAAATTCATCAGTGTTTTCATCAAGGACAACCTGATTTTCTCTAAGTCTAGAGAAGAGCAGGATGACCATATTTGCACTATGTTGCAAATTCTACGACAGGAGAAATTTCACCATAAAGTTTTCTAATATAAATTCTGGTTGATTATAGTGACACGCTGAATCACATGGATTCTCAAGGTTAATCTTACCATGACTCAGCTTATGCGTGAAGGTGAGAACCCTACATTACATTAGATGTTCCAGAAAATCCTACGCTAAGAGAAGTCTAATTTCGGAGACTCGGAGTTTCGCAAACTTCTATGTATCAAGTTTCTACAAAGCAAGATACAGTTAAGTTCATATCTAAGTACCTGACATACCAACAGGCTAAGATAGAACACCAACAGACTAGGATGTTTTTCCATCATCAGAAATTGTGAATAGAAATGGGACAAGATCTTCATGGATTTTGGTAGCCAGATTATAGCAAACTCAGAAGAAGCATGATGTTATCTAGGTTATTGCCAACACTTTGATCAAGTCTGCAGAATCCTTACATCTGCAAGGATTCAGAACCAACAGATTGATCAAACATGTTCCAGCCAAGGCTCATCCGATCACTTGGTAATCCCTCAGCTAATGGGCCAGACAAAGGTTCGCATTTGTGCTCCTTATTTACCTTCACGTCCTTGTTCTAATCTTACGACTTGCTTTCACACTTACGTTCATGACGCTATTCACGCTCATGATCGTATCATGGCTTACGATTTTACGTTCATTTTCGTGCTGGGAAGTGTTGCAAGAACTTGAGAAACTAGACTCAAGTTTAGTATAAGTCTCTATCCTTAGACAGACGTTTCACGCCACATTCCACGTCTCACCTTATAGGGTTTGGCGTTACCGCCGCCGTTATTCTATGTTCATGATATGTTTCACATGTCATGTTCATTCCACGTTTCTCATATCACGTTCACGATATGTTACACGTATCACTGATCACCATATGTTTCTTATATTATACCCACCATTGTGACCAAGATTTATCGTTATTTTCGCCAAGACCTTTTAGAGGACCGTTCTGGGCGGGAAGCCACTTGGAACGGAGGAGTACATCTGGACTTCTTATCTGTTTTCTCTTATTGATTAGATACGTTCTTTCAGTCACGTCACGTTCCATGTCCTTTTTAGCCATGTCACGTTCCACGTTCCCTTCTACCATATCACCTTCATATTCCGTTATCTTACATACCCTTCCAGTTTGATTCGGGTATGTTCCTCTTTCAGTTTATTATTTATAATTCGGGGACGAATTATTCTTTTTAGGGGGGAAGAGTTGTAAAACTCGCATGCTTTTACCATGAATAGTGCCCTTAGTAACGTACGTACATTTAAAAACTTTCATTTTATAGCTTGAACACGTGTCATGATTAGGAATTACAGAAGTTATGTACGTATAATTTTACGACAAGTATTAAGTACATGTTAATACACGAGATTTATTATCAATAATAATTATAATCACGAACATGAAATCATGAACGTTAGAATCACGAACATATAATTATTTATTTACGTATATTACTAATACGATAAATATCGTTACGTACAAGTAATTATAAATAACACGAATAATTAAACGTAACACGTAAACACGAACACACGAACACGTAATAATTAGACACGGGAAAAAGGCTCCGGGCTTCCTTGGTGGGCCCTATTAGCCGCGACACAAGGAGAAGAGAAAGGCCCAGCCCATTTGATTTTTAGTAAGAAACAAATAAAGGAAAACATTATTTCAGTTTACAAAAGATTTTCAAGAAAACTAAAAACCCTAAATCTCTATCTCTCTCTCTCTCTCTCTCTCTCTCCTTAGGCCGGCGGCAAGAAAACACCACAAGGGTGTTTGGTTGATTTTGATTAAACAAATCATAAGAGTGTGTTCGTGTGATCAAGATCTATTCATCCCACGTGTTTTGCTAATCCGTAACCCTGTTGTTTTTTTCTTTTATTTAATTAATCATAACATGAACATGTAACTAAATAAAAGCATGATAAAAACATGTCATGGGATCAAGGGGTAAATTAAAAGGGTGTTTCGGGTTTGTTTGTTTCGGCCGCCACACAAACCGAGAGCCTCAAGGCTCTTGGCGTCGTTGGTTCGCACCACCAACCAAGACCTAGGTCTTGGTGGTGTTTGGGTTAGGTCGACAGCAGGGACAAGGCAACACGACATGCGTCAGGGGTGTCCTTGTGGTTTCGGTTGGTCTCGGCAGCAACAGGCCCACCACCAGCTTAAGACGGTGGCTATTCTAGGAAAGCAGAGGGAACTGCAACGCATGCAGCAGGGGCCACTGGCACACAGCCGGTGGGAACCCTTGTGGTGTCAGCGGCTAGCCGAGAGCAAGACCACCGGCACATAGCCGGTGACAGCATACCAAAAGCAGGGGCAACCGGCTCAGCCGGTTTGCCATTGTTTATGGAGGTTTGGTTCGGACCGGTTCAAGGGTTCACGGGTCCAGTTCACGACACGTTTAATTAGTTAATTATACGGGTCCGGTTCATGAATAATTTTTACAAGTCTAAATAATTTAACAAGTGTATTATTTTTACAAGATAATTAAATTAATTAATGCATGACTTATAATTAATTTAATTAAACATGTTTTTATACTATAGTATTAATTAATTAGTTATTTTATACTATAGTATTAATTAATTATTAAACATGATATATAATTAATTAATAATCTTGACTTAGGTTATATTAATATAGTTTAATACATGATTTAACCTAAGTATTTTATACACTTTAATTTAATTAAAATCATGCTTATATTTAATTAAATCATGTAACCTATAGTTTATTTAATGAACAGAATATTATTAATAAACTATATTGTGACAATCCGTCAATTTATGGTTGATATTTTTATTCTCAATATTTATTTGAAAACATTATTTTAATGTTACAATATGAACTCACTTATTTTTGGGAAGTAAACTGAATTTACGTCTTGAAGTAGCGTCGACTACGTCTAAACCGGAGGATTCTACGTTACGTGCTTACGTTTACATACACCGTCTTTGGTGACAGTCCGACATTTCAGAAAATAAATTTATCCGTGAATATTATTTTGGAGTTTTAAATTTGTGTTGGTTCATAAACTCACAAATTTACGAGAAGAGATTAGGACTTACGATTTTATTTTAACGTCCTTTACGACTAAACCAGAAACCTTAGGATTACGTATTTACGTTTTCGAACTCCGTTTTTGATGAGACATTTTTTATTGGATTCGTTTTGTGACGTTGATTCATAATTAATAAAAACGTTTTTCGTAAAACGACCCGGGGGCACGCAAATCGAGGAAACTAGAATCGAGGAATACCCGTAAATTAGTGGGATGAGACAAGTATACACTTGTCCCACCCCACTATATGGGAAGGCTACACAAGTGACACCACACTTGTGATGTGTCAAGCTTGTAGCAACAAGCTTACACTTGTTGCTTAAGGCTTACAAAGTAAGCTACATTTCCCACTAACCTAACAAAACCACCTCAAACTTTCCATTAGCTTCCATTCTTACATGCAAAAACCACACAACACTCCTCCCTCTCTCTAAAATTCGTCCCATATCCACCAAGAACACCCTCATTTAATCAATTTTAACCACAAACATTTGTTATAATTAACATATGTTAATCTCCATTCAAAGAGATGAAGATTGGTGCAAGTTTTAACATCCAAGGAGATGTTTTGTTGGTGTCTTGGGGCTGATTTCTCAAGGAGTTTTCATGAAGAACAAGGGCTGATTTTTGGAGGAATCTACAAATACTTGGTGATCCTAGAAGTGGTGTTAATATCTCATAAGATTGGTTACCCAAAACCATGTCTTGTTCATCCAAAAGCTCATCATTTCATCACTTTGGTGGTATAAAGATTGTCCTCCTCATCCTCTTGATATTTTTGATTATGTAATCTTGTATTTCTTTAACTTATGTATATTTATATGATGATGAATGATGATTAAAAATGTTATGTGGGGATTTGATGTTGATAAATATGATTAAAAAGGTGAAAAAGTATAAGAAACAAGGTCAAAATCTTGATTAATTTATATGGCTGTATAAAACAGTAAAGAACCAGGTCATGGACTGATAAAATGATGAAGTAGAATGGATTTACAGTAAGCTATGAGTCTTGTACACATGTGAGAGTTGGCCATGCAATGGAACCAAAATAATGAGTGAGATATGATCAAAACAAGTTTAGGGTATAAATCTGAAGTTACTGTTTTGGACGATTTTTAGAAAATATTTAGAAGATGATTCAACAGTATCTATAATAGAGTTAAATGTAGCTCATATCATTTAGTTTATGTGATAAAAATTTGAGCTTCTATCTCCATGTAGAACTCAAGATATGGCAGTTTTGGTGAAAGTGAAGATAAAAATCAGATTTTTGGAAATTAAAGAATAATACTATTATATAAGCACTCAAATTTTAATAGTATAAAATATAATTAAAACCCACTAACTCATGAATTTTATTTATAAAAATATGTACAATAATAAATAAGTGGACATTTTATAAAAATGGTAACTTGTTATGTTTTATAAGATATAAAACTATAAACATGATTTTTACGACTTTTTCGGCTATTGCCGTAAAATTAACGTTTTTGTTAAATAAAACTTAGATGGTTGGACCCGTCTAATGAAAACTTTATAAAACTTATATACTGATATATATACATGTATAACAAGTAAAAACCAATAAAACCCGAAATATAGGGCATACGGACATTAACGAGCTAAGTAAACATATTGGACTAATACTTGGGCTAATAATTGGACTAAATAAGATAAACACCCATAAAAGAACTTATTGGGCTTAACCCATTTGGGCCCAACTTGTAAAGTGTAGATACTGATAATGTAAGTATAACAAGGATTAATACAAGTTAAGAACTTATAATAGGCTTATTGGACCTAAAACACGTAAATAGGTAAAACGAGAAAACTAGTATAAACGTTATCAACACATAACTCTAAAATGAGTAAACGAGAATATGTAAACCCACTTGATCATCATATATATATAATCATCATATGTATACATAATTGTTATTTTTATAAAGTCATTGGACAAACGTCTAAGACCGAGTATTATTTGTCTAGGTTTCCGTGATTGAAGCACGTACCGTACATCCGAATCGCCGATAACCGCCTTCCCACATCAACGTGAGTTCATAGCCTCGCACTCTTTTAAATGTTTTTTTATAAATGTTTTATAAACCCGCGAGGGAGATTGCATGTTAGTTTTTATAAAATAGGACACCATTTGTCCCGATTGTTTGTTTATTGATTTGGACCCGAATGATTGAATGACCCGATTGTATGACCCGATAAATGATTAAAGGACCCGATAGATGAAATAAAATGGATTATTAAAGTTAGGTTATGTCACTAAAAGTCCCATTAGCATGAATTGTGAACTACCGGGAGTTGGTAGACGCTTATGCATTTAATAGCACTATTTGGGGACGATCACCCCAGTTCGCGCCTTGACGGTTGATCCCCGTCGTGCCACATTGATTGGTAAGCGAATTTATGTATGAGAAGATTTCCATAGCGTGACCTTTGTGACGACACGCTACTTTAGATGGGCAAAATTTGTATCGGGTTAGCTACCCGTTGTTGGTTTAGTAAGGTAACAATGTCATGCGGCTTATAATAATCCAAAACACCGAAATACTATTAGACGCTTCGAATTACGATGTATTGCCTGACTAGCAATACAGGGTCATACTACTGATATTATGTTCGTGTTTTGGTTTTCATAACCATATTCTTATAACGGTTTTTATTTAATCTATACAACGTTGCGAAACGTATTGTATGATGTTTTTACGACATTGGCTCGTATAATGATTTTTAAGGCAAATGCCTACATTATGATTTTCGATAAGGATTTGTATAAAATGACTTTGGCTATTTTATGGCCTATTAAAATGATTTGTACAAAATGATTTTCGGTAATAACTTTATACCGATATTATATTGATGGTTTATTAAACTCTATGAATTCACTCGGCGTTATCGCTGACCTTTTCTTTTAACATGTTTTATCTCAGGTACTTGAAGGTAATTCTCGGGAAGACGACAAGAATTCATGGCCCGCACTTAAACAATATTTTCCATTCAAATACTTTATAAAACTTTGTATGAAATAATATGACTTGGGACCGATGTAACTTTGATATTTATGAATGGAAATGCTTTATTATTAAAACGACGCGACTTTTAAGCGTTGTCTATGATGTGAGTAATGTGCTATCCCGTAACACCAACTAGTCTTCCGCTGTATTGAGTTGTATAAATTTGGGGGTGTTACAGTTTGGTACCAGAGCTCTCGTTATAGAGAACGAAAGATTTTTAAAACCAAGGTTTTGAATAAAACATTTCAAAATCTTTTAACTATAAACATTTTTCTAAAAATGTCTAAAAATCTTTTGACTATAACGGTGCCGAAGAATTCCCGAGTTACCGACAAGGCCAAGACTGAGAAGTGTTATTTTAATATATATATGTAACTTGGATTATATATATATGATGTAATTTTATTACATGATTGTTTGATGATTATTTTGATTTTTATACGAGGTATTTATACGACGTAGATTGTCACAAGAAACCCTAAATCCCCTAGTAAATTAATCGAAGCTATTCTCGTAGGAATTCTAGCTATCCTAGATCTAAACCAAGTTGTGGATATTTATGATCCCGACAAAATGGTTGATATTCGTAGAAATGTAGATAGTAGTTGATTGTGATATTAAGAAGAATTGGCGAGATTAAATCTGATATCGATGTCATGACGATCTTTCCTTATAGAGTGGAGTTTGATAAAACGTCACCACCTAGAAAGATGTCATCTGATTCGTTGTCATCCAATTCTTAAATTGAAATCGAAAGGGTGAATGTTGCACTTGAGGCTGTTATTGGAACCATTACCCAAAAGCCTCATGCCACTAATACCTTTCCGAGAAGTATAAGTTGAATGATCAAGTCATTTCATATTAATGACTCATTTGATAATTATTGTTGTAAGAGATATAGGATTGGAAATTAAGTGTTGATTCATATCGAGCTTTTATTGCCCTTTTAAGGTCTATGAATAAGATTGAAAGTATTGGAGATTGAGGTAGGGTATCGAATTGAGTATAAAATTGGTTGAAACTTAAATAAATAAAAGTAAAACTTAACCTATATGGAATATGAGATTGTTAAGAGGAAGTCAATAAGTTTTGTGAATGAATTATAAGGTTTTAATTGATTGTAGGTTTGTGTTAAGGGTTGTTCCTAGGCCATTGTCCACTAATGAGGATGCCCAGTGTCCAAGAAATTAATTGAAGAAATCTTCTTCTGAATTGAGACCGATGGATCTTCTGGGACATGTGGAACACCTAATGACTATTGTAGATTAGTATTCATTGTGGTATCTTTTAAATATCCCTAACTTAACTGAGATATCAGTTGGTAGGATGAGTCCTGAGAATTGTATGACATAGTGACACGTAATGTGTTACGGTACAATTTTGACTTGTTTGTGATTAATGAAAAGACTACCTTTGATTACTAAATTCTACATGTATCGATGTTATCTATCCTTTATTGCTTCATCCTAATGTTCGCGTTAGTGATGCAACCATTGAACAAGTACTCATCTTGAATTGAGTGACGTTGTGGATTAATCTTTTTGAGTGCCATCGAGATCATGAACCTCATGATTAATTGGCTAAGCTCATCTCCTATCATATCGTAGTTAAGTTCTTAGTGAACAACTCTTCATCACTCTTTTGCAGATCACTCCTTGTTTTTAAAAGATAAAACAGTATCATTTGAGGAAATTGAATTTTCATCACTATAAGGATTATTCCAAGTGAGAATTAAAATTTATGGTTATCGAAATGAAGTTGTTTATGAAACACCTTGGAAAACTTAATTGTTTTCATAACAAAGAAAATCTTTGTAAATATATTTTTGATTCTTATTTAAGAATTAAGCATGAAAATGTTTTTATTATAAACATGATGATAAAATTTTGACGAACTGAGTATTGCATCGTTAATCTTGAAATTGTATATAGTTGCGCGCCTACATACATTTTGGAATGGACTATGCAAGACTGATTAGTAGTCACCATAAAACTGATTAATAAGCACTACAATTTCTTTGAAGATTGTGAAAGATTAAATTTTATGAGATCTACAAGAAGTGTAAAATAAGGACATAATGTTAGGGACACCTACATATGTGCCTGTAACACTTATTTTTCTGAGTCGAATTTACTCATCTGTGGAAATTGTCTTATTTGACAATTGACAATTCTTTCTTGTGCAATTCTCCCGTAGTGAGATTCTTAGGAAAAGTGTCTAATTACCGAGTGTTGATACCCGACTGGATGTATCGACGTTCTTATCATTTCTTTTGATTTGATTTCATTTGAATGACCTGGGTAACGATCCGAGGAGCTTTCGAATGCGTACTCAAATTAATGAAAACATGGGATATATTTATATTCGTTAGATGTTTTCATCTGTATCTGATTTGAAATTCTCTCGCATAGATTATGCGTTGACCTTACTCTTTTAATGGTAGTTGTGTCTCCATGTATCCTCGAAATTGTGAAGGATTATGAGTTATTATTAGACTTTTGAGAAGTTCACATCTTATCGACGACAATAAAACTGGACAGTTGGTAATGCCAGTAGAATGGATTGATTGATTATGACGTGACGACATTGTATTAATTGATGGGAACTCGAGTAGAATTCCCCTAAAATGATAAGATGTTGATTATCAAAAGTAATCTAAATAATTCTTGATGGATGACCTTATCCCGCATTTAGACTTAAATTTATACCGTGAATAGTTGTGAACTAGTCATAGATATTGTAATCTCGAAGAACCTAATATGAATGTATTAAAAGATGTTTATGTTATCTAAACTTTAGGAGGTATTTGATAAATTACCTAGACTTTTGCCATTAAGGCAAGTTGAAATTGGTATTGATTATATTCCTGGTGTTGCACTTGTGACTTGTACACTATACGTCAGCACCATCTAAATTAAAGGAATTACCGTACAACTGAGAAAGTTGTCGGAGAAAGATTTTATTATACCAAGCCTGTCATCCTGAAGAGCTATGGTGTTATCTTTCCTTATATTTATAGATTACTGTGACTGAGTAAATTGACAATCGAAAACAATATCCATAACTCGAAATGGAAGAATTGTTCGATCATTTACAAGGTTCTAGCAAATTTGATCCATGGCATGGTTATCATCAACTTCGCATCTGCGAAAGAGATTATCTATTCCAATCCTTGCATCCAGAACTTGTGATGAACATTATGAGTTTCCCGTGATGTCGTTTGGATTGACTAATACACATGTAGTATTCATAAAATTGGTGAATCACGTGTGTAAGCTGTATTTGATAAATTCATGCTCGTGATCATTAAGGACCATTTATTTGTTTATAAGAATGAGTTAATAATTATTTATAGACTGCCCTGAATTGGCCGAACAGTGTAAACCTGAACCTTGAATAATTAACACGTGATTAAAGACTTCAACCTTTACATGATTAGACTATGTGATTAAAAGGATAATGGAATATAAATTGACTCTTCAAAAATTAAGAGCCCTTTTAAGACTTTGGATTTTACCAAAAAGAAATGGGAATATGTTTTGACAAATGTTTTAACAAAGGATTTTAAGGGATTATTTCCTTATACACAAACCATTTAACTAAACTTCTGTTTAGGGGTAAATGTTTGTGTATACCTCAAGATAACTTAAAAAGGATTGAGTAAAACTATTTATACCATAACCTGAAAACTTAAAACGACAATTTTTGCTTTTCAAACTAAGAAAACTTTGACCAAAGTATAAACAAAGGTTTTTCAAACATTTACGAATCTTAATAATCATTTTCGATAAATCAACAAAAATCTTGTTAATTAAATTCAAATTTATTTTGAACATTTTATATAATTGGTCGAACTAAGAAACTTAAATTTTTTTTTACGTTTACGTTTCATAAAAATTAGCTAATAATTATTTAATTAATTATAATAATTACCGACGCTTTAGACAACAGATTGAGTAAAACAGATAAAAATGATAATAAAGACGAAACTAAAACATAGAAGATATGAAGGAAGAATTTTGAATAAATACAGTTATGATATTTATTTCATTAGGGAAGTGAACGTAATTACTGACGCATAATATAGAAAGAATATCTGAGTGAATTGAGGACATGATAATTACATCATCATGAGAAGTGAATATAGATACTGACATATTATATAGAAAGTATAAAGATTCCATTAAGATATATTTCTTAATAATGTAGGTGCAATATAAATTGCCGAACGGTATAAAAATAAACGATGTTTGTAAGAAGGATAATATAAATAGTGAAAGGTTTCACGGCTAATGTGAACCATTAAAATTTAGAAGCCGATAGCGTTAAATGTTTTAAAGACCACTTATGGTTGCCTAAATATGAAGGATTGTGAGATATAGTTATATTGGAACTTTGTAAGTATAAGTATTCTATTTATGTCATTTATGACTAAAAGTATCTTTGTCTGAAGAAGTTGTACTAATGGCAAATTATGAAGGCAGATATCGCCTCATACATTAGTAAACGTCTAGCTATTGCAAAGGTCATCATCTGAATTTGATTCGATTTGGGTCATCGTCGACAGAATGACCAAATCTGCTAATATCATTCCCGTTAATGATAATGCAAAGGAGTTATGTAAACATAGTGTGCTTGTATCAAACATCTTTATCAAGATCCTCGCTTCGCATCGAATTTCTAGAGATTTTCTCAGAAATCAATAAGAACGAACCTTGATGAGAGTACTATGTACCATCCCAAATCGAAGGGGCGAGGTAAAGTAACGATACAAAGTAATATAAGTATTGTTTTATGTTTGAATAATTGACCTTTGGTAATAGACCGTATAATCGTTTTCCTTTGGAGAGATTATCCTTGATAATCATCGTATTAGGATCGAGATCGAATCTTATTAGGATCTAAATATTAGAGAATCTGTAAGCAGAAGTTGAGATGAAGACATCCGACATACACCCACTGTGAGTTGGACATGTCTTTTAGGTTTAAGGTTTCCTATGATGGCGAACCTATCCTTGCAAAATACCCGACCCGCGAGATCTGAAATGATTGTTGAAATTAGGATTTGATTATTAACCGCCGATAGTGGGCAAGAGGTTATATGAATATGAAATGTAGATCTTGAAGTGCCAAATGGGTAGCGAAGTTATGCCACTATTTTTAACCTTGGAAAAATGAATTCATGATCTGACAAATCATGGGATATAAGTCCTCGTTGTTTGGGACCATTGAGATGATGTGAAAGATTGGTTTGAAAGGCATATAAGCTGGATCTACCCTAGGACTTCGAAGACTGCGTGAATTATGTTTCGTATATCGAACTTGACGGAATATCTATCAAGTGAGAATCTGATTGTTCTTAGTAAAGCTTAGATCGGCGAAAAGTTGCATTCATCAAAAACCCGTGAACATCATGGATAGAGAAAGTAAGTCAACATTTAGCCTGATCTTATTCCCGTAGTTATGTTTGATGAAACTCGCGTATTATAATGAATTGCACTTGTGAGAAAAGACCGAATGTGGAGGAAATACCCACATGGCTTTAAGTCTATAAGAAGCGAGTAGTAAGGTAAGATGATCTTTGAGGACAAAGATCCTGTTTAGGGGTAAATGCTGTGACAATCCGTCAATTTATGGTTGATATTTTTATTCTCAATATTTATTTGAAAACATTATTTTAATGTTACAATATGAACTCACTTATTTTTGGGAAGTAAACTGAATTTACGTCTTGAAGTAGCGTCGACTACGTCTAAACCGGAGGATTCTACGTTACGTGCTTACGTTTACATACACCGTCTTTGGTGACAGTCCGACATTTCAGAAAATAAATTTATCCGTGAATATTATTTTGGAGTTTTAAATTTGTGTTGGTTCATAAACTCACAAATTTACGAGAAGAGATTAGGACTTACGATTTTATTTTAACGTCCTTTACGACTAAACCAGAAACCTTAGGATTACGTATTTACGTTTTCGAACTCCGTTTTTGATGAGACATTTTTTATTGGATTCGTTTTGTGATGTTGATTCATAATTTATAAAAACGTTTTTCGTAAAACGACCCGGGGGCACACAAATCGAGGAAACTAGAATCGAGGAATACCGTGGGATGAGACAAGTATACACTTGTCCCACCCCACTATATGGGAAGGCTACACAAGTGACACCACACTTGTGATGTGTCAAGCTTGTATCAACAAGCTTACACTTGTTGCTTAAGGCTTACAAAGTAAGCTACATTTCCCACTAACCTAACAAAACCACCTCAAACTTCCCATTAGCTTCCATTCTTACATGCAAAAACCACACAACACTCCTCCCTCTCTCTAAAATTCGTCCCATCTCCACCAAGAACACCCTCATTTGATCAATTTTAACCACAAACATTTGTTATAATTAACATATGTTAATCTCCATTCAAAGAGATGAAGATTGGTGCAAGTTTTAACATCCAAGGAGAAGTTTTGTTGGTGTCTTGGGGCTGATTTCTCAAGGAGTTTTCATGAAGAACAAGGGCTGATTTTTGGAGGAATCTACAAATACTTGGTGATCCTAGAAGTGGTGTTAATATCTCATAAGATTGGTTACCCAAAACCATGTCTTGTTCATCCAAAAGCTCATCATTTCATCACTTTGGTGGTATAAAGATTGTCCTCCTCATCCTCTTGATATTTTTGATTATGTAATCTTGTATTTCTTTCACTTATGTATATGTATATGATGATGAATGATGATTAAAAATGTTATGTGGGGATTTGATGTTGATAAATATGATTAAAAAGGTGAAAAAGTATAAGAAACAAGGTCAAAATCTTGATTAATTTACATGGCTGTATAAAACAGTAAAGAACCAGGTCATGGACTGATAAAATGATGAAGTAGAATGGATTTACAGTAAGCTATGAGTCTTGTACACATGTGAGAGTTGGCCATGCAATGGAACCAAAATAATGAGTGAGATATGATCAAAACAAGTTTAGGGTATAAATCTGAAGTTACTGTTTTGGACGATTTTTAGAAAATATTTAGAAGATGATTCAACAGTATCTATAATAGAGTTAAATGTAGCTCATATCATGTAGTTTATGTGATAAAAATTTGAGCTTCTATCTCCATGTAGAACTCAAGATATGGCAGTTTTGGTGAAAGTGAAGATAAAAATCAGATTTTTGGAAATTAAAGAATAATACTATTATATAAGCACTCAAATTTTAATAGTATAAAATATAATTAAAACCCACTAACTCATGAATTTTATTTATAAAAATATGTACAATAATAAATAAGTGGACATTTTATAAAAATGGTAACTTGTTATGTTTTATAAGATATAAAACTATAAACATGATTTTTACGACTTTTTCGGCTATTGCCGTAAAATTAACGTTTTTGTTAAATAAAACTTAGATGGTTGGACCCGTCTAATGAAAACTTTATAAAACTTATATACTGATATATATACATGTATAACAAGTAAAAACCAATAAAACCCGAACTATAGGGCATACGGACATTAACGAGCTAAGTAAACATATTGGACTAATACTTGGGCTAATAATTGGACTAAATAAGATAAACACCCATAAAAGAACTTATTGGGCTTAACCCATTTGGGCCAAACTTGTAAAGTGTAGATACTGATAATGTAAGTATAACAAGGATTAATACAAGTTAAGAACTTATAATAGGCTTATTGGACCTAAAACACGTAAATAGGTAAAACGAGAAAACTAGTATAAACGTTATCAACACATAACTCTAAAATGAGTAAACGAGAATATGTAAACCCACTTGATCATCATATATATATAATCATCATATGTATACATAATTGTTATTTTTATAAAGTCATTGGACAAACGTCTAAGACCGAGTATTATTTGTCTAGGTTTCCGTGATTGAAGCACGTACCGTACATCCGAATCGCCGATAACCGCCTTCCCACATCAACGTGAGTTCATAGCCTCGCACTCTTTTAAATGTTTTTTTATAAATGTTTTATAAACCCGCGAGGGAGATTGCATGTTAGTTTTTATAAAATAGGACACCATTTGTCCCGATTGTTTGTTTATTGATTTGGACCCGAATGATTGAATGACCCGATTGTATGACCCGATAAATGATTAAAGGACCCGATAGATGAAATAAAATGGATTATTAAAGTTAGGTTATGTCACTAAAAGTCCCATTAGCATGAATTGTGAACTACCGGGAGTTGGTAGACGCTTATGCATTTAATAGCACTATTTGGGGACGATCACCCCAGTTCGCGCCTTGACGGTTGATCCCCGTCGTGCCACATTGATTGGTAAGCGAATTTATGTATGAGAAGATTTCCATAGCGTGACCTTTGTGACGACACGCTACTTTAGATGGGCAAAATTTGTATCGGGTTAGCTACCCGTTGTTGGTTTAGTAAGGTAACAATGTCATGCGGCTTATAATAATCCAAAACACCGAAATACTATTAGACGCTTCGAATTACGATGTATTGCCTGACTAGCAATACAGGGTCATACTACTGATATTATGTTCGTGTTTTGGTTTTCATAACCATATTCTTATAACGGTTTTTATTTAATCTATACAACGTTGCGAAACGTATTGTATGATGTTTTTACGACATTGGCTCGTATAATGATTTTTAAGGCAAATGCCTACATTATGATTTTCGATAAGGATTTGTATAAAATGACTTTGGCTATTTTATGGCCTATTAAAATGATTTGTACAAAATGATTTTCGGTAATAACTTTATACCGATATTATATTGATGGTTTATTAAACTCTATGAATTCACTCGGCGTTATCGCTGACCTTTTCTTTTAACATGTTTTATCTCAGGTACTTGAAGGTAATTCTCGGGAAGACGACAAGAATTCATGGCCCGCACTTAAACAATATTTTCCATTCAAATACTTTGTATGAAATAATATGACTTGGGACCGATGTAACTTTGATATTTATGAATGGAAATGCTTTATTATTAAAACGACGCGACTTTTAAGCGTTGTCTATGATGTGAGTAATGTGCTATCCCGTAACACCAACTAGTCTTCCGTTGTATTGAGTTGTATAAATTTGGGGGTGTTACATATATACTATAACTACATGACTTATGGTATTAATCCAGCTTAATTCTAAATATGGAAACTTTCTAATCTAGGAAACTTACTATTTTTGGAAACTTTCAATTTTTAGAAACTAATCTATTCTAAATAGTAAATCTATTTTTGGGAACTTTCTGTTTTTGGAAACTTTCTATTTTTTGAAACTTTCTATTTTTGGAAACTTTCTATTTTAGGAAACCTGCTAATTTTAGAAAGTTACTTATTATTACACAACAAGTATAATAATACAAGTAATACTTAATCAGAATATACATAATACATGATAAACATAGCATAACGTTAAAATTAGTAAAACAAGACATGAACATATAAAACAAGCTAAGACATGATATAAAACCAATTATGTACTCAGTAATCAGAATACTTATACACGTATACTATTTATGTAGCATTAGTGAGATCGAAGTAGGACTCTCTTCCGTTCGTCTTCTTCGTTCACTAGACATAAGGTACGGATTTCCCGTCCTTTGAGTATGGACATTATTTCCTTATTAGGATTCCCCGTCTGCAACCAACTATTTTCCCAATATTTGTTTTATATGTTTGATACTTATGTTAGATTAAGAGCCTAAGCCATATACATGCATGACCAGTGTCACCTAGTTATGGAGGTACCATTACCATAACACTAGAGGCACCAGTGTTATGACTTCCCCACGGCGGAGTGATTGCTCGTGGCGTCTCTTTTTAGTTTTGGCCATTATATTATATTATCATGTGGGGCGTATGGGTGCATCCTAGCTACATGTCTAGCAGTATTATCAGAGTGAATGTGATGTGTGCCTTGCATCCTTCACTAGGAGCTGATCCCTACTACCCAGACTATTTAATTAGAGACAACCCCTCTAATTGCATGACGAGGTCTCCCCTCCAAGTATTCATGGATGGTGGAACCTCATGACCTATATGGGCTATTTGGATAACTACTTAAAACAGATTTTCATGGAAACATAAGTCTTTTCCAACTATAAAACCAGTTTTATGAACATAAATCCAGATATCTTAGAACTTATGATATTCCGCTGCTATTAGTCTTATATGCTTACGTTATTCCATGTCATACTAGTATATCCGTGCACTGAGCGTTATGCTCAGTCGTTACTTTCCTTTCCATGTCCCAAAACGGCAGGTACCCAAGGACGGTCTCGAGCATTTGGAGGAAGTGCATAGGATGCAAGCTGCCATAGACTTCTTCTCCTTTTGCCATATACTTATGCTTGTCTAGTCTTTCCTAGTTCATTTACTTTATTTATGTTCTGGGCTTATGTTTGGGAACCGATGTTTGATTTCGGTCTTCCCTATGGTCATGTATGTTTTAGTACATATTACCTTGCATGCTTTGATGACACGCCATAATTACGCGTAACGGTCCACTTATCAAAGTGGGGTGTTACATGTCTTGTTTGATATTTATCATGATTTGTGCTAATTTTTATGAAATTTTAGCTATAGTAAAAATACAAAAAAATGAGAAAACAAACGAAAATGAAAAAATGGCTTATTCTTACAAAATACTTATGGACGTATTGCTAAACTTGGTCATGATTTCTTATTTTGACTATTGTTAAGAAATTGCTATAAAAATGTCATATAACTTGGTTTTATTGGCTTACAAATTATAAAGATAGAAAAAAAGTTCTAGTCGCAGAAAGTGCGCCGAACATCTCACTTGTGCGTCGGATTTTCTGTGTTGCGCAAAAGTGTGCCACACTTTTCAAATGTGCGTCGCACAACTGGAGAAACAAAAAAGTGAAGTTGCTTATAACGCACTCAAATGGAGATATTCATTAAAATTAATGAGTTGCCTAAGAACTTTAGGGTATGAAATATCATTTGGATTTTATGGCACTAACATACTAATGTTTCTTTTGATGTGTTATTTTTTTAAGTTGAGAGGAAAGCGACGTAGAACGGAGATCAGCTCAGCCTCCTCCCAACAAAGATAAACGAAAGCTACCCCTCACACCCGAGGAAAGCGAGCAAGTAATTGCTACAAATGCGCGTGCGATGGTTCAATATGTAGCAAACAACTTACAATATCTACTACCACTCGCCACTAAATAAATGAAGGACCAGCAGGTCATAAAGGAAAAAAGGCGCGCATGACGCTATCAATCCTCAGAAGATGACTCATAAAATTTAAAATCAAACAATAGTCATCATACAGAACGTGGGCGCAGATATTCCTCCCCATAAAGCTCAAGAGGGAAAGAACGCGCTTCCCATTCACACAAAAGAAAAGATCGAGACTTCTCACAATCATGGAGAAGGTCAAGAAAAACGCTTTCACAAGGAATATACAATATTATCCTGATACAACAAAGCATCGCATGCCAACGAACGTCAAAACATATGATGGCACTAGAGATCCAGAAGACCACCTGAAAGTCTTCGAATCACAAGCAGAAATTGAGCAATAGCCCGAACCTGTATGGTGTAACATGTTCAACTCTACACTTGTAGGAAACGTGCGGAACTGGTTCGACAGACTCCCACCGTGAACAATAAATGGATTCGAAGTATTACGAAAAGCATTCAAAAGAAACTATGTCCAACAAAAGAGGTACGACATGAGCGCTGTATCGCTACCATGAGTCAAACAAAACTAGGATGAATACCTAGAAGACTTCTTAGAGCGCTTCAAAAACGAATGCCTCCAGATAAAAGAATGCCAGGAGATCTTGAAATTATCTTGCTTTATGGAAGGAATAATAACAAAGATCTAATACGAAAATTGAACGAGAAGACACCAGAAACGTTTGATGGGGTAATGCGAAAGGTGAGATCCTTCATACAGGGAGAATCAACTGCCACGGAAGCCATGCAAAATACTTCCAGCTATAGATCCTACGATATGCCCAATAAGCAAATTAATACACGGGGTGGATCTTGGGATCCTAAATACCAAGGAAACCAAAAAGAAAGGCGTAGCAGTAGCTTTTAATTCATGCCACTGAAGTTAACCCCAAGAGAGATCCTCGTATCAGAAGGAGCGAACTTCCTAAGACCACTACCAATGGTCACTCCAGTGGAAAGACGCATAGGCAATAGATAGTACGAGTACCATGGATAAAAGGGACACGCCACCAGTGAGTGTATCCAGCTACAAAATCACATTGAAAGCTTTGTGCAGGCGGGAAAGCTGAAGCACCTCGTCAAAGAGGCCTCCGAAGGTGTAAAACAAAAGCCAAATGATATAGTCGCAATCGTCTACATGGTACAAATGTGGCAAAGAAGGACTAAGCAAAAGGTGAGACAAAGGTTCTCTAGAGGGAGAGACATTTTGTAACACCCCCATTTTACCTTTACGCAGCGGAATATTGATCTGGGGTATTACTTCATAGAACACAAGTCATAATAATAGAAAACAAGTTAAAAGAGTGAATAAATCAACTTTCTTTATATATCATTAAAAATTCAGAGTTTTACAATATGAGGTTCCCAAAATCTAAGAAAATAATTTCAAGCTCGTGCCTTTTCATGCCATTCTCATGCAGCTTCATACTATCAGTCACAACTACCTGAAACATATGCTTAAAGTCAACACAAAGGTTGAGTGAATTCATAGGTTTACACTTATTTTGAATACAAGATCCTTTTTCTGAGCTACGTTATTATTCGCTCACATAAAACAATTTATTATTATTTCACTAGCTCATGACCCCGCGACTATACATTATCAAGAAAAACCCAAAAAATTTGCCCTTAAGTAGGAAGTTTGCCGGACTATCCTATAAAGCAAAATAAAGCATATTTGTTTAGCCTAGGTAGGAACCATCAGCTACTAGCAAGCGCGACTTGCCCAGATAGGAGATGTCAGACTCTAATAGTACTATTCACAATATTAGCACTCATTAAATAATTAGCGGTCCATGATTAAAAAGGGACTTAACGGCAACAAGTAAATGTAGTGTCAATAATCATATCTGAGAAGCATACCAAAAACACTTGTGTTCCATTTTTAGCATATATTCCCCTCACGGGTTTTCAAATCATTTATAAAGCATTTAAAAGTGAGGCTATGAACTCACCTTATGTCCATAGAATCTGAGCTATAACTAGATATATTTCATTCACAGATAAACATCTTGATCATACAAACCATAACTTGATCTCATAAACAACAGTTTGATCTCACACAAACCTGGATTAATACATTGTGTATAGTATCAAGTGTTTGATTTTTAGTTCAATATTGTTAAGTCTTGGTTATATAATCTTTCATTAATATTTGGTTGTAATTATAGCACCATTGTCCGGGTCATCATACTTAGAAGCCATTCTATAAATGTTTGAGGAGCGAGGGAAATTTAAATCGTAAACCCAACCACTCCGTCAGAACGAAATATTGAGACGGAACATCTTTGTATAAAGCTCCCTACTAACATGATACATTTATTACTTCCTCATATTTATAATTAATATTCTTAAGTTTCAAAATTGGAAAAAATAGCCCTTTTTGTTATACTCTGGCATAATTACACTTCTAACTCCTAAGTATGATCCAACTACTTTGGCATAATTATACTAGACATTATCAGGAAAAACCGAACAAATTTGCCCTTAAGTAGGAAATTTTCCAGACTATCCTAAAAAGCAAAATAAAGCATATCTGTTTAGCCTAGGTAGGAACCATCAGCTGCTAGCAAGCGCGACTTGCCTAGATAGGAGATTTCAGTCTCCAATATTACTATTCAAAATATTAACGCTCATTAAATGATTAGCGGTCCATGATTAAAAAGGGACTTAACGGCAACAAGTAAACGTAATGTCAATAATCATATCTAAGAAGCATACCAAAACACTTGTATTCCATTCATATATCCCCCTCACGTGTTTTCAAATCATTTATAAAGCATTTAAAAGTGAGGCTATGAACTCACCTTATGTCCATAGAATCCGAGCTATAACCAGATATATTTCATTCACAGATAAACATCATGATCATACAAACCATAACTTGATCACATAAACAACAGCTTGATCTCACACAAACCTGGATTAATACATTGTGTATAGTATCAAGTCTTTGATTTGTATTTCAATATTGATAAGTGTTGGTTATATATTCTTTCATTAATATTTGGTTGTAATTATAGCACTATTGTTCGGGTCATCATACTTAGAAGCCATTCTATAAACGTTTGAGGAGCGAGGGCACTTTAAATCGTAAACCCAACCACTCAGTCAGAACGTAATATCGAGATGGAATATCTTTGTATAAAGCTCCCTACTAACATGATACATTTATTACTTCCTCATATTTATAATTAATATTCTTAAGTTTCAAAAATTGCAAAAATAGCCCTTTTCGTTATACTTTGGCATAATTACACTTTTAACCCCTAAAGTATATAGTTTTAGTATTTGTATTTTAAACCCTCAATATTTAACCTTAGGACCTAAAACTTTCCAATATTTAATCTTATATATTTAAATTTCACAAAATGACACTTTTGACCCAAAATATTAAATAGTTTAAAAAATGACAATTTTAGTCCCTATACTTGTAAAAATCATATAACAACCTCAAAAATGGACCAAATAATCTAGGATTTTAAAAAAAAGTTTCAAAACATGTTTATAACCATAATAACAACATTTCTTCAGAATTATAGCTTTTGAAATAGGTTTTTGCTTATTAATTTATGTAAATTACAAAACTAGGGTTTTAAGACTTCTTTAACTTATAACTTTCATTTAAATTGATGAAATGACTTAGTTTCTTTTATATTATCTTTCTATAATAATTTTGGAATTATAAAAACTATAATAATTCATTATAACATGATCAAAGCATAACTACCATAGAAATTACCTAGGATGCTCCAAAATGGCTCCTAATGGCTTCTTATATACACTACATGCTATCAAAGCTTAAAGAGCTTTAATGGATACCTTCTAGACCTGGTTTCTGGTCTTGGTACATGTCCTAGGACGTATATATAAGTAGAAATGGAGAATGGCTAGGATATTTAAGGAAAACGGGGTGCAAGTTCTATACTATGTGTTTCGCCCCTATTTATAGTATTTCTAACACTTAGGCTCCAATTTTACCTTGTAAACGTGTAACACAGATAGCTTAGTGACTAAGGGTGGCTCGGCAAGGTCTATGCAAGTTTATAGAAGCTAGATTCCATCCAATTTATGGTTTGTTGCTAAAAATGGTCACAGGAAGGATAGGGATAAGAATGAGGATGTGGAATACTCAAGTATTTTAACCACCTGCTTTTGGACATCCTAAAATATCTAGGGATACTTGAAATATCAGATTTTCAAACTTGGAATGGGAGGGAAAGTGTTTAAAACAAGTTTTGGAGGGAAATAGTAAAACCGGGTTTCAAAACTAGGGGTTGTAACTTATGGTTTGGGTTTTTGGTGATTAAGGGATTAGCAATGTTATTTGTGATTAATTAGGGTATATACATTGTAATTAAGAAGTTTGGGTCTTTGGTTTGAATATTAACAAAGGTTTGATATGAAAATGGGAAAAAAAACTTAGGTATATAGTATGTTTATAACTTCTAGGGATTTTATATTTTTAGTTTAAGCGTTTGTATAGGTTAATCATATTCTAGGGATAATTATAGGAGCTTAAGATCCTATGCTTTGATAACTTGTACCTTGTGCTTTATTAAATTGTAACTTAACTTGAAATAAATGTATAATCTTAATATGATACTTATTTGAGTTTTATAATTTATGGCAAAAGATTAGACTCTAATTCAATGTATAATGGATTTTATATGCTAATCTTGGTTACTAGGTCTTAACTTGTGATTAGCTTTGGATTAGTGAATATTAGTATTTTGTGATCAATTAACTTTCCTTTATATGATAGATTATAACTAGTATATTGTTTTTGATACTTTTACATAGATATTATGTAATTACATTGCTTAAAATATTGTTTACCAAGGGTTTCTAGGTGGTGATCTAGACTATTATGTACTTTTATTTGTAATTAACTTTGTATAGTTTGTTCTTGTCATTCTTAGATATTATTATGTCTTCAAAGTGTAGTTTACAACTTGTTTATAATCCTTAATGACTTATTCATATGTATTTTCCATTCATAGTTTACCATTCTTGAGTTTACAACTCATTTATAGGGATTCTAGGGTTTCTAAGGGATTTAGGGTATCATAGTTATATTTGAGATGTTCTTATTCATAATGTACTATTATATTACTTTTAGATCTTAGACTTGATATATATACATTATATTTCTAACATATAGGAATATGTTGAAGTGGTAATTCAGGTTGTGAGAGACAATTCATCTTACCAAGTAACGCATAAAAAGAAAAAATTTCTAGCCAAATTTCATACTCATATAATCATAGCACATACCATAGATGTGAAATTTATGGGTTGTCATAGTCTCTCGCCCCTTAAATAAATCTCGTCCCGAGATTATAAAGGTAACATAACATATCAACGGCAAACATAGCTCTTAGGTGTTTAAATTCTCTCTTAGACTTTTATTCACATATCAAGAAAATAGCTTTACTGTTGGTATTTAGTTTTATATCAATCTGTTCTATTATAATTTCTATCAAAAATGGTTATATATGAAATATCATTCATATTTTAGGGATCAATATCATTTTATTACCTCATAGGAATTTAGTTTAATACCAAATGAATATTGAAAACATGCTAGTTAATCACATAAATCGTCCTTAAATTCCAAAATACGAAAAGGATTATGATTATTATTGAGTTCTTTGGGAAACTCAAGTCAATATGTCACTGCTCAATTCAAAATCTTGAATTGATTATCATATTTTTCAAAATCAATTTTGGTAATTGATAGAGAAAAGATCCTTTTCAACTAGATACTGTTTAATATGGTGTAGTTTCTTATTTATAGTGAGAATTTTTTATCAAAATAACCTCTCGGATTATCTTAAATCACCATTTTAATCCAATAGATACTTAACATAATTCAACGTTCTACGAAGTTCTTTTCTAATATTATTTTTCCAATAGTTTCATGAACTAATTTGGGCTTCGTAAGTTGAAAATCTCCAACTTTAGCCCAGCAGATACATAAATGCACTTCTTTCGATAGAGTGCTTCAATTAGTATTGCTTTGATTCTAGCATGAAAACTATTGTTACACGAGAAAATATTCCAACGGTAAGTGTTCTTTCCAAAACTTATAACACATGCATGGAGGATGTAATTTAGTATTTGGATAGTTCTTCCACTTAACACATTAATATACCTACACAGATTTTGAGTATATTTTTAGGATCAAGATGTGAAACACTCGTCGCGATCTTATATGATAGATATTGATACTCTTTGTCAACAGATTATTTCACATATAATCTTGTCAGAGTTTCCATATTATCAATTTCCTAAATAGGAATAAATCATGCAGCTCTAATAAGATACTTGACAATGATCCGGATGGCATCATGTCTACTTGAAGTAACAAAATCCTCATTGTTCTTTCCTATTTCCATGAAGGAAATTCAGGTTAAACTAGTAAGTCGGATGACTTAATAATATAAGGATTTCAGAGTTTCTTCGAGTTGAATGGAATACTTCAACTTCCAAGTATGTACAAATTCCAAATTTAAGACGAATATTGACGTATCTTCCAATATAAAATATAATAATATGCGTATTCTCTTATTTAGTAATCTGATGATTCATTAAGTCTACACTTGTCTTATATCGAATATCTTTAAGTCCATTTATAAATTCTTACTAACATAAAGATGCGTCCAACTTTATGTAAGGAAGAAATCATAAATTTGGTGATTTAGATTTATTCATTGGACTGAAGAAGCGTTCTAATTCAATCAAATAAACAGAATGTAAATCATTGACTTAGAAATTCTCGTCATAACACGAATATAGACAAATGTTCTAGTATTTAATATATTTATTATATCCTTATATTTCCTTCTTACGTTAGTGTATGTAAGACGTTTTGTATATAATATCTAAGAATATGATATTCTAGAGACGAAGGATGTTAAAATAGAAGATGGTATTTTATTCCCTATAAAATACAGAATAATCCTACCAAACATATGATTTATAAGGCCACTTGCCCTTACAAATCCTAGTCCAATGATCTACTATGTTGAAAATCCGACACTAGATGGTGCAAATTTCTTTGTGGTGCAGGGTGCATTTCTTACACAGAAGAAAATTTCAATTATATTCACCGTAGATTGGATCTTAGTTTACTAAAATTTTATAGACGTTCTTTGCAGAATTTACGCTTGAGATTTTTCCCATCTTTTGTACAGGATTGTGCTTAATTACCTTCTTCAATAACTCTTTGGGTAATAGTTAATGACTTTTTCCAATATATTGGGATTTTGGAAGTGGTAATATCTCTTCAAAACCTTCGATAAAGTTCCTTAACTAACAAAATCTTTTTATGAAGTCTTCTTAATAGAATTTCAGATGAAATTCTATGATAAAATCTTCTGATGAAGGTTTTTATCATTTTTTGGAATAGAATCTAACTCTACTAACTCTTGAAATTTCCTCATGTATGTCTTGAAGTTAATTTCTTCTATCATTAGATAGCGGAGTTCTTCTTTCATCTTCTTGATAAGAAATATTTGAAATTTAATCAAGCGGTCTTATGTACTCCTTTTATCTCAATGGGTTGAGCATAAAGAAATTACCAAGATAACTGATGAAGTGCTATCTTCTTATAGCAAGCTTCACTTTATAATTTCAAATTTGATTAATACAATAGGAAATTGAATTGGCTTTTTCAATTCAACGGGTGATACTAATAGCATCTTTTCTTCGTTGGATATCAAAAACTAACTATTCATCGAGTCTTCTTCCGGATAATACTTCTTATTGACAATTTTGCACTTGCAGGATTGCAGTCACATCATCGTCAATTCTTCGTCAAATACTTTTAGGGTTTAGAATGAGAGAAAAGAATATAAATAATTCAGAATCCAAGGTATACTCATATCAGAAAACATTTGTCACATATGTATAGGTGATAACTAGGCTTTTGGCCCGTATAAAAGTTAATTAAGTTCGTTATGTTGGTCTAATCAAATTGATCTAGGTTCTCTATGTGACTCTATTGTTCTTTGGTGAAACAAAAATGTTGTCGTTGTAGTATTAAAAATAAAAGGTGCAAAACTTTAAAGTAAAAGTGCAATTAAAGTAAATCTAAGTCTAATTAAGATAAGTGCAAGTATTTAAAAACGTGACTGAAATTAAAGGGTGCTAAAAGTAAATGACGCAAACTTAAATCTATCTAAGGCAATCTTAAAACGCAACTAAAACTTAAACTAAGGCAAGGTTAAAATAAGGCTAAGACAAGTAATCTTAAAGTGCAATTTAAATAAAAAGGCGGGAAAAATAAGCTTAAAAATAAAAGACAGAAATTTATAAAGAAAGACTAAAAACAACTGAAAGAAACCTTGATTCGGAAGTTCAAAACTTCCGAATGAACTGGTTTGACTGTGACACCCTAGAATCGAGGTCATTAACGATACCCTAAATTACGCTAATTTTTGAAATTTTTAATAAGTTTTAATTTCTATAATTATAAGTATTTTGGTTAAAGCCGATGTTCGAGGTTATAATTTTTACGGTTGACGTTTTAAGAAGGACGGTGACGATTACGATCCCGAGGGATGCCCAATTTTATATAATTTTTGACGATTTATCGATAATGTAATTTTTCGAGAATTTTATTTACGGTTCGTGTTAAGTTGAGTCGGGTGAGTTTTATAGCCTTCCAAGTACATTTAAAGTATCCCAAAAATATTTTGGAGCATTCGGGAAGATTTCTGACTCCCGTAAAATTTTCAAAATTGACAAATGAGTCGAACCCGCAAAGTTTTGAGGTCGTTTTCTATTTAAGGACAAAAGAAGCCAAAAATTGCATTTAGGTCCCTCCTAACCCATCAAAAGGGCCAAAATGGACAAACACATAAACACACACAAAATTTACAAAAGAAAAAAATCAAACTCTCTCCCTCCTTGTCTCTCTAAACCCACGGTCACCCCCACCACCATCAAAAATTCACCAAAAATCTTTTTCCACTTGATTTTTCAAAAATCTAAGGTTAGACCACACTTAGTTTGGTCATTCCCCACATATTCATGTGCTCAAATCCAACATGCATTGATAAAAAATTTTCAAGATTTTTCCATATGATCCAAATTTGTTTTTGAGGCTAAAAGAGCTAATGCATGTTGATATTTAGTGTTATGGAAGTATAAACACCATGAAAACCCACCAAAATTAATTTGGTTGTGGTGATTGGGTCACCCAAACCCCACGGCAAAGGGGGTGTTTGGGGAGCCATGGTGGTTGTTGATTTTGCATGTTATATTTGTGTTTGGTTTGTTGTTTTAGGATGATTCATATAGGTCTTATTACTTGCATGTTCATTTTCTTTGATTCTTGATATTGAGATTGGTTGATCAATAGGGGTAGGATTGAAGTTTGATGTTAGGATATGTTTGGGAAGGCTTAGGATGATGTTTAGTGTTGATTAGAAGTCTTGGAATCGAGTCTAAGCATGTTTTTGGTATGGTCATTTTTAGGCAGAAACATTTGGTCCATTTTATAAAAATGATTTTTGTTCCAGGTCTTGAAAACTAAATGTAGTGATAGAGGGTCTTTCTAGCTTTAATTTGGTATAAGGTAGAGCCCGTGACTCAAAACGAGCTAAAAGTTATGACATTTTAAAGATCGGGTACCGGGAGACGAGGACTTTCACAATCCGAATTTGTGCAAAGTTTTAGTCAAATCCCGAGGGTCACAAGTATAATTTGGTAAATGGTCAAGGGTCAAAATTTGGTCCCTAACCTGTGTAAATGGGTCTATATGTTGACTTAGGTGTCAAGGAAGTCAAAGGTATTTTTCATATAGGTCAAAGTGGTCAAAATTGGTCGAAGCGCAATTTCAGCCCGTAAAATGTAGTCGTGGAAATGAGTTGCGTAACGGGTCGTAAAAGTGAAAACTTTTGTTGGGCTTAAAAACATGTTATCTACAGGTCATATAGGATTTTTGGAAATTTTGTCAAATTTTATAAGCATGGTTTAATAAGGTAAAACAGCCCGTACTTTAGTCAAGTACCGGCGAAAATGGGTAAAAATGGACAACGTAAGTAGTGAGAACGAATGGAATAAAATGAATGATACTTGTTGTTTTTTTTGTTTTTGGCGTGAGTTATATTTGTCCTAAGTGACTTGTATATATGTATTTTATACAGTACCGTAAGTATTTAAATGAGATTACTCATTACGCGTTATTTGTGATAGGTGTTGATTTACCCGGGCATCCGTAACATCGTCAGTGATCACTCCTCGAACTACCGACTACTTAATATCTAAGGTGTGAATTTATAGCCTCGCTTATATTATTTCAAATTGTTTTACCCGCGAGGGAAATGCATGCTAGTTTTTAAAAGGAACGTATATCATGAATGATTGTTAGACCCGAAAGTTGCCTTAGAATTGTGTTGAGTACCAAAGTTGCAAAAGTCCCTAAATTCATGAACTATTAACTATTGTCTTGCCCTCGAGTAGGGGGAAATAGCCGCTTATGCAATTTGTAGTACTACGGGGTTAACGACCCAATGCTAGCCGAGAAGCTGTACTTATAGTAAGTTCTGCGGTAGATTATTTTGTATGAGAAATAAGGTATAATTGCAACTGATGCCTTTAGAAGGGGCACTGGTTTCATCTGAATCATGCCGGTATATTTACGCGGGTGATTGAGTTAACGGATTAGTGTCATGAGCTTAAACACAATTGTCAGTATCCTGATTATAGTTTGTTTGATCGACAAGACTATAAATGATCACGAATGGTTTTTATTATATATACGTTCAAATGGATTGTAAAACCTATGAATTCCACTCAACGTTTTCGTTGACCAAATTTTTGGCATGTGTTTCAGGTAACCGCTGAGGTGTAGGATGGAGCATGCATGGGATGGATGTTGTGTGTACGGCTTGGTGTCCGCTTGTTTTTCCCTCCTTTTCTACTTAAACAATTTTTATGTTTAATGTCATGTGGTTGTAAACTGAAGTTTTTGGGGTTGAGATTCATGGGGACCGAAAACGCTAAACTCTGTGCACTATTTGGGGTTGGAAAAACCGTGGACATGTATCATCTAACAATTTTAAAATTCAAGTTTTAAGTCGACGTCTTTTTAGCGTCGTTTGATATATCTTGTGTGCAATGAATACTGTGTAGCACCCATTGTTGTAGTTCCGCTGCGCATAGCAATTGTGGGGGTGTTACAGATTGGTAATCAGAGCCACGAGTTATAGAGAACTAGGTCGTTTTTGAAAATCCTAAACTATAACTTTTGGTGTCGTAAGAAAAAGGGTCCAAGCACACACAACTATCCTGCATGGCTCCGGTAAGATTTATTGTTGTATTTATGGCGTTTGATGTATACTTTTGAGTAAAGTATATATAAGTGGGTAATTATTATATAAGTATGGAATTACTATATGTAGACGTTGAAATTTTACGTGAAATATCCGACATCGTAATTTTCATATAAATCATGCATGAGCATCATATTATTACATTTCGGGCATATGTACCACCTTTGCATTGCATTTGCATGCATATATTTATAATTATTGTATAATTACTTATGTACCCTCCGAAATTCGCTGTTATTGCAGGAATGGCCGAGGTACCGCCCAACGATAACGGAAACGATTACGTCGTAGGTCACGAAGGGGGACCGTTTCCTCCGAACCCGCCGGACAATAATAATGGATGGATCGCTCCAGAAGACGAAATAGGGCCGGAAAACGACAATGGCGAAAGCGAGGTGGATAATTTCAGCATGAGTAGTGACGACAATGAGGATTCCGAAGAAGAGCCCGAGGAGCTATTGGATGATGACATTCCCGAGGATGCCGTGGGCCAGACCGAACCCGATTTGTTTCAGTCTCCGAATTCGCCGAAGGGTTATGAGGTACCACCGACCGGTCGTTATGAGCAGCAACCCTTTGATCGCCCGATGGACAATAGTAATGGGAGCAGTGGAGAGTCATCCAAGTCGCCATCGATTCATGAGAATATTGTAAGGGTCTATTTTCCGAGGCCGAGTCACTACTGGGATCCCGCAGGTCGTTTGGGGAGGATGGAAAGGTTGATGTATAAGCGGTTTGTAGTTGAGACTAGGGTGATTAAGAAGTTTGATAAGACTGAAAGGGAACATCAAAGACTGTTGGAAAGGACTTCAAGGATTGCGTATGATGGGATGATGAACACAAGTGCCATCAACAGTTTGAAATCAATGGTTGCAAATTTAAGTGCTAGTCTTGACCGTGTGAGGGAAGATCAGATGAGGTTGTCGAGGATGCAGAGTTGGGAGCATCGTGTGAGGGATTCATTGCCCCCGGATTGGAGATTCGTGGACGATGTGGAGATGGAGGCGAATGACTTCATGGTTCAGCCGCCTACTGGAGGTGCTTGTATTTCGGTGGGAAATCAGGTAGCGATTGAGTGTGGATCCACATCAGGGACGAAAAAGGAAACAGAATGTGGGCCGGATGAGAAAGGAAAGGGAAAAGTGGATGATGTGGATGAGGACGTGAGTGATGAGGAAACCGAGGAAGACGACGACGAGCCGCCATCCAAGAGGCCGTGTGGATCACCACATGCCTAGTTACTTGTTTTGTATTTTCTTTGATCATTGTAATAGAACTATTTTAGACCTTTGTATGACGGTATTATGACAAGAAACTCAAGTACTTGATGTTTTGTGGTGAACGATTGTAGTGGCATTACTTGTCACGATTTTGGTTAACTATCAATACAATCTATGTTACCTTTCATGATCTGTGATATGTCTTAAATTTGATCTTTTGTGGTGTGAATTGATGAATATTAGTAACTCCGTAGTGATGTGTCGTTGTATGTATTTTATGTCTGGGAAACTTGATATGAATACTTACATTGTTTTTCTATTTTTCTTGTCTTGCAGAAAGAGATATTCGATAAAACAATGCCTCCAAAGTTGACTGCCGATCGTGTTAACAACATGATTCAGGAAGCAATAGCTAATGCGTTGCAAGCGGACCGAGCTGGGAGAAATCAGGATCCAGGAAGGAACGCGGGGAGACAACCAGCCCCGAGAGTGTGTACCTATTCTAGCTTTATGAAGTGCGGTCCCACGCAGTTCCGTGGATCGGGTGGAGCCCTAGAACTTAGGCGATGGTTGGAAAAAGTTGAAAGTACGTTTGAAATCAGTGGTTGTGCAGAAGCGGATAAAGTAAAGTTTGCAGCAGCTACGTTTATGGATGATGCGTTAAGTTGGTGGAATACCCAGGTAGCTACGGTTGGATTGGCTGTAGCGAATGCAAGGACGTGGAATGCGACCAAAGCTTTGTTGACAAAGAAGTTTTGCCCAGAGGAGGAATTGGGGCAATTGGAGGACGAATTGAGGCATTTGACCTTAAAGAACAACGATATAGCTGCTTACACCAGGAGATTCAATGAGTTAAGTCTTTTGTGTCCGGACATATTTGCCAATGATGCCAAGAAAATGAAGCAGTATATTAAGGGTTTATCTAGCAACATCAAAGGTGAAACAACTTCGTCGAAACCTGGAACGTTTGATGAAGCGGTTCAAATGGCACACGCTTTGATGGACGTTAAGCTTCAGGACAAGCAGAATTACATTGCTGAGGGAAACAAAAGGAAATGGGAGGCAGCACAAAGTAATCAATCCCAAGGCCAGAACCGAGGAGGAAATCGAAACAACCATGGGCCGAACCGTAATCAGCAGTTTAATCAGAGAAGGAACGAAGGGATGAGGGCAGTGACGAACCCTAGAGGTGTGAAAGTGAATCCCCATTGTGGAAAGTGCAACTTGTATCATGTTGGAAATTGCCCGCCGGCATGCGGCAAGTGTGGAAGGGCAGGTCATAGGACTGCTAGTTGTCGAACGGGAGGAGTAGCCACTGGGGCTAATGCTATCAGGATGAGAGGATGTTATAGCTGTGGAGAAAGAGGGCATGTGCAAGCGAATTGCCCGAAGACAGGAAACAGACGGGGAGGAAATAATGCGGCAGCTGTGTATCAAGTAGGAACTGCTGATAAACCACAAGGTCCAAATGTGGTTACCGGTACGTTTTTGCTAGACGCTTGTTATGCTAGTATTTTATTTGATTCTGGCTCCGACAAGAGTTTTGTAGACGTTAGATTTAGTCGTCATATCGATAGAGAACCGGTGTTGTTAACGACTAGTTATAATGTTGAATTGGCCGATGGAAAAATTGTTAGTACGAATTCTATACTGAAAGGGTGTACCTTGAAGTTAGGAAACTACGCTTTTAAAATCGACTTGATGCCTATAGAGCTAGGATCGTTTGACGTAATTGTGGGAATGGATTGGCTAATGGCGCATAGTGCTACGATCGTCTGTGGTGAGAGATTGGTGCAGATTCCGCTGAGGAATAGGGTTTTGACGGTAAAGGGAGACGAATGCACTTCTAGTTTGAAGGTGATTTCGTGTTTGAAGATGATGAAGTACGTAGAGAGCGGATGCGATGTGTTTTTGGCACAAGTTTCGAGCGATGGTGATATAGAGGCGAGGATCGAAGAGGTACCAGTTATTTGCGAGTATCCGGACGTTTTTCCAGACGAGTTGCCAGGTTTACCGCCTAACCGTGAGGTCGAGTTTCGAATTGACTTAGTGCCAGGAGCTGCGCCGGTTGCACGAGCACCTTATCGTTTAGCACCATCTGAGTTAAAGGAGTTATCGGATCAATTGAAGGAGTTGATGGACAAAGGATTTATTAGGCCGAGCTCATCACCTTGGGGAGCGCCAGTGTTGTTCGTAAAGAAGAAGGATGGTTCGTTTAGGATGTGTATCGACTATAGAGAACTCAATAAGCTGACGGTTAAGTGATAAGTGTGAAAACACTCATCAATAATGATCCTAAAACCATTAAAAACACAGTCAAATACATCATATTTAACTGTTAATTATCAGAATTACGCGTGTATTTGGTGTTTGTGTATTTTCAGGTATATAGGTACATTTGAGACAAAACACGAGCTTTCAAGGGATTTTTATAATAAAAGACGAAGAAAAGGATGAAAGATGCTCCAAGGACCTTGTTTGCCAAATTTCCAAAGATGGAGGGTTTAAGTTGAAACTTCTACATAAATGGAGGATGAAAAGGAAGTACTTAAAAGTTTTTAACCATATTTGAAAAGAAATAAGAAAGAGAGGGACCAAATAGGCAAAATAAGTGAAAAGATTTATTCATATCTGGTTAATTGACCAAACCGGTCAAAACTCACAAACAAATAAACACACGTCTTCTCCAAGTGAAGAGAGAGAAAGATACAGTCGGTTTCATCTTCTTTTCACCTTCAAACCTGCAATCCAGTATCATGAACAATCAAGAGATATTCAACCGAAACTTATAACTACAAAAATCATCCTCTCATTCCCCTCTACATGAAGATACAAGTTAATTAAATCAAGACTCAAGGATAAAGAAAGCCCCAAATTGAAGAAAGATGAAGAACAAGTGCATCCTCGTATTTTCCACGTGTCAATATTTGATTGGTGGAGCCACGTCACTTCTTCCACACGGCGGCTATAAAAAGAGATGAAGACCTCATTTTGCAACCGGTTAGCTAGGTGTAGTTTCACATAGATAGGTTAGATAGAATAGGTAGTTAGGTTTTCTTTCAAAGCTTATTGATTTTCAGTTAGAAGTTTGTTTAGAAATTAGTTACGATTCAGTTTCCTTTTGTAACCGAATTCTCCATTAATGAAATTTAAGAACTTCAGTTTTCTAAATCCTTTACTATCTCTTATTTTCACCTTTTCGTCTTATTTGGGTAAGCTTTCGTGTTATAAGCTTTTTCTAGCTTATTAGATTTGATTTCAGAATATAATGAATTGTGCTCATTTGATATTGATAATAGAGTTACTAGTTAGTTCATAGAGTTTATAAACCAGTTCGAGTACTGTTCACGTAGAAATTAGCTTGTTACACTTGTGATTTCAGTTTTAGGGATAAGTGGTTTTAGCTTCAGTTTCAGCTTTTCATTCAGTTTTTATGTCTGTTAAATTGACAGATATCTTGTCAGTGTGATAGTAGGATTCAGCTTTCAGTTTTGTAGTTAACTGATAATAATCATTTAGTCAATTAAAATTAGTGTAGTAAAGGTTTTCTGATCAAGGACAAGATAAGCAGATCAAACACGTCAGATTGAAGAAATTAGATCAGTTTAGAATTTTTGATATATTAGTAGTTAGATAGATTTGAAGTTGTTATCGTTGTTTTTTTTAAGCTGATGAGTTTTCGTTCAGTAGTCAGATTTGCAAATAGTTCCGGTTCAGTTTGTTCGTTTTGCAGGTGTTCAGATTTGTTGCTGTCATGGTAGCAGATTCGTAGATGTAATGCTTTCAGTTTTGTTTAGCAGTTAGGTTGGCTTCGTAAATTGGTGGTGTTTGTTTTAAACCGGCTCAGCGCCGCGTTTCTCGTCTCAACGGACTAAACGACGGATGTTCGGGTTAAGCACATAATTACATTTTCTGCATATTTTTAGCCGTCTTTAATCTGTCTTGTTCATACTTGGTTTACTGTTTGGTGTGTAGTGTAAATTTCATCTCGCGATATGCTGGTATTCATTGGTTAACTGTTACTTGTAATCTGTTATAGCTTTATGCTTTCATACAGGTTGTTTAGCTTTGCAATATTCCTTGACTAGCTATTAAATAGTGTTTGGATTTAGCATGTAGATGATTGTGTTTGTGTAACTTTGTAAGGATTTAGTAGTTTTAGGTGTAATTTCAGCTTATAAGAGTAGATAAAACTAGACTAAGTCCAACAGGTGGTCTGTTATTGGTTTAGTTTGATTTGTAACCGTTACAATCCAGTAGTTTGTTGGGCTTATGATAGTTTGTTAAGTTTGTTTAGCTGTGTTCTATATAATTGTATTCGAATTTACTCATTGAACAACTTTAGTCCCTCATAGTGATTGCTATCTTGACAGCCACGGTCCATAGTCAGTTAGTATATTAGGATTGTTACTTCTCTTGGTTAGATTTACATTGCACTTTAAGTCCCAGTTGTTAGTTTTAGATAAACTGTCACTAGACTGTATTGATTCTTCTTGGGCCATATTTGGGCTTTGTTTTAAATGTGCATATATTTGGGCTTTGTTTTAAATGCGCATAAATGGAATGACTGTGTATTGATTTCAAATTTCAATTTGCATTACTTAGATTAATGTACTTTTAGTTTTAAATTTTGTATTTTGTATTTTCATTTTTAGTATAATTTGTATTTTTCATTTTATGTGTTGTGCATTAAATTGTCGTAGTTGCTAAATGTTTTTAGTATAGTAGGTATATGTAGTATAATAGATATTTTTACCTTTTTAATTGCTTTGTGCCAAGTAGAAATAGATTCCAAATAAATTTGTATAACCAAGAACAATTAAGTCTTTGCTAGAAAACGTTATATCAATTCGAATCGAGCTGAGAAGACAACTAAACTAAAAAAACGAAATATTAAATGGCGCCGCTGCCGGTTCTTTTCGTGAAGATTAACGATTTCGAGTGAGACGATTGGATTTTGGGATCCGTTCACTTTGTGAACGTTATTTTTACGTATTATAATCAAAAAGAAAAAAAAAAATCAAAAAGATAAAAATACAAAAAAAATAAAAAATCACAAAATCAATTCTTTTCCTAAAGAATTGAACCAAAAAAATAAAAAATCCAAAAAGTAATCTTTTTCCTAAAAGATTACACCCAAAAATATATATTATATCGATTTTCATCGCTTTTTACGTAGATATAGTATTTTTCTTAAAAAATCAAATAAATACAAAATATTTTTTATATATTATATGTAGATAAGTATACGTATAAAAACAACCAAGTTACCTATCTCCATAAGTATTGCCGAGGCAATACACCGTGTTGAGGGGCGTTCCGGTCCTTGACACGCGTATCGATCAAATAAAATTAAGCAAGAATAGATAAACACTTCCAATTGGCAATAATTCGAAGAATACAAACTACAAAGTGAATAGATAGGCGACGTGCTATAAAATGCCGTCTAAGGGTCAATAGGTACTTAAGTGCTTCGCGCCACCTAACCCCCCGTTCACTAGTGCGTATTCTAAGAAGGAAGGTTTAATTGGAGGTCTTGCACCCAAGTAGTAATTATATATATACTTTCTTGTGGATATTTCATATCGAAACTCGAAGAGGATAATCTTATTCTTTTCAAAGTCGACCGAGGGCTACTCCCTCATTCCTCGTGTTTACTTACACGTGTACTCGCACACGTGTAAACATACCAACTTTGGTGTATTACTTCCTTCCCTGAGGAAGCTTTTAAACGTCATTATACTTGTATATACATTCGACCACCTTGTTACACATGGATACTCGTTCCATGTTGGAGATTTTGCAACAACAATCCGCCACCGCTAATTATCCGTCTTGTTCGACTTGTGGTGGTCCGCACGATACTTATTTATGTGATCAAAATAATGGTTATTATGGGGAGGGATATGCTTACAATGGAACCGAGAACCCTAATTTTCAACTTAACACTCAAATGGACTACACTTGTAATGACTATATGGGATATTCCGGTTTTTCATCACAACCTCCACCATCATTTCATGATCAAACCTTTAATGTGCCATACCAAAACCAAGGATTTTCCAATTATGAAGGTTTTCAAAATAATGATAATTTTCAAGGCTATAATCAAGAAACCTTTCATAATCAAGGATTTTCAAACAATGAAGGCTTTCAAAATGATGAGAATTTTCCATGCCATAATCAAGACACCTTTCAACATCAAGGATTACCATATTCGATCACTTTGCCACACTTGGTTAATCGTCCTATGTTGGAGATATTACAAGACGAGCAATATCGAGCTATGTATGGGCCTTGTGCGACTTGTGGAGCATCACATAATGAAAATAATTGTGATCTATACGCGAGTAATTATAATCAAGGGTTTGATGAGGATTTTCAAAATCAAGAATTTTTAAATCAAGACGATTTTCAAAATGAAGAAAATTTTCAAAGTCCTAATAAAAAAACGGTTAACAATCAAGGCATTTATCATTTCTTGAGTAAAGACGCTTTTAATATGGTAATGCAAGCACTTGAGTCAATGCAAGAGGCAACTGATCCGAAAATATTAGGCTTGAGCACATACATCTTGCAACACATGAGACCGAACGATGCTTTACCTGATGATGAGCCTTCTTTGAGAGTAGATGTTGAGGATGATACACTTAGTGATGTTCCTATTATAGACCCTTCCATCTCTCCACCGACTATACTTGAGCATTACACACCTTCATCACCTTTACCTCACGTGGAACCCACCGACTCTTTAACCATGGGGGACGAGCCCCTTAGCACTAATACAAACACCGATTTGGATGAATTAACCGTTTCTAGTGTTGAGAACCTTATCCCAATCCAAAGAGAGCTTGAGAGGGTTTCCAATGAACCATGTGATGAGCCTTGTGTTGATACCTCTTCTCCTCATGATCACATTGAGATTTTATCACATATTGACCTTCATGCTACTACTAGTGATTTTGGTGACTTTGATCTTGATGAATTGTTTAAAGAAAGGGATAATGAGATTGAGGAAGAGTTTGTGAAAGACTTGACACAAATGGAGGATGATGATTGTGATTCTAGTGACGCGTCTTATGCTCTATCATCCGATGATTTGTCTTGTCAAGATAACATTCCTAATTTGGATGAAGATTTTGCTCATATAGGAAAAGTGGATCCTTCTCCTCTACCACTTTATGATTCTTGTGATGAAACCTTTGATGATCCTTATGATAGTGATGAGTCTTTTACTTCTGATGATGATGACTCCATTTCTTCTATGGCTCCTTCACCTATTCCTCTAAGTGATTTTGTGATACATTCAAATCCTCTTTTTGAAACATGTTTTGATAACCCACTTTTTGAGGAGTGTGAAGAACCTAATAATGAGTCTATAGAAGAAGAACCCTTGATTGATATTCCTTCACTGGTTTTTGAGGATACACCTATTGATTTTCATGATCATATCATCCCTTTGAGTGATTCTCTCATTAATACACCTCCTTTTGAGCCTTATGTTCCCACCCTCCCACCCTTGAAGTTGGTTATTGATGAAGATCCTTTCCTCTTAGAGATTGATACTTTTTCATCTAAGGCACCTTTAGAACTCAAAACCTTTGATATGGACTCTTTTATGGAGATTGATGCCACCATAGAGGATACTCTTGCACATTTTGATATAGAGGTCAACGATAGTGTTTCTAATTTGGAAGAGGAGGTTCGTCTTATTACTACATTGCTTTTTGGGAACATAGAGACTACACCTTCTTCACAAGACACTATTACTATTGCTCCTCCTTTCACTATGCCTTCTATGGAAGATTACCCACCTTTTGATGATGATGATGAGCCCAATATGGACATAATAGTTATGAATGTTTTGATACCTACACCTTCATATTCTCATGATGCTTTGATCACTAAGGGGGAATCTTATATGGTTGACACGAGCACATCTTCTTATTTTCCCATGAAGGGAAAGGTTTTTGATCCTGGGATACATAAATTTGAGACACATTGGTTTTCATCTACTCCACTTAAGAGTGTGATTTCGATTGATATGGACTTCTTGTATGAGCTTACTTTGGTGATGCTACCTACTTTGGAGTTGTTCACTTGTCGAGATGGAAACTTTGTATTTGATCCTGGGGTGCTTCATATTTGAGAGATTTCGTATGTTGGACAAACTTGAGACACGTTGGACCGTTCCATTTATCGAGGCGGATATGGTAAATCTTATAGTAAATGGCAACGTGCTAAGTTTGAGTGTATCATGTGAGACGTGCTTCAAAGTGTATATCCTTTGTTCTCCATGATGGTTTCCCCAAGGACAACTTAATTCGGGGCCGAGTCGAGCTAGCGACTTAGGGTTAAAAAAAACTCAAGCATTGAATAACTAGGTTAGAAAACGTAGAGTAGATTTTCAATAGGTTAGGTTTAATTAAAAGGATGTTATAGTAGAGTTGAAGTGGAGGGGTGCCTTTCTTCGTCTTTTGGTGTTTGTTTCAAGGGTTGCTCTCTCACATTTCATGCTTGGAGCTTATGGAGGAGGCCCGTGTATCTGGTTCACTTCGATTAGTTTTTGCTATTGTGATATTCAAACATTTGTGCTTAAACTGAATACCCTTTCGTTGTCTCTTCCTTAACTTGGGTTAAGCAAGGTAATCAATGTCATAAGTGTAGGGGAGTTTACTCCATGCTCTTAAACATTGAGGACAATGTTTATCTTAAGTGTAGGGGAGACTTCTATCGAAGTGACCTTACCTAGACCATTGCCTTAACTTCATGATAACTTGGGAAAATTAATTTTTCAAACATTTTTCAAATTTTTGATCTACTTTGGCCACCAAAAATATGCATTCATAATTTTTGCATCAATCATTTTTTTTCATTTGCATAACACATTTGCATTGTATATATTTCTTTCTTTTATTTTGCATCAAAAATATATAAAAAAGGAAAATATAATAAAACATGGTTTTAACAAATTTAGACTTCTTTGACATATTAGGCCCGCTATGGATATTTTGACTCAACCCGAGTTTGCTTATTTTAGCATTCTCTAGCTAGTATCCTTAACCATGTAGTCCTTCATTGGTCTATTAGGCTAAGCTTCCACCAATTTCATACTTTGAAATTTTAAATTTGTGGAGAATGGGAAATGATAGAGTTGAAACAAGTGTAAAAGGGCTAGATAGACTTCATGGCAATTACTTGTGGCTAAACCCTTCTCTTCTTGACCTCTATTTTCTTCGCATGTATATAATTGTTAATAAATAATCAAGTACGGTTTTAATTGGTTTGTAATCTCTTATGCAATTTTGGCTAATCATTTATGGTTGATATGAGTACGTCTTAAGATTCTAAGTTAGCACGTTTTATGTGTACTAGACTTATGTCATGCTCCATATTTAGCGGGTGTTTTTCCTTTTCTTCTTTGCAAATTTCTTGGTGAGGAATAAAGAAAAATAAGAGCGGCTTATGAAAAAAAAAATGAGTGGCTAGAAAAAAAAAAGAAAAAGAAAAAAAAATAATGCAAGACTCCCAAGAGGGGCAGTGTGGTGTTAATTATAGTGACTATTGAGTTCCAATATTACCTTGACGGGTTGCGGGGATTCAATAGATTGCTCCAATCCAATATTACCTTGACGGGTTGCGGGGTTGAAGATCCAAAATCTCAAAAAGATGCGGATGTAAATTATTGCGTGAGTTTTATTTTTCTTTCATTAGCGAGTGTGTAGTTACTTATGAAAGCATGACATGAGGATTTTACACATAAGGCGAATGACTTATTATTCTTGAAACAGACTTGTATTAATTGTGAGCGGTTTTTCAAGTAATGGATGAGAAGATTACTTAGGATTAAAACCGTCCTTCCTTATTTTTGGATTTTACACTTCTTATATTTCACGCTTTAAATAATGACAAATTTGCCCACAAGCAATTTGCTCAATTAATAACCGGTTCCACATTTAATTGTCATGAATAAGTTGATGCACTTTTTACTTGTGAATGCAATGATCCCATTTATAAGCTTGGTATGGGGAAAGTGAAACTTGAGGGTGATAAATGTCCATGGTACCCAAGCCCTAATTTAAGTCATTGATTTCTTTATGAGTTATTTCCATCAAAACCATTTATGAAAAATCCAAAAATATATAAATAGAATTGTTTTCTTTGCATTGCATTGTATATATTCAAAATCATTCATCATGTAGCATAGCATAGTTTATTAAATCATAATGGCCAAAGTTGGTTAATTATGAGAAAAGTGTAACTTAGAGCTTTAAAATACTGCATTGCATGAGGACATGGCAATGGTCAAGTGGAGGGGAGTTGATAAGTGTGAAAACACTCATCAATAATGATCCTAAAACCATTAAAAACACAGTCAAATACATCATATTTAACTGTTAATTATCAGAATTACGCGTGTATTTGGTGTTTGTGTATTTTCAGGTATATAGGTACATTTGAGACAAAACACGAGCTTTCAAGGGATTTTTATAATAAAAGACGAAGAAAAGGATGAAAGATGCTCCAAGGACCTTGTTTGCCAAATTTCCAAAGATGGAGGGTTTAAGTTGAAACTTCTACATAAATGGAGGATGAAAAGGAAGTACTTAAAAGTTTTTAACCATATTTGAAAAGAAATAAGAAAGAGAGGGACCAAATAGGCAAAATAAGTGAAAAGATTTATTCATATCTGGTTAATTGACCAAACCGGTCAAAACTCACAAACAAATAAACACACGTCTTCTCCAAGTGAAGAGAGAGAAAGATACAGTCGGTTTCATCTTCTTTTCACCTTCAAACCTGCAATCCAGTATCATGAACAATCAAGAGATATTCAACCGAAACTTATAACTACAAAAATCATCCTCTCATTCCCCTCTACATGAAGATACAAGTTAATTAAATCAAGACTCAAGGATAAAGAAAGCCCCAAATTGAAGAAAGATGAAGAACAAGTGCATCCTCGTATTTTCCACGTGTCAATATTTGATTGGTGGAGCCACGTCACTTCTTCCACACGGCGGCTATAAAAAGAGATGAAGACCTCATTTTGCAACCGGTTAGCTAGGTGTAGTTTCACATAGATAGGTTAGATAGAATAGGTAGTTAGGTTTTCTTTCAAAGCTTATTGATTTTCAGTTAGAAGTTTGTTTAGAAATTAGTTACGATTCAGTTTCCTTTTGTAACCGAATTCTCCATTAATGAAATTTAAGAACTTCAGTTTTCTAAATCCTTTACTATCTCTTATTTTCACCTTTTCGTCTTATTTGGGTAAGCTTTCGTGTTATAAGCTTTTTCTAGCTTATTAGATTTGATTTCAGAATATAATGAATTGTGCTCATTTGATATTGATAATAGAGTTACTAGTTAGTTCATAGAGTTTATAAACCAGTTCGAGTACTGTTCACGTAGAAATTAGCTTGTTACACTTGTGATTTCAGTTTTAGGGATAAGTGGTTTTAGCTTCAGTTTCAGCTTTTCATTCAGTTTTTATGTCTGTTAAATTGACAGATATCTTGTCAGTGTGATAGTAGGATTCAGCTTTCAGTTTTGTAGTTAACTGATAATAATCATTTAGTCAATTAAAATTAGTGTAGTAAAGGTTTTCTGATCAAGGACAAGATAAGCAGATCAAACACGTCAGATTGAAGAAATTAGATCAGTTTAGAATTTTTGATATATTAGTAGTTAGATAGATTTGAAGTTGTTATCGTTGTTTTTTTTAAGCTGATGAGTTTTCGTTCAGTAGTCAGATTTGCAAATAGTTCCGGTTCAGTTTGTTCGTTTTGCAGGTGTTCAGATTTGTTGCTGTCATGGTAGCAGATTCGTAGATGTAATGCTTTCAGTTTTGTTTAGCAGTTAGGTTGGCTTCGTAAATTGGTGGTGTTTGTTTTAAACCGGCTCAGCGCCGCGTTTCTCGTCTCAACGGACTAAACGACGGATGTTCGGGTTAAGCACATAATTACATTTTCTGCATATTTTTAGCCGTCTTTAATCTGTCTTGTTCATACTTGGTTTACTGTTTGGTGTGTAGTGTAAATTTCATCTCGCGATATGCTGGTATTCATTGGTTAACTGTTACTTGTAATCTGTTATAGCTTTATGCTTTCATACAGGTTGTTTAGCTTTGCAATATTCCTTGACTAGCTATTAAATAGTGTTTGGATTTAGCATGTAGATGATTGTGTTTGTGTAACTTTGTAAGGATTTAGTAGTTTTAGGTGTAATTTCAGCTTATAAGAGTAGATAAAACTAGACTAAGTCCAACAGGTGGTCTGTTATTGGTTTAGTTTGATTTGTAACCGTTACAATCCAGTAGTTTGTTGGGCTTATGATAGTTTGTTAAGTTTGTTTAGCTGTGTTCTATATAATTGTATTCGAATTTACTCATTGAACAACTTTAGTCCCTCATAGTGATTGCTATCTTGACAGCCACGGTCCATAGTCAGTTAGTATATTAGGATTGTTACTTCTCTTGGTTAGATTTACATTGCACTTTAAGTCCCAGTTGTTAGTTTTAGATAAACTGTCACTAGACTGTATTGATTCTTCTTGGGCCATATTTGGGCTTTGTTTTAAATGTGCATATATTTGGGCTTTGTTTTAAATGCGCATAAATGGAATGACTGTGTATTGATTTCAAATTTCAATTTGCATTACTTAGATTAATGTACTTTTAGTTTTAAATTTTGTATTTTGTATTTTCATTTTTAGTATAATTTGTATTTTTCATTTTATGTGTTGTGCATTAAATTGTCGTAGTTGCTAAATGTTTTTAGTATAGTAGGTATATGTAGTATAATAGATATTTTTACCTTTTTAATTGCTTTGTGCCAAGTAGAAATAGATTCCAAATAAATTTGTATAACCAAGAACAATTAAGTCTTTGCTAGAAAACGTTATATCAATTCGAATCGAGCTGAGAAGACAACTAAACTAAAAAAACGAAATATTATTAAGAATCGGTACCCATTACCGAGGATTGATGATTTGTTCGATCAATTGCAAGGTTCCAGTGTATACTCAAAGATCGATTTAAGATCAGGGTATCATCAACTGCGTGTAAGAGAGGAGGATATTCCTGTAACTGCCTTTCGTACGCGGTATGGACACTTTGAATTTCGAGTGATGCCGTTTGGGTTGACAAACGCGCCTGCTGTATTCATGGATCTTATGAATCGCGTGTGCAAGCCGTATCTAGATAAGTTTGTTATTGTTTTCATCGACGACATACTTATTTACTCTAAGAGTAGGGAGGAGCACGAGAAGCACCTGAGAAAGATTTTGGAGTTGTTAAGGAAGGAGAAGCTGTATGCAAAATTCTCTAAGTGTGAGTTTTGGTTGGAATTAGTGCAGTTTCTAGGTCATGTGATTGATAGTGAGGGAGTTCGTGTAGATCCCGCTAAGATCGTAGCGATCAGGGAATGGTCAGCACCGACGACGCCGACTGAAGTTCGACAATTTTTGGGTTTAGCGGGGTATTATAGAAGGTTTATTGAAGGATTTTCGTTGATTGCGAAACCATTGACGCGGCTTACCGAGAAGAATAGGGTGTATGAATGGGGAAATGAGGAAGAGCTTGCTTTCGAAACGCTTAAGGATAAGTTATGTTCCGCGCCAATTTTATCACTGCCTGAAGGAACCGAAGATTTCGTAGTGTATTGTGATGCGTCTCGTAAGGGTTACGGAGCAGTGTTAATGCAACGTGAAAAGGTGATAGCTTACGCGTCGAGGCAATTAAGGAAGAACGAGGAGAACTACACGACGCACGATTTGGAATTAGGAGCGGTAGTTTTTGCGTTAAAGTTGTGGAGACACTATCTGTATGGGACAAAGTGTGTTGTATTCACTGATCACAAGAGTTTGCAGCACATTTTAGATCAAAAGGAGTTGAATATGCGACAAAGACGATGGGTTGAACTATTGAGTGATTATGACTGTGAAATTCGCTATCACCCTGGGAAGGCGAATGTTGTAGCGGATGCTTTGAGTAGGAAGGAACGGGAGAAACCTTTGAGGGTTAGAGCTTTAGTGATGAGTGAGAGCGTTGACTTAACCGAAACCATACTGAAGGCTCAGGAGAAAGGATTGATGAAAGGGAATGTTGAAGCCGAGAACTTGGGACGAATGTTGAAACCTCTTTTCGTGATTAGGTCTGACGGACTAAGATGTTTTGAGAATCGGATTTGGTTACCATTGTGTTCATCTGAGGAAGGAAAGCCTGGAGTTCGAGAATTGGTTATGAATGAGTCGCATAAGTCGAAGTATTCGATACATCCTGGATCGGATAAGATGTACCACGACCTGAAGAAAGTTTATTGGTGGCCGAATATGAAGGCGGATATTGCTCGTTACGTCAGTAAGTGTTTGACTTGCGCGAAGGTTCAGGCAGAACATAAGAAACCATCTGGATTGTTGGTACAACCGGAGATCCCAGAATGGAAATGGGAGAAAATCGCAATGGATTTTGTGACGGGTTTACCTAGGACTCCTAGTGGATGCGATATGATATGGGTAATTGTGGATAGGTTGACGAAGTCTGCTCATTTCTTACCTATGAAGAAGACGGACAGCATGGAAAGACTCGCCAGCGTGTACGTGAAGGAGATCGTCTGTAGACATGGAGTGCCGTTATCGATCATTTCGGATCGCGACAGTAGATTTACGTCGGAATTTTGGAAATCGCTTCAACGTGCGATGGGCACTGAACTGAGTTTAAGCACGGCTTATCACCCGGAAACTGACGGCCAGAGTGAACGAACGATTCAAATGATGGAGGACATGCTCCGAGCATGCGTGATCGATTTTGGAGGAAGTTGGGAACGCCACTTGCCTCTGGTGGAATTTTCGTACAATAATAGTTATCACGCGAGTATCAAGGCAGCACCGTTCGAAGCATTGTATGGAAGGAAGTGTAGATCGCCCGTGTGTTGGAGTGAAGTAGGGGAAAGTCAATTGACTGGACCCGAAATGGTTTTAGAAACGACAGAGAAGATCGTGCAGATCAAGAACCGACTACTTGCTGCGAGAAGCCGACAGAAGAGTTATGCCGATAGCCGAAGGAAACCTTTGGAGTTTGAAGTTGGAGATATGGTTATGCTCAAGGTATCGCCGTGGAAGGGTGTAATTCGTTTTGGAAAGAAAGGAAAGTTGAGTCCGAGGTACATTGGACCGTTTAAGATCGTTGAACGAATTGGACCAGTAGCGTACAAATTAGAATTGCCGACCGAGCTTAGTGCTATTCATGACACGTTTCACGTATCGAACCTGAAGAAGAGTTTGGCGGACAAGGAATTGGTGATTCCTTTGGACGAGATTCGACTAGACGACAAAATGCACTTTGTGGAAGAACCTGTGGAAATCATGGACCGGGAGGTCAAGCGGTTGAAGCGTAGTAGGATTCCTATCGTGAAGGTCCGATGGAATTCTAAGCGTGGACCGGAATACACCTGGGAACGTGAGGACTTTTTCAAGGGAAGGTATTCTCATTTGTTCCAGTAAGACGAAATGTGAGTACAAGAAGAGGCGAGCGCCGGGACGTCGCTCTCTTTAAGGAGGGGTGGATGTGACACCCTAGAATCGAGGTCATTAACGATACCCTAAATTACGCTAATTTTTGAAATTTTTAATAAGTTTTAATTTCTATAATTATAAGTATTTTGGTTAAAGCCGATGTTCGAGGTTATAATTTTTACGGTTGACGTTTTAAGAAGGACGGTGACGATTACGATCCCGAGGGATGCCCAATTTTATATAATTTTTGACGATTTATCGATAATGTAATTTTTCGAGAATTTTATTTACGGTTCGTGTTAAGTTGAGTCGGGTGAGTTTTATAGCCTTCCAAGTACATTTAAAGTATCCCAAAAATATTTTGGAGCATTCGGGAAGATTTCCGACTCCCGTAAAATTTTCAAAATTGACAAATGAGTCGAACCCGCAAAGTTTTGAGGTCGTTTTCTATTTAAGGACAAAAGAAGCCAAAAATTGCATTTAGGTCCCTCCTAACCCATCAAAAGGGCCAAAATGGACAAACACATAAACACACACAAAATTTACAAAAGAAAAAAATCAAACTCTCTCCCTCCTTGTCTCTCTAAACCCACGGTCACCCCCACCACCATCAAAAATTCACCAAAAATCTTTTTCCACTTGATTTTTCAAAAATCTAAGGTTAGACCACACTTAGTTTGGTCATTCCCCACATATTCATGTGCTCAAATCCAACATGCATTGATAAAAAATTTTCAAGATTTTTCCATATGATCCAAATTTGTTTTTGAGGCTAAAAGAGCTAATGCATGTTGATATTTAGTGTTATGGAAGTATAAACACCATGAAAACCCACCAAAATTAATTTGGTTGTGGTGATTGGGTCACCCAAACCCCACGGCAAAGGGGGTGTTTGGGGAGCCATGGTGGTTGTTGATTTTGCATGTTATATTTGTGTTTGGTTTGTTGTTTTAGGATGATTCATATAGGTCTTATTACTTGCATGTTCATTTTCTTTGATTCTTGATATTGAGATTGGTTGATCAATAGGGGTAGGATTGAAGTTTGATGTTAGGATATGTTTGGGAAGGCTTAGGATGATGTTTAGTGTTGATTAGAAGTCTTGGAATCGAGTCTAAGCATGTTTTTGGTATGGTCATTTTTAGGCAGAAACATTTGGTCCATTTTATAAAAATGATTTTTGTTCCAGGTCTTGAAAACTAAATGTAGTGATAGAGGGTCTTTCTAGCTTTAATTTGGTATAAGGTAGAGCCCGTGACTCAAAACGAGCTAAAAGTTATGACATTTTAAAGATCGGGTACCGGGAGACGAGGACTTTCACAATCCGAATTTGTGCAAAGTTTTAGTCAAATCCCGAGGGTCACAAGTATAATTTGGTAAATGGTCAAGGGTCAAAATTTGGTCCCTAACCTGTGTAAATGGGTCTATATGTTGACTTAGGTGTCAAGGAAGTCAAAGGTATTTTTCATATAGGTCAAAGTGGTCAAAATTGGTCGAAGCGCAATTTCAGCCCGTAAAATGTAGTCGTGGAAATGAGTTGCGTAACGGGTCGTAAAAGTGAAAACTTTTGTTGGGCTTAAAAACATGTTATCTACAGGTCATATAGGATTTTCGGAAATTTTGTCAAATTTTATAAGCATGGTTTAATAAGGTAAAACAGCCCGTACTTTAGTCAAGTACCGGCGAAAATGGGTAAAAATGGACAACGTAAGTAGTGAGAACGAATGGAATAAAATGAATGATACTTGTTGTTTTTTTTGTTTTTGGCGTGAGTTATATTTGTCCTAAGTGACTTGTATATATGTATTTTATACAGTACCGTAAGTATTTAAATGAGATTACTCATTACGCGTTATTTGTGATAGGTGTTGATTTACCCGGGCATCCGTAACATCGTCAGTGATCACTCCTCGAACTACCGACTACTTAATATCTAAGGTGTGAATTTATAGCCTCGCTTATATTATTTCAAATTGTTTTACCCGCGAGGGAAATGCATGCTAGTTTTTAAAAGGAACGTATATCATGAATGATTGTTAGACCCGAAAGTTGCCTTAGAATTGTGTTGAGTACCAAAGTTGCAAAAGTCCCTAAATTCATGAACTATTAACTATTGTCTTGCCCTCGAGTAGGGGGAAATAGCCGCTTATGCAATTTGTAGTACTACGGGGTTAACGACCCAATGCTAGCCGAGAAGCTGTACTTATAGTAAGTTCTGCGGTAGATTATTTTGTATGAGAAATAAGGTATAATTGCAACTGATGCCTTTAGAAGGGGCACTGGTTTCATCTGAATCATGCCGGTATATTTACGCGGGTGATTGAGTTAACGGATTAGTGTCATGAGCTTAAACACAATTGTCAGTATCCTGATTATAGTTTGTTTGATCGACAAGACTATAAATGATCACGAATGGTTTTTATTATATATACGTTCAAATGGATTGTAAAACCTATGAATTCCACTCAACGTTTTCGTTGACCAAATTTTTGGCATGTGTTTCAGGTAACCGCTGAGGTGTAGGATGGAGCATGCATGGGATGGATGTTGTGTGTACGGCTTGGTGTCCGCTTGTTTTTCCCTCCTTTTCTACTTAAACAACTTTTATGTTTAATGTCATGTGGTTGTAAACTGAAGTTTTTGGGGTTGAGATTCATGGGGACCGAAAACGCTAAACTCTGTGCACTATTTGGGGTTGGAAAAACCGTGGACATGTATCATCTAACAATTTTAAAATTCAAGTTTTAAGTCGACGTCTTTTTAGCGTCGTTTGATATATCTTGTGTGCAATGAATACTGTGTAGCACCCATTGTTGTAGTTCCGCTGCGCATAGCAATTGTGGGGGTGTTACATTGACTCGGAAATTCTTGAGTTCCGAATGAACACAATTGAGTCGGAACTCCTTGATTCGGAAGACTTCCGGATGAAGCCTTCTTGATCCGGAACTTTTAGACTTCCGAATGAATCCCCCTTGATCCGGAACTTTTTGAGTTCCGAATGAAACTTCTTTACCCGGAACTTTGGTTCGGAAGTATTGATCCGGAACTTTTCCGGATGAAGCTTGACTCGGAAGTATTTGGTGTTGATCCGGAACTTTTTCCTTCGGAAGTATTGATCCGGAAGATTTCGTCCGGAAGTTTAAATGTTCCGGATGAACCTCTTGAGTCGGAACTTTTGTTGTTGACCCGGAACTCTTCCGGATGAAGCCACTGATTCGAAACTTTGAAGTTCCGAATAAACAACTCCTTCTCTTGGCTCGGAACCTACCTGGGAATACAGTAACAGAAACAAACACCCCCGAAGAACAAGGGATCACAATAACACGAATCTAACCACAAATTTAACCAAAATCAAACACAAGATAAACTAAACTAATAACAAAGCATTCAATAATCATAAACAAACAATTCAAATAAACAAAACTAACAAATTTAGCCACAATTATCAAAAACCCACTTGATCAAAATAAGAACATGAACATGAACACAAACATAAACATAAAAATTAAAGATCAAGAAAGGTAGATAGGAGATTAACAAGATAAAGTAAAGATTGACAAGAATTAAATGAAAACTTACTTGAAATTAAAGGAATTTAAGGTGCAAGACAAGGTAATTAAATTTGACAAGTATTTAAATGACATGAATTAAAGGTGCAAGGTAAATAAAATGGAAGACTAATTGTCACACTTAGCCAACCAGAAAAATAATTATCATCCTAATCTATATATAGGGGAGGATTAGGAAGCTTTCTCCCCTCCTTCATTTCTTCTTAATTGCGAGATTAAGTCCTTCCTTCTTTTAATCTTCATTAATTGCACCATTAGTCCTTTATTCTTCTAATCTTCTTTGAACTTGGACTTTAATGACTTTTGGCTCGGGATTTCTTTGACTCGTCTTTAAATTCTTCAATAAATTAGACTTGAGTTCTTCGGCTTTTGGTAAACTTCCGTCTTTTGACTTTTTCTTCGATAAATCTTCAGAATTGGTCTTGGACTTCCGTTCTTTTTGCACTCTTGACTTCTTGACTTCGTCTTTCATCTTTTTCTTCAATAAAAGTCCGTAAATGCCCGTGAATTCCCGTGTTTTCTCCACTTTTCACCTTTTCGTCCTAAATCACAACAAAAACACAAACCACGCATAATTCCGACATAAAAGGCATAAAATACACGTTTTGGTCCGGTTATTATTGTAATTAAGTGGTAGAAAGGATGGGTGTTTACACACCTATCAATAGGAATACATATAAATGCTTATCGAACATAAGGTATATCTTTTAGGTTTATAGGAAACTTACTATGTTGATTATCACTCATATCTAAGGATAATAAATCCAACTATGAAATAGAATTTCAAAGTTTACCACGAATTTATAAAGATATGACTCATACATAATCATAACATAATTTTTCCATGATATGGAATGGAGGAATATAACGGAAAATATAAAAACTCGTCTTACAGAACAAGCTTCTCTTTTACATATCAAATATTTTTTTAGAAGAACCTTTTGATAGATAAAAGCTGAGAATAGAATATTTTCAAAAAACTTGGGAAGTTTCCTTACTCTTTCTTCAAACTTGCGGGTTATATTCAATTTGATAATTATCATTATCATAGAAGATAACAGAAATACCAAAAATATATACTTTATCAAGTATATGCTTTTCCCAGAATTAACGCAATTTCATTAATCATCTATGAGAAAACCAAGAAATAGGGATCTCTTACTTCTTAGAAATAAATATGAAATGAGAATATTTGATGAAAAACACAACTTTTATTTATTAACAACTTTTCTGTACAAACTTACAAGACAAGCTTCAGTGTTAATATAAAGTTGAAAGAATTTTACAACTTCTAGTCTAATCTCTTCATCTCTCTTTCTTATGTTCTTTGATGGCATCAAAAATACTTCGTATGTTGGCTCGATGTCTAATTTGAATGTCCTTGATGACTAATTCTAGATTAGAAATCTTCAGTCGAGCTTGAACAATTTCTTCATTGTGTATCATCTATCTTCTCTGCAACTTGGCATTAGCTTCTTCTAAATCTCCTTCGAACTTCTCAAAATCTTGTTGTATAATTCTTCGGCCTTTCATAAGTCCTTAAACTTTATCTTCAAGGTCTTCAATACGCTCGGAGGAATTCCTTTCAAATTGGGTAGGAGATTATTAAATTGTTGTTCATAGGTATTTTGAGGAAAGTTTTCAAATATAGGTGATGGTTCATTAATAGGTAAGGTGATGGAAAATTTTGTTGTCGAGGTGTAAAATCTATTTCTTCATTATATGCTCGCATAACTTGCATATAAGGGTCGGCATCAAAGCGTAAAACGGCTTTTAGGATTTTTTGATCTTTGGTTGTATTTTCCGAAGTATCATAAGGGTTATTCATCGGAAGATTGGAAATATACTTCGGGAAATCATCGGGAATACTTACAGAACACTCATCTTGAGAATCCGATAAGATGATAATAGGTTGATAAATCCTAATTTATTATGTATATTATATTATGTATACTTAAACATAATATTAATTACTCATAAGTATAATCTTTATACATACACATAAACATGGTATCGTTTACACATTGTTCTAGAGAGTAGCAAGTATAGGCATTTACATTAGTCTTGTAGCAGCACTGACTTTTGGTACGGAGGACTTTCTTGAAATTATTTTAAAAGTAGTTATAATCAAGATTTTAATTCTTGTTCTCTATAACCATGGCTCTAAGTACCAATCTATAACACCCCCATTTTACCTTTACGCATCGGAATATTGATCTGGGATATTACTTTATAGAACACAAGTCATAATAATAGAAAACAACTCAAAAGAGTAAATAAATCAACTTTCTTTATATATCATTAAAAATTCAAGTTTTACAATATGAGGTTTCCAAAATCTAAGATAATAATTTCAAGCTCGTGCCTCTTCATGCCATCCTCATGCTGCTCCATACCATCAGTCATAACTACCTGAAACATATGCTTAAGTCAACACAAAGGTTGATTGAATTCATAGGTTTAAACTTATTTTGAATACAAGATCTTTTTCTGAGCTACGTTATTATTCACTCACATAAAACAATTTATTATTATTGCACTAGCTCATGACCCCGCGACTAGACACTATCAGGAAAACCCAACAAATTTTCCCTTAAGGAGGAAGTTTGTCGGACTATCCTAAAAAGCAAAATAAAGCATATATGTTTAGCCTAGGTAGGAACCATCAGCTGCTAGCAAGCGCGACTTTCCCAGATAGGAGATGTCGGTCTCCAATAGTACTATTCACAATATTAGCGCTCATAAAATGATAAGCGGTCCATGATTAAAAAGGGATTTAACGGCAACAAGTAAACGTAGTGTCAATAATCATATCTGAGAAGCAGACAAAACACACTTGTATTCCTTTTTTAGCATATATCCCCCTCACGGGTTTTCAAATCATTTATAAAGCATTTAAAAGTGAGGTATGAACTCACCTTATGTCCATATAATCTGAGCTATAACCAGATATATTTCATTCACATATTAACATCCTGATCATACAAACCATAACTTGATCTCATAAACAACAGCTTCATCTCACACAAACCTGGATTAATACATTGTGTATAGTATCAAGTCTTTGATTTTTAGTTCAATATTTTTAAGTGTTGGTTATATATTCTTTCATTAATATTTGGTTGTATTTCTAGCACCATTGTTTGGGCCATCATACTTAGAAGCCATTCTATAAACGTTTGAGGAACGAGGGCAATTTAAATCGTAAACCCAACCACTCAATCAAAACGTAATATCGAGATGGAACATCTTTGTACAAAGCTCCCTACTAACATGATACATTTATTACTTCCTCGTATTTATAATTAATATTCTTAAGTTTCAAAATTGGCAAAAATAGCCCTTTTGTTATACTTTGGCATAATTACACTTTTAACCCCTAAAGTATATGTTTTAGTATTTATATTTTAAACCCTCAATATTTAACCTTAAGACCTCAAAATTTCCAATATTTATTCTTATAAACTTAACTTTCACAAAATGACACTTTTGTCCCAACATGTTAAATAGTTTCAAAAATGACAGTTTTAGTTCCTATACTTGTAAAAATCATATAACAACCTCATAATTGGACCAAATGATATAGGATTTTAAAACAAAGTTTCAAAACATGTTTATAATCATAATAAAAACATTTCTTCAGAACTATAGCTTTTGAAATGGGTTTTTGCTTATTATTTTTTGTAAATTACAAAACTAGGGTTTTAAGACATCTTTAGCTTATAACTTTCATTTAAATTGATGAAATGACTTAGTTTCTTTTAGGTTATCTTTCTAACATAATTTTGGAGTTACAAAAACTCTAATAATTCATTATAACAATATCAAAGCATAGCTAACATAGAAATTACCTAGGATGCTCCAAAATGGCTCCTAATGGCTTCTTATGAATACTACTTGCTATCAAAGCTTCAAGAGCTTTAATGGATACCTTCTAGACCTGTTTTCTTGTCTTGGAACATGTCCTAGGACGTATATAGAAGTGTAAACGGAGAATGGGTAGGAGATTTAAGGAAAATGAGGTGCAAGTTCTTTAATATGTGTTTCGCCCCTATTTATAGTATTTCAAACACTTTGGCTCCAAGTTTACCTTGTAAACGTGTAAAAAAGCTGGATGAGTGACTAATGGAGGCTAGTCAAGGTCTATGCAAGTTTATAGGAGCTAGATTCCATCCAATCTATGGTTTGTGGCTAAAAATAGTCACGACAAGGATAGGGATAAGAATGAGGATGTGAAATACTCAAGTAGCTTAGCCACCTGCTTGTAGACATCCTAAAATATCTAGGGATACTTGAAATATCATATTTTCAAACTTGGAATGGGAGGGAAAGTGTTTAAAACAAGTTTTAGAGGGAAATAGTAAAATCGGGTTTCAAAACTAGGGCTTGTAACTTATGGTTTGGGTTTTTGGTGATTAAGGGCTTAGGAATGTGATTAGTGATGGATTAGGGTTTAATTAGGGTATATACATTGTAATTAAGAAGTTTGGGTCTTTGGTTTGAAGTTTAGTGATGAGATGGCATTTATACATGATCTCATCGTTCTTTTCGGGCTTTAAATGCATAAAATGTCATAAAAACACCATATATATGCTTGTGTTTGTTTACTTGTCTATTTTAGGTATGGTTATTGTGAAATAGACAAAAGATCACAAGAAACAAGGAAAAACGAACACGAGAAACGAAGCCGTACAATGAACCGGGCCCTAGTTCATGATTTCTCAAAGAATATATCTTGAAGACTTGAAGATGTACAAGAATGATCCTTGATCTATGAATAAATCACACTTAATACCCTTGTATATTCATAATTACAAGTTTGGTCCCTTAAGTTTGTCAAAATTACAAAAAGGTCCTTCAACTTTGAAGATTTGGCAAGTTTAGTCCCTCAACAATTCTAAATTGTCAACAATGGTCCATCATGAAGTCAAAGATCCAATGAAGACCTTCAAAGATGGGAAATGTCCAAGATCAGTCCTTGAACTATTCAAAAATGGCAAAAATAACCCTTGAAATCCTTTTGCCAAAGTTTTGTGGCCAAGTGTGAAATGGGAAACTTTATTAACAAAGGAAATGAGTTATGTTGGCTGAAAAACGTATTATACAAGTTCTGCCAAAACACAAGGACCAAAGGTGGGCAATTGAAACATTCAAACCAAAAATGCGCCAAACAACTTTACACTCCACAAAAAACAGATCAAACTACTTATTGTTCACCTTTCACCCCCAGAATTTACTTTTACCAGTCAAAGGGTTAATCCTAATTGACTTAACCAAAATACAATTAACTCTCACACGAATCATTCCCACACCTAAAACTTCATACCCACTCACCCAAGGATCCCACCCAAGGCTGCCCTGCACCAATCATGTGACACCCTCCTCTCCAAGTAAAGCCACGTGGCCAAATCAACATCTAATACTCCTCACTTGGCCCCAAAGAAAAAATGAGTGTCTCTGATTCATTTGGACAGCTCACAAACATCAAACACCATCAAGCACTCAAGGGCATATTTGAGATTTCATAGCTAGGGTTTTCATGTATTTTTCCCTTCTAGAATGATCCTAGTCGTCTATATAAGGAGGCCTCAACATGTGAGAGCCCCTTTGTTCCAGATTTTAGCTATCTTCTTTATAATTCCTTTTTATGAAATAAAATATGAATTTCTGAAAATTTTGAATTCTCTTTTGTTATTTATAAAAGTTTGGTGTTTGAATAGCTAAGATCTGAGTTCCATATACATGTTTTGTTGATTTTGAGAAAAGGTTTTAAGGATTAAAACTCTTGTTTTCAAAAATCAAAGGATAATCTATTTTTATCTTACTTTTGTGTTTGTTCATCTTAACAGCTTGTGGAAGCTAGTGCTTGTTCTTGCTAGCACCTCAGCTCAAACATTCCAAAGTGTGGATGTACATTTTGGAGGTTTGAATCTCTTATCTCTTTTACTTTTCTGAAAATATAGCATGATTTATGTGATTTTTGATTTTGGTCTGTGAATCTGTGAATTTGTGGTTGATTTGTGTTTCTGAGGGTTGATATATTGTTGTTAGGTTGTTTTGATCTTGGATTGAAGGTTAAATCACAACAATCCTTTAGAAAATTGAGAAATAAGATTCCAAAGGGGTGTTTGGGTTAACTGATTTTTCAAGATTCAAGGCAACCTTTGTGGTTGTTTTTTGTTCTTTTGTGTTGGTATCTGTTTATCTGGTGTAAGGGGTTGGTTATCTGCAAGTTTTGTGGGTCTAAACACCTAAATCAATCAAGGGTTCATAAAATCAGTTTTACTTGGTAATATTGGCTAAAGTTTTTGGGGACACCTAGATCTAAGGATAGATTAGGATTAACAAGTGCTAAATTTAAGTTAATACTACCAAGGAAATGGATTTGAGGGCTTGAAATTGGATTGGTGGTCAAATAGATCAGCAAAAGGATTTTAGATAATCACCTTTGCTAATCAGTAAATTTTTGTGCTTGAATCTGCTTATTTACTTTGATCCAGTGCTTGAAACAAGTTTATTTGTGCTTATTGGACTTTATTATAGCTTGTGTATCCATTTGGTTCAATTTAGTTGGCTTATTCATGCTCAATCTGCTTATTTGTTCTAAACTGCTTATTTTCAAGGTATGTGACATATCTGTGAACTGTTTGCTTATTCTGTGCTTATTGAGTGAACCAAATTGTGATTTCTTTGTTGATACTGACTCTTTGTGATCCACTGATTACAAGGGTGCCCTTGTTTTCCATTGAATCCAACTGGATCTCCTTAAAAAAGCAAGTCAAATAATCAAAGCAGTGGGAACTCCTTTCTCCTGCTCCTAGCCACTGCTTGTGTTATTTCAATTGGTGCTTATCAATAAGTTGTTCTAGCTTATTTAAACCTGCAACAACTTTGGATTTCTAATAGGTTTCACTTATTTGACCCATTTGTTCATTCTGGAGCATTTGAGGGGTTGACTTTGAGGTTTGCCAAGAAAACCATAAACTTTGACTTTTACATAAGTGCTTATCAGCTTATTCTGCTTATTTGGCTTGGATTATTGAACTTTTCTTTGTTGATTTTTCTTAATTAAGTCATTTAGAGTCTTTTGCAACTTATTTGAACGTCTGAGGTGGTCTAGAACTCTAAGTCGGCTATTTTGTCTTTTAGTGAAATTCTATTTGGCTTATTGGGTTTGCTTTTTCAAACTTTCTTTTCACAGATCTCTTATGCATCTCAAAAGAAGGTTGTGTGTCAAATCTGAGCTTATGGCATTGGCTTATTACTTAATGGGCTTTTGGCCTAATAAGGATAAGCTGTTATACCAATAAGCTGTGATAAGCTCAAAACCAGCTTTTGGGCCTTCAGACTTTTGTGTCTAGAATAAAATTTTGAGTCTAATAGGGCTTTTCCAGGTCATTTGGGCCTTGTTTAACTTTTTGGGCCAAAAAGCCCATTAGATTGGACTGTATTCATTTTCAGCCCATTAGGGGTATTTTGGTAATTTTACTTTCATTTTCCGCTTATTTAGGTTAAAATAAACTAATTTGCAAGTTTTTAGAATTTTTATAATTTTTGGATTTTTAATATTATTTATTTATTAAATTTCAATTTTCACATTTTTGCACTTTTTATATATTTCTTAGGTTTAATACATTAAAATAGGATTTTTGAAACTCTTAGATTAATTTTATCATAATTTTTCTAATTTCTAGAATTATTTTAAGTTTTTAATAGTTTTGAATCATTTTAAATAGTTTTAATTAGTTTATAAATTTATAAAAATAGTTTTTATTCTTATTTAGTCATTTTAGAGGTTTACAAAGTGAAAAATCTTTATTTGGGCTTTTTAATAATTATTTTTATTTTTAGGGCTTTAATTAGCATTTAAAAATTAATATTTAATTAATTAAAAGGTTTGAAAAAGTTTTGATTGTAGAAATGCTAAATATGATCCGGTGGTCTAATGTGGTGGTAAATGGTGGTGGAAGCCATTGATGACTTAGAGAGAGAGAAGAGAGGTTGAATGTAAAAGTGTAATGTATTCCCAAATGAACAAATGACAATCAACACCCCTCCTTGGAAGCTAAGGAGGGGTATATATAGTCACGCACACAACCTAAACTTTACAACGAACCTAGTCTAGTCTAAATGTGCGTGACTATGATAACTAACATGAATTCTTAAATGTCGTCACATAAAGTGAGTTTCCAACAATATTCCCCCATGGGACGACGTGTAGAATTCCTTACAATATTCTTCCTAACAAGTACAAAATAATTAAGAACAAGAGCTTTCAGGAAGCGTCTAATGCTGATGATGTCTTCTGAGGCCTTTGACTTCAAAACGACTCATCTTTAACTTGTAGTAGAAATACTGTAACGGCACGAGCTAAGTAACCCATACACTTCTGGTTAAGGAGAAGCTTCTGAATTAGCTTCCCCCTAATTCATGCCACGTAAACTTGATGTAGAAGCATTTTAAATAGCTTCCCCCTAAACCAACAATCCTCGTAAGCAACTTCAAAGCTTTCAATAAAGCTTAGAATGATTAAGCGCACAGCGGAATCTAACAAGCAAATCCCATCATATAACATGATAATGTTGCTAAGAGGGATTGAAAGTTTGGGGCACACCAAGTAGATCAACAACTTTTCTTCTCACACTTGAATAATTCTTCTGAATTTTTCTTCCCCCTGAGAAATCAAGTTATGCATACCAGAAAGAATCAAGACACTTCTTCCCCCCCATAGTTGAAGAAGGTAAATCAATCCCAATTATGAAGATCAAATACTGAAGTGGACACTTTATCCCATTCATGAAGTTGACATCGTATCACCAGAGTCAATTAAGTCCCGGAAATGCACATGTCTTCTTCCGGAGATGCACCAGAGTCAATTAAGTCCCGGGAATGCATATAGGATAATGATGATGTTTAATTGCAACAATCAAAAAATTAAACCTCGAATCAGTAGTGTACCGTTTGGAGATTGATAACGACACGAGTTAAAACACTGATTTTCTCTGCGGCTATGACAAATGTCATCCCGGAATATCTTCAAATCAAAAGAAGGTATGAAGTTCATCACGTGTACTTGTTGTGCGTTCAATGTGTCTTCTTCTTCCCCTTGATGGTTTCGAAACTCGGAACCATCAATAAACTGTACGCACATGAACCTGAAATCTCGTGAGAATAATAAATAAGCTGAATTATATATTTTGTGAGAATCAGCTGTTGATCGAAAATCTCTTCTCATAAACTCTCCATGGCCACCTTTACCATCCCACGTGAAAGCAATTTGAAGTGACCACTGAAAGAATGAACCAGATACATCAAACGTGAAGCTGAATAAAAATCCTTCGATCTTGTGACTTAAGCTTGCACTATTGTTGAATGAAGAACGATGGAGAAATCTCTAAGTACTCAATGCATCACTGAAGAAGTCTATAAGCACAACACCTCTTGAAATTATCCACGTCAACTAAGCGCGTGACACTGAGTACAACAATGTAACCCCTTTAAGTGATAGTTATCCGAGTCATCAACCATCCACCCCGAACCCGGAAACCAGATAACCAAGTCTTCATTCTAGGATTAAGCACTAGCAAGTTATCTAGTAAAAGATAAAATAAATACACGCCTTCGAAAAATCCGTCTTCAACGTCACGTAATTAATACCCGATCCAGAAAAATCTGTAGTCACTAAAAAATCGCCCATTTTTTCTTGGTCTCGTCAAAATAAATTATCGTCACAATTGTCACGTCATTTTGTCGCGTCACATTTCTCGTCACCCAATCAGTGTCGAGAATAAATTAAAGAACCACAAATTCAAAAAATGAATTTGTTTGTTTGAGCATCCATTCTCCTTCACAATGTCTCGTCACTTTTTGTCTCGACCCGATGACGACCGAATTATAACTTAATACACAAAATTTATTTAAAAATTTTGTTAAAAAAAATTGTGTGTATATAAGTTAATATACACGGTCCATTGAGATTCCATGGCCCATTAATTTGAAAACTAATACTTGGCCCATCAATTGTTCATTACCCGGTTATAACACTCGGTTATAAGACTTTCCAACCCCAAAATCACTCATAGTCAACATAACCCTAAATACGTTCCTAGAAACTTCCGCCTCTCTCTTTCACTCCCATCTGACACACACCTCACACCTCAAACACTCCGCCCCTTTTCTCCATTTTCTTTCAAAATGAAACCTACACATTTTGACAGCCCTCACTTCATCATCATTCATACAGCAACAAACTAGTCATCATCGCATCTCAATAAATCTTGATAGATTAAATCTATACCCTATTTGATTTGCTAACATCTTTCTCATAGACAAACTAAATAAAATCTCACATCCCTGCTATTAATTCAACACAAATCTCAAAAAGACGCTGGTGTAATTATGGCTTCAAGATCTTTTGGTGATCTCGGGTAGGTGTGAGTAGTTTAATTTGTTTTCATGTTTACACCCTAATCAATAAGTTGATTATAACAAAACATGTTATAAATCTATCATTGATTTCGAAAATTAAAGAAAGATGTGACGTGAAATCGATTTAAGTGAAAGATGATGACATGCATGTTATTGATCTTTATTAAAATCGAATAACAAACAGTGGTTCAAAAGACTTCACAGATCTATGATGAAGACAGTTTTCGAGAAATAGATCTTTTTAGAGATCCTTGAATCGAAAAACTAAACTGAGATCTATTACTGTTTTTGTTTGTTTTAGTGTTCGAGTCTTGATGTATAGAGGGATTAGGAGACGAAGGGATAAGGATAGATTGTGGTGTTGTGGAGGTATAAGGATGGAATGATTTGGTCGACTCAGTGAGTTTAACTGAGTCAACTCGGTAATTACCGAGTTGACTCGGTTGTGATGGGTGTTGGTTTTGGTCACAAATATTTGGTTCACAAGTTTTAACAAAACAGTCCCATCGGAATGTCAAAAGATGTTCCATCGGAATATTTGTTTTTTTTTTGAGTCAAAGTTGTGTCTTACAAATGAGTCCATTGGAAAGTCAAAAAGAATCCCATCGGAATGTTTTTCTAAGTCGTCATCGGAATCAAACGAACACCCCCATCGGAATGTCTAATCAGAATCCCCAATCTGAATGTCAATCTGAATGTTCAATCGGAAAGGCTGTCGGAAACCCAATCTGAAAAGGGTTTTGATGAAACCGAAAATGGTGGATCTGCAAACTTGTCCTTTTCTAACTGCATAAACAAGAAATACAGAAACCCAGAAAGAGTGACCAGATTTGTATGACTTATGAGACAATGAAAACCCATAACCAATATTGAGACGGTTTGGATAGATTGGACAAAAATTTTGTGACAGATGGTTATCCCCAAAAAATATTGAGGACGTGACAAAATTTTTTTGACAAAATGGACAGAAATAAATATAACAAGACACAAAGAAAGAATTAGACCACCAAATCGAATATACGAACACGATCCAAGGATAGAACCGTGGCTCTGATACCAAATGTAGAAATGCTAAATATGATCCGGTGGTCTAATGTGGTGGTAAATGGTGGTGGAAGCCATTGATGACTTAGAGAGAGAGAAGAGAGGCTGAATGTAAAAGTGTAATGTATTCCCAAATGAACAAATGACAATCAACACCCCTCCTTGGAAGCTAAGGAGGGGTATATATAGTCAGGCACACAACCTAAACTTTACAACGAACCTAGTCTAGTCTAAATGTGCGTGACTATGATAACTAACGGGAATTCTTAAATGTCGTCACATAAAGTGAGTTTCCAACATTGATCATTTGTAAACTTTTAGTTTATTAAATTTGATTTTTGGTAATTTTTTGGGAACTTTTAGAATTAATTTTTATTTTGGCACTTTTTACGGTTTTAATTCTAGTCGTCGTAGTAATAATTTTCACGTATCCGTCATTCTATTTTCTTATTCACTTCTTTCAAATATTAATCTCAAATCAATTACGAATTATTCACGCACAAATACATCCTTGGGAAACGAACTTAATTGGGTCATTAACACTTGATTTTCCTAAATCACTTGTTTAATACTTACCGCTTTTACGCCTTTTTCCTAAAAGGTCGTATTCTGCCACAATCATTTTGGCGCCGCTTCCGGGGAGGTGTGTCGTGATTAATTTGTCATTTTGTTTTTAATATTAACCATAAATAGTATTTGTATTAGTAGAACTCTACTAATACGTATTATCGGTTTTTTTCGTTTTTCTTGTGAAATTATTATTACTATATTGTATTAAGTATCACAACAAATACAAAATATCTCCAAAAGTGTGCAAACACAACCTTAATTGGGATTTGATCTCCTAATTATTATATTTGAATCTCAAACAAAAAGAAAAAGGCAAATATAGATAAATACTTTCGTGAAGCTCGATTTTGAAAAATACAAACTATAAGGTGGGTATAAGGCGGGTATTATAAAATATACCCTAAGGAAAAAGGCTCTTAAGTGCTTCGTGCCGCCTCATTTCCCCGCTTGTTTGTGAGTATTTTGAGATTGCAAGCTAATCGAGGGTTTTGCCGCCCAAAGTAATATTACGTATCATATATATTTGCTTGGTTTCTTTGTGATTAAACCATCTTGAACAATTTGGTTTGCACCAAAGTTCTAAAGTCATTCGAAGGCGTTCACTCCACGTGATCGTTTTCATTCTTTTGAGGCTTCTTTAATCAAGAGTTTGATTCAAGGAGAGATTTGGTAGATTGTTGTCTACAAAGATACACAAAATCCAAAAAAAAATTAAAAACAATCAAAAACCAAAAAAAAAATTTGAAAATCCACAAAACACCCAAAAAGAATCTTGTTCGCTCACCTCCCATTCTACGTCAAGTTTATGCTAACTCGTAATCAAGCAAAACGAGCTCGTAAACGTCGTCAAAGTCAAGGAAATCAAGAGCCTTTGATTGAAGAACAAACTCCAATTGTCGAACCCGTTGTAGAACCAATAGTCGCCATGGCTAATCGTACTATGATGGAGTTGCTTCAAGCACCCATCGAGGGTTTTGGAGAAGCTAATTTAATTCCCGCCATCCTTGCGGAAAATTTCGAGATTAAGACGGGTTTGATGTCGATGTTGCAAGCAAATAAGTTTAGAGGTCATGAGAAAGAGAACCCGCATTACCACATAAGGAATTTTAATCGTCTCACCGCAACAAGCAAGTTTAAGGATATTCCACATGACGCCATTAAGATGATGTTGTTTCCATACTCGTTAGATGGACCCGCTAAAATTTGGCTCGAGAAAGAACCGCCAAATTCGATTTTGACTTGGGGTGATCTCGTTTCTAAGTTTGTGAACCAATTTTTTCCACCATCCAAAACAACACATTTGAAAAATGAGATTTCAAGGTTTACATAACGTAATAATGAGAGTTTTTCAATGGCATGGGAACGATTTAAGGAAATGTTACATGAATGTCCACACCATGATTTTTCGGAATTGCATCAAATAGATACTTTTTATAATGGGCTTAATGATCATGAACGAGATTATTTGAATGCCGCCGCGGGTGGTAAGTTTTTGTGCAAAACAACCGATGAAGCTTTAAAGATTATCGAGAATAGATCTAAGGTTTATAACCCTCGTAACACACCGAGTGTTGCCAATATGGGTTCGTCATCTTCGTCATCGTCTCGTCACATTAATGCCTTACATGATGAAGCTAATGAGGAAAATCGGTTTTTCGATAGGTTTTCGACGCTTATGACACATTGGAAAGCACAAGATGCTTTGAATTCCGCATCGGTTAAAGCGGTTGTAAAGAGTTGTTTATCTTGTGGTGGAGCTCATGATCTTTCCGAGTGCATTACCGCTGGTGGTAACACTTCGAGTGCTTACGTAGCAACGGGAACTTACAACCAAAACGGCCAAGGTTCCCGCCCAAATCAAGCTCCACTAAATCAAAATGCTAACAACTATCGAAACAACAATCAAAATGGTGGTTATCAAGGCAATTCACGTAATTACAACAAAGGGAATTATTAAAGTGGGAATGGTCAAGTTTCAAATCAAAACTAAAACCGTGATTTTCAAACTACTACACAAGGTTTTCAAAATGATCACACCAAAAATCTTCAAGGAAAATTTTTGAATTATGCTAAAGCAAACGATGCTAAGTTTGATAATATGCAATGTGAAATGATTAGCTTAAGATCCGAGTTGAAAAACGAGCTTAAAAACGAACTTGCTAATGAACTTAAGACTCATGCTAATAAAATGGAAGGAAACGTTCAACGTCTTCCACATAATCAACAAAAGATGGAACAAGGACAACATGAAATTAAGAAAGAATTGTTAAAAGCGGATGCTAGGCAATCAAAATTTGAAGACCGAATGGCAAAAATGTTTGAAGCAATCATGTGTAAACCCTCTTCCTCGGGTGGTCTTCCTAGTGATACCATTGCAAACCCGAAGGGAGAAATGAAGGTTATTACTACACGTAATGGTAAAACTTTCAAAGAACCAATCTCTCGTCCAAGTACTTCTACGGAGAAGGAAATCGAGAAAGAGCCCGAGGTGATGGTCGAAAAGGAGCATATCACAAGCCCACAAAGTACCGCTCATACCACACTTACGGTTGAACCAATACCAATCATGGAACCCGAGATTCCAAGGCCGTTGCCTAATGTCCAACCCACACCACCCTTACCTTACCCTTCGAGATGAAACAAAGAGAAATTGCAAGAACGTAACAAACAACAAATCAAGCTTTTTATAAAAAAAAATCAACAAGTTCATTTTGATGTAAGTTTAGCTGACGCGTTGTTATATATGCCTCGTTTCGCTTCCACTTTCAAAAGTATGATGAACGATAAGGAGAAGCTTTCAAAGCTTGCTAATTGTTCTTCGGTTTATCTTAACCGCATACCGGAAAAAGTTGGTGACCCCGGAAAGTTTCTCATTCCTTGTGATATACAAGATATGAAAGAATGTCTCGCCTTGGCCGATCTTGGTGTGAGCATTAATTTGATGCCATTTTCAATTTGGAAATCGCTTTCGCTTCCGGCTCTTACTCCTTCAAACATGTCTATCGAGATGGTCGATCATTCTACGATATTAGCATGTGGAGTAGCCGAGGATGTTTTTGTGAAAGTGGGGAAGTTCTACTATCCCGTTGATTTTATATTAGTTGACATCCCCGCGGATCCTCAAGTTCTTCTAATTTTAGGTTGTCCATTTTTAGACACCTCGAGATCGCTTATCGACGTTCATGCAAGAACTATTACTTTGAGATTCAACAAAGAGGAACTTGTTATAAACGCTACTAAAAGTTTGACACCTTCTCATGTTTATGCAATCGCTACCATCAATCACATCGACTTAGTTGATGTGGTTTGCAATGAGTTTTCACAAGAAGTGTTAGGTTTTTCCGATAGCTCGTCAAGTGGCAATCCCAATATTTTGGATCTGATCCTTGCTAATTCTATAACAAATCTCACTCCATTCCAAGGAGGTGATTTTATTTCAAATGAAATCGATAATGAAGATGAGGTGATAATTAGTGATGATACTTCTATTCCACCATTTCTTCCGCCGATGGAAGTTATGAGTGTTGAGCAAAAATCTTCAATCGAGGAACCGCCTATCCTTGAATTGAAATATCTTCCATCTCACCTTGAATACGCATTCTTGGAAGGTGATGACAAGTTGCCGGTTATTATTGCAAAAGGTCTTGCTAATGATGAAAAAACCGCGCTCTTGAAAGTTCTTAAAGCTCATAAAGGGGCAATTGCGTGGAAAATTTCCGACATTAAGGGTATTGACCCAAAATTTTGTACTCACAAGATTTTAATGGAGGAGGACTACAAACCCGCAATTCAAAGTCAAAGAAGGGTAAACCCTAAAATTCACGATGTCATCAAAAAGGAAGTCTTAAAACTCCTTGACGCGGGAATGATTTATCCTATCTTCGATAGCCCATGGGTGAGCCCAATCCATTGTGTCCCTAAAAAGGGAGGAATGACCGTTGTGCCCAATGAAAACAACGAGTTAACTCCCACTCGTGTTGTGACCGGTTGGAGGGTGTGTATTGACTACCGAAAGTTAAATGACGCCACTCGTAAAGACCACTTTCCTTTGCCCTTCATGGATCAGATGTTGGAGCGACTCGTGGGAAATGAATTCTATTGCTTTTTAGATGGTTTTTCCGGTTACTTTCAAATACCTATCGACCCTTGTGATCAAGAGAAAACTACGTTTACGTGTCCTTATGGAACGTTTGCTTATCGTAGGATGCCTTTCAGACTTTGCAATGCACCGGGTACGTTTCAACGGTGTATGATGGCTATTTTTCATGATATGATCGAGAAGGCGATGGAAGTGTTTATGGATGACTTTTCAGTGTTTGTCAATTCGTTCACGTCGTGTTTATCTAATCTCGAGAAAATGTTAAAACGTTGTGAAGAAACCAACCTTGTGCTTAATTGGGAAAAATGTCATTTTATATGTAAACAAGGAATCGTCTTAGGACATAAGGTCTCGAAAGCGGGGACTGGGGTCGATAAAGCTAAGGTAGACGTCATCGCCAAGTTACCTCATCCCAAAACCGTCAAGGGAGTTAGGAGTTTCCTAGGCCACGCGGGCTTTTATCGTCGTTTCATCAAAGACTTTTCGAAAATTTCTTGACCTATGACACACCTTCTCGAGAAGGATGCTCCTTTTAATTTCAATGATATTGTGTTAGAGCTTTCGGAACTCTTAAAAGGAAACTTACCGAAGCTCCTATTCTTGTTGCTCCTAATTGGGAATTACCCTTTGAAATCATGTGCGATGCAAGTGATTATGCTATAGGGGCCGTTTTAGGGGAACGTTATGAAAAGCATTTTCGTCCTATCCATTATGCTAGTAAGACGATGACCGAGGCTCAATTAAAGTACACCATAACGGAAAAGGAATTCCTTGCCGTGGTCAATGTTTTTGAGAAATTCCGACCTTATCTCGTCTTAACTAAAAGCATCGTGTATACCAACCATTCGGCTATCAAGTATCTCTTAGCTAAGCAAGATGCTAAGCCGAGATTGCTTCGTTGGATGCTCCTCCTCCAAGAATTTGATGTCACCGTGCTTGACAAAAAAGGAGCCGAGAATCTAGCGGCCGATCATCTCTCACGTCTAGAAGATCCTCACAAAGATGTTTTCGAGAACAAGGAAATCACCAAAACATTTCCTCTCGAGACTCTCAGTCTAGTGAATTCTAAAGACACCACCCCATGGTTTGCCGACATTGCAAATTACCATGCGGGAAATTTCATAATCAAGGGTATGACGACACAACAAAAGAGAAAATTCTTTCGTGACGTCAAGTTCTATTTTTGGGACGACTCTTATCTCTTTCGGGTTTGTGCGGATCAACTCGTTCGACGTTGTGTTTTTGGTGCCGAAGCTTCTAACATCCTTAGAGCTTGTCACGAGGGACCCACGGGTGGTCACCACGGTGCTAATCTCACGGCTAAGAAAGTGTTCGATGCTGGCTTCTTTTGGCCTACGATCTATCGTGATGCACACGCACTTGTGAAGTCGTGTGATTCGTGCCAACGTCAAGGAAATCGTCTCAACGTGATGAAATGCCGCAAAACATAATTCAAGTGTGTGAGATTTTCGACATTTGGGGCATAGACTTTATGGGGCCGTTCCCATCATCTCATGGTAACAAGTATATCCTCGTCGCCGTCGACTACCTTTCTAAGTGGGTGGAAGCTAAGGCTTTACCTACTAATGATGCTCGTGTGGTAGTGAAGTTTTTGAAGCAACTATTCTCTCGGTTTGGAACCCCTCGTGCTATTATAAGCAATCGTGGAACCTATTTTTGTAATGACCAATTCGAGAAGGTCTTAAAGAAATATGGAGTTACTCATCGTCTTTCTACGGATTATCACCCGCAAACGAGTGGGCAAGTCGAGGTTTCAAACCGAGCATTGAAGAGGATATTAGAGAGGTCGATTGGAGAAAACCGTGCTTCATGGTCCGACAAACTCGATGACGCTTTATGGGCCTTTAGGACCGCTTATAAGACACCTATCGGTTGTACTCCTTATAAGTTGGTTTATGGAAAGACTTGTCATTTTCCCATTGAACTGGAGCATAAGGCATATTGGGCCCTTAAGCATGCTAACTTTGACTTGAAGACTGCGGGAGATCACCGGAAAATACAATTGAATGAATTGGATGAATTAAGAGATAATGCTTATGAAAATCCATTGATTTTCAAAGAAAAGACTAAAAATTTTCATGATGCAAAGATTAAAAACCGGGTTTTTAACGTTGGTGATCAAGTGTTACTTTTTAACTCTCGATTAAAGATATTTTCCAGGAAATTGAAATCTCGTTGGTCGGGTCCTTTCACCATAACGCAAGTGTTTCCTTATGGGACCATCGAGCTAGCTCAAAATGATGGTCCTAATTTTAAGGTAAATGGACATAGGATTAAGCACTACTTTGGTGGGGAAGTTCCTTCGTTGAACGACCTCGACCAAGTAACCTTCCCCAATGATAATTAGCATTGAGGGAATCGAGTCGAGCTCATGACTCGGTAATCAAAAACGAGGTGCCTCGTGGGGAGATCCCATGCTTATCTTTTTTATGCTTTCTAATAAATAATGAGAGGGGATTTGTGCCCTTCCAACTCGTTGTCTCGTGGTTGTTTGTGAATGTGTTATCTAGATTATCATCATCACTACGATTGAAGACTCTCGTGTTCGTTTACGTGAGCCTCGATCGTTTGCTTGAAGAGTTTTTCACGAATCCATGACATATCCTTTATTGTTCTAACAATTATCTTTTCTCATAATTAATAAACGGCTTTAGATATATTGTTGATCACCCTTTCCATGTTAGATCCTAAGCATCCGAATCTTCGTCTCTAGTATGGGGGTGCTCCAACTTTAGACTCGAAACATTGAGGACAATGTTTAATTTTAGTATTGGGGGTGAATAGATACTTGCTTTGCTACGCCCTCACGTTTTCCAACTTTCAACGTTTTGTTTTGTTTTGTTGCTAATAAGGCTAAAAATGGCCAAATTTTAAAAATTTTCTTAGTTTTAATAAGTGTTTTTAAGACACGAATGTATATTTTCCGATAGGTAGAATAAGAGCTAATTTTTTACTTGATGGGCATTTGGAGCCTTTTACATTCCTTAACCCGCTCGAATAAAGTTTTGCTACACTCAACGTTTTGTTTTGTTTTGTTGCTAATAAGGCTAAAAATGGCCAAATTTTAAAAAATTTCTTAGTTTTAATAAGTGTTTTTAAGACACGAATGTATATTTTCCGATGGGTAGAATAAGAGCTAATTTTTTACTTGATGGGCATTTGGAGCCCTTTACATTCCTTAACCCGCTCGAATAAAGTTTTGCTACACTTTTATATAGGGAACTTTAAAACGCGAAGGTCTTAGCTCATTCGGGTTAAGACCAAGAACTTTTTGCAAGTTCCTATAATTGATCCTAGAAAGTCACTTATCAAGGGAACTATAAAATGCATTCTCTAAACTTGAAAAAGTCCAAGAAAGTGCAAGATCCTATAGGTGGCTTGAAAACCCAAAACTTCGATTTGATATAGTCTTAATGAAAGCTAATCTAAATTTGGCTTAATTTTGACTTGCATGGATAAGTATTCACGAGTCTCTTTAATTAGAGGTCTTTAAATAGTGAAGAACGAGAGATGATAGAGTTAGACAAGTGATCATGCTAAACGTAGAACATGAAAATGATCTTTCAAAAAATCATATGTTTTTAATTGTGGCTTTTTCTCCCATAAGATCAATGCATTAGGAATAAAAATAATTGCAATAAGTAAGGTCGTACGATTTGTAAGCTTACTTAGCTTCTAGCACAAGATCGTTTAAAAGTTGCTCGGGGTTGAATAGAGTTCATAGCCAAGGCATAACTTATTGAAGCAGGATGCGAAGATTGGTGAAGATCCAAAAAGGCCCTAACAAGGCATGCGGAGCTCTATTTTATTGCTAAAGATCCAAGATGATGTGAAGTATCATTGTTCCTAAATCAATATGAAGGATCGAGACACGCGACGAAAAGCAATTATTCCCTTAAAGATCATGGAGAAAGTCTATCCAAAAAGACCCTTACAAGGTATGAGGATAAATATATCCAAGTCCTAAAAGGAGGCGGATCGTTGTATATCAAAATCCAAAATAAAGATTGAAGAAAAATGATGAAGTCGTGGTCCAAGTATGAAGAATCTCTCAAAAACGTCAAGTGAAGAAATTCCAAAATATGATGAGAAGACCATAATTTCAAGAACGTCTTCCCAAGATTTGAAGTATGAAGTACATGCCAAATCGATCCGAGAAAGGTCTCAAATCGTGAAACGAGTTATGTCAAGATATGAACTTAAGGAGATACTCGAGAAGCCGTTTTAAAAGATTTTGTCCTTCGGCTAACTATCGATTAAATCGTGATACTTTACTTTCGGACTAATAAATACTCAAATAAGTCAATATGAATCACTTGTGGTCCATGACAAATAGTTAAAAAAATTCTAGAAACCCATTTCCTTTTATAATAAATAGGATTGCGGGGAGAAAAAGTATAACACAATTTGGACGTATGAGTAGTGTTAGCATTGTGACTTGTACCAACAATGATCTTGTTTTTGCACTTATCATGGAACGTATGACAATCAAGGATGAAGAACTTTACTCTATGAGACATTAACTTGTTTCTATTCATTGACCCTAAAAGTCACACACGTGATGAAAATCATGCATTATGTCTTTACACATCTTAGTAGTATTTTTGCAAGTCTTTGACTTTTCAATAAAGGGTAATAAAATTGAATTTTGGTGATGCTTAGATACTTTATTCTAGCATTGTGTGAGGGCACGGTAATGGCTTAGTATGGGAGAGTGATGAGATGGCATTTATACATGATCTCATCGTTCTTTTCGGGCTTTAAACGCATAAAATGTCATAAAAACACCATATATATGCTTTTGTTTATTTACTTATGTATTATAGGTATGGATATTGTGAAAAAGACAAAAGATCACAAGAAACAAGGAAAAACGAACACGAGAAACGAAGCCGTACAATGAATCGGGCCCTAGTTCATGATTTCTCAAAGAATATATCTTGAAGACTTGAAGATGTACAAGAATGATCCTTGATCTATGAAGAAATGACACTTAATACCCTTGTATATTCATAATTACAAGTTTGGTCCCTTAAGTTTGTCAAAATTACAAAAAGGTCCTTCAACTTTGAAAATTTGGCAAGTTTAGTCCCTCAATAATTCTAAATTGTCAACAATGGTCCCTCATGAAGTCAAAGATCCAATGAGGACCTTCAAAGATGGGAAATGTCCAAGATCAGTCCTTGAACTTTTCAAAAATGGAAAAAATAACCCTTGAAATCCTTTTGCCAAAGTTTTGTGGCCAAAGTGTGAAATGGGAAACTTTATTAACAAAGGAAATCAGATATGTTGGCTGAAAAACGTACTATACAAGTTCTGCCAAAACACAATGACCAAAGGTGGGCAACTGAAACATTCAAACCAAAAATGCGCCAAACAACTTTACACTCCACAAAAAGCGGATCAAACTACTTACTGTTCACATTTCACCCCCAGAATTTACTTTTACCAGTCAAAGGGTTAATCCCAATTGAGTTAACCAAAACATAATTAACTCTCACACGAATCATTCTCGCGCCTAAAACTTCACACCCACTCACCCAAGGACCCCACCCAAGGCTGCCCTGCACCAATCATGTGACACCCTCCTCTCCAAGTAAAGCCACGTGGCCAAATCAACAGCTAATACTCCTTACTTGGCCCCAAAGCAAAAATGAACGTCTTTGATTCATTTGGACAGCTCACAAACATCAAACTTCATCAAGCACTCAAGGGAATATTTGAGATTTCATAGCTAGGGTTTTCATGTATTATTCCCTTATAGAATGATCCTAGTCGTCTATATAAGGAAGCCTCAACATGTCAGAGCCCCTTCGTTCCAGATTTTAGCTATCTTCTTTGTAATTCCTTTTTAGGAAATAAAATATGAATTTCTGAAAATTTTGAATTCTCTATTGTTATTTATAAAAGTTTGGTGTTTGAATAGCTAAGATCTGAGTTCCATATACATGTTTTGTTGATTTTGAGAAAAGGTTTTAAGGATTAAAACTCTTGTTTTCAAAAATCAAAGGATAATCTGTTTTGATCTTACTTTTGTGTTTGTTCATCTTAGCAGCTTGTGGAAGCTGGTGCTTGGTCTTGCTAGCACCTCAGCTCAAACATTCCAAAGTGTGGATGTACATTTTGGAGGTTTGAATCTCTTATCTCTTTTACTTTTCTAAAAATATTGCATGATTTATGTGATTTTGGATTTTGGTCTGTGAATTTGTGAATTTGTGGTTGATTTGTGTTTCTAAGGGTTGATATATTGTTGCTAGGTTGTTTTGATCTTGGATTGAAGGTTAAATCACAACAATCCTGTGGAAAATTGAGAAATCAGATTCCAAAGGGGTGTTTGGGTTAACTGATTTTTCAAGATTCAAGGCAACCTTTGTGGTTGTTTTTGGTTCTTTTGTGTTGGTATCTGTTTATCTGGTGTAAGGGGTTGGTTATCTGCAAGTTTTGTGGGTCTAAACACCTAAATCAATCAAGGGTTCATAAAATCAGTTTTACTTGGTAATATTGGCTAAACTTTTGGGGACTCCTAGATCTAAGGATAGATTAGGGTTAACATGTGCTAAATTTAAGTTAATACTACCAGGGAAAGGGATTTGAGGGCTTGAAATTGGATTGGTGGTCAAATAGATCATCAAAAGGATTTTGGATAATCACCTTTGCTAATCAATAACTTTTTGTGCTTGAATATACTTATTTACTTTGATTCAGTGCTTGAAACAAGTTTATTTGTGCTTATTGGACTTTATTATAGCTTGTGTATGCATTTGGTTCAATTTGGTTGGCTTATTCATGCTCAATCTGCTTATTTGTTCTTAACGGCTTATTTTCAAGGTTTGTGACATATCTGTGAACTGTTTGTTTATTCAGTGCTTATTGAGTGAACCAAATTGTGATTTCTTTATTGATATTGACTCCTTGTGATCCACTGATTACAAGGTGCCCTTGTTTTCCATTGAATCCAACTGGATCTCCTTAAAAAAGCAAGTCAAATAGTCAAAGTAGTGAGAACTCCTTTCCCCTACTGCTAGCCACTACTAGTGTTATTTCAACTGGTGCTTATCAATAAGCTGTTCTAGCTTATGTAAACCTGCAACAACTTTGGATTTGTAATATGTGTCACTTATTTGACCCATTTGTTCATTCTGGAGCATTTGAGGGGTTGACTTTGAGGTTTGACTAGAAAACCAATAACTTTGACTTTTACATAAGTGCTTATTAGCTTATTCTGCTTATTTGGCTTAGCTTATTGAACTTTTCTTTGTTGATTTGTCTTAATTAAGTCATTTAGAGTCTTTTGCAACTTATTTGAAGGTCTGAGGTGGTCTAGAACTCTAAGTCGACTATTTTGTCTTTTAGTGAAATTATATTTGGCTTATTTCTGGCTTATTGGGTTTGCTTTTTCAAAATTTCATTTCACAGATCTCTTAGGCATCTCAAAAGAAGGTTGTGTGTTAAATATGAGCTTATGGCATTGGCTTATTGCTTAATGGGCTTATTGGCCCAATAAGGATAAGTTGTTATACCAATAAGCTGTGATAAGCTCAAAACCAGCTTTTGGGCCTTCAAACTTTTGTGTTTAGAATAAAATTTTGAGTCAGATAGGGATTTTCCAGGTCATTTGGGCCTTGTTGAACTTTTTGGGCCAAAAAGCCCATTAGATTGGACTGTTTTCATTTTCAGCCCATTTGGGGGCCCATTAGGGGTATTTTGGTAATTTTACTTTCATTTTCTGCTTATTTAGGTTAAAATAAACTAATTTGCAAGTTTTTAGAATTTTTTATAATTTTTGGATTTTTAATATTATTTATTTATTAAATTTCAATTTTCACATTTTTGCACTTTTTATATTTTTCTTAGGTTTAATACATTAAAATAGGATTTATGCAACTCTTAGATTAATTTTATCATAATATTTCTAATTTCTAAAATTATTTTAAGTTTTTAATCATTTTAAATAGTTTTAATTAGTTTATAAATGTTTTTATTCTTATTTAGTGATTTTAGAGGTTTACAAAGTGAAAAATCTTTATTTGGGCTTTTTAATATTTATTTTGAATTTTAGGGCTTTAATTAGCATTTAAAAATTAATATTTAATTAATTAAAAGGTTTGAAAAAGTTTTGATCATTTGTAAACTCTTAGTTTATTTAATTTGATTTTTGGTAATTTTTTGAGTATTTTTAGAATTAATTTTTATTTTGGCACTTTTTACGGTTTTAATTTTAGTCGTCGTAGTAATAATTTTCACGTATCCGTCATTCTATTTTCTCATCCCTTTCTTTCAAATATTAATCTCAAATCAATTACGAATTATTCACACTCATAGACCTCCTTGGAAAACGAACTTAATTGGGTCATTAACACTTGATTTTCCTAAATCATTTGTTTAATACTTACCGCTTTTACGCCTTTTTCCTAAAAGGTCGTATTTTACCATAATCATTTAACAAAGGTTTGATGTGAAAATGGGAAGAAAACTTAGGCGGGTTAGGGTTTATAATGATTTATGGTTAAGACTTAGTAAAAGTGATTATCCTTCAATTAGCTACTGATCTAAACTCAATTTATACATCCTACATTGTCCTCAGTGTGTTCATGAAGTCCATACATTGTTTTATTAAGTTCTTCTAAGTAAACATGTCTAATGGGTGAAAATACCCATTTTGACCTAATTTACAAGCCATGCATTGAAATCTTGTACCTTGTCCATTAGGGTACATGTAAATTGTCTTAACATAGTCTTATAACCTTAATGAAGTCCTATAAATATCTATAGACTTGTCCTAAAATACTAGGTAGTGATTCTATGTGGATTTCTTAATATAAGGGTTTTTAGGTCATTAATCCTAATGACTTTCTATCTTGGGTAATTAGTGTTTGCACCTTTGTAAACACTTATTCTAGGGCTTATATAGTATGTTTATAACTTCTAGGGATTCTATATTTTTAGTTTAAGGGTTTGTATAGGTTAGTCATATTCTAGGGATAATTATGGGAGCTTAAGATCATATGCTTTGATAACTTGTACCTTGTGCTTTATTAACTTGTAACTTAACTTGACATAAATGTATAATCTTAATATTATACTCAGTTGAGTTTTATAATTAATGGCAAAAGATTAGACTCTAATTCAATGTATAATGGATTTTATATGCTAATCTTGGTTACTAGGTCTTAACTTGTGATTAGCTTTGGATTAGTGAATATTAGTATTTTGTGATCAATTAACTTTCCTTTATACGATATATTATAATTAGTATATTGTTTTTTATACTTTTACATAGATATTATGTAATTACATTTCTTGAAATATTGTTTACCAAGGGTTTCTAGCTGGTGATCTAGACTATTATGTACTTTTATTTATAATTAGCTTTGTATAGTTTGTTCTTGCCATTCTTAGGTATTATTATGTCTTCAAAGTATAGTTTACAACTTGTTTATAATCCTTAATGACTTATTCATATATATTTTCCATTCATAGTTTACCATTCTTGAGTTTACAACTCATTTATAGGGATTCTCGGGTTTCTAAGGGAATTTAGGGCATCATAGTTATATTTGAGATGTTCTTATTCATAATGTACGTATTATATTACTTTTAGATCTTATACTTGATATATATACATTGTATTTCCAACATATTGGAATATGTTGAAGTGGCAATTTAGGTTGTGAGAGACAATTCATCTTATCAAGTAAGGCATAAAAAGCAAAAATTTCTACCCAAATTTCATATTCATATAATCATAGCACATAGCATAGATGTGAAATTTATGGGTTGTCGTACATTTCTTCCCCCACCCCCTCAGTGCGAACACTGTAGCAGAGGTCCCATTAGTAATAGAAGTAAATATTGGCAATCATAGCATTCACCGCATGTATGTTGACGGCAGTTCATCGAGGGAAATCATGTATGAGCATTGTTTTTTAAAACTAAGCCAAGAGATAAGGAACCAAATGGTACATGCGACGTCACCACTCATTGGCTTCAACGGAGAAGCAGTATGGCCTTTGGGCCAATTAAAGCTACTAGTAACGATAGGAAATGATGAGCATTCGATTTAAGTCTCAATGAATTTTCTGATAATACGATCCCCGTCACAGTAAAACGGGATCATTGGGCGACCCGCCATCTTAATGAAATTCCCAGTGGAAGGAGGAATTGTAACGATCTTCAATACAGTCGTACCACTCGTGGAATGTAACATAGTGACAGAATCACCGCGAGGAACGGCAGAGCCAAAAGTGAGTTCACCAGCAAATTTAAAGGTGGCAATTCACCCGGAATACCCAGATCAAGAGATAACAATTGGGGGAACATTATCCGACAAAGGAAAGTCAGGCATGTGCCAACTTTTAAGGGATAATTTGGACATCTTTGCATGGGAACCAAAAGATATGACTAGTGTGTTGGGAATAAAATATAGCCAGTCTACTTGAGCGCTGACAAGAGTAAAACAAGCGTTGATAGGAAGAAAACAAACGCTGACAGACCAAGCGTTGACAAGAAGAAGTCAAGCGTTGATACATTGAAGACAAGCACTGATGGAAAGATTTAGTCTACGCGTATATTGTTTCTAGTTTGTTTCTAGTAAGGATAAGTTCAACATTGTATTTTCTATAATTATCTTTACCTAGAATAGTTGATACGTAGACTCTTGTACAAGGCTTCTTATGTCTATAAAAGAAGACCTTTAGGTTATTGTTCAATATAAGTTTTCATACGTTAAACACTTTCATTGTAAGCAAGTTTGTTATCATTAATCAAGTGAAAGTTTGTTTACATCTTTGTGTGTTCTTGTTTAAGTGTTAATTCCGCATAACACTTAGATTGTCATATACATATACAAAGGTTTCTCTACGTGTATAACTTGATCTAATCTCGTATACATAAAGCTAAATCGATCTAAGTTTGGGATCAACAAGTGGTATCAGAGCTTGTTGAGGAACTTTTGATCTTAAAGAACACAAGAACCCTAAAATCACCAAAACCCTAATTTTTACAAAACCCTAAAAACATCATGTTAAATCTAGAAGTAACCTCCTCCTCCTCACCTTTACCAAACATCAAGATTCCCATGCTTGATGCAACCAACTCTGAGTTGTGGAAATTCAACTTTGAGCAATATCTGGGGATCTATGACTACACTCTCTGGGAGATTATTGGATATGGAAACACATTCAATAAAGATCAAAAGATTGTTGATGCCATTGCTACAAGAGCAGCTGTTGCTGGATGTTCAGAAGCAGATAAGAAAGAAAAACCTGATGATGGCAGAGCTGTGTCTGCTGAAGTCATAGCAAAGAAAAGGGTTGATATGAAAACCCTAAACATTCTGAAACTCTCTTTGGGACAAGAGAACCAGCATAAATACAGAGGTTATGAGTCTGCTAAGGACCTTTGGGCAGCCCTTGAAGTTGCATATGGTGGCAATGATGATACTAAGGAAGAGAAGAAGAAGCAACTCATGCATGAGTATGCTGTTTTCAAGGCTCAACCTAATGAGAAGCTTAGCAGTGTTAGAAGCAGACTGCTTGATATTACGAGCAAGTTGTCCTTCATGGGGACACAAGTTGGTGACGTTGACACCATTGCCACTTTTCTTAAAAGCCTTGGTGAAGCATGGAAGATTGAGGCGAGATCTATACTTGCCAATAACACTCACAAAAGTTCTACTTTTGATGATATCTACAACAAACTGAGGCTGTTTAAGAATGAAACTCTTTTGGAGCATGGAAGTAAGTCTACCAACAGTAACATGGCCTTCTTCTCACATAGTGAAGGTCAATTTAATCAGAAGGACTCTTACATGCATCCAGTTACTGGATCAACGTGTGTCAACGCTGTAACATGTCCTGTCAATGCCTCATTTTCAGACGCTGACACATACAAATGTGACTCACCAAGAGTTAAACCTGCTGGTTTGGATCTGGATACTGTATGTGCTTATATTGCTTCTTTGCCCAATGGTTCAGTGATTACATATGAGGACCTTGAGCAAATAAGTGATGAGCACTTGGAAGAGATGGATATTAAGTGGAACATGGCTCTTGCTAGTATAAGAGCAAACAGGTGGAATAGAAGGTTTAAGAAGAAGATGACCTTTAATGCAAAGGACACTGCTGGATTTGATAAATCCAAAGTTGAGTTCTACAATTGTCATCGTATGGGGCACTTCATGAGGGAATGCAGATCTCCAAGGAGATCTGATGCTGGCAAACCCTCAAGCCAAGTTGTTAAGGCTCAGGATCCTAAGGCCATGGTTGCAGTGCAAGAAATTGATGGTATGGGATGGGATTGGAGCTATTTGGCTAAGGATCGGGAAAAGGATAAAGCTTTGGTTGCTGAGATAGAAGAAGAAGAGCATGTTCAATATGCTCTCATGGCACACTCCTCCTCTTCATCAGATAATGAGATATACGATGATGCTTTTTGTAGTAAGGGTTGTAGGTTAAATACTAAGAAACTTAACAAAGAGGTGTTAAGATTATTAGATGATGTGAGTACTGATAGATGCAAACTGTCTAATTATCAACTTGCTCTCACTCAAACTGAGAAGACAGTTTCTGAGTATAAGAAAATGGAATTGACTTAAAAGACAAAATAAATATCTTAAAACATGAGTTAAATGCTAGTAATGATGTTAGAAGCATCATGGAAAGGGTTAATGGTGAATTACAGGCTAAGTTAGATGAGGCCATTAGGAATAAAGATAATGTTGGCCTTAAAATTCAGAGATTTGATAAGGCCACACAAACCCTAAGAGAATGTGTTAATAAACAAAGGGATCCTAAGGACATGACTGGGATTGGGATGAAAGACTATACTGTGGTTCCACCACCAGCTGGTGACTTCTATGGTGTCCAATGAAAGGATCTATCTTGGACTGGTTTACCAGAACTCCAAGAGGAGGAATTCATTCCTCCACCAAGAGTCATTACCCCAGTTGAAGAGTATCAATAGAAGTTGACCGACTTGAATGAATGGAAGAAAGCCAATCCTACCTTATTTGTTAAGGGTGGCTTGTTATGTGAAAGTCCTAATGAGTCAACCCCTATTAAGGTAACAAACCCAATCACTGGTAAGGCTGTTGACCTTGGCTCAAACACTGTTAGAAAACCTAGCATTAAGTATGCAGAGATGTATAGGAATACTAGGTCACCTAAAAGCCAAGTCAGTAATGATGGAACAGGCTTCTTCTCTTCTAGACCTAGGGTTGTGCCTAGAAAAGCCTGTTACACTTGTGGTAGCTTTTCACATTTAGCATATAAGTGTGTCAATGCTTCCAAGGTCAACGCTGTTAAAAAGTCAAACGTTGTCAGACCCAAAACTTGTGTGGAGCAAAGTCCACAAGTTGTTAGACCAGCCCCATTCTTCACTAGAGGGTCCAACACTCATGGACAAAGACCATTTCAAAAGACAAATACTTGGTCTAACAGGCAATGGGTTTCTGTAGCAAACCCTAGGTTCAACGCTGACAAGGGAAATTTCAGCATTGACAGGACCAAATCCAACGCTGACAGAAACGTGACCAGACCTAAATATTTGCAACCACAAGGTAAGGGGTCTAAAGCTTCTTCAAGCTTGACATGGAGACCTAAGAAAGATCAAAACCCTAATGATAATGGGATTTCTATGACCTGCAACAGATTTAATTACATTTCAAAGGTCATTACAAAACCTATTGGGGTTAACTAGGTATTTCATCCAAAGAAGGATGAACAAGGGGTTGTTATAAGAACTAAGTCTGTTCTTGTTGAACAACTAGATGGATCCAAGTCTGCTAAGGCTTGGGTTCCCAAAGAAAACTAACTTGTTTTCTTTATGTGCAGGGCATTCAAAAACAGGTCAATGATTATGGATATTGGGACAGTGGATGCTCAAGGCACATGACAGGGAAGGAAGATTATCTGACTAACTTCACTCCCATTAAGGATGGTGATAAGGTTTACTTTGGAGGCGGATATGGAACTATCACAGGCAAAGGAACACTTCTCACCAAGAACTTGCGTTTTGAAAACGTATTTCTGGTAAAGGAACTTGATTACAATCTTTTTAGTGTATCACAAGTTTGTGATAACAAAAATAAAGTTCTGTTTACTGATACTGAATGCTTGGTGTTAAGCAAGGATTATAAGATCCCAGATGAGAAATATATTGACTATAGAACACCTAGACATAAAGACATCTATAATGTGAATCTGAATGCGATTAGGATGAATAATAATATGTCATGTTTTTATGCTAAAGCTTCAGTAGATGAGAGTAATCTATGGCACAGGAGACTAGGGCACATAAAATTCAAGAATATAAACAGGCTTGTGAGACTTGGCTTGGTTGATGGCTTGCCTGAAAAGGCTTTCCACAATGACCACTCTTGTGTTGCATGTCTTAAAGGCAAGCAGCACAAGTCTCATTCAAGTCTAAACAGGTGCACTCTAGTACTAGACCACTTCACTTGCTTCATATGGACCTATTTGGTCCAACTAATATAGAGAGTTTGAATGGTAAATCATGTTGCTTTGTCATCACAGATGACTTTTCTAGGTTTACTTGGACTTTCTTTTTAGCTATGAAAAGTGACATTGCTGACACTTTAATTGACTTTATCACTCAAATAGAGAAGAAAACTGGTAATGAAGTTAAAATTCTTAGAAGTGACAATGGTGGTGAGTTTAGAAATAAGCTTTTAGATGATTTTTGTGCCAAGAAGGGATTACTAGGCAGTTTAGTGTTGCCAGAACTCCACAGCAAAATGGGGTTGCTGAGAGAAAGAATAGAACCCTAATTGAAGCAGCCAGAACTATGTTGGCTGATGCTCATTTCCCCATAGCTTTTTGGGCTGAGGCTGTGAATACAGCATACTATGTTCAAAATAGATCATTGGTCAACAAGATACAGAACAAAACACCTTATGAATTACTTTGGGGAAGGAAACCTAATATTGGTTTTCTTAAACCTTTTGGCTGTCATGTAGTTGTTCTTGATACTAGTGATGCCTTAGGTAAATTTAGTGCAAAAGGTGATGAAGGCTATTTGATGGGGTATTCAGTGCAGAGCAAGGGATATATGGTTTATCTTAAAAAGGAAAAACGTATACTTGAGAGAGTACATGTTAGGTTTTTAGAGAGTAAACCTAGTGATCCTGAAAGTGGTCCAAATTGGTTGTTTGACTTGGAACCTCTATCTAGGACTTTAAATTATATGCCTGTCACTAATCCAGACATTGTGAAGGCAACTTCAAATGTTGTGGAAGAACAAGTTGTTGATGTTTCAGGTACACAGGTTAATGAAGAGGTTGGATCACAAGCAGAAAAGTCATCTCCTATACAAGAGTATGTCACAATTCCCATATGGACAGATGCTTTTGCTGCTGCTGCTTCTGGAAAGGATAATGGTGGTCCCTAAGTACCACCAGTTAAAAACATGCATGGTCCTTCAGGCGCTGACAAAGGCAAATCTAGCGCTGACAGGACAAATTCAGACGTTGATGGCTCAAACGTTGACAACAACATTTCAAGCGTTGTTAGCCCAAACACTGACAACCAAGGTTCAGGCGTTGACAACACTTTTGAGCATCTTTTCTCTTCTAATTTTGAACAAGGTGAACCTTCCAATTTACATGAAGAGGTTCATATTGATGAAAGAGAGTCTGATGAAGATATTGGCAACATGGATAATGAGATTGATGACACCAGATTATTTGAAGAAGGAGTTCTTACTTCCACTATGAAGAATCACCCTACTTCTCAAATCACTGGTGATATTATGACTCCTGTTCAGACTAGAATATCTCTTCAAAGTCTTGGTGGATTTATTGCCAACATTCACAAGGTTGATACCCCTCTTGTGCAAGCATGTTTGTTTGCCTGTTTTCTGTCACAACAGGAACCCAAGAAGATCTTTGATGCTCTCAAAGAACCAAGTTGGGTGGAAGCAATGCAGGATGAGCTTCACCAATTTGTAATTCAGGATGTTTGGGAGCTGGTTGATTGTCCCAGATATGTCAGACCTATTGGGACAAGATGGGTTCTAAGGAACAAGAGAGATGAAAGAGGCATTGTGGTCAGAAACAAGGCTCGTTTAGTGGCTCAAGGATATACACAAGAGGAATGGATAGACTATGAGGAGGTCTTTGCACCAGTTGCAAGTATTGAAGCCATAAGAATATTTCTAGCCTATGCTTCCTGCATGGGCTTCACTGTCTATCAAATGGATGTGAAGAGTGCCTTCCTCTATGGAACAATTGTTGAGGACGTGTATGTAATGCAGCCTCCTAGTTTTGAAGATCTAGAGAATCCAGACAAGGTGTATAGAGTCAAGAAGGCTATGTATGGACTTCATCAAGCCCCAAGAGCATGGTATGGTACATTGTCCACTTATTTGGTAGAAAATGGATTCAAGAGGGGCACCATAGACCAGGCATTATTTACCAAGAAGGTGTTAAGGATGTTTTGCTTGTTCAGATTTATGTTGATGATATCATTTTTGGATCCACAAATCCAAAGATGAGTGAAGATTTCTCCAAGCTTATGGCAGACAAATTCAAGATGAGTGCAATGGGGGAGATGAACTTCTTTCTAGGGTTACAAGTTCAGCAGAAAGAAGATGGTATCTTCATCTCTCAGGATAAGTATGTGGCAGAGATCTTGAAGAAGTTTGGCTTTTCTCCACATGAAAAGAGGGCTACTACTCCTATGGATAGAGAACACCCTTGGGGAAAGATTGGAGATGGAAAAGATGTGGATGTCAGGCACTATAGATCAATGATTGGTTCATTGATGTATCTCACATCCTCCAGACCTGACATCATGTTTGTTGTGTGTGCTTGTGCACGCCATCAAGTGACTCCCAAAGAATGTCACCTTTATGCTGTCAAGAGAATCTTTAGGTACCTAAGATGTTATCCCAGTCTTGGCTTGTGGTACCCAAAAGATTCACCTTTGGAGCTTATTGCATATTGAGACAGTGACTATGGAGGTGATAAGTTTGATAGAAAATCCACAACTGGTGGATGTCAGTTTCTTGGGGGCAGGTTGATATCTTGGCAATGCAAGAAACAAACAGTGGTGGCCAATTCTGCAACTGAAGCAGAATATGTAGCAGCAGCTGCTTGTTGTGGACAAGTCTTATGGATTCAGAACCAGCTGTTAGATTATGGGTATAATTTCATGCATACCAAGATATTTGTTGACAATAACAACACTTTATGCATTATTAAGAATCATGTGCATCATTCTAAAACTAAACACATAGAAATTATACACCAATTTATAAGAGATTGTTTTGAAAAGGGTTTAATACAACCAGATAGGGTTGACACAGAAGAGAATGTGTCATATTTACTAACTAAACCTTTTGATGCTGGAAGGTTTCAATACTTGGTAACAAGTATTGGAATGATCAATCTCACATAATATGTGTTTTGGGGTCTTTTTGTAAAAGTATGTACAGGATAATGCATTGTTATTGGTCTTTTTGAGGATTTAGATTTTCCACTATATTTTTCTAACACTGACAAAGGTTGATTTAACGCTGATAAGTGTTATTGTGACGTTGTCAGCAATATATTTGTCTAACGTTGACAAATGTTTCCTTAACGCTGACAAGTGTTATCGGGGCGTTGTCAGCAACAATGTTAGTTTTGTGGTTTTCAATCTAAATGTGCAGATGGTGTTAGACTTATACCATTAGATACAGAGTTGCTTATGGATCCTTGGAGAATCATTTGAGCATGTTTTTATTTATGGATGATGGTTGGAATTTTCTATTCCTATCTTGACATAAATTTTTTATGTTCATGCATATTTTTAGCAACATCTGTATCACAGTTTAAGGGGAGGTTTTAGGAACCTTTAGGATTTTTGGGTATCCTTATGACACTCTTATCACAATTCTAGATTGTGTCCACAGGTGAGTATGAGTTAGTTTTTCTAAATCATGAGGCACGGTAGCATGCAAAGTTGATATACTATGCATGCTGCCAAGACATTTTTTTGGCCTAGAATTGGTTGTGGTCTGTTGGGAGACTTGGGAATGATTTTATCATGGGTTTTACCTGGGAGTAACAAGGAATTTTATGAGGTAACTTAGTTGTTAAGAGTTTTGGTTAGCAAGGGACACTAGAGGACTGTTATGTCTATCTTGCATAAGCAAGTGTGCATAACTGGACAGTGCTTGCCGCCCTATAATAGTTATCAACTTATAGGTTATCTTCTCTAGGATAAATTACTTTGTTAAGGTCATTTTTTATTTTTAATAATTTTATTTTTGGACGCTGACAAGTATTTTTCCAAGCGTTGTTGTGACCTATTTAGACGCTGACATGGCTTTGGCAAACGTTGACAAGAATATAGCCGTTGGGCGTTGATGGGTTATTTTTGACCGTTGACACTCAATGGGACCTACCCAGTTGTTACTTTTTGACATATTTTTGGGCCGTAATTTTGGGAGCAGATAACTTTCATTTAATGCATGAGATAAACTTATTTCTTTTCAATATTTTCATGATTGTATTTTGAAAATAGTTGCCTAATTTTTGACCAATCACATGCATTTTTCTCTCCTATATATTTGGCTCCTATTTTAAACAGGGTACCTATCATTCTTGTCTAACAATATTTTCTCCTATACTTCATCTTTATCAATCATTCAAACAGCTTTCAACAATGGCACCAAAATTTAAACAAAGTGATTTGGAATTGGGATTCAGGAGTCAACACAACATGATAGCATATATGGAAGCTGATGACACTCTGTTTCCCCAATATACACAAATGGTGGCGTATTTGAATGCATCCCCAATTAGGTATGCTCTTTCTCATGCTCCACTTATTCCTGTCACACATATTAAGCAGTTTTGGAACAATGTTAGTTCCTCAACAGTTAATAGAGTGACTACATTATCATCTATTGTTCATGGGCGCACATGGGTGGTTACTGCAGCTTTGGTTCGCCAAGCTTTGCATCTTGATGATGCAGATGGTATAACAACCCTCCCTATTAATGAAATAGAACAAGGACTAAGGGCTTTCGGTTATCCTTTCCCTGATGAGGGAACTTTAAACAAGTATCATAAACAGGAGTTTCCCCCAGCCTGGAAGTACCTCATATATGTCCTCTTACAATGTTTGAGTCCCAAGTGTACTACACACAATGAGATCAATAGATCTATTGCTAGTGCTATTGTGTGCATTGCTACTGGGCAAAAGTTTAATTATTCCAAAATGATTTTTGAGGGCATGTGTAAAAATAAAGGGAATAAAATGACTTTAGCTTATCCCAGATTTTTACAAATGGTTTTTGATGTCCAAAGTTACTACACAAGGGATCATGATGATTTTTATGAGATCCCTGTGCAAAAGAAAGAAATCTTTACAAAGATGAACTCACCCCCACATCGTGACTTACCCCTCACCCCAGCTATGGTTGCTGTCATTGAAGCAGCACAACCCCAACCAGACCCACAACCCCAACTTGACCCAATACCTGAACCTTTACCTTCACCACAACATATGCAACTTGACCAAGAACCCTTCGACGCTGACACATTAAATGTTGGCGTTGACATGCCTATTCCAAACGTTGACACCAATCCTTCACAGACCCAAACTTTAACACCCCCAAATTTACTCGCAGCGGAAACCAACCATTTGGGTGTTAAGAAATAGCACAATCACAAAAGAATATAAAGAACTACTCTAAAAGAGACGTTTTTAGATAAAAGGTTCCATTCATAAAGATCAGAGTACTGGTCCCACAAACCGTTGCCAACATTTATACACAAGTCTTTTAAAAGTACACAAACATTTTAAAAGTAAAAGATAACTGAATGGAACGAAAACATGTTTTCCAAAATATTAGCGCTTGCCTCCTCGTCCATTCCAAACCTCCAACATTCATCTTTAATTACCTGAGATAAACATGCTAAAAATCAGCTAAAAAGCCGAGTGAATTTATAGAGTTTATAAGATTAATAAGTGAACACAAGAATTTTTAATCATCTCAAACTTATCACACAGACAAGTCATATATATAGATAAATGCATTAAGCTCACGCCACTGAACGTTAACCAACATGTCAAACCGAGTCACTTACGGCGCCCCTACTAACAGGTAATATTGTCATATACCAACGACATCTTATACATAATATCCCTCTCGGGTGTTCACAAGGATACAAACCCTAGGATAAGGCTGTCAAACCAAATAGATCTATCATATGTATTAGCGTTTACCCCTTCGAGTAATTAACAGTGCATGAAATTCAGGGACTTCATAAGACAATGGTACTTATGCATTTATCATCTCATTCGGGTCCAGCATACCGAAAACAACTTGTGTTCATTTTATAAAATAGCATGTATCCCCCTCGCGGGTTTAACAAAACATTTAAAATAATAAAAGCGAGGCTATAAACTCACCTGTGAATGAAGATAAAGATAACTACAAAGTCGAGCACTCTCGTTACGCGGAAGTAGTCGGCGAACCGCGATCACAATGATCTAGCTTGTTAAATTCTTCACTTAAGAAACAATACTTTATAGCTAAAAACTTAATCAACTTTTCTTCAATATTACTTAAAAAATGATTATGGTGACTATTATGGCTGCCTTGGAACGTCAAAAGAAAGATAGGAGATATATGAGAATTGGTGATTAGCAAATAAAAGGAAAGAAAAGGCGGTTTGCAACTTTTATTTTTTTTTTAATTTTTTTTTTGTTTACACGTGTCTTATAAGTGAAACACTTTGATTTGTGATAGTGAAAAGAAAATGAGACGTGTATAGTAGATGAGTGGGATAAGAGTAATATTAGATTTTGTTTTGCAATTTGTTAAAGCGGGTATTATCGAAGCCCGATATTTTAAAAGTTATGCGATTTTAAAAGATACACGTAAAACACGAAAAATAAACGCTCATTATAAAATAAAAACATCGATATTCGGAGGACATTTATTTTAATAAATAAATGACTTAAAATAATTTAATATGTCGGATGAACGAATGACGCGTAAAGGCTTACGGTAAATTACGAAAAATACTTTTAAAATAAAATAAAATAAAAATTAAACGACAACAATAGAAAATATTAAATATCGAAACTATCGATAATAAAATGTAAAATTTGGGCATCCGTCGGTATCGCGATCACTAGCAGACAAACTCCATTCGTAAGATTCGCGAAAGTTATAGTTTAACGATTCTTATTTAAAATCAACTAAAACCAATAAATCAATTCAATAAAAAAAATTGAATTAAATTATATATTAGAGTAAAATATGACCTTATTTTTGCGGGTTTTACATCCTCACCCCCTTAGGGAAGCACCGTCCCGGGGCTTACTTCTCCTTATGTCCGTCTACGAATAGATGCGGATACTTGCTCTTGAAGTAATCCTCACGTTCCCATGTGTACTCGGGTCCACGTCGGGAATTCCATCGCACTTTAACTATCGGAATCCGACTTTGCTTAAGGCGTTTCACTTCTCGATCCATGATCTCCATCGGTTCTTCAATGAAATGCAGTTTGTCGTCCAATTGAACCTCCTCAAGTGGAATTATTAAATTCTCGTCCGCCAAACACCTCTTAAGATTAGAAACGTGAAAAGTGTTGTGAATAGCACTTAACTTGTCTGGAAATTCCAACTTATACGCCACGGGACCAACTCGATCAATAATCTTGAATGGACCAATATAGCGTGGACTAAGCTTTCCTCGTTTTCCAAATCGAATTACTCCTTTCCAAGGTGATACTTTCAACATAACCATATTGCCAATATCAAACTCCAATGGTTTTCTCCTCTTATCCGCATAGCTCTTCTGCCTACTACGGGCAGTCAATAAACGATTCTTGATTTGCACGATCTTCTCAGTCGTCTCTCTAATCAATTCAGGACCCGTCAATTGACTTTCACCAACCTCACACCAACCAACCGGTGATCTACACTTTCGCCCGTAGAGTGCCTCAAAAGGCGCTGCCTTGATACTTGCGTGATAACTGTTGTTGTATGAGAACTCCACCAATGGTAAGTGTCGATCCCAACTGCCTCCAAAGTCTATTACACACGCTCGTAGCATATCCTCCAAAGTCTGAATAGTCCTTTCACTTTGACCGTCCGTTTCCGGATGATACGCAGTGCTCATGTCCAACTGAGTCCCCAAAGATCGCTGAAGCGATTTCCAAAACTCAGATGTAAATCGACTATCTCGATCTGAAATAATTGACAAAGGAACTCCATGTCTACAAACAACTTCCTTCAAATACAACCGAGTAAGTTTGTCTAAATCATCGGTTTTCTTTATCGGTAAGAAATGAGCCGACTTAGTCAACCGATCAACAATCACCCAAATCGTATCATGACCACTAGAAGTTCTCGGAAGTCCCGAAACAAAGTCCATAGTTATCTTCTCCCATTTCCATTCTGGAATTTCAGGTTGTTGTAGTAAGCCAGAAGGTCTTTTGTGCTCAAATTTCACCTTGGCACACGTCAAACATTTACTAACATAAGTGGCTATGTCAGCCTTCATATTCGGCCACCAGTAGCATTTCTATAAGTCTTGGTACATTTTATCCGATCCTGGGTGAATCGAATATTTAGACTTATGTGACTCGTGCATAATTAAATCTCTCAGTCCCCCATACACCGGTAACCATAAACGATTCTCAAAATATCGAATCCTATCATCATGAATCTCGAATATGGGTGTCATCCTTCTACCCAAATCTTCATCTCTTACATTCTCTTCTTTCATCGCTTTTGTTTGAGCTTTAAGTATTCGATTAGATAAATCAGAATAAGTTCTCATGGCTAAAGCTCTAACCCTTTTTGTCATTTCTCTTTCTTTCCTACTAAGAGCATCGGCAACTACATTTGCCTTGCCGGGATGATAACGGATTTCACAGTCGTAGTCACTCAAGAGTTCAACCCAGCGATGTTGTCTCATATTAAGCTCTTTTTGGTCCAAGATATGTTGTAGGCTCTTATGATCCGTATATACTACACATTTTGTTCCATACAGATAATGTCTCCAGAGTCTAAGTGCAAAGACAACAGCACCAAGTTCTAAGTCATGAGTCGTGTAGTTCTCTTCATGCTTTCTTAGTTGCCTTGAAGCATAAGCGATGACTTTCTCCTTCTGCATCAATACAGCTCCATAACCTTTATATGATGCGTCACAATATACCACAAAGTCTTCAACTCCCTCAGGCAATGCCAAAATAGGTGCGGAACACAACTTTTGTTTTAGCATTTGGAACACTTCCTCTTCTTCCTTGCCCCATTCATACGTCTTGCTCTTTTGGGTCAGTTTGGTAAGTGGTTTAGAAATCAAAGAGAATCCCTCTATGAATCTTCGGTAATACCCGGCTAAACCCAAAAATTGCCTTACTTCGGTCGGTGTTGTTGGGGCAGGCCAATCTCGAATAGCCTCAATCTTTGCAGGATCAACATGAACACCATTACTATCGATTACATGACCAAGAAACTGTACAGATTCTAGCCAGAAAGCGCATTTCGACAATTTGGCATACAATTGTTCCTTCTTAAGCAACTCCAAAATAATCTTCAGATGCTCTCCATGCTCTTCCTTGCTCTTGGAATAGATAAGTATATCATCAATAAATACAATCACGAACTTATCAAGGTATGGCTTGCACACTCGATTCATTAAGTCCATAAAAATTGCGGGTGCATTAGTTAGACCAAAGGGCATCACTTGGAACTCGAAATGACCATAGCGAGTCCTAAATGCAGTAATTGGAATATCTTCCTCCCTAATGCGAAGTTGATGATAACCCGATCGCAGGTCGATCTTTGAGTACACATTCGAACCTTGAAGTTGATCAAATAGATCGTCAATCCTCGGAAGCGGATATCGGTTCTTGACCGTCAACTTGTTCAGTTCGTGGTAATTAATACACATACGGAATGATCCGTCCTTCTTTTTAACAAACAATACCGGAGCTCCCCAAGGCGATGAACTCAGACGAATAAATCCCTTCTCCGATAATTCCTTCAATTAATCAGCCAACTCCTTCATTTCTGATGGCGCTAGACGATAAGGTGCACGTGCGACAGGCGCAGCTCCAGGCACAAGTTCAATTTTAAATTTGACTTGTCGAGGTGGTGGAAGTCCTGGCAAGTCGTCAGGAAATACCTCTGGATAGTCACAAATCACCAGCACCTCTTCTAAATGCTTCTCCTTAGGTTCTACCCCACTCACATGGGCTAAGAACAATTGGCATCCTCTTTCCATGTACTTCCTCACCTTTATACAAGAGATCACCTTCAAGTGAGACGTACCACTATCTCCCTTTACTACCAAAGTCTTACCCTTAATAGGTACATGCACTACTTTCTTCCCACAAACAATGGTAGCATCATGCTTAACTAGCCAATCCATCCCAATAATCACGTTAAAAGTACCGAGCTCAATAGGCATAAGATCAATTTAGAATAAGTGATTAACTATATTCAAAGTACAATCCCTTAGAATAGAACTAGTACTAGTTATCCTACCATCAGCCAATTCAACCTCATACTTTGTATCTAATTCATCTGGTTTAGTATCGAATAAAAGACTAAAACTTACGTTGATAAAGCTCTTATCCGATCCAGAATCAAATAGTACTCTAGCATATCGGTTATTAAGTAAAAACATACCCGTCACGACGTTGGGCCCATTGTTCTGCTCAGCACCTCCAACAGCATACACTTTTCCTACAACATTTCCTTCTTGATTGTTCTTCTTCGGACAGTTCCATCTCACATGGCCTTTCTCTCCACAATCATAACAAGTTATAACACGTTGAGTGTTTGCACCAGTGGCAACACCTCCGCACCAGCAATCTTTAGCCTTGTGGCCAGGCTTTCCACACTTGTTGCATTTCGGTGGGCAGTTTCCAAAGTGTCGAATCCTACAATTATTACAATTAGGAACATTTCCACCTTGATCACCTCTTGCATTCTGTGTGTTGGTCATGGCTCTTGCATTTCCTTGCCTCTGATTGTTGTACTGATTATGGCGGTTGTTACCTTGGTTGTTTCCCTTGTTGTTGTTTCTGTAGTTACCACTACTACCACCTTGGTTATTGTTCTCCCATTTTCTCTTATTTCTTTCTGCAATTCTTTCAGCCTTAGCAGTCAACTTCTGCTCCATCAAAGTATGTGCCATTCGAACAGCTTCATTCAACACAGTAGGCCTTGAGGATGTAGTTTCCCCTTTGATGTTCTCTGGCAGACCCCTCAGATACGCATCAATTTTCTTTTTCTCAGACGGAACGGTTTCAGGACACAACAAAATCAACTCATTAAACCTTTGAGTATAAGCAGCAATGTTGTAGTCCTTCACCCTCAAATTCCACAGCTCCACTTCCATTTTCTGAATTTCCTCAGCAGGACAAAACTCCTCAGTCATCATAGTTCTCAACTGTGTCCAGGACCTTCCATGTGCCACTTCTAGTCCTAAGGTAGCTACTTGAGCATTCCACCAAGTTAAAGCTGGACCTTGAAGTGTAGCAGTAGCAAACTTCACCTTATTCCTTTCCACACAGTCACTGATACTAAACACACTTTCCGTCTTTTCAAACCAACGAGTCAATCCCACTGCTCCTTCAGTACCACGGAAGTTAATCGGCCCACATTTCTTGAAACTAGAGAATGTACATTCTCTAACAGGTGGCACACCAATTGGACCAACATTTCCTCCTGCTCCACCAGCTCCACCGGCTTGGTTCCTTGCAGCACGATCTTCTGCAAGAGCTGCAGCAACAATTCTGTTCACCTCAGCCTGATTCATCCTACGTGGCGGTATGATTCTGTCATAACACAAAGAAAAACTCATGAGTGTTCATACAATGATATGGTCATAACATGTACAAATTTTTTATCACAACATGAATGAATCAATATGTCATACAAAAATCACAACACAAAAGTAATTACTATTATATGGGTCACGTGGGGATCCACGTGGCTCATATGCGTGTTAGTCACTAGCATCATCCTCTTCATGATCAATAGCCACGAGAAGGTAGATTTGTCAATTTGCATATCATAGTAAATCCCGTAAAATAAATTTTATAAGGTCATTATATAGTTTCAAAAATTATGAAAAATACGAATAGATGCATTTACATCAAAATATCGTTCAAAGTCGACATATATAATTTATATCTCAATATATCTCAAAAATATCGAATATCACAAACCATCTCAAAGTATTTATTATTAAAATACTTAACAATAATGCTTCTCATATGCATTCACAATAACATAAAAGTTACCTGAAGGCTTGGACTAGGAACACGAGAAGACTTAGCGCACAAAACACGGTTATAGTTTAGGTTTTTGAAAATGAAAGACCTAGTTCTCTATAACCTTAAGCTCTTGATACCAATCTTTAACACCCCCAAATTTACTCGCAGCGGAAACCAACCATTTGGGTGTTAAGAAATAGCACAATCACAAAAGAATATAAAGAACGACTCTAAAAGAGACGTTTTTAGATAAAAGGTTCCATTCATAAAGATCAGAGTACTGGTCCCACAAACCGTTGCCAACATTTATACACAAGTCTTTTAAAAGTACACAAACATTTTAAAAGTAAAAGATAACTGAATGGAACGAAAACATGTTTTCCAAAATATTAGCGCTTGCCTCCTCGTCCATTCCAAACCTCCAACATTCATCTTTAATTACCTGAGATAAACATGCTAAAAATCAGCTAAAAAGCCGAGTGAATTTATAGAGTTTATAAGATTAATAAGTGAACACAAGAATTTTTAATCATCTCAAACTTATCACACAGACAAGTCATATATATAGATAAATGCATTAAGCTCACGCCATTGAACGTTAACCAACATGTCAAACCGAGTCACTTACGGCGCCCCTACTAACAGGTAATATTGTCATATACCAACGACATCTTATACATAATATCCCTCTCAGGTGTTCACAAGGATACAAACCCTAGGATAAGGCTGTCAAACCAAATAGATCTATCATATGTATTAGCGTTTACCCCTTCGAGTAATTAACAGTGCATGAAATTCAGGGACTTCATAAGACAATGGTACTTATGCATTTATCATCTCATTCGGGTCCAGCATACCGAAAACAACTTGTGTTCATTTTATAAAATAGCATGTATCCCCCTCGCGGGTTTAACAAAACATTTAAAATAATAAAAGCGAGGCTATAAACTCACCTGTGAATGAAGATAAAGATAACTACAAAGTCGAGCACTCTCGTTACGCGGAAGTAGTCGGCGAACCGCGATCACAATGATCTAGCTTGTTAAATTCTTCACTTAAGAAACAATACTTTATAGCTAAAAACTTAATCAACTTTTCTTCAATATTACTAAAAAAATGATTATGGTGACTATTATGGCTGCCTTGGAACGTCAAAAAAAAGATAGGAGATATATGAGAATTGGTGATTAGCAAATAAAAGGAAAGAAAAGGCGGTTTGCAACTTTTTTTTTTTTTTTTGTTAATTTTTTTTTTTTTACACGTGTCTTATAAGTGAAACACTTTGATTTGTGATAGTGAAAACAAAATGAGACGTGTATAGTAGATGAGTGGGATAAGAGTGATATTAGATTTTGTTTTGCAATTTGTTAAAGCGGGTATTATCGAAGCCCGATATTTTAAAAGTTATGCGATTTTAAAAGATACACGTAAAACACGAAAAATAAACGCTCATTATAAAATAAAAACATCGATATTCCGAGGACATTTATTTTAATAAATAAATGACTTAAAATAATTTAATATGTCGGATGAACGAATGACGCGTAAAGGCTTACGGTAAATTACGAAAAATACTTTTAAAATAAAATAAAATAAAAATTAAACGACAACAATAGAAAATATTAAATATCGAAACTATCGATAATAAAATGTAAAATTTGGGCATCCGTCGGTATCGCGATCACTAGCAGACAAACTCCATTCGTAAGATTCGCGAAAGTTATAGTTTAACGATTCTTATTTAAAATCAACTAAAACCAATAAATCAATTCAATAAAAAAAATTGAATTAAATTATATATTAGAGTAAAATATGACCTTATTTTTGCGGGTTTTACACAAACACCCCTTAACCAACCCACATCCACCCAATCCACATCATCTTCTCCACCAACACAATATAGGTTGCAAAAACGCCAAAGGACTACTGGAGTGTTCTCCTCTAGTGGTCCTAGCCATGTAGCAGAGAGAACCACCACCACAAGTGTGGTTGGTGCTATGGATGAGGCTGGGACTATTGGTTCTGGCTTAGAAGTTGGCCAAGACAGTCCTACCATCATTAAGACCTCATCCATGCCCAATGAATCTAACTTGGGAGGTCAAAAACCCATTTTAGAGGAGGGCAGATTGGAACCAACGACTTTAATGGAATTGACGGCAGTCTGCATTAGCTTGCAAAAGCAAAATGCAGACTTGGTACAAGTTGTCAGTACACAAGGCCTTGAACTCAAGCAATTGAGGGAGAGGATTGTTATTTTGGAGACTGCTAGCACCAAGCATGGGATGGAGGAATCTTCCAAAGGGGAGGATGAACAGATAAATGTTAGTGATAAGGGCTCACATGATGGTGAATCTTTAGGTGTTGCTGAGGCCCTAACTAGTTTGAAGAAACAACCAGGTTTTGATATGTCTCAAGTCACTCCTACAAACTTAAATGTGTCTTTTACAGCTATGTTGGAGGAAATTACAAGAGGCGCTGAGACAAGTAGCTTGGGCGTTGATAAACAAGATTTGAACGCTGACATGGGTAAATTAGGTGCTGACAAAGCAAATTTGAGCGTTGACAGACCTGCAGATGAGGTTGATGTATTCCAGTCATCATCCATCATCAAAGAAGTTTCTGAGCAGGTATTACCATCTTCCTTACCCACCTTGGATCCATTAGATAAGGGTAAGGGTATTATGGTAGAAGTAGATGTTCCAAAGAATGCAGCACATATTGAGTTTGATAGAAGGTTGGCTGCACAAATTGTGGAACAAGAAAGAAAGAAGGTGGGTGAATCACATTTTGTTGTCACTTCAGAAGAACAAGAAGGAAGTGATGAAGCCAGTTCAGACTCAAGTGTAATGATTATAGAACAACCAGAAAGACTTGAGTATGGTGATGAGTTGGCTAGAGAGAAGCTGAATGAGTTGAAATTGCAAGTTGATTTTGATATGCCAGAAGTTGTTCAGATGTACCATGCTTGGGAAGATAGGTGTATGGATAATCCACATTTGACTATTTTAGACCAGATATGGGGTTTGGAGATTCTTCTAAGAGTACAAAAGGACTGCAAGGTAATTCTGAGACACAGGGCTAGCAATATTCTCTCATTATTGAGAAGGGATAGAAGGGAGTTGTACTACATGCTACTCAGATGTCATGGAACAGGATGGACTTATAAGAAATTGATTGGATTGACATTTGAAGAGTTGGAGTTCAAAGCTTATCCCATTTGGGTAAGAGTGCAGGAAGAAAACACTCTAAGACTTCTTTCTGATGAAAGAAAAGAAGAACTTGCAGAAGAAATGGAGCTTAAGAAGGCAATGATTGTTCCCAGACCTGTGAATAAGGGAGTCCCTCTTGAGTTTCCCAAAGATATGGATAGGTTAAATCCAAGTGAAGCTGTTATAAGAAGGAGCCTCAAGCTCTCACCATTGGAAGCTTCAGATATAGTACAAGTGTTACCACTTGATCCCAGAAACCCTATTATAAGCTATGAAGAAGATGAATGCGGGTTTTGGAAGATTGGCAGGTATGGAAAAGAGGTTCACACTTTTACCACTCTTATATCTTTGTTTGCAAGTTTTGATAGAGAAGACTTGGTAGACCTATGGAGGTTGTTAGAGGCCAAGTATGAGACTGAAGATCCTACTTCAGTCAATGCAATAAAATTGTGGCCAACATTCAAAAGAATGTGTGGGCCAAGAGATGAAGATCCTGCTATTTGGAAGGATCTTGAAGATGACCTCAGTGGTCTTCAATGGCGTTTGTATTCGGCTGCTAGTGTATATTACTTGAGTTCTACAAAGTTTGCTGAGTATCTTCTTGTAGATGCTCAGTATTCCATGTCCAAGGATGTCTTGGAGAAGATGAAGACTACATAGCTGGAAATTGATTATTCAAGTGACGTGGTCAAAGATTTGATCAGACATATTTATTACTAGTATGAGAAAGTTTGTAAGATTCCTCCTAGTTCTTAATGTTTATTCAGAAACTTGATTATTAGAGTAAATATCAAGTTTAGGGGAGGATTGTTGGGAATAAAATATAGCCAGTCTACTTGAGCGCTGACAAGAGTAAAACAAGCGTTGATAGGAAGAAAACAAACGCTGACAGATCAAGCGTTGACAAGAAGAAGTCAAGCGTTGATACATTGAAGACAAGCACTGATTGAAAGATTTAGTCTACGCGTATATTGTTTCTAGTTTGTTTCTAGTAAGGATAAGTTCAACATTGTATTTTCTATAATTATCTTTACCTAGAATAGTTGATACGTAGACTCTTGTACAAGGCTTCTTATGTCTATAAAAGAAGACCTTTAGGTTATTGTTCAATATAAGTTTTCATACGTTAAACACTTTCATTGTAAGCAAGTTTGGTATCATTAATCAAGTGAAAGTTTGTTTACATCTTTGTGTGTTCTTGTTTAAATGTTAATTCCGCATAACACTTAGATTGTCATATACATATACAAAGGTTTCTCTACGTGTATAACTTGATCTAATCTCGTATACATAAAGCTAAATCGATCTAAGTTTGGGATCAACATAGTGTACCCGATCAATATCCGAGCACAATTTGCAAATCCATGAAGGATATACATCGGTTAGACAAAAGAAAAGGGGACAAGCTCTAGAGCGCAGTAAAGCAATACTAGATGAAGTAAAAAAATCGGTAGATGCACGTATCATGCGAGAAGTATACTACCATGACTGGCTTTCCAATCTAGTGATGGTCAAAAAGCACGATGGCAATTGGCGTATGTGTGTTGATTTCACAGATCTTAATAAAGCTTCTCCTCAGGATTGCTATCCGCTCCAAGAAATAGACTGGAAAGTCGAATCATTGTGCGGGTATCCCTTGAATTGCTTTTTGGATGCATATAGAGAATACCACCAGATATAAATGGCATAACCGGACGAGGAGAAGACATCATTCCACACTAGCCAGGGTGTATACTACTACACAAAAATGCCATTCGGACTCAAGAACGCGGGTTCTACGTACCAAAGATTGGTGGACAAGGCGTTCGACAGTCAGATTGGGTCTAACTTGGAGGTATATGTTGATGACCTGGTCATTAAAAGTCACATCAAGGAGGAACTCATCCGTGATATAGAGGAAACCTTCTCCGCGCTTGGGAAAATAAACATGAAGTTAAATCCAAAAAGATGCACTTTTGGAGCCATGGAAGGCATGTTCCTAGAATACATGATAGAGCCTAATGGCATTAAACCTTGTCCAAAAAGACAGACGTTGGCATACAACTCCAAAGACCAAAGACAAAAAAGGAAGTACAATCGCTAAACGGAAAGCTAGTTGGATTAAACAGGTTTCTGTCAAAAGCTGAGAATCACTCCCTTTATTCAAAACACTGAAGAGGTGCATAAAAAGGGAGACTTTAATTGGACAAAAGAAGTAGAAAAATCCTTCGAAGAGCTAAAGAGTCATTTAGCTTCGCTACCCACGTTGGTCGCACCACGGCCGAAAGAAGAATTAATAGTGTACCTTTCGGCTACGCATAGAGCAATCAACGCAGTGCTAATGACAGATAGAGAGAACGTGCAGACACCAGTATATTTCATAAGCAGAGCCTTACAAAGCTCAGAATTGAATTATACACCAATGGAGAAATTGGTATTAGCACTCGTATTCGTAGCAAAAAGGCTACGGAGATATTTTCAAGCTCATCCAATAGCGATCATTACGAACCAGCCAATAAAGAAAATAATATCAAAGCCAGACATCACAGACATATTACAGAAGTAGAGCGTTCTACTAAGAGAACAAACATTACGTACAGACCGCGTAACGGTGTCAAAGGACATATCCTAGCAGACTTTATCATTGAACAGCCAGAGGAAGGCGAACAGACATCCATACAGGATGAGGGCGACCAAGACCCATGGGTCTTATTTAAGGATGGATCTTCCTGCACAGACGAATCTGGCGCAGGCCTTATCCTCACCAACCCCGAAGGTATGAAATTCGCGTACGCACTAAGTTTCGAGTTCACAGCTACAAACAATGAAGCAGAGTATGAGGCACTCATAGCAGGACTACAGATCGCAGCCCGGATGGGTGTGCGCAACCTTGAGGCGAATGTGGACTCCCGCTTAGTGGCGAATCACATACTAGGTGAGTACGAAGCCAAGGAGGAAAATATGATACAGTACTTACAGAAAACTAAGTCATTAATCAATGGCTTCAATAAGTTCTTGATGCCAAGTACCAAGGGGGAGAACAAAAAGGTTGACGCCCTCAGTAAGATAGCATCCACCAGCTTCGCACACCTATCCAAATAGATGTTGGTAGAAATCCTCAAAGAAAAATCCATAAAGGAGGAGGAAGTTGCATTGATCGTAGAAGAGGTAGGTCCTACATGGATGACACTGATCATGGAATACTTGACAAATGAATTACTCCCACTAAATGAAACTGAGGCGCGGCGGATACGCAGATGCTCGAGACAGTTTGAGGTTAGGGATGGGATCCTTTATAAGCGATCGTTCCTCTAACCATGGTTAGGATGTGTAGGACCGCAGTAGGCACAATATGTCATCAGCGAGATACACGAGGGATCCTGTAACATGCACGCAGGATCCAGATCAGTGGTGGAACAAGCGCTCCGCAGCGGATATTACTGGCCAACCATGCATCCAGATGCACGGACACTCATTTCAAAGTGCAACGACTGCCAAGTGCACAAACCATTGCCGCGTCATCCCGAGCAAGAACTACCAGCTATTACCTCTTCTTGGCCATTTTACAAGTGAGGAATCGATATCGCGAGACCTTTCCCTGTGGTAGCCGGAGGGATTAAGTTCCTAATAGTCGTAATGGACTACTTCACGAGATGGATTGAGGCCAAAGCGGTAGCAACAAATACTGGCAAACAAGTGAAAAGGTTCATTTGGGATAATATAGTATGTCGCTTTGGACTACCAGGGGAAATCGTCTCCGATAATGGGAAATAATTCGCGGAGAACCCATTTAAAGACTAGTGCAAGAAAAACAATATAAAGCAGCAATTCGCATTCGTAGCCCATCCACAATCTAATGGACTAGCTGAAAGAGCGAATAGGGTCCTGGGGGAAGGCATCAAAGCACGACTGGGTGAGGATAACAAGAAATGGGTTGATGAATTATCACACGTGTTATGGGCGCATCGCACCATGATAAAACCCGCAACCTGAGATACCCCTTCGCCCAAACGTACGGGACGGAGGCGGTTATTCCAGCGGAAATAGGATTTCCAATACTCCGCACAGCGGAGGTCGACAATGAAGCTAAGGCAATGAAGCTAAGGCGAGATTTGGCAGCGATCAATGAAAGACGAGATTTGGCAGCGATCAATGAAGCTAAGGCAAAATCTAAAATGAAGGGTTACTACGACGCCATGGTGCGAAAGACTTTGTTCATACCAAGAGACTTTGTATAACGCGTGAACGCAGCTAGCCGCGCAGAAAATACAGGGAAGCTTGGACCTAAGGGGGAGGGACCCTATGTGACAATCCCTCAATTTATGGTTGATATTTTATTCTCAAGTATTATTTAAAAACATTATTTTAATGTTATATTATGAACTCACTCATTTTTGGGGAGAAAATTGGGTTTTAGTCTTGAAGTAGCATCGACTTCGTCTAAACCGGAGGATTCTACGTTACGTGCCTACGTTTACATACACTGTTTTGGTGATAGTCCGACATTTCAGGAAATAAATTTATCCGTGAATATTATTTTGGGATTTTAAATTTGTGTTGGTTAATAAACTCACAAATTTACGAGAAGAGATTAGGACTTACGTGAATAATTTAACGTCCTTTACGACTAAACCGGAAACCCTAGGTTTACGTATTTACGTTTTTGAACTCCGTTTCTGATGAGACAATTTTTATTAGATTCGTTTCGTGCCGCTGATTCATAATTTATAAAAAAAAAATTCGTAAAACAACCCGAGGGCACGCAAATCGAGGAAACTAGAATCGAGGAATACCCGTAAATTAATGGGGATGGAACAAGTATATACTTGTCCCACCCCCACACATGGGCGGACAAAGCTTCAACAACACACCTCATGTGTGTCAACATATTAAGCTAACTAAGGACACATGTCCTTAGTTGCCATCCAAACCACTTAAACACAAAAACCATGGAACCAAAAACCATTTACCATTTTCTTCCATGCAAACTAGAAACAATTCTCTCAACCTCTCTCTCTTGCTTTCTATGTCGTCCCATATCCTCCATCTAACACCACCACCATAAAAAATTCAACCATAAATCATATGTATAATTTACATATGATGAAAACCCATTGAAGTTATGAAGATTGGAGGTGATTTTAATAACTAGCAAGGAGTTTACATGGAGATCAAGGGCTGATTTTTATAGAAGTCTACAAATATTAGGTGATCCTAGAAGTGGTGTTGATATCTCATAAGATTGGTTACCCAAAACCAATTCTTGTTCATCATCAATCCCATCTTTTCATCACTTTGGTGGTATAGAGATTGTTCTTCCTATCCTTTTGTTATTTTGAATATGTAATGATGTATTTTATTTCCTAATGTATATGTATATGATGATATATGATGATAAAAATATTGTGTGGGGATCATGTGATGATAAACATGGTTAAAAAGATTGAAAACTATATGTAAAAATGGTTAAATCATGCTTAAAATAGTTGGTTGTATAAAAAAAGTAACCAACCATATGTTAAACTGATAAAATGGAATAGTGGAATCAATATAAAGTAAGTATTAGGTCTTGTACACATGTGAGAGTTGGCCATGCAATGGAATCATTATAATGAGTGAGATATGATCAAAACAAAATTAGTGTATCAATCTGAATATTTTGTTTTGTGAGAACTGTTAGGAATACTTATACTTGGATTGAGCAGTAGCTAAAACTAAGTTATTTGTAACACATAATATTAAGTTTATGTCATCCAAAAATGAGCTTCTATCTCCTTGTAGAACTCAAGATATGATAAAAATGGTGAAAGTGAAACTAAAAATCAGATTTTGTGAAATTAAAGTTTAATAGTATTATAATAGCACTCAACTAAATATAGTATAAAATGTAAATTAAAACCCACTAACTTATATATTACATTTATATAAATATGTACAATGATAAATAAGTAGAAATTTTATAAAAATGGTAATCTGATAAGTTTTATAAGTTACAAAACAATAAACATGATTTTTACGTCTTTTTGGCTAAAACCGTAAAATTAACGTTTTCGTCCAATAAAACTTAGACGGTCGGACCCGTCTAATGTAAACTTTTTATAACTCATATACTGATATATAAGTACCTATTACAAGTAAAAACCGATAAACCCCGGGCTTTATAACATACGGACATTAACGGGCCAAGTTAGCCTTATTGGACTATTAATCCAACTAATTTGGCTAAACACTTATGAACTTACTTATTGGGCTTAACCCACTTAGGCCTAACATGTAAGTATAATACTGATATTAAAAGTGTGAAATAGACTAATATAATGTAATGGGCTTATAATGGGCCTTGATAAGTGAATAAGATGAACTAGTGAAACTAATATAAAAGTTACCTACACATAACACTAAAATAAGTAAATGAGAATGTACAATCCCACTTGATCATCATCATATTTATAAAATCATCATATATATACATAGTTATGGTTTTTATAAAGTCACTGGACAAAAGTCTAAGACGATTATTATTTTTCTAGGTTTCCGTGATTGAAGCACGTACCGTACATCCAAATCGCCGATAACCGTCTTTCCCAATCAACGTGAGTTCATAGCCTCGCACTCTTTTAAATATTTTTATGAAATGTTTTATAAACCCGAGAGGGAGATAACATGTTAGTTTTAATAAAATAGGACACCAGTTGTCCCGATTGCTTGTTTATTGGTTTGGACCCAAATGATTGTATGACCCGATGAATGATTATATGACCCGAAAATTAAATGAAATGGATTATTAAAGTTAGGTTATGTCACTAAAAGTCCCATTAGCATGAATTGTGAACTACCGGGATTTGGTAGACGCTTATGCATATAATAATACTATTTGGGGACGATCACCCCAGTTCGCGCCTTGACGGTTGATTCTCGTCGTGCCACATTCATTGGTAAGCGAATTTATGTATGAGAAGATTTCCATATCATGATTTTTGTGATGACACGCTAACTTAGATGGGCAAATTGAGTTTCGGGTTAGCTACCCGTTGTTTGTTTTAGTAAGGTAACAATATCATGCGGCTTATAATAATCCAAATAACGAAATACTACTATACGCACTGAATTACGATATATTGCCTGACTAGCAATACGGGGTCTTATTATTGATATTATGTTCGTGTTTTAGTTTTACATAACCATATTCATATAACGGTTTTTATTTAACTCTGTACAACGTTATAAAACGTATTGTATGATGTTTTTACGACAATGGTTCGTATAATGATTTTGAAGGCAAAAGCCTATATTATAATTTTTGATAAGGATTTGTATAAAATAACTTTGGCTATTTTATGGCCTATTACAAAGATTTGTACAAAATGATTTTCGGTAATAATTATATACCGATGATATATTAATGGTTTTATTAAACTTTATGAATTCACTCGGCATTTTCGCTGACCTTTTCTTTTAACATGTTTTATCTCAGGTACTTGAAGGTAATTCTCGGGAAGACGACAAGAATTCATGGCCCGCACTTAAATAATAATTTCCATTCAAATGTTTTGTATAAATTGTATGAAATACTATGACTTGGGGACTATGTAAATTTGATATTCATGAATGGAAAATGCTTTATTATTAAACGACGCGATTTTAAGCGTTGTCTATGATTTGAGTAATGTGTTATCCCGTAACACCAACGACTCTTCCGCTGAACAAACGTATGAATATTTGGGGGTGTTACAGTTTGGTACCAGAGCTCTCTTTATAGAGAACGAAAGATTTTTAAAATTAAGGTTTTGAATAAAACATTTCAAAACCTTTTAACTATAAACATTTTTCTCAAAATGTCTAAAAATCTTTTGACTATAACGGTGCCGAAGAATTCCCGAGTTACCGACAAGGCTAGACTGAGAAGTGTTATTTTAATATATATATATATAACTTGGATTATATATATATGTTGTAATTTGATTACATGATTGTTTGATGATTATTTCAATACGTATACGAGATATTTATATGACGTAGATTGTCACAAGGAACCCTAAATCCCCTAGCAAATTAATCTAAGCTATTTCTGTAGGAATTCTAGCTATTCTAGATCTAAACCAAATTGAGGATATTTATGATCCCAACAAAATGGTTGATATTCATAGAAATGTAGATATTAGCTGATTGTGATATTGAAGAAGAATTGGCGAGATTAAATCTGATATCGATGTCATGATAATCTTTCCTTATAGAGTGGAGTTTGACAAAACGTTACCACCTGGAAAGGTGTCATATGATTCGTTGTCACCCAATTCTTAAATTGAAATCGAAAGGGTGAATGTTGCACTTGAAGCTGTCATTGGAACCATTACCCAAAAGCCTCATGCCACTAGTACCTTTCCGAGAAGTCTAATTTAATGTGTGAGTCATTTCATACTAGTGACTCATTTGATGACTATTGATGAAAGAGCTATAGGATTGGAAATTAAGTGTTGTTCATATTGAGCTTTTATTACCCTTTCAAGGTCTAAGAATAAGGTTGAAAGTATTGGAGAATGAGGTAGGATATCGCATTGAGTATGATTTGGTTGAAACTTGAATGAAGTAAAATTTAACTCGTATGGAATAAGAAATTGTTAAGAGGAAGTCGTTAAGTTCTGTGATTGAATTATAAGGTTTTAAATAATTGTTTGTTTGTGTTAAGGGTTGTTCCTAGGCCATTGTCCAATGACGAGGATGCCTAGTGTCCAAGAAATAAATTGAAGAAATCTTCTTCTGAATTGGGACCGATGGATCTTCTGGGACAGGTGGAACACCTAATGACTTTTTTAGATTAGTATTCATTGTGGTATCTTTTAAAAATCCCTAACTTAACTAAGACACCAGTTGGTAGGATGAGTTCTTGGAATTGTATGACATAGTGACACGTAATGTGTTACGGTACAATTTTGACTTGTTTATGATTAATGAAAAGACTACCTTTGATTGCTAAATCCTACATGTATTGATGTTATCTATCTTTTATTGCTTCATCCTAGTTCGCACTAGTGATGCAACCATTGAACAAGTACTCATCTCGAATTGAGTTACGTTGTGGATTATTCTCTTTTGAGTGCCATCAAGGTCATGAACCTCATGATTATTTGGATAAGCTCATTTCCTATTATATTGTAGTTAATTCTTGGTGAACAACACTTCATCACTCTTTTGCAGATCACTCACTGTTTTTATAAGTTAAAACAGTATCCCTTGAGAAAAATTGAATTTTCATCACCATATGGATTATTTAAAGTGAGACTTATAAATAATCGTTATTGAAGTAAAGTTGTTTATGAAACGCTTTGGAAAACTTAATTGTTTTCATAACAAGAACATCCCTGTAAATTCATTTTGATTCTTATTCAAGAATTAAGCATGAAAATATTCTTATTTTAAACATGATGACAAAGTTTTGACGAACTGAGTATTGCATCGTTAATCTTAAAATTGTATATAGTTACGCGCCTACATACAATTTGGAAGGGACCATGCAAGGCTGATTAGTAGTCACCATGAAATTATTAATAAACATTGAATTTTATTTGAAGATTGTGAAAGAATAAATTTTATGAGATCTGCAAGAAGTGCAAAAATAGGGACATATTGTTAAAGACACCTAGATATGTGCCCGTACCATTTATTCTTCTGAGTCGAAATTACTCATCTGTGGAAATTGTCTTAATTGACAATTGACAACCCTTTCTTGTCCAATTCTCTCGTAGTAAGATTCTTAGGAAAAGTATCTAATTATCGAGTATTAATGCCCGACGGGGTGAATCGACGTTCCTATCATTTCTTTTGATTAGATTTCATTTGAATGACCTGGGTAACGATCCGAGGAGCTTTCGAATGCGTACTCAAAATCATGAAAACATGGGATATATTCATATTTGTTAGTGTTTTCGTCCGTATCCGATTTGAAATTCTCTCGCGTAGATTATGCGTTGACCTTACTCTTTTAAGGTTAGTTATGTCTCCTGATATCCTTGAATTTGTGAAGGATTATGAGTTATTATTAGTCTTTTGAGAAGTTCACATCTTATCGATGATAATGAAACTGAAAAGCTGGTAGTGCCAGTAGAATGGATTGATTGATTATGACATGACGATATTGTCTTAATTGATGGGAACTCAAGTAGAATTCCCCTAAAAAGATAAGATGTTGATTATCAAAAGTGATCTAAATAATTCTTGATGGATGACCATATCCTGCATTTAGACTTGAATTTTACCGTGAATAGTTATGAATTAGTCATAGATCTTGTAAGCTAGAAAGAACTTAAAGTAAATATATTAAAAGATGTTTATGTTATCTGAAATTTTAGGAGGTATTTGCTGGTAAATTTTCTAGACTTTTGCCATTAAGGCGAGTTGAATTTGGTATTGATTATATTCCTGGTGCTGCACACGTGGCGTGTGCACTGTACTTCAGCACCATCTGAATCAAAAGTGTTATCGTAAAACTGAGAGAGTTGTCGGAAAAAGCTTTTATTCTACCAAGCTCGTTATTATGAAGAGCTATGGTGTTATCATTCCTTATGTTTATTGATTACCGTGAGTAAATTGACGATCGAAATTGATATCCGTTACCCAAGATGATAGATTTGTTCGATCATTTACAAGGTTCTAGCGTATGTTTTAAAGATTTGATCCACGGCATGGTTATCATCAATTTCGCGTCCGCGAAAAAGATTATTTATTCCAATCACTACATCCAGAACTCGTGATGAACATTATGAGTTTCATGTTATGTTGTTTGGATTGACCAATGCACATGTAGCATTCATAAATTTTGTGAGTCATGTGTGTAGGCTGTAATTTGATAAATTCATGCTTGTGATCATTAAGGACCATCTGTTTGTTTATAAGAATAGGAAGGAGTTAGTAACCATTTATAGACTGCCCTGAATTGACCGAGAAATGAAAACCTGTACCTTGAGTATTTAACATGAGATTTAAGGCTTAATCCTTTACATTATTTGACCGTGTGATTAGAAGAAAATGGAATATATTGACTCTTCAAAAAAAATTAGAGCCATGAAGGCTTTGGGTTTTACTAAAAAGAAAGTGGAAATATGTTTTGACAAATAATTTATCAAAGGATTTTTAAGGGATTATTCCCTTATACCCAAATCATTTAACTAAACTCCTGTTTAGGGGTAAATGTTTGTGTATACCTCAAGACAACCTAAGAGGGATTGAGGAAACCATTTAAACCATGACTTGAAATTTGAAACAACAATTTTTCTTTTCAACTAAGAAAATTTTGACCAAAGTATTAAAATACATTTTTCGAACATTTACGAATCTTATTAATTATTTTATTATTTTCGATAAATCAACAAAGATCATGTTAACTAAATTCAAATTTATTTTGAACATTTTTCTATAACTGGACAAACTGAGAAATTTAAAAAATTTTACGTTGACGTCTCATAAAAAATAAATATTTATTATTTAATTACTTGTAATAATTATCGACGCTTCAGACGTCGGATTGAGCAAAACTGATAAAAATAATAATTGAGACGAAATTAAAACTTAGAAAATATGAAGAAAGAATTTCTGAGTGAATTGTGGTCATGATAATTATTTCACCAGGAAAGGTAAATGTAGATACTGACACATTATATAGAAAGGATAAAGAATCAATTAGGATGTGTTCCCTAATAATGACTGTGCAAAATAATTTGCCAAAACAATTTAAATATAGCTGCTGATTGTAAAAAGGATAATATAAATAATAAAGAGTTTCACGGCTAATGTGAACCATTAGAATTGAGAAGCCGATAGCGTTAAATGTTTTAAAGGCCACTTGTGGTTGCCTAAATATGGAGATTTTGAGATTTAGTTATGTTGGAATCTCGTGAGCTTAAGTATTCTATTCATGCCATTTCTGATTAAGCATATCTTTATCTGAAGAATTTGTACTAATGGCAAATTATGAAGGCATATATCGCCTCATACATTAGTAAACGTCTAACTATTGCAAAGGTCATCATCTAAATTTGATTCGATTTGGGTCATCGTCGACAGACTGGCCAAATCTACTAATATCATTCCTGTTAATGATAGATTCTCGATGAAAAAATTGACTCTTTTGTATTTAAAGGAGTTGTGTAAACATAGTGTACATGTATCGATCATCTCTATCAAGATCCTCGCTACGCATCGAATTTCTAGATATTTGCCTAGAAGTCATTGGGAACGAACCTTGATGAGAGTACTATTTACCACCCCAAATCGAAGGGACGAGACAAAGTAACGATACAAAACACTAGAAGTCTTGTTTTATGTTTGAATGATTGAACTTTAGTAATAAATAGGAAAATCGCTTTCCTTTGGAGAGACCATCTTTGATAATTATCGTGTTAGGATCGAGATTGAATCTTGTTAGGATCTAAATATGAGAGCATCTGTAAGCAGGAGTTGGGATGAAGACACCCGACAAACACCCATTGTGAGTTGGACATGTCTTTTAGGTTTAAGGTTGCCTATGATGACATACCTAACCTTACAAAATACCTGACCTGTGAAACCTGAAATGGTTGTTGAAATTAGGATTTGATTATTGACTGCCAGTAGTGGGCAGGAGGTTATGTGAATATGAAGTGTAGATCTTGAAGTGCAGGATAGGTAGCGAAGTTATGCCAAAAATTTTCACCATGGAAAAGTGAATTGATGATCTGAAATATCATGGGAAATAAGTCCCCGTTGTATGGGACCATTGAGATAATGTAAAAGTTGGTTTGAAAGGCATATAAGCTGGATCTACCCTAGGACTTCAAGGAATGCGTGAATTACGTTTCGTATATTGAACTTGATAAAATGTTTATCAAGTGAAAATCTGATTGTTTCTTAGTAAAGTTTAGACCGGCGAAAAGTTGCATTCATCAAAAACCCGTGAACATCATGGATAGAGAAAGTAAGTCAACTCAAGCCTGATCTTATTCCCGTAGTTATGTTTGATGAGACTCGCGTATTGTAATGAATTACACTTGTGAGGAAAGGCCGAATGTGGAGGAAATACCCACATGGCTTTAACTCAATAAGAAGCGAGGAGTAAGATAAATCGATCTTTGAGGACAAAGATCATGTTTAGGGGTAAATGATGTGACAATCATTCAATTTATGGTTGATATTTTATTCTCAAGTATTATTTAAAAACATTATTTTAATGTTATATTATGAACTCACTCATTTTTGGGGAGAAATTTGGGTTTACGTCTTGAAGTAGCATCGACTACGTCTAAACCGGAGGATTCTACGTTACGTGCCTACGTTTACATACACCGTTTTGGTGACAGTCCGACATTTCAGGAAATAAATTTATCCGTGAATATTACTTTGGGATTTTAAAATTGTGTTGGTTCATAAACTCACAAATTTACGAGAAAAGATTAGGACTTACGTGAATAATTTAATGTCCTTTACGACTAAACCGGAAACCCTAGGTTTACGTATTTACGCTTTTAAACTTCGTTTTTGATGAGACAATTTTATTAGATTCGTTTCGTGTCGTTGATTCATAATTTATAAAAACGTTTTTCGTAAAACGACCTGAGGGCACGCAAATCGAGGAAACTAGAATCGAGGAATACCCGTAAATTAATGGATATGGAACAAGTATATACTTGTCCTACACCCACACATGGGCGGACAAAGCTTCAACAACACACCTCATGTGTTTTAACATATTAAGCTAACTAAGGACACATGTCCTTAGTGGCCATCCAAACCACTTAAACAAAAAAACCATAGAACCAAAAACCATTTACCATTTTCTTTCATGCAAACTAGCAAAAATTCTCTCAATCTCTCTCTCTTGCTCTCTATGTCATCCCATATCCTCCATCTAACACCACCACCATCAAAAATTCAACCATAAATCACATGTATAATTTACATATGATGAAACCCATTAAAGTTATGAAGATTGGAGGTGATTTTAACAACTAGCAAGGAGATTCCATGGAGATCAAGGGCTGATTTTTGGAGAAGTCTACAAATATTTGGTGATCCTAGCAGTGGTGTTGATATCTCATAAGATTAGTTACCCAAAACCAATTCTTGCTCATCATCAATCCCATCTTTTCATCACTTTGGTGGTATAGAGATTGTTCTTCCTATCCTTTTGTTATTTTGAATATGTAATCATGTATTTTCTTTCCTAATGTATATGTATATGATGATATATGATGATAAAAATATTGTGTGGGGATCATGTGTTCATAAACATGGTTAAAAAGATTGAAAACTATATGTAAAAATGGTTAAATCATGCTTGAAATAGTTGGCTGTATAAAACAGTAACCAACCATATGTTAAACTGATAAAATGACATAGTGGAATCAATATACAGTAAGTATTAGGTCTTGTACACATGTGAGAGTTGGCCATGCAATGGAATCATTATAATGAGTGAGATATGATCAAAACAAAATTAGTGTATCAATCTAAATAGTCTGTTTTGTGAGGACTGTTAGGGATACTTAGACTTGGATTAAGCGGTAGCTAAAACTAAGTTATTTGTAACACATAATATTAAGTTTATTTCATCCAAAAATGAGCTTCTATCTCCTTGTATAACTCAAGATATGATAAAAATGGTGAAAGTGAAACTAAAAATCAGATTTTGTGAAATTAAAGTTTAATAGTATTATAATAGCACTCAACTAAATATAGTGTAAAATATAAATTAAAACCCACTAACTTATATATTACATTTATATAAATATGTACAATGATAAATAAGTGGAAATTTTATAAAAATGACAATTTGATAAGTTTTATTTGTTATAAAACTATAAACATGATTTTTACGTCTTTTCGGCTAAAACCGTAAAATTAACGTTTTCGTCCAATAAAACTTAGACGGTCGGACCCGTATAATGTAAACATTATAACTCTTATAGTGATATATATAAGTACCTATTACAATTAAAAACTGATAAAACCCGAGCTTTATAACATACGGACATTAACGGGCCAAGTTAGCCTTATTGGACTATTAATCCAACTAATTTGGATAAACACTTATGAACTTACTTATTGGGCTTAACCCACTTGGGCCTAACATGTAAGTATAATACTGATATTAAAAGTGTGAAATAGACTAATATAATGTAATGGGCTTATAATGGGCCTTGATAAGATGAACTAGTGAAACTAATATAAAAGTTACCTACACATAACACTAAAATAAGTAAATGAGAATGTACAATCCCACTTGATCATCATCATATTTATAAAATCATCATATATATACATAGTTATGGTTTTTATAAAGTCATTGGACAAAATTCTAAGACGAGTATTATTTGTCTAGGTTTCCGTGATTGAAGCACGTACCGTACATCCAAATCGCCGATAACCACCTTTCCCAATCAACGTGAGTTCATAGCCTCGCACTCTTTTAAATGTTTTTATGAAATGTTTTATAAACCCGCGAGGGAGATAACATGTTAGTTTTAACAAAATAGGACACCAGTTGTCCCGATTGCTTGTTTATTGGTTTGGACCCGAATGATTGTATGACCCGATGAATGATTATATGACCCAATAAATGAAATGAAATGGATTAGTAAAGTTAGGTTATGTCACTAAAAGTCCCATTAGAATTAATTGTAAACTACCGGGATTTGGTAGACGCTTATGCATATAATAGTACTATTTGGGGACGATCACCCCAGTTCGCGCCTTGACGGTTGATCCCCGTCATGCCACATTGATTGGTAAGAGAATTTATGTATGAGAAGATTTCCATAGCGTGATTTTTGTGACGACACGCTAACTTAGATGGGCAAATTGAGTTTCGGGTTAGCTACCTGTTTTTTGTTTTAGAATGTCATGCGGCTTATAATAATCCAAATAACGAAATACTGCTATACGCACTGAATTACGATATATTGCCTGACTAGAAATACGGGGTCTTATTATTGATATTATGTTCGTGTTTTAGTTTTACATAACCATATTCATATAACGGTTTTTATTTAACTCTATACAACATTATAAAACGTATTGTATGATGTTTTTACAACAATGGTTCGTATAATGATTTTGAAGGCAAAAGCCTATATTATGATTTTTGATAAGGATTTGTATAAAATGACTTTGGCTATTTTATGGCCTATTACAAAGATTTGTACAAAATGATTTTCGGTAATAATTATATACCGATGATATATTAATGGTTTTATTAAACTTTATGAATTCACTCGGCGTTTTCGCTGACCTTTTCTTTTAACATGTTTTATCTCAGGTACTTGAAGGTAATTCTCGGGAAGACGACAAGAATTCATGGCACGCACTTAAATAATAATTTCCATTCAAATGTTTTGTATAAATTGTATGAAATAATATGACTTGGAACCTATGTAAATTTGATATTCATGAATGGAAAATGCTTTATTATTAAACGACGCGATTTTTAAGCGTTCTCTATGATTTGAGTTATGTGTTATCCCGTAACACCAACGACTCTTCCGCTGAACAAAAGTATGAATATTTGGGGGTGTTACACCCTACATGGTAACAGAAGCTTTGGGAGATGGTCCGTACCGGATGCGCGACATGGAAGGTCGCGACTTGCGAAGGACTTGGAATATTTGCCATCTGAAAAAGTGCTACCTTTAAACACATGTATTATTTTATTTTTATTTCATTATCATGTACTCAAAACCTTGCAAGTATTAATAAAAGTCGTGGTCCCTAGCTAGTTCCACGGCGCATACATTTTTTACATATATAATTTATATATCATATCATGCCTACTGGCGTACGCGTACACAAACGTTTCCAGGAGAAATAAGAGGAATGGGTCTAACCTACTAATTAGACTCGTCGTTTAAGAGGGATGCAACCCTATCGACCACGGATCATGTATCCTTGTTAGGCCCCTTGCTATTTATGACGTCGTAGCAAGTTTTTACAGCTAGTATAATCATGTTGGGCCTAGAAATAGACTCAATTGTGCGCACCTAACAATGGGCCAGCCTCCCCTGGTCGTCCCTATGGTAGTAGCGGTATACCGCACGTAATGAGTCTGCCTTACCCATAGGGACCATTTATGCAATTACACTAATTCATAATACAAATAATACCGCGTTACAAACTTAAAACGTGGACAAAGCTAAGTCATAAACGCAAAAAAAAGTACCTAAGTTATTACAGATTGGGTGCGAACACACGCACCTAAAAGTTTAGATAACAAATTGTTTCAATATTACATCAAATGTTTGACGATAGATTGGAATCGGATGAAGACTTCTTAAGCTCCAGGACGAGAGGACGGTAGGAGGATTCGCGGTTCTCCTTCATATTCTTCTCCATCAAATCAAGTAGTTGCGCGTCCCTCTCTAGCATGGGTGATGGAAGAGCAGGGACCGTGGCAACAAGGTGGGCAGCATCAGCAGATGAAGAGGCCTCTAGACCCAGTGTGGCTCTCTTGGCTGCGACACGACTAGCATGCGTCGCGAGCACATTAGATAGCAGAACCTCCTTCGCAATATGGAAGGGGTTGTGCGCATCGCGTGGGTGCGCAAATACTGGTACCGTCAGCTGCTCCTTGGAAGGCTTTAGATGGTAATCTGCTTGGGTCTCGGCGCCTTCGAGCTTCTGGCGGGCCAAAGTTAGTCCCTCCATCACAGTCTCTAGGGGAAGCTCCACGTCATCTCTACCAAGACCAAAAGAGGGTACGGGACATACCTTCATTTTTTCTATAGCTGTGGTCGTCTTGGACTTCGCAGAGGGATCATAAAACACCACATCCTTGAGATCCTTCTTCAGCAAATCAGCTTTATGGGCGTTCTCCAAACCGGTAGAGGTACCCTCATTAACGGCAGCTATGACGGATTGGGCAAAGGTTGCTCGTAGAGTTTGATCCTTAAGAGCACCCATAGCCACCAAGCGCAAACCACGACGCACCAACCAGCACTTCTCGGTAACCTCACGCATAAGGCGTGGGTACAAGTCTTCATCGCACTCAACACTCAAGCATTTTAGTTGGCCTCGCAAGGTCACCTACACTCTCTTTCACCTGCGCACCCAAAGAATCAACAGCAGCAAATAATTGGTCTTAATACACCTCAAAGGACTTCATCGCATCCTTGGTAGAAGCCCTTAGCTAGTTTAATTGGGCACGCTCGCCTGATCGGGTGGTAGCAAGATCTTTTCTTTCCTCGGTCAGTATGTGTATGGTTGCGGCATCCTGCTTCCCTCTCCCTACTTCATCCGAGATTCTCTATTGAAGGCCTTGGAGAGCTTTAGTCTTTTCCTCGCTGGCCTGAGCAAGTTTCTCTTCTGAATCTTGGACCTACGCGGACAGCTCCATAAACCTTCTCCTTACACGCGACATCAATGTTATGTTCTGAGAGGACACATAGCTCACTTCGTCGACAAGCGCGGCATCACTATACCCACGTAGTACTCTCGCCCGCCCAGGAGGCATGGTGTGGTCCAAGAATCTGGCACAGTCGAACGCGCTTGTCAAGTCAGAAGACCTAGGAAGGTTCCACTCAGAACCAAAAGTGGGATACTCTACAAACGCGCTTCCCCCGCTGCAGATGTATCCTTTGGGGCGGAAGATGCGCCAGCATCCGCGGATGATGGGATCTCTTGGTCATGACTGTAAATAAACGCACGGAGTGTCAGTGGTATATATAAGCAAAACAGAAAAAGTAAGTCACATAAAGGGATATATGTCTATGTGCTCAACCTAGGCTGATAATGGCTGGGGATTCTACGGGGGAGTTCTGGCGAATTCGTCCCTTGTATCCTCCTCTATGAAATGTTCGGAGGCGTTTCCCTCTTGGTTCTCTTGAGTGGCTGCGACAGATGACCTGGCCCCAATACGAGGAAACTTTCAGGAGGTGGAAAGTGAGCTCATTTGTCTCTTGCGAGATAAGCTGATGGCGACCTCTTCATCTTTCTCAAATTGTTGGGCGCATATCTCCGTGTTCTAGGAAAGGTTAAATTCCGACAACGTAGGACTGCCCTCTTATGGGGGCGGTTGTTGCTACTACTGTTGTTGTTGTAGTGGTTGTGTTTGTTTTGGTTGTTGCAGTTGTTGTGGTTCCACACCCATGTCTTCTTGCGCCGAGGATACTTCTCCAACCTCCAGATCCATGGTGTTTCTCTTAGCACGAACACGTAATGGCTCATCATTCTCCTTCAGCGGGTGAGAGAAGACAGCCAAATCTTCTGGGAAGGTCTTGCGGACAAGATCAAGAATATCCATCATTGTATCACACATTATCGACAAAAAAAAGTTTTGTTAGACAATAGGAAGGGTAAAATACTTACACAATGGTATGAAGAACGTTGAGGAGACCACTAACCCTGGCCACGAGGATAGCGGAAGTAAGGAACTTCGCGCTCACCGTATATGATTGCGCGGCTAACCCCATAATAAGTGTGAAAACACTTATCCTGTTACCACTTAATTATAATAAAAACCAAGCCAAAACGTGTATTTAATGTCGTAAAAGTTGGAATTATGTGTGGTTTGTGTTTTTGTTATGTTTTAGGACCAAAAGATGAAAAAGGAAGAAAATACGGGATTTCACGGGATTTTATCGAAGAAAAAGACAAAAGACGAAGTCAATAGATCAAGAGTGAAAAAAAGAACGGAAGTCAAAGGTTTATTGTGAAGATTTATCGAAGAAAAAGACTAAAGACGGAAGTTTAACAAAATCGAAGAACCAAGTCTATTAAAAGAAGAAAATTAAAGGACAAGTTCATTTTATCATTCGACAAATCCCGAGACAAAGTCGAGAAAGATAAAGAAATTAAAAGACGAAAAGACAAAAGAAAGAGAGAAGCATCAACACTCCTCCCCTCCTCCTATAAATACCCTCCTAATCTTTCATTAGAAGGTGTTAGTTAGCTAGTTAGATAATTTATATAGTTTTTTATGTATGCTTTAGGAATAGGTAATTACTTTCTCTCTCTAGAATTACTTTCATGTTTTCAAACTTTCACATTAATCTTGTATTTGAATCTATAATTTTCATTTTAATTTCAAACTTTTTAGATAATCCTCATTCTTCCTTTCTTATTTTTAATCTTTTGTTTTGATTTCATAATCATGTAGTTTGTTTAATCTTTATGCTTATCGTTAATTGATGTGCTTCTTTAATTGTTCATATGGTTTTGATGTGTTTGATATTTTTAGCTTATTGTGTTTAGTGCTTATTGTGTGATTTTCTTAATTTTAATTAAGTGTTTTTAATAGTTTATTTTTATATAAAGTTGATTTTTAATATTTAGATTATTTAGTATTTTAAAGTTTTTAAATTGTGGCTTATTAGCTTTTTCTTAAAGTTATTTTGGTTAAGTTTTTTATAAGTGCTTATTAGGTTTATGCTTATTTTTAGCTTATTCGGGTTTTACAAACCCTAGTATTCCGAATAAGCTTGAGATTATCATTCCGTATAAGGTTCAGTACAATTATTCCGGATTAGACCACGATTTATTCCAGATAAAGACCAAAACAGTATTCCGGATTAGCCTAATATTCCGGATAGAGTGAGAAATATAAGGATTCCGAATTACTTGATCATTTGGATTCCGGATAGCTATCCGGGTTCCATATTCCGAATAGTGAACACAACTCAACATTCCGGATAAGGAGAAATTCTATTCCGGATTAGAAGAAAATACATTCCGGATAGGCTCAGTTTTTTATTCCGGATTAGAGCATAATTATTCCGGATAGTGAATATACACTTATTCCAGATTAGTATAAGAATAACATTCCGGATTAATTCATTTTTTTAATATTCCGAATTAGGTGCATTTCATTTATTCTGAATTAGATTAGGGTTTATTCCGACTTATGTTTAGTTTAATTTTTACGAATTGTTTTATTTTCAAATTTTTCCCGCCGTTTTTACTTAGCTTTATTTTAACTTGTTTTGTCTTAGTTTGATTTTAAAGTTTACATTTTTATAAAGTTTTAAGTTTATTTTCAAATTTACTTTTTATCAAGTTTTAAATCGTTTGTCATTTATCTTTAAAAGTCTTTATCTTTAGTTTTAAATTTTAAGCTTTCATCTTTATTTTATTTTGTTACTCAACAACAATTATTTTTTTTCACATCAAGAATGACTGAGTCGCACTTAAAACCGGGTCAATTCGATTAGACAATTTCAAGAACATATAAATCTAGATATCAAAATGGCTAAGCATCCACGAGTCTCATTCCTTGAGATTTTAAATTGTGGAGGACGAGAGATGATAGAGTCAATTATAAGTTTGGTATTCTTTCATGAATTTATGCGAGTTAATTATGAGCTTTTTCTCCCATCTCTTGTTAATAAATTAATTGCAATAAGTAAGGTCGTACGATTTGAAAAGTTACTTAGCTTCTAGCACAAGATCGTTTAAAAGTTGCTCGGTATTAATTAGAGTTCATAGCCAAGGCATAACTTATTGAAACGGGATGCGAAGATTGGCGAGTCCAAAAAGGTCCTAACAAGGCATGAGGGCTACATTTTGTTGCTAAAGATCCAAAGTGATGTGAAGAATCATTTATCAAAAATCAATATGAAGGATCGAGACACACGACGAAAAGCAAATACTCCCCTAACAATCATGGAGAAGTCTATCCGAAAAGACCCTGGCAATGTCTGAGGATAAATAGATCCAAATCCTAAAAGGAGGCGGATCGTTGTATATAAAAATCCCAAATAAAGATTGGAGAAAAATGAAGAAGTCGTGGTCCAAGTATGAAGAATTTGTTGTCCCTAATATATAATGTTATATATATACGGATTCAAGAAAGAAAGGTAGATATGAGATGAATTTTAGAGAGAGAAAGTAGTGAGAGAAAGTAGAGAGAAATGGTTGGAGAAATTTGTGGAATATTAGATTAGAAGAAAATGAAATGACCAACACCCTTCCTAACATGCTAGGAAGGGTTTATATAGCATTTGCTTACATGTAGCTTAATGGGCTATATGATCATGGGCCGGGATTTCCTTTTGGGCTTTGGTTACTTATTAATGAACCTTAGCTTAAAGTTAAGCCCGTAATAACACAACTAATATACTACCTATTACAACGTTCTAAAATACGATACATAATAAACATATGACCGAGCATTCTTGTTTGGCTCAATATTTTGAGGCTAACAATCTCCCCCAATGAGAGGTCATAAACCTTGGTCATTTAGGAAATTTGTAGAGATTACTAATCTCGTCATAAATGAGTCTTGAACGTGTAATAGTAGTCTTGTTCCTTCATGCTGTGATCTTTGAGCCTTTGTCATTGTCTTTCGACTTTGTCTTTAAGCTTGAGATCTTCAAATCATCCTTGACTTGTCTTTGCCATCTTGCGATCTTGTGTCTTCATCCACATGCTCACACTATTAATTGTTGAATATGTCTTTAGGCATGAGTATGTGGTTTCTGAATCATTAACTTTGTTGTGTACACCGTGACGCCACCTTCTCGAGACAAAACATAGACACGGACTGAATGGCTTTGACATTCGTCCTAAATCGGTAGCATTTTACCTCCGGTCGGTGAAGACCGTTATACGATATTAAATATCGTACCTGTGATCAGGTAGATTCAATTAAGAATCTCCTTGACAGGGTTTCGCGGCTGTACTAGCCGTTCTCTTTACTCGACCGTCTCAAAGCAAGACTGCGAACATAAAGAGTGAATCAATTGGATAAATATCCGCTTGATTAAAGTCGTCAATTCAAATTCCTAGAACAAGTTTGATTCTTAACGAATCTTACCATTGTTGCTTTCCAGTTGACACAAGTTTGATTCACAAGAATCTCACAAGTCACCTACCGTAGCGCTGTTTGATGTTGACGCTAGAAGGATTTCCATTCGTCACTGTGGATATTAATGAATATCACTCTGAATGTTCTGGCAAGACCATAAAGATATTGCGTAGAAACCTGAAACGAGTTTGAATCAATTCAGAATCAAACCACTGTTGCTTTTTAGTTTTGCACATGTTCAATTCATAAAGAATCTTGCATATGACCTACCGCAGTGCTGTTTGATGTTAACACTGGAATGATTTCCACTCATCATTGTGAATACTAAGTAGTATCACTCTGAGTGTTCTAGCAATATCACAAGGATATAGCGTAGGACTCTCTTGATCTTCATCCGTGTGTCCTAACGTGATTTGATTGATCTCTTGGCTCTAGACTCTATTTGTGCACTTTTAGTGGTCGGAGGCTGGAGCAGATGCCACCTATTCAATATCAACTATCTCGGAGTGAGAAAGTCAATAGAAGTCGTGTTGATCTCCGTGACAATAAAACAAACTTCTATTGAGAGAATCCTAAGTAGCTAGGAAAGGGTTGTGCTTCACATCACTGGGTCCATGATGAGTTTGTCTTCATGATGAGTTGACCCGGTTTCTACCTAAGTTGTATGGAGGGCTTCTTTCTTTACACCCTTTATCTTTACATTTCTTTTTCATTCTTCAACCCCTTCAATGCTTACCAAGACATCATTACTAGCACCTTGTTGTGATTGTTCCAGTGTTAGCATCAGTACTTAGTCGGCATTCAGCTACGTTCACATTCTACTCCATCTTTCCTAAGGACTTCTAATAATCTATTGGATTGTCCCTCGGAAGATCCCTTCGGTTCTGGTTGGATCATAGGACTTAAACCTAACCACCCTTTTGACACCAATAACGTCGTGAATTAAAGATGTTGTGGGTATTTGATCGTAACCATGAAAACCACTTTAAATTCTAACAAAGTGTTTGAAAAACATTTAACACCTTGCTAGTTTTGTCGTTTTAGAAAATGCCCCCCCTTTACATGTACATCGATAATCGAAATTGTTTCGCACATGTAGGTAAGAGTTAAAGTGCTTGAGTCTTATATTAGATCACATTTTAATCACATTTTCTCCCCTATCTCTAATATATAAAATCTTTTGATATTAGAAATACCAAATTTGATTAAAATATATTTTGAAAAATAGTCTTGAAATCTCCGGGAGAAAGATGTTTTAATCTTTTGCATGAAGTTAAAATTCTCCCCCTAAAAAATTGATCCAATTGAATTGTCATTGTGAGGATATGATCCACGTGTCGCTTTTTGAGGATAGGAGTTGTTGAACACACAATTTTTGAAAGATTTTGAATATCATTGAAAAATTCTTGAAAAAATTGTGTTCAACGCTTTTTGAAAAATCAATTTTTTTTGTCGAAAGGTTTTTCTAAAGCATAAACTTGAGTTCATAAACTTTGAATGTCTTGACGAATCCACTCAAGTGTAAGAAGATTTCTCTTATTTTGCTGAGGGTAAGGGTACTAAATCGTACACTCCCCCGTGAATATCGATCCGGGTTGCAATCTGAAAGTGATTACAGGCCATTGTGTTGAGCTCAAAACGTTGAATGTTTTGTGACAAGCTCAACCCGTGATAGATTGCTCTACCCGTTGTTTGGAAATATTTGTCCAAAATAGACAATTTCCTTTATTAAAAGAAGAAATGACATGTTTTGAAAAATATTTACAACTTTCATTCGAGCTTTATGTACACACCCGTGTCGTTATTGAACGACATTTCTAGGCACGTCCATATTATCGATACTGAAAGACATGTCGAGAAGAATATTTTTGGATTTTGAAAGATTTTTAATTTTGTGTTTTGCTTTTATGTGTTTTATATTTTTGTATTTTTCTTTTTCTAAGATATTTACAAGTTGATGTTTGATAGATAAATCAAGCAGGCACCTTTGCCAGAATCTCTAGGTCTGCTGGAGTCAAACATCTCATACCAATTTGCCGAACGAGGTACTCAAACCTATCTTTAGACAGAGCTTTCGTAAACAAGTCGGCTAATTGGTAATCCGTTCCAACAAAGTATAATTCAACGATACCTCTTTCAACTTGTTCCTTTATGAAGTGGTATCGGACATCGATGTGCTTCGTGCGGGAATGCTGTACCGGATTGCAGGAGATGGCTATGGCCGACTTTGAGTCACAGTACATAGGTACTTTATCAAAGTGGAAGCCATAATCCGTGAGTTGTGTTCTCATCCAAAGAACTTGAGCACAACACGCAGATAGAGACACATACTCCGCTTCGGCTGATGAAGGTGACGTGCAATCCTGCTTCTTGGAAGACCATCCCACAAGCTTATCTTGACCTAGAAATTGTGCACCACCAGAAGTACTTTTTCGTGTATCAAGACACCCTGCATGATCAGAATCTGAATAGGCCGTTAGAAAGAAACCGGTTTCCCTCGGATACCAGAGTCCCAAATGAATGGTATTCTTAAGGTACCGAAAGATCCGTTTAACCTCCTTGAGGTGCTTTTCAGTGGGTCGTGCTTGATATCGTGCACAATAACATGTAGCATGTGAGATATCAGGTCTGGTTGCTTTCAAGTACATGAGGGACCCGATCATGGAACGATATCTCGTTTGATCTATGGGTAATCCCTCCAAGTCAGCATCTAGCGATGTGGTTGATAATGGTGTCCCAACGGGGTCACATGAAGTCATACCATGCTCTTTGATTATCTCTTGACAATACTTAGCTTGGTTTATAAAGATACCACTTGGGGATTGGTGAACTTGAATTCCTAGAAAGAATTTTAGTTCGCCCATCATTGACATTTCAAATTTGTTGTGCATTACTTTTTCAAACCATTTTGAAATATTTGGGTTTGTAGACCCGAAAATAATGTCATCAACATAAATTTGCACAAGCAAAATGTCATCCCCATATTTATAAGTGAACAGAGTTAGATCAATGGAACCTTTTGAGAAACCTTTGGATACCAGAAATTTTGAGAGCTCGTCGTACCACGCCCTTGGAGCTTGCTTGAGTCCATAAAGTGCTTTGTGGAGACGATACACCTTGTCATGATAATGAGGATTGACGAATCCTTCCGGCTGCGTGACATAGACTTCTTCCTTCAAAGGATCGTTAAGAAATGCCGTCTTTACGTCCATTTGATAGACAGTGAATCCCTTATGTGCAGCATAAGCAAGAAAAATCCTGACTGCTTCCATACGAGCAACTGGTGCAAATGATTCATCAAAATCAATTCCCTCTTTCTGGCCATACCCCTTAGCCACTAGCCTAGCTTTGTTCTTGATGATCGTGTTTTCTTCATCCATCTTGTTTTTCCAAATCCAACGAAGATTTAAAGGAGTCACATCGTATGGTCTGTCAACAAGTTCCCAGACTTTAAGTCTTTCAAATTGTTGAAGTTCATCCGTCATCGATTCAATCCAAGCATGATCAGCCATGGCTTCTTTGATGTTTTTCGGTTCAGCCGTACCCACGGCGAGTGCGAACATACAAACATCGCCATCGGTGGCTAGTTGTCGTCTTGTACGAACGGGCTGTGAAGGGTTTCCAATTACGTGAACCAAAGGATGATCTCGGGTCCAATGATGTGTTGAAGGATGTCGTTGATAGAACGTATGCATATTTGACGGATCAACATGGCGAGTAGAAGACTCTCCAGTTTCGTGTACCGATGTACCGAATGGGTTGTGAAAATCGTCATCGTCAGATAATGCACCGTCTGCTTGATTAGTGTTCTCTGGAGCAATGACAGTAGTTTTGGATGTTATAGGATCGATTGTTGAAGTGATATTCTGAGGAGGTAAATCTGCAACAACCCGTGTTGAAGTAGATGAAGTTGTATCCTTTTGTTGACGATGAACGGTATCATCATTCTTATCATGAGTGACAGCGGAAGACTTCGATGCAACTTGTTTCTCCCCTGTGAAATATTCATCATACATTGGTCCATATAACATTTCCAACTCTTCAAGTGTCATGTCCACTGTCATATCTACTCTAGGAACATGTTCAGGAACCAGCTTTGAACTTGATGGTTCATTGCTGTGGTCTTGAATTCCGAGTTCCGTGCGGTTGTGAACGGAAGTCGTTTGTCGTTGTTGATCGGGACTTAAACTGTTTTGTTCAAGTGCCATTTCTTGTAATTCATCGAATCTGATATGAATAGTCTCGACTATCAATTTTGTTCTCTTGTTGTATACTCTGTATCCCTTAGACTGAGTTGCATATCCCACTAAAATGCATGCATCACCTTTCTCTTTCATCTTGTCCAGATTTTCACCATCTCGAATAATGTAACACGTACATCCAAAAACGTGAAGGTGTTTGAGTGAAGGTTTGCGATCATTAATTATGTGATATGGTGTCTTTTCGTGTCTTGAGATAATTAAGGAGCGGTTTTATGTGTAGCATGCGGTTGACACGGCTTCGGCCCAAAAGTATAGTGGAAGTTTTGAAGCGGAAATAATGTTCGAGCAGCCTCAACTAAAGTACGGTTTCGTATTTTAACAACGCCGTTTTGTTCGGGTGTTCGAGCAATAGATGTTTCATGTTCAATTCCCTCGGCTTCAAAATAGTTTCTCAGTTTTGAATTCAAAAATTTTGTACCTCTGTCAGTACGAACCACTTTAACTTGAGCTTGAAGACCACGTTGTATCACTTTAAGGAAGCTGATGAGAACATCGGGTGTTTCATCCTTGGACCTCAAGAAGTGAGTCCATGTGTACCTTGAGTAGTCATCGACAATTACCATAACGTATTTCTTCCCATTGATACTTTGAACACGCATGGGACCACACAAATCTATATAAAGAAGATCTAACCGTCCTTTAGAGCTTGGTGTAGTCTTTGTCTTGAAACTACTCCGTTTAGCTTTACAAAGCTCACAAGAAGAACAAAGATGATCTTTGATGAATTTCAAGTTAGGAAGGCCTCGCACAATATCTTTCTTGGAAAGCAAGTTGATGGTGTCAAAGTTAAGATGAGATAAACGTTGATGCCATAACCAAGCTTGAGTCGTTGAAGCTTTAGCCATGAAACAGATTAGAGTTGAAGATGTGGAGTCTTGTAGTGAAATAGTGTAGAGATCAGTACCCCGTGTTCTGGTAAGTAAGTCATTCCCATCATAATCATGAACAAAACATGTCTTCTTTCTAAAAGCAACCTCCAAATCCGCATCACAGAATTGACCAACCGAGAAAAGATTGTGATTGAGCCCTTCGACGTAGTAAACCCTTTTGATGGTGATATTCCCCTGAACCAAGTCTCCATATCCTAGGATCGGTGCAAATTGATCATTTCCGAATCGGACCGTACCCAGGAACTTCTCCACGAAGTTAATTAGAAGCTTGAGATTCCCCGTCATGTGCTTCGTGCATCCAAAGTCCAGTATGAAGAGAATTATTTCGATCACCTGCAGAAGAATTAGAACAAGATGGAGCATTTGCTAAATTGTATTCCATGTTATTTGTGATTTCCGATTCATTAGTTTCCCTAGGTTCATCACTTAGAGGCACACTAACGCTCGTAGTCACATTTTCTGTCCTAACCTTAGGCATCCATTTATATCCTGGAGGACATTGATTAGCAAACCACCATTTCCAAGGCTTGCTAGCAGACTCATATAATTCCCTAATTCTGCTTCTGGGGTTCTTAGTGGTGGAGTCTGATGCAATATTTTTCTTAGGGGGGGTTGCACCAGAATGGTTCACTTTGTGTTTGGGTTTTCTAGTACTAATAGGCATCAAAGTTTGCTTCTTAGTTCTAGTTTCTACGCCTTTGGCATTATTCGAAACACGCATAGCATGATTAGCATTAGCACACTTTCCACATTTCACACAAACAAACTTAACTTTCATAGCATTCAAAGTCGAATCATTCAAATCGTCATTACACGCGATTACAGACGTTTTATTCTTAGAAACATTGAAAATCCTAGGGTGGTCTTCTACTTCCTTCATCTTCCCTTGACTTTTGTTTTTCCAGACCTTTTCATTCATGCGAGTGCTCTTAAGCTGGGGCCGGCTAACACTAGCAGTGGGGACTACTCCTGTAGTAAAAGACACACGTCTATTAGTATTTCTAGAAGTCTGAGGTGATTGACTTTCTTTGTTTTGTGTGGGTTTAGTGGCCAATCTATACATCCCTGGTTTAACCACATTTGTGTTCTTAATGCTTTGTGATCGAATATGTGTTTTGGGAGTGTTTTGTGGTAACATATCCTTCACATCCGTCTTGGGGGCAAACGAAGGTTTTGCAAATGCAGAATTAGAGAAAACAGATGGTTTTCCCAAGACAGAGGGTCTAGTCACTTTTTGAGCATTGGGTTGTCTTACAACAAGTTTCTTAACACTAGGTTCCACAATCTTCCCACCCATCTTAGCAACAAGTTTCTGCAACTCTGCTATCGCTCTGTCCCTGTCTTGTAACTGAGCTTTCAACCCTTTAATTTCCAAATTCTGTTAGTTCATTTCTCGAAACGTTTGGGAAAGTTTTTCTTGAAATTTATTATCATGTGGAAAACTACCAACGTCTTTTTGCAAAGCAAGTTCAAGAGAATGGCAATGTTTTTGAAGGAAATCAGTTTTGTGTTGAAGTAACTCAAAAGCCTTTTTATCAACATTTTCTTTATGTTTCGAAAGCTCAAGTTCAAGACGCTCACACTCTTTGATTTTATCAAGATATTTGCATGCAACATCAGAATATTCATCGATATCAGCACAAGATTGAAGAGTAACATACAAAATATCTTTGGAGAGACATTCTTCTAAGAGTAGATCATATTCGTTTGAAAATTCTAATTTGTCATTTTGAAGGTCATCAATTTCTTTTTCAAGAGACTCAACATATTTCAAATCATCAAACATTTCAGACTGAATTAAATTTTCAAACTCAAGAACATGTTCTTTTATTATCTTCGTATTTGGTATTAAAAGTTCTTTCACAAGAACAGTTATGTCGTGAGGAATCTCGGTTTTCCACTTATCCTTTTGACGTTTCTCCCGATCACTTTCAACAATTGATTGAATATTATTAACGTGGTGTTTAAGAAAACCAAGTATTTTTCTACTTTTGCTTTTAGAAGCATCTAGAGGCAAATAGTTAATATATTTAAAAACATTAGTTTTCCTCTTAGTGGCAAAAGCTTTTTTCCATTGAATTCTTTTTTGTTTGCATTCTAAAAAGAATTCCTCACGAGACTTCTGTTTTTGTGGAGTGAAAAGACCATAAAGACTGTTTTCATAAGCATAGTTATATGGTTTCACAAAATCTTTATTGACCGGTGATCTACTCTCCTCATCCCAAAGGGACGTCTCTTCACTATCGATGTTAGCTACTGGGCAGTCATTATCAGTCCATTCGGACTCATCAAGATATAAGTGAGGGTTCGTAGCTTGAGCTTGTTCGAGGTACTTGGGGGTGGCAAAGCTAGGTTGACCCTTGAAAAACGACCGAGGTGCTATCATTCTTACGGTTTGAATAGAGTCATGTGTATTATAAACAACTTTTTTCAAAAAATCGACTTGTTCTTCGAGATTCTTTACTTTTTCAGTATCTTTGCTTTGTCTATTATTGAAATCTTGTTTTAATGTTTCAACCTCTTGTATCTTCTCATCAAGAATTTTAGCAGAATCGGTGGTGTTGATAGAAAGCCTCTGTTCAAGTTCATTAACTTTTGTTGTGGCAAGGTACGTTTTTTGACGTTCATCACTTAATAAAACATTAAATTGACGTTTTTCTTTAGTTAACAAAGCAAGAGCTTCATTGTATTTATTTTCAAAATCGTCCTTTTTAACGTTGATGACACGACTTTTATACCCCTCAAGCTCGTTGGTCTTTTGAAGAAGCTCAGCCCTATAACTATCAATAGTCTCACCAGATTTTATAAGAGCGGCTTTGCATTCTTCAAAGTTTTGAGTGAGCGTTGCGTTTGCCTTCTTTAATTGCTTTTGATTCTTTCTATTTTCATTGACATCTTTTTGTAAACTAGCAATTAAATTAGCAAGCGCGACACGCTCCTCGTCATCATACTCATTTGCATGTTGATCATCCTCAAACTCATTATTGCACATGTCTGATGAATCGGGTGTGGTATTGCTATCAACCGTTTCCATCATACATGTGTCAGTGATTGTTGTTGGTAGATCACTATGCGCATGTGTATCACCAAACACATTATATTCAGCATCATCTTGTACCTTATCAGTTGGCTCCGTATCAAAGATAGGACCATTGTCATCTTCAGTTACGTTAAGGACCTCATGAATCTTTGCCATGTATGAATAATGTGCCTCGAGTTCTTGGTCGGAGAGTTCATCATCTGTGTCGTCAAGCATTTCTCCTTCCTTGGCTGATAACTTGATTCCAGCTTCCATTTTCTTGCACAACAGCATCTTTTCCTTATGATAACCATAATCTTTAACCCTCTTTGGCTGCCTACAATCCTTAGCCAAATGCCCAAAACCTCTGCAGTTAAAACACTGAATCCCACTTTGTTGCACAACTTGAGTACCAACAGTTTCCCTATTTCCAACAACAGTAGCCACCCTCTGATTATCATACTTAGGTTGTCGATCATACTTTGGAGGACTCTCAGCACGTCTTCGTGTGTCATACCTTGGAGGACTCTGTGCATGGGTGTTCCTCGAGTTTGAAGATGTTCTAAGGTTGTTGTTGGTGGGTTTGTAGATTTTCTTATATTGCTTCATAACGAAAGCCATTTGTTGCTTGAATTCCCTATCCTTTTGAGCTATTTCTTCATCACTGTCTTCTTCGGATGATTGCTCAGGTGTGGGTGATGGTGCTCTTGCAACTTCTTTGCCTCAGGATCGTGTTGGAACATGTGACTTGGAGACAATGGATGATCGTGGTGATGATGATTGAGTAGAGTAGGTCTTTGAAGTACGGGAGTGGTATTCTAGGTAATGTTGAGTGGTAGACACCAAAGCAAGTGGATTGGAAATCTTTGCAACTCGTTCAGCTCGAAGTTCATTTGCCTCATTTTGAAATTGTTTCAAGATGTCAAAGAGCTTGTGATATGAAACTTCGTCTAACTTTTGTTGTTGTTTCACCAAGGTGACAAACCGTGTCCACTCTGGTTGAAGTTGCTGTAGAAATTGGACATTGACTTGCATGGTGGAAACTTGCAAGTTGTTTCGGGTCATATCATTCATCATCTTGTAGAATCGGGAGTAATAAGAATCAATTGATACCCCATCCTTGGATGTAAACTTGCCAAAGTTCCAAAACATCTTAGTTTTCACATCTTGTTTGTTAAGTGATTCACCTTGTTGCAATCTTTCAATGGCCGTCCACATTTCTTGAGCAGTAGGACATGCGTCAACCGTAGAGTAAATTTCATATCCAATGCCACTGAGAATTAAGTAGATTGCTTCCTTCTCTGCATCAAACCACGCACGGTTCTCTGGGGTGAGGTCGGTCCTCTTTTCATCACGTTCATATGCGGGTTGTGCGTCACTTGTGTCTGTGGCTGGTACTGCAGGAACTTGAATCCTTGAGAGTTTATAAGGTCCTTCCAAGATACATTGCCTTAAAGCATCACCGTTAGGTTTTGTGTCAAGGTAACGTATAAAACGGGATTGCCATTGATCATATCGACCCGACACAAGCATTGGTGGTCTTTCTTTGTTACCTGCCACCATTATGTTGTTGTTCGTCACACGATATTCAGCGGTAGAATCCATCTCAATGTTCTCTGAAATGATGAATCGAATTTGGATCTTAAGTAGTTGTGTTGTGATTGTTTGGTTGTTGAAATTCCGAAAATTGCGATTTTTTTTCTCAGCCCGACAATAAATTCCTCAGTCCGACAAAACGGTAGACCTAAAAAATTTGTAATCACCAAATTTTGAAATTGAGCTAGAAATGTCCTAAAACTAGAAATGTCCTTTAGATCGCAACGTACTGTCGAAATGTTCAGATCGAAATGTCCTTTAGATCGCAATGTGTACGTATCGAAATGTTCAGATCGGAATGTCCTATCGAAATCCCATATCGCAATGTTTATCTGTCGGAATCCCAGATCGGAATATTCAGATCGGAATGTGGCTGAAACAAATTTGGCAGAGTAACGACCCAAAATTCCTTAAAACCGTCGGAATCCCAGATCGCAAAGTACGATCGGAATGTCCAGATCGGAATAAGGTATTGAAATCATTAGATCGCAAAGTAGAACCTAGCGGTTATTGTGATCTGGCCTCACTTTTGTACTTTCCGATGATTCAACAAGCTAGAATTTTGGAAAGAAGAAAAACAATAAAGTTTTCAACTTTTGATCCAAAAAACTCGTGTTCTAACCAAAACCAAGATACCCAAATCACTATGGCACGGAAAAAGAAGTAATACGACGTGTAGAACACTAAAAAACACAAAAAATATTGAATTCGTGGAAGAAATAAGGATCAAATCAAATTGTTGTATATATACAGATACCAATTGTTGTCCCTAATATATGATGTTATATATATACGGATTCAAGAAAGAAAGGTAGATATGAGATGAAATTTAGAGAGAGAAAGTAGTGAGAGAAAGTAGAGAGAAATGGTTGGAGAAACTTGTGGAATATTAGATTAGAAGAAAATGAAATGACCAACACCCTTCCTAACATGCTAGGAAGGGTTTATATAGCCTTTGCTTACATGTAGCTTAATGGGCTATATGATCATGGGTCGGGCTTTCCTTTTGGGCTTTGGTTACTTATTAATGAACCTTAGCTTAAAGTTAAGCCCGTAATAACACAACTAATATACTACCTATTATAACGTTCTAAAATACGATACATAATAAACATATGACCGAGCATTCTTGTTTGGCTCAATATTTTGAGGCTAACAAAATCTCTCAAAAAACTTCAAGTGAAGAAATTCGTATTATGAAGAGAAGACCATTATTTCAAGATCATCTTATAAGATTTGAAGTATGAAGTCAATGCCAAATATCGATCCGAGAAAGGTCTCAAATCGTGAAGCGAGATATGCCAAGATATGAACTTTATGAGGTCTCGAAAAGCAGTTTTAAAAGATTTTGTCCTTTAGCTAACTATTGATTAAATCGTCCTACTTTATTCTCGGCCTAAATAAACTATCAAAATAAGTCAACAATGCATCCTCTTAATCATTCAAGACAACAATAAAATATAAGAGATACACCTAGGAATAAGGGAGTCTAAGTGAATAATTGAGCCACATGAGTAAGTATTAGCTTTACTAACTTATAATAACAATGATCTCGTTTTTAAGCTTGGTATAGGAAACGTGAAACTTGAGGGTGATAAACATTCATGACACCAAAGCCCTAATGTAAGTCTTAGATTTCTTTACTTGTTTACTTCTTTCAAATATTTTGTAATTTTCTATCTTTTTAAGTTTCCTTATTGTCTAGTATTTAATAAAGGCCAAGGTGGGTTAATTATGATGGAAAATGTATATCTTGCTTTGTAACTAATACATTGCATGAGGGCATTGCAATGGTCAAGTGTAGGGGATTTAATAAGTGTGAAAACACTTATCCTTTTACCACTTAATTATAATAAAAACCAAGCCAAAACGTGTATATAATGTCGTAAAAGTCAGAATCGAAGAAAAAGGAAGAACGGAAGTCAAAGGAAGAAAACACAGGATTTCACGGGCTTTCACGGGCTTTTATCGAAGAAAAAGACAAAAGACGAAGTCAAAATATCAAGAGTGCAAAAAGAACGGAAGTCAAAGGTTTATTCTGAAGATTTATCGAAGAAAAAGACTAAAGACGGAAGTTTAACGAAGTCGAAGAACCAAGTCTTTATCATTCGACAAATCCCGAGACAAAGTCGAGAAAGACGAAGAAATTAAAAGATGAAAATACAAAAGAAATAGAAAAGCATCAACACTCATCCCCTCCTCCTATAAATACCCTCCTAATCTTTCAATAGGAGGTGTTAGTTAGCTAGTTAGATAATTTAGATAGTTTTTTTATTTATGCTTTAGGAATAGGTAATTACTTTCTCTCTCTAGATTTACTTTCATGTTTTCAAGCTTTTTATATTAATCTTGTATTTGAATCTACAATTTTCATTTTAATTTCAAGCTTTTTAGATATTCTCATTCTTCCTTTCTTATTTTTAATCTTTTGTTTTGATTTCATAATCATGTAGTTTGTTTAATCTTTATGCTTATTATTAATTGATGTGCTTCTTTAATTGTTCATATGGTTTTGATGTGTTTGATCTTTTTAGCTTATTGTGTTTAGTGCTTATTGTGTGATTTTCTTAATTTTAATTAAGACTTTTTAATAGTTTATTTTTATAAAAAGTTTATTTTTATAAAAAGTTGATTTTTAATATTTAGATTATTTTGTATTTTTAAAATTTTAAATTGTGGATTATTAGCTTTTTCTTAAAGTTATTTTGGTTAAGTTTTTGATAACTGCTTATTAAGTTTTTGCTTATTTTTAGCTTATCCGGGTTTTACAAACCCTGGTATTCCGAATAAACTTGAGATTATCATTCCGTATAAGGTTCAGTACAATTATTCCGGATTAGACCACAATTTATTCTGGATAAGGACCAAAACAGTATTCCGGATTAGCCTAATGTTCCGGATAGAGTGGGAAATATAAGGATTCCGGATTACTTGATCATTTGGATTCCGGATAGCTATCCGGGTTCCATATTCCGAATAGTGAACACAACTCAACATTCCGGATAAGGAGAAACTCTATTCCGGATTAGAAGAAAATAAATTCCGGATAGGATCAGTTTTTTATTTCATATTAGAGCATAATTATTCTGGATAGTGAATATACACTTATCTCGGATTAGTATAAGAATAACATTCCGGATTAGCCGAGCTGCAAGTCCGGACGGAACAAGAAGGCATTGATTGAACAAACCATCAGGAGTCCGAACGGGCGGGGGAGCTGGAAGCTCCCTGTTGGAACTTGTTCGTTGACCCCGATACTTTAGGATCCCCGGGGCCAGCATGCTATACCGAACGATGCGGCTCCATACCCTGGGACCGGATGTGAGACTGCTAGCAACAAGCCGGAACAACCTAGCTTCTTACTAGCTAGTCTCACCTCCCCAGGGGAGGTGAGCTGGAGTGAGGGAAGCCCTCGTCGCTGTCTTTGATGCTTGTATGGGTTTTGTGTGGTTAATATTCCGAATTAGGTGCATTTCATTTATTCCGAATTAGATTAGGGTTTATTTCGACTTATGTTTAGTTTAATTTTTCCGAATTATTTTATTTTCAGACGTTTATTTTTTCCGCCATTTTTACTTAGCTTTATTTTAATTTGTTTTGTCTTAGATTAATTTTAAAGTTTACATTTTTATAAAGTTTTAAGTTTATTTTCAATTTACTATTTATCAAGTTTTAAATCGTTTGTCATTTATCTTTAAAAGTCTTTATCTTTAGTTTTAAATTTTAAGCTTTCATCTTTATTTTATTTAGTTACTCAACGACAATTATTTTCTTTTCACATCAAGAACGACTGAGTCACACTTAAAACCGGGTCAATTCGATTAGACAATTTCAAGAACATATAAATCTAGATATCACCCCAGAATACACAACAGAGCTCCAGGATAGGCCTGAATGAGAATGCGGTTGTTGTTTAATATGTCTGCATCTACAGCGCTGTACGTGGTGGGGCCAGGCATGGGGTCCTTCCTCAACCTCCTGGAGGTCAGAAATGGGTATTGAAAGGGGTAGGCGGCCTCGTCAATCCAAAAGAAAGAGTTGTTCTAATTCCGTAACGAATCTACTTTCTCCACATAGCATTGGAAACCTCATTTTCGTTTGGCAAATGACTCCCACCCATTGGATAAAAGGTGCTAGTAGAAGACATGAAATAGGTTGACGGTGGGTTCTATGGCAAGCGTACGGCAGTTTATTTCGAAGTTCAAAATCTTAGCCGCTCCTATACAGTGTAGTTGTGACACATGAATTTCATAATGCGTTAGCACGTTTATGAGGAAGCGCGACATAGGGATTCGGTGGTTAGCATAATCAAAAAACCTGGTGTACATGCCAACTTTACCCTCAGGCGCTTGTCTAATGTTTTGATGAGGGTTTGGTACTTCAGGATGCAAATAATTGGAAATATAATAATTTGTTGTGAAATGATCTAGTTCTTCGACGGTAAGGATGGAAGTAATTTCAGATAATTGTCCAACCATGGTTGTATGCGCGTGTCAGAATGATAGAGATTCGTAAATGATTACCTTGGGAATATCTTGCTTCGGATGGAGGAGAAAAGAGCTTGATAATGAAAGTATTAAACTGAAGAATTTGAGCAGTCAAAATACGGTGGTGGTATATATAGGCACTCGATTTACTGTTCAAATTATTCAGATCTGTGCCACGTGTATTCCACTATCTTCATCTAACGGTGGGAGGTCAAGGGTTAAAACGACGTGGCAAACGTTTTTCCCGGTTTTTTAAGGAAATTAGGTAAAAGGGGGGATCTATGTGGCCTTGGCGGGAGAATTTGAAACTTCTTGGATATTGAACACTGCGATAGCCCACTTGGTAGGCTGATAGTCTAGTAGCCGCGGTTAGAACCTGCGACCACTGGACTGGGGGGACATGATGACGTATAGTCCCTATTTGGGTTGCATAACCTAATCCACGAGTACTACCCGTATCCATTGGGTATGGATTGTCACTGTGTAGCGTGCGCAAGGCACAGGAGGCCCAGTAAGTTGTTGTCGCACAACGGTTGATTACTTAACCAAGTCTTTGTCGCCTTTTGATAGGAGAAAACATAATATAATCAATTCTATGATTATATTCGCCTAAGGAAAAGGGATATACACTTATCTTAGTTACATGATAAGGATAAAACTATTTTAGGTCATTATCTCTTCCTTATGCCGTAAGAGTAGGAGAGCCCAGCCAGGACACTCTCGGGTATAAAAGGAACCCCCGGGGTTCCACAAAGATACGATACACAATACTCTAAAACCCTCACATATACTCAAACCGATTACTTACTCTCACGTATGAGTCTAATCGTGGGACAAGCGCCCACGGTAAGCCTAACGGTGTCTTTTATTTAGTGTGTAGGGTCTTCAAACAAGATTCACTTGGTGCAAGAGTTGGTGTCCGCAAGACCCCGAATTAAGCCTAATTCGGGTCTAGCTCGGTCCATCCAACTTTTGTATCAACAAGATACATTAATGAACCAATCATTAACCTATAATTCCTGACATCAACATCTTTACATTCTCCAAGCTTTCCCCAAGGTTTTTCTCTATCCATAGGTGTGCTAGCCCGTTTTTCATGAGGTGAAAACCCAAACATCTACAATATTTTAGCTACATATTTATCTTGTGAGATAAAAATACCATCATCTCTCTACTGAACTTGAAGACCAAGGAAGAAATTCATTTCTCCCATTGCACTCATCTGAAACTTAACATTCGTAAGCTTGGAGAACTCCTCACTCATCATTGGATTTGAGGAACCAAAGATAATGTCATCTACATAGACTTGTATAAGTAAAAATTCCTTTCCTTTCTGTTTGGTGAACAAAGTTTGGTCTATGGACCCCCTCTTGAATCAATTTTCCACCAAGTAAGTGGATAATGTACCATACCATGCTCTGGTGGCTTAATGAAGACCATACATAGCCTTCTTAACTCTATAGACTTTGTCTGGATGCTCTGAATCTTCAAATCCAGGAGGTTGCATAACATACACCTCCTCTTTAATAGTTCCATACAATAAGGCACTTTTCACGTCCACTTGGTATACTTTGAAACCCATGCATGAAGCATAGGCTAGGAAACTCCTTATTGCTTCTATCCTAGCAAGAGGTGCAAAAACCTCTTCATAGTCAATACCCTCTTCTTGTGTGTACCCTTGAGCAACCAATCTTGCCTTGTTTCTGATCACAATGCCTCTTTCATCTTTCTTGTTTTTGAGAACCCAACGTGCTCCAATAGGTCTAACATGATTGGGACAGTCTACAAGCTCCTAAATATCTTGAATGGCAAACTGATGAAGCTCATCTTGCATTGCTTCAACCCAGTTGTCATCTTGAAGAGCATTAAAGATCTTCTTAGGTTCTGCTTGTGATAGAAAATAGGCAAACAAACACTCTTGAATCCATTCATTATCTTCTTTCTTGTGGATATTGGCAATAAATCCACCTTGTCTCTTACTTTTACCCCTTGTTTGTATTTAAGAATAAAGATCTCTTACTTTTACCCCTTGTTTGTATTGGAGAATTAAGAGGCCCAATTATTTAAGTGGGAGGATGATTTTTAGTAACATGAGAATTTAATACTCCCCCAAATAAAGCATCATCATGAATTGTAGTCTCCAAGTTAGTATGATCATGTTGTTCTTCAGTTTCATACCCAACTTCATCATTAATAACATTGTCAGCGGCTGGACAGAAGCCATTGACACCACCTTTGGGTATAGATTCACTCACGAGTTCATGAATGGGTTTGTCAGAGTCTAAAGAAGAGTTGTCAGCAGCTTGTCCCTGCTTGTCAACGGACAGATCTTGCTTGTCAAGGGCTGCAAAGCCACTGTCTTTTTCAATATCATCAAGCTTTAGCTCTTCTTGTTCCATACTCTCTTTTCTTTTCTCAACAGTAGATGCTTCAGCAAATTCTTTACTCCAAAAAGGTATCTCTAAGACATTGAAGGAGGGATTTTGCTCAGCTGCTTGTGATCCAGAGACCTCATTAACTTATATACCTAAATTATTAGTATTTATGGCTCCCAAATCTGCATGGTTAGTAACAGGCATATAATTCATAGCTCTAGACAATGGTTCTAGATAAAATAATCAATTTGGCCCAATTTCAGGATCACTAGGTTTATTCTCCAAGAAGTCAACATGAATGTTTTCTGTGATAATCTTGTCCTTCTTGTTATAAATCCTATACCTTTTGTTATTCTTAGAGTATCCCATAAAATATCCCTCATCACCTTTTGAATTAAACTTTCCAAGGTTATCATTAGTATTTAGAATTACTACATGGCATCCAAAGGGTCTAAAAAAGTTTATCAAAGGCTTCCTTTTCCAAAATAGCTCATAAGGGGTTTTATTTTGGTAATTATTTATTAAGGCTCTATTCTGTACATAACAAGTTGTACTAACAGCCTCAGCCCAAAAAGCAATGGGTAACTTAGCATCTGCTAACATGGTTCTAACTGCTTCTATAAGAGTTCTATTCCTTCTTTCAGCTACGCCATTTTGCTGTGGAGTTATTGCTATGCTAAACTCCTTAGAAATCTCTTTCTTATCACATAAGGCATCTTAAGTGTGATTTCTAAACTCACCTCCATTATCACTTCTAATTATATCTACCTCATATCCTGCTTTCTTTTCTATTTGAGTGATGAAATTGATTAAGGTTTCAGCAGTATCACTCTTATTGCTTAAAAAGAAAATCCATGTAAACCTAGAGTGATCATGATTGATAACAAAAAAATAAGACTTATTATTGAGACTATCAACTGATGTAGGACCAAATAAGTCCATATGAAGCAGGTTTAATGGTTTAAAACTAGCATGCACACTCTTAGACTTGAATGATGCCTTATGTTGCTCGCCTTTCGGGCATGCAACACAATTATAATCATTGTCAAATGCCTTTGAGGGAAATCCTCTGACTAGATCATTCCTAACAATCCTATCCATATTTTTAAAGTTTAGATGCCCTAACCTTATGTGCCATAAATTACTCTCATCTACTGAAGCCTTAGCATAAAGATATGACAAACTATTATTCATTTTGATCCTATTTAGATTAATATTATACATGCCCTTATGTCTAGGTGTCCTAAATTCAATAAACTCTTCAACATGTAACACAAAATCCTTACTCAACATTAAACATTTTGTATCAGTATAGAGAACCTTATTTTTGTTGTCACAGACTTGTGAAACACTAAACAAATTATAACCAAGTTCTTTTACCATAAAAACTTTCTCAAACTTCAAATTGTTGGTGAAAAGTGTGCCTTTTCCTGAGATGGTTCCACAACTTTCACCAAAATTATCACCATTGCTAATAGGAGTGAAATTTGATAAGTAATCTTCCTTCCTTGTCATGTGCCTTGAGAATATACTATCCCAATATCCATATTCATTTACCTGTGTTTGGATACCCTGCACATAAAAAAACAAATTAGTTTTCTTTGGAGTTCCAAGCCTTAGAAGGCTTGGATCTATCTAGTTGTTCAACAAGAATGGCTTTATTCCTTGTAACAACTCCATGTTCATCCCTTTAAGTCCTAAACACCTAATTGTTTCCAATAGGCTTAGTAATGACCTTCTCAAAATATTTAAATCTATTGCAGGTCATTAAAACGCCATTAAAATTAGAGTTTTGCTCTTGTTTAGGTTTCCAAGTTAAGCTGGATGATGCCTTAGACCCTTGTCCCTTATTAACCAAGTATCTTTTGTAATATGGTCTAACATAAGGTCTGACAGCGACTAGTTTTGGCATAGACATACCAAATCTAGGGTTGTCAGCGGCTTGTCTTGCCTTGTCAACGGATAGATTGTTCCCGTTAGCAGCTAAATTAGGGTTTGCTACCGGAACCCACTGTATGTTAGACCAAGTGTTGGTTTTTTGAAAGGGTCTTTGGCCATGGGTATTAGTTTCCTTAGAGAAGAAAGGAGCTGGTCTAGTGGCATGTGGTCTAGGATTAACAAAAGTTCGATGGTTAATTATGGCTTGATTATGTCCATTTTGACAATTATAGGACAAATGTGTAAAGCTCCCCCAAGTAAAACATGCCTTTTTAGATTCAAACCTAGGTCTAGATTGGTAATACCCTATCCCATTCACACTTGCTTGACTTTGTTGTGATCTAGGTTTCCTATACATCTTTGTATACGTAACACTAGATTTACCTTTGCAAGGTGAACCAATCTAGTGTCTACTTTTTCTGGTTTCCTCATTTTTTGAAGATGAAGAAGAAAACCAGATCCAGAAAAACTCAGGTCCAGAAATCACGGAAAAACGTACCCATTTGGATAAGATTTTTATATTCTGAAATCTTGAAGATTTCATATCCCGAAATCTTGAAGATTTTATATTCCAAAATCCGTGAGTAATATAAACATTCCGAAATTTTTTTCTCAAACATTCCAAAATCCGAAAATATAAACATTCCGAAATCTGTTTATTTTTTACACATTCCGAAATGTAGTAAGATAAAAGATTCCAAAAATGTTTATCATTGAAACATTCTGAATTGTTTGTAACAACATTCCGAAATATTGTGCTCAAACATTCCGCAATCTTGATCTTCAACAGATTCCGAAATGTTTAAACCACCACCCTTATTACTCCACAACACCAACACATCATTCTAACCTATTTCCCATCGTCTCCTATCTCCAATCTAGACTCAAACCAAAACAAATAAAACAGATTAAATGATCTCAGATTTGTTTTCGGTAACATCTTTAATAGACATGCAAAGATCATAATTGATCTATGCAATCCGAAGCACATCATCATAGATCCTATCGAAGGCAAAGCTTCGTTTTTATTTTTGAACTGAAATGAATATCTTAAACAAGAATGTTTAGATTTACATTTGGTTGGTTTAAAGAAAATAAAATCGAAAAAACATCAGAAACACCGACCCGAGATCAATTTTATGAACCTTGAAGACCAGCAACTTTCGTGTGATGTTCTTTTATTCGTTGATTCTTATGAAGATATGAATAATAAGAATTCAATGGTCTTCGTATCCCTAATTGATTCTTTTGATTCTCGTTGAGAAAACAATATATGTAGACAAAGATGCGATTTGGGAGAAGTTATAGATTAAGCCGCTGGTGTTTGGGATGGATTAAGTTAAGTCTGTTTTTAGTGGCTGCAAATATGTGAGTAACAGAGAGGAAGAGGCGATGTGTTTGAAAAAGTAGGTTGAGGGTATGTGTTAAGAGAAAGCGGCGAATGTAAGGGGTTGTTTGGTTGACCCAATTTCATGGGTTTGTGTCGTATTTCATATTAAAAAACGATGAAAGCATGCGTTTGGTTCGAAAATAAAAAAAGTGGTTTTGGTATTAAAGTACAGCAAGTGGTGTTTTTTTAATTCATTAGACCATGAGTGCTTTTCAAACACGGAGCAATATTACTAAAAAAACAGACAACAATACCCTTTATTTAAATATAAAACATCTTTCTATTTACTACTCATTGGACTTTATCTTCTTCCCTATGTTCCACCCACCCCAAGTCCTGCCATATATGTGCAATCATTTCCTCCATAGAAGATTTCTCGAATGTAATCACCTGTAGTTTGATTTTGTATTTTATCGGTTTGATTCTTTCTTTATTTTCTTGAGTGTGCTTCAGTTTTGATTTTTTGAGTTTTGATAGATTTCAAGAAATTAAAACCGATAAGACAACAACTTTTTTTATTCATGTGGTTATTGATGACTGATTTGTTTAATTACAGGGACGGAGCTATGTGATAATCAGGGTGGGCCAAAACCAACCCTAAGTTTTATACTAATACTAGTAGTGTAGACATATTGTAATGTATTTTGTCCATAAAAGCTAAACTGGCCCATCCAAATTAAATAGATTAGAAAATTGTTGTGGTGTAGTCCAACTGTCCAAGTGATATATTAAAATTTAAAACCATTCAAATCTTAGCTTTATTTTACGTTCAGTCATGAGTCAGGTGTCATCCAAACTTCAAATTTTTAATTTTATTGGAACCTTTTACCGTTTTTCAATAGTTATTTACTTATTTAGTTTTACTTGTCCTAAATATGTATATTTGATTAGGTTTAACATTTAAATGATTAACTGTTTATTTGTTTAGTACATGAGTAGGATAGTAGATATTATTAGTAATAATCTTCAATAACATTATGATTGATAATTTACAATTTGACTAATGTTGCGTTTGCGTTTTCAGCCATGAAGGTCGCGAAGCACAAATTCCGTAATAAAATGGATGATGAATTTCTTTTAGATAATTTAATGCTTTGTAATGAGAAGGATGTTGCACAAACCTTTAATTCGAATAATGTTTGAGATGATTTTAATGCTAAAAAACAGCGCGCGGTTGAAATGGAAAACTTTTTATTGTACGACTTTTTAAAACTTTTATTATTTTTTGTTGGTATCTTTCTTCAAGTTTGTTCGTTTTGGCCTACCCGACCTAATATTCCTGGCTCCGTCACTGTTTAATTATAAGATTCTAAACAAAGGTTAGTTAACTCTTTTATGTAAGCCTTATTTATTGTTAAGATTTTTTTTTTGATACAGTCTCATGTATAGATCTAGTTCAAAGCAATTTTTTTTACATGTTTATTTGTTGATTGTGCAAATGTAAGATGTCATCGTGAAAATTAATGCACCATTGACAAAGAAGAAGCTAATATTAAAACAAAGAAGATAACTCAAAAGGGGACGATTTTGTCATTTTTCGTTATTTTGGTTGATTTCATTTCTGTCAACCAAACGCGATTTGGACTTTTAAATACCAGTATTTGAAAGACTTCATGATTTAAAACTCATCAGGTTTTTATATTGGCATATTTTAAAAATGTGAACCAAACATCCCCTAAGTGGGATTAAGGTTAACTGGTGTTATATTCCCCTAAACTTAGTGGGTCGTATATTCATTTGGGCCAGGACCGGGGACACGGCTCATATTATTAACTATTGGTATGGACATTTGGGCTTGCAATAATAATGAATACAAGTGGGTTTTAGGCGTATGGAGTGTTTTGTGTCAACACAATTTTATATTTAGGCCGGTTGAATATCTTCGATAGAAGTGAAGTCACAATTAAATAACTTTAATTCCAAATAGGCTAGGAGATGACGAGTACTAAAATGAAGGCTGATAATTTCGTATTTATTGCATACTGGATGGTTCTATCCTAATTTTGCAACGAAAATAGATTTATAAGCATGAATTTTGGTATATAATGAGTTAATGACAATTTGACGAGATAAGGTCACGAGATTTATTTTGACGAGACCAAAAAAAATGGTTAAATTTGAATTTTAGTGGCTACGGATTTTTTGATCGGGTATTATTATTATTATTTGAAATTAAAGACGGATTTTTCGAAGGCCTGCACTTATTTTATCTTTGAAAGATAACTTGTTCGTGCTTAATCTTAGGATGAAGACTTGCTTATCTAGTTACCAGGTTCAGGGAGGTTGGTTGATGACCTGGATAACTATCACTTTAATGAGCTACATTATTGTACTCAGTGTTACGCACATAGTCGATGTGGATAATTTCAAGAGGTGTTGTGCTTATATACTTCTTTAGTAATGTATTGAGTACTTAGAAATTTTTCAAGGATATTTCTACATCGTTCCTCATTAAACAATAGTTTTGCAAGCTTAAGTCACAAGATCGAGGAATTCTTATTCAGTTTCACGTTTGGAATATTTGGTTTAATCCACCAGTGGTCATTTCAAATAGCCTACAAAGGGGCTGGTAAAGATAGCCATGGAGAGTTTATGAGTAGAGAATTTCGATCAGCAACTGATTCTCGCTAAATATAATTAAGCTTATGTATTATCCTCACGAGATTTTCAGGTACATGTGCGTACGATATTGTTGGTTCCGAGATTTCGAAACCATCAAGGGGGAAGAAGAAGACATATTGAACGCAAAACGAGTACACATGATGAACTTTACCCGCCTTCCTTTTATTTGAAGGCATTCCGGGAAGACAAATGTCATAACCGCAAAGAAAATCAGTGTTTTAACTCGTGGTGTTTAGTGCATCTTTCAACTTACATTGGGGAAGAAATAAAAGAAACAGTCTTTGATCGGTAAAAGAGGTACACTATTGTTCGATGTTTAACTGTTTTGATGTTGCAATTATACATCATCATTATCCTATATGGAGAGATATGCATTTCCGGGACTTAATTGACTCTGGTGCATCTCCGGAAGAAGATATGTGCATTTCTGGGACTTAACTGACTCTGGTGTTACGATGTCAACTTCATGAATGGGATAAAGTGTATACTTCAGTATTTGGACTTCATACATGGGATTGGTTTCCTTTCTTCAACTATGTGGGGGAAGAAATGTCTTGATTCATTCTAGTATGCATAACTTGAACTTTCAGGGAGAAGAAAAACTCAGATGAATTATTCAAGCGCGAGAAGAGACATTGTTGATCTACTTGGTATGCCCCAAAGTTTCAATCACTCATAGCAACATTATCATTTCATATGATGGGGTTTGCTTGTTAAATTCTGATGTGCGCTTAATCATTCTAAGCTTTATAGAAAGCTTTCAAACTGCTTATGAGGATTGTCGGTTTAGGGGAAAGCTATTAAAAGCTTCTACATCAAGAATATGTGGCATGAATTAGGGGGAGTTAATTCAGAAGCTTCTCCTTAACCAGAAGTATATGAGTTACTTAGCTCGTGCCGTTATAGTATTTCTTCTACAAGTTACTACAAAGATGAGGCGTTTTGAAGTGAAGACTTGAAGTCGAAGGCCTCAAAAGACATCATCAGCATTGGACGCTTCATGGAAGCTTTGTTCTTAATCATTATGTACTTGTTAGGAAAAATATTGTAAGAAGTTCTACACGTCGTCCCATGGGGGAAGATTGTTGGAAACCCACTTTATGTGACGACATTTTAGAATTCCCATTAGTTATCATAGTCACACACGCAGGGACTAGATTAGGTAACTTTGTATAGTGTAACGTGTGTGACTATAAATAACCCTCCAAGGCTTCTAAGGAGGGGTTGTTGTTTGTGTTTTTCTTCTTCATTTTATAAATTTGTCTTTCTCTCTCTAGAAACACACACTTCCATCTCTCTCTCTCTCTCTCTCTCTCTCTCTCTCTCTCTCTCTCTCTCTAACCATGGCTACCACCATCTACCACCCAACTAGACCACCGAATCTAGTAAAATAGCTAACCCACAAGTTTTACCAGTACTAGGATTGGTCACAACAATGGGCTTCAAGTCAGCTGATTCATCACTAAGCAAGCCACCTTTAACAAATAGAAAGGGATTGGCTTCTTTCCATTGTTCCAAGTCAACCCTCTTCTTCTCATATTCCTCAACAGGGTCAAGCACACGTGGTGGAGGAATAAAAGGTTTCTCTTGGAATTCTGGAATACCAGTTCCAGATAGATCTTTCCTCATATAAACCCCATAAAAATCACTTGGAGGAGGTGGGACGGCAGCCAGTGGCAGAGCCAGAAAACTAAGTTATAGGGGACAAAAAATATTTTTTACCGATGAGATAATACATAATAAAGATCTTCAGTTTTATTGAAAAACTAAAATAAATTAAATAAAAACAAACAAACACTTTCATCTCAAAATAAGTGTCCACGTTTCACTTTTAAAGTGCTTTTTGTTCAACTTTGGCTCTAACTATCTTTCAGTGCATTATATAATACTCAATGCAAAATATATGAGTGGATAGAGTTTTAAATGTATCTTCATTAATATAATTTTTATCAAATATTATATAACACAAATAAACACATTTATGGTTATAAGTAAAAAAAATAAAAAAATTAAACTTATACACTGTCAAACGAAATACTATTAGTAAAAGTATGGACCATTATCAAAAAAAATAAAACTTAGAGAAATGGGCCATTACCAAAACAAATACTACAAACAAAACAGATAGTAACATGTCAATCTATGCTTCACATATATTAAAGTATTCCAATAAAAATAGTCAAAGCTTCATCATCTTCTTCCTTGAATAAAAACTTCACTATATCGGGTTCTTACTTCTCCTTTTAAAAAAATGAAAATTGGTTCTTTCTTTATTTTCTTTATCCATCTATTAGGTTGGTGGCAATCTCAATTTTTTGATGAGGGCATCATGATTAAAGCTAAAAAAGTTAACCCTAAAATCTAGGATTATTAAAGATTTCATTGGGGGCAGTTGCCCCCACTATGTTGTGAATGGATCCGCACCTAACAACAGTAAATTCCTTTGCATGCATCTCAATCTCAAACATATCTTTAGGGTTACGTTGCTCACTCACGCACTTGTCCAATATTACACTAGCCTTTTTAAACTTTTCAATCTTAAGTCCTACATTTTCTTTAGACTTAATTGCTTCATCTAACTTAAGTTGTTGTTCAGTTTTAGACTCTATGAGGCTAGCCTTGTGTTATTACCACTTCAATCCATAACACACAATAAAGATTATATTTAGAGAGAGAAATAGATGATGGTTGAGAGAGACAGTAGAGAGAATTGGATGGTTAAATCATAACTAGAGAAAGAAAGTAATTATGAATCAACACCCTCTTCCACACTTGGAAGAGGGTATTTATATGCCACGCCACATGGGCTTTGGTGGACTTGTTCATGGGCCAGGCTTGGCTTTGCTTAGGCTTACGCCCCTAACTTATATAATATTAGCTTATATTCCAAGCCTGGTTAACCCGACTAACCTATTATAATACAAGACCATTAACGACTAAGATGACCTATTACATTCTTGTTCGACTATATAAAATATAGGGCTAACAATCTCCCCCAATGTATTGGTCATATTTAAATGCATAAGATGATTGATAGAATACATTCTTGTGGAGGTGATCTTCCTTCTTAGGTCTTGTATCTTGGTCTTGATTTTGTTTGTAACGGCTTTGTTCCTTCATGCTTTTGTGATCTTTATCTTGAGCCTTTGTCATTTGACTTTGAGTGCTTGAGATCTTCGTCTTGTGCTCCTTGTGACTAAGATGACCTATTACATTCTTACATTCTTAGATATCTTGATTATCGTCATCTTGTGCTCTTGTGACTTCTGAATCGACATTGGTTAGTACACAACTACGCCACCTTCTTGATATGCAGCAACATATATAGACACGGATAAAATGGCTTTAAACATTTCATCCTAACTCGGTAGCGTTTTAACTCCAGCTGGTGAAGACCGTTAGACGGTATCAGATACCGTACCTATGATCGGGTAGATTCGATTAAGAACCTCCTTGACAGGGTTTCCCGGCGGTAGTAGCCAATTCTCTTTACTCGACCGTCTCAAAGCAGACTGCGAACGTAAAGAGTGAATCATAAGGATAACTGTCTGATTAGAGTCGTCAATTCAAATTTCCTGGAACAAGTTTGATTCAAAAAGAATCACATCATTGTTGCTTTCCAGTTTGTCACAAGCTTGATTCATAGAGAATCTTGCATGTCACCTACCGCAGTGCTGTTTGAGGTTGACACTGGAAGGATTTCCATTCGTCACTGCTAGCACTAAAGAGTGTCACTCTAAATGTTCTGGCAAGATCACACGGATTTTGTGAATAAACCTGGAATCAAGTTTGAATCAATTAAGAGTCCAAACTTAGTTGCTTTCCAGTTCTCACAAGTTTGATTCGTGTAGAAACGCACAAGTTACCTACCATTAGCTTGTTTGAGATTGACTCAAGCAGGATTTCCATCTTCACTGTGAACCGTATCACTCAGATGTTCTGGCAATATCACAAGGATAATGCGTAGGACCCGATTGTGTCCTAATGAGATGATAGATTGATCTCTTTTGGCTCTAAACTCAATAAGTGCATTTTGGTAATCAGAGGCTGGAGCAGACTACCACCTTCTCAATATTAACTAACTCGGAGTGAGAAAGTCAATAGATACGTGTTGATCTCCGTGACAATGAGACAAGTTTCTTTTGAGAGAAACCTGAATGGCTGGGGAAGGGTTGTGCATTGCATCATTGGGTCCATGACGACTTGTCTTCAAGAGATGTATTGACCCGGTTGCTGCCTAAGTTGCATAGAATATTCAACTCCTTCAATGCTTACCAATACTCCATCACTAGCACCTTGTTGTGATTGTTCCAGTGCTAATTTAAGTAATTAGTCCGCATTTAGCTTCATTCAACTCCATCTTTTCTAAGGACAACTATTTCTAGCTATGGAATGTCCTTGGGTAGATCCCACCGGTTCTGGTTGGATCATAGGACTTAGTTTCCTATCCTAAACCACCTTTTGACTCCAACGTTCCGTCATGGATAGTAGGTTGTTTTGGGTATAGATCGTAACCATAAAACCATTGAAGACCATTCAAAGTGCTTGATAAAAATCAAAACTTTTAACACTTTGAAAGTTTTACATTTCCGAAAAGCTCCCCCTACATACATGCATCGATATACGAAATAGTTTAGCATGTTAAGGAAAGAGTTGCACTTGAGTCTTTAAGATCACATGTTGCGATATATTACATTTTAATCACATTTTCTCCCCTATCTCTGATATAAAAATATAATATTAGAGATACCAGTTGATTAAAATATGAAAATTTTCTAAAAATCGACGGGAGAGAAAAATGTGTGCACGCATGAATCATGGAACATTTGTAGTCGGGTCACTCCCCCTCAACAATATATGTGTGTCTTGAGACAAAAATTTGACAAACTTTTAGAAAAACGACACCCCAAAATATGTTGGGGTACGGAGATAAGATGCCTTTTCCGATATAATATATTACATTTGACAATTTTAACAATTTTATATCATTTTCGGAATGTGTTGGATACATAAAATATGACAACTTTGAGATGTACCCATCAACATTAAAGGCTTGATTTTAAAACGCTCCCCCTCAGAAATTGATCAAAATAACATATGACATTTTTGAGATATTAAAACCATATTATGAGGAAGGGAGTGTTCAACACACAATTTTGAAAGATTTATAAAAACCTTTTGAGAAATTCTTGAAGAATTATGTTCAACGGTTTTAAAATAGTATCCGATTTACATGAGCTCAAAACTTTGAATGTTTTGTGACTAGCTCATGACTGAGAAATATTAATTTCCCGTTGTGAAGGATAAGTTATCATCCGTGATAAACTTTCCTTTAGGTGAAGTCCGAGTTCTAAGCTGACATTTTCTTAGAAGTCATTTTTCATGAACTTAAACACTTTGAATGTTTTTATGAGAAGCTCATGACCGAGAAATATGAATTTATCGTTGAGAAGGATAAGTTATCGTCCTTGATAAACTTTCCTTATTTGAGGTCCGAGTCCTAAGCTGTGATGCGCTTAGAAGTCATTATGAGAGAATATCAAGCAGCTTCATTTGCCAAAACCTCCAAGTCATCTGGAGTCATATACTTCATACCAAGACGTTCAACGAGATACTGAAACCTATTTTAGATAGAGCTTTAGTAAACAAGTCAGCTATCTGGTACTCAGTTCTAACAAATAATAATTCCACGATACCACGTTCCACTTGTTCCTTGATGAAGTGATATATGACTGCGATGTGCTTGGTACGGGAGTGTTGAACCAGATTGCAAGAGATGGCTATTGTCGACTTTGAGTCACAATACATAGGTATTTTATCAAAGTGGAAGCCATAATCCGTGAGTTGAGTTCTCATCCAGAGGACTTGAGCACAACATGCGGATAGAGCCACATATTCTGCTTCAGCTGATGAGAGCGAAGTGCAATCCTGCTTCTTTGACGACCAGCTCACAAGCTTGTCTTCCCCTAGAAATTGTACGCTACCAGAAGTGCTTTTTCGACTATCAAGGCAACCTGCGTGATCAGAATCTGAAAAAGCTGTTAGATAAAAACCGGTTTCCCTCGGATACCAGAGTCCCATGTGAATGGTATTCTTAAGGTACCGAAAGATCCGTTTAACCTCCTTGAGGTGCTTTTGAGTAGGTCTGGCTTGATAACGTGCACAATAGCATGTGGCATGATGAATATCAGGCATGCTGGCTATAAGGTACATAAGAGACCCGATCATACTGCGATATCGCGTTTGATCTACGGGATATGAGTACAAGTCAGCGTCTAGGGATTTGGTCGACAATGGTGTACCAACGCGAGCACATGATTTCATACCATGTTTTTTAAGTATCTCTTGAGTATACTTAGCTTGGTTAATAAAGATACCACGTGGGGATTGATGAATCTGGAGGCCTAAAAAGAATTTTAGCTCCCCCATCATTGACATTTCGAATTTGTTGAGCATTAATTTTTCAAAACGTTTTGAAAGTTTTGGGTTCATAGAACCAAAAATGATGTCATCAACATAAACTTACACAAGCAAAATGTCATCCCCATATTTATTAATAAAGAGAGTAGGATCAATGGAACCTTTGGAGAACCCTTTGGATACCAAAAAGTTTGATAATTCATCGTACCACGCCCTTAGAGCTTGTTTGAGTCCATATACTGCCTTCTTAAGATGGTAGACTTTGTCAGGTCGATGAGGATCAATGAACCCTTCCGGTTGATTCACATATACTTCTTCCTTCAAATGACCGTTGAGAAAAGCAGTTTAAACATTCATCTGATAAACCGTGAAGCCTTTATGTGCAGCATAAGCAAGGAATATCCTGACAGCTTCCAAACGAGCAACTGGAGCAAATGATTCGTCGAAATCTATTCCTTCTTGTTGACGATATCCCTTAACCACAAGACGAGATTTGTTTTTGATGATGGTTTGTTCTTCATCCAGTTTGTTAGATCCATTTGAAATCTAAAAGCAAAATTCCATAGGGCCTATCAACAAGTTCCCAAACATTTAGGCGTTCAAACTAATGAATTTCGTCTTGCATTGATTCAATCCACACATGATCAGTCATGGCTTGCTTGATGTTTGTAGGTACAGTTGAACTCACGGTGAGTGCATACATACACACATCGCCATCGGTGTCGAGTTGTCTGCGTGTTCGAACCGGTTGTGAAGGATTTCCAATGACTTGCTCCAATGGATGATCACGTGTCCAATGGTGAGTGGATGGATATCGTTGGTAGAATGTATGCATGCTGGACGGATCAACATGTTGAGTAGAAGACTCTCCGACTTCGCGTACCGGTGTACCGAACGGGTTGATAAATTCTTCTTCATCTAATTGTGCATCGACTGCTTGATTGTTGTTTTCTCCTTCAGCATTGACGGTTGGTGATGTTGGTTGTATGACAGTTTCTTGAGTTTGTTGAATATCCAATGGAATTGTCTCTTGAGCAACGGTTGCTAAAGTAGATGCAGTTGTGTCTTGTTGACTTTGTTCGGGTGCATCAGCAGTATTGACAGCAGAAGGCTTTAATACAACTTGATCGTTTCCATAATAATATCCATCAAACATTGGATAATATAGATCAACCAACTCATTCATTTGAGTCGTATCTGTCGAGTCTGTTGTAATAGTACTTTCTTGACATTCTTACACGGGACGTACACTGTTTTGTGTAGGTGCCATTGCTGGACATTGAGGTGCGGGACTTGAGCTGTTGTGATCAAGTACCATTTGTGGCAATTCGTCAAAGTTCACATGAATTGTTTCAACAGTAATCTTTGTTCTCTTGTTGTAAACTCGATATCCTTTCGACAATGTAGCATACCCCACAAAAATACATGTATCACCTTTTTCTTTCATCTTGTCGAGACTCTCACCGTCTTTAAGAATATAGCATAAAGAACCAAATACGTGAAAGAATTTAACTTTAGGTTTCCTGCCATTGATGATGTGGTATGGTGTCTTTTCATGTCTAGGGATTACGAGAGAACGATTCTGAGTATAACAGGCAGTTGCAATTGCTTCAGCCCAGAAGAATAGTGGTAACTTTGATGCAGAAAGCATTGTTCGAGCTACGTCAACCAAAGTACGGTTCCGTCTTTCGACAACACCGTTTTGTTCAGGAGTTCGAGCAATAGACGTTTGATGTTTGATGCCTTCTTCTTGAAAGTAAGATTGCAAATTCTTGTTCAAAAATTCAGTACCCCTGTCCGTTCTTACGGTTAAGACATGAGCTTGAAGATTGCGTTGTATCATCTTGAGAAAGTTTTTGAGAACCTCTGGTGTTTCATCTTTGGACCTAAGAAGAAAGTCCATGTGTATCTAGAGTAATCATCAACAATCACGAGAATATACTTTTTCCCGTTAATACTCTCTACACGCATGGGACCACATAAATCCATGTGTAGAAGTTCCAATCGTCCTTTTGAGCTTGGGGTAGTCTTTGTTTTGAAAGACTTCCGTTTTGCTTTCCCCAACTCACAAGAAGAACAAAGAGGTCTATGACGAATTTTAACTTAGGAAGACCGATCACAATATCATTCTTCGAAAGCAAGTTGATGGTGTCAAAGTTGAGATGTGATAATCGTTGATGCCATAACCATGCTTGAGAGGATGAAGCTTTCGCCATTAAGCAAATTGGATTTGATGAAGATGTGTCTTGAAGAGTTACTGTGTAGAGATCAGAACCACGAGAACCTGTAAGAAGGTCATTCCCATCGTAGTCTCTAACATAGCAAGTAGTTTTTCGAAAAGCCACTTCCAAATCCGCATCACAAAATTGACCAACCGAGAATAAATTATGATTCAGTCCCTCGACGTAATAAACCCGTGTAATAGTAATATTCCCTTGAACCAAGTCTCCATATCTGAGTATCGGTGCAAACTAATCATTTCCAAACCGTACCATATCTAGAAACTTCTCCACGAAATTAATTAGAAACTTGAGATTTCCCGTCATGTGCTTTGTGCACCCAGAGTCCATTATAAAGAGAATGATCTCGACGAGCTGCATAAGAATTAGGAGACAATGTAGCATTTGACAAATGGGATACCTTTATGGAAGTGGGTTCCAAAATATTAGAAGGCCTAGATACAAATTCTAAAGTCAAGCTAACATTCATTGACCCAATTAGAATAGTGGTTGTTTTAGGTACCCATTTGTATCTGGGTGGTGTAAAACTTGAGTACCCCCTTTTACATGTCCTACTCATGTTCTCATAAAGCTTCTATAACAAGTTTTGTTTACGCAGAGTAGTTGATTCTAACGCACTTAGTTTCTTAAGTGGTTGAGCAGTGGATTGGTTCAAAGTTCTTGTGGGTTTTCTAATACTAGTGGGCACAAGAATAGTCTTCCTAGTTCTAGCATTCACGCCATTATGATTAAAACCACAAGCATCATGATTGAAAGTACGAACACATTTTCCACATTTAACACAAACAAATTCAACATTCGAAGTCTTAACATTCAAACTGTCATTACATGCAGTTATAGACATTTTATTCTTAGAAAACTTAAAATTCCTATGGTGTTCTTCTACTTCCATCTTCTTCCCTTGAATATTGTTAGGCATGACTCTATCTTTAATTCTAGTGCTCTTAAGTTGTGGTCCGCTAACGCTAGTAGTGGGAGTTACTCCTGTAGAAGAAGACACACATTGATTAGTTTTCCTAGTATTCTGAGGTAACCGCGATGTTCCAGTTTGAGTGGACCTAGTGTTCATCTTATACATTCCAGGTGCTATCACATTTGTGCTCTTATTAGTTCCTAGCTTAGGCAAAGTCTGTGGGGGTTTGTCCAAAATATATGATTTAGGGTATTTAACCGCATTAGGTTGATGAACGGCGGATGGTTTACCCAATTCATACTTTCCTTTCATTTTCTCAATGAGTTTTTGTAGCTCACTGATGGCTATGTCTCTTTCTTGTAGTTGAGCTTTCAAATCATTTATTTTGAAACCTTTTTCATTTAATTGTCGAACCGAAGAAGCTGCCATTTCTTGACACTTTTTATGATTATGAAATTTTTCACCTTTTGTAAAGCAAGTTCAAGAGAAATGGAGTGTTTCTCAAGTTGGGAAAAACTTTTCGAAAGTTTGTTATATGACTGAATTTGTTTCGAAAGCTCTACTTCAAGATTGCGACATTTCTCGTCCGTTTCTGACACTAGACATGCTACATGACAATATTGATCAAGATCAGTATACACCAAGTATACCAATCATATGGTCAGCATAAAAGTATTCCTTAGAAAGTCGATCAATTTCGTTAGAAAGTTGGTGTTCTTGTGTCTTTAATTTAATTTGAAGAAAATCAACTTCATATTCAAGAGATTTAACATATCTTAAATCAGTTGTCATTTCCTCAGTGAGAGCGTTATAAAACATTTCCACATTATTTGAAAGATCATCGATGGTTGGAACAATACATTGTTGAATGACGCCTTCTACTTGTGGGTTAGGTTTAATATTCCAAACGGTATCTCTAGAAACCTTTTCATAATCGAGGACACCTTTGTACAAATTTAAAACCCCTTGTTTTATAAACTCAAATTGCTGAACACTTTTACTTTTCGCACCCCATTTTCGTTTTTCATCTGAAATTTGTTTTTCTAACAAAATTGATTACTTTTTGAAACTCCTTTTTAAAGAAACTTTCTTTTGGGGTTCATCACTTGGTGCTGGAACACTATTATACATCTTTCGTTCTTTGGAAAGTTCTTTCTGAGGAACAAACTTAATATAATGATCAGAATCAGAAAGGTTTATTAAATCACTTAAGTTCGATCGACTTTCTTCTTGATGACGGATGATTTCGTCGCAGTCAGGGGAAAGCATAAGAGCAAGATTATCAACATAACAACCGATATCATAAAGAGCGGGCTTCATAGATTTAACGTTCTTGAGATATTCAGGCTTAATAAAACTCGTTTTCATATTTCTATTGAGCATATTCATAGTTTGAATAGACTAACCCGTTTTGTAAATAATGTTGTTTAACGCTTTGACTCTCTTTTCCAAATCAAGAATTTTTTCAATATCCTTTTCTTCACTAGTTTTATAAAGCTCAGTTTTTTCTTTATTAACCGACTCTAACTCAGTAATCTGGAGTTTATGTAGCAGCAGTTGTTCTTCAAGTTTTGATATCTTTTGTTTTGACATATGAATTTCATGTGTTACTTCAGAACAATATTGTTCGCTGAGCACCTTACGTTCATATACCAAACCATTAGCTATTGCAACTCGTCGATCAGCTTCTTTTACATAATCACACTCTTTAAGCTTGTCTATCTCCTCGGCTAAGGATGTGTTTGCTTGCTTCAGACGTTTATTAGCCTCTTTTTTTAATTAATTCGCGTTTTAAAGAATCAATAATAGACGCAAGCAAATCACAGTCCTCTTCCGAGTCAGTATCCTGAGTAGCATTTCCATCCTCATTACACATATGCTGTGAATCCGTAGAGATATTGCTATCCTCCGTGTCCATTACATATGTGTCATTGATGCTTTCGGGTTGCTCAGGATGTCGTCGTTCATTAGCAAACACATTATAGTTATCATATGATAGTACCTTTTCAATTGGCCCAGTATCAAAGATAGGTCCAGAAGTATCAGCAGTCTCTGGAATCACTTCTTGAATCTTTGCCATGTACACATAATGTGCCTCCAACTCTTGATCATCGGCTTTATCATCAGTGTCATCACGCCAGTCAACTTTATCTACTGTGAGTAGAATCCCTGCTTCTTCTTTCTTACACAACAACATCTTTTCCTTGTTATATCCCGAATCCTTAACCCGTTTTGGCTTCTTACATTCCCTAGCCATGTGCCCAAATCCCTTGCAATTGAAGCATTGAATCCCAGTCTTCTGCACAACCGGAATGCCTACAGTATCTCTAGCCCCAACTTGATTTGGCATCCTCTAATTATCATACCTAGCATCACGATCATACCTAGGTGCATGATCAACTTCCTTATATCTAGCATTAGATGATGATCTGAGGTTGTTGTTGGTAGGTTTGTAGATCTTCTTATAAGTTGTGGTGAGTAAAGACATGAGTTCCTCAATCTTCTTATCCCTTGAAGTTTGTTCATCATCACTGTCTCCATCTGACTCAGTGTCATACTTTGGAGGTGGAGTGGGGAAAATTGCTTTTGCTTTGTTTTTAGTAGTAGCTAGAAGTTTGGTGGATGAGCTTGATGACTTTGAGGAATGAGTAGGTGGTTGTTGATGGTGTATGGGTTTTGTTAAAGTAGCAGCCACAAAAGTAATAGAGTTAGCAGACCGTTCTGCCTTTTCAGCTTTTAGTTCATTCACTTTATTCTGATGTTGCTTCAAGATATCATAAAGTTTATGATAGGATATGGTCTTGATATCTTCCCTTTGTTTAACCAAAGTCACAAACCTTTGCCATTCCGGTTTGAGTTGAAGTAGAAACTGAACATTGGCATGATGATTGGAGATGGTGCACTAATTTCTGACAAGATCATTCATCATTTTGTAGAATCTCGAGTAGTATGAGTCAATGGATTCACCATCTTCAGATGTGAATTTTCCAAACTCCCAAAGTAGGTTAGTCTCGAGATCTTGAACATTGGTCGACTCACCTTGCTTTAATCGATGAATTTCATTCCACATTTCCATAGAATTAGGACATGCATCAACTGTGGAATAGATATCGTTATCAATTCCAGTGAGTATGAAGTTTACAGCATTAGCTTCAGCTTGGAGGAGTTTCTTTTTCTCAGCAGAACATGTGTCGAAATCCTCCATAGCTCATATAGTTGATGAAGTACCATCCTCTGCTTGTGTGGTAATTGGTCTGAATTCAAACACTGGAGGTGGATTCTCAAGGCAGTGACGAAGAGCAGTTCGGTTCTCTTTTCCGTTGAGAAATCTGAGAAAACGAGATCTCCATTGAACGTAGCAACCGGCAGTGAGCACAGGTGGATTACCGTTGCCACCTTGTTCCAAACGAATTTGATTGGCAGTTGCATTGCTGATGTTGTTGTTAGACATTGTAAATATGTGTGAAAGGATTAGGATCTTAGTGGATGTGTTGTGATTGTTGTTGTCAAAGAAAAATGTTAAAATCCTCTAAAAATGTCTTCTCAAAAATTCTCCAAGACCAAAAAAAAAACACACGAATTTTTCTCAAGGAAAAATTTATGACATTCTGAATAATTCTCACAATCTTTCACTTTCTGATAAACTGAGTTTCGGAGTAAATCCACTTTCGGAGGAAAATTAACTTACGGAGGAAACTTCGCAAAACAAGCAACTTTCGCAGAACTCAACTTTCGCAGAAACAACTTTCGCGTAAGAAACTTTCGAAGAAACAACTTTCGCAGAAACAACTTTCGTAGAAAAAATCTTTCGGAGAAAATCCTTTCGTAGAAAATCCTTTCGTAGAAAATAACTTTCGGAGGAACAGCTTTCGGAAGAACTTTCGGAACTTTTGGAGAAATAACTTCCGGAACAATTGGACTTTTGGAACTATGAACTTTCGGAACAATTGGACTTTCGGAACTATGAACTTTCGGAACTATGAACTTTCGAAACAATTGGACTTTCGGAGCTATGAACTTTCGGAACTATGAACTTTCGGAACTATTAACTTTCGGAACTATTAACTTTCGGAGGAACTTTCGGAAGAAAATTACTTTCGTAATAAACCAAATAATCAACTTTCGGAGAATTTGCAAAACCCTCTTCTGAAAGTTGTACACTGTAGACTCACGGAAGCTTTATTCTCGGACAAAACACTCCCAATACGTGATTTTAAGCCAAAAATTGATCCAAATACCCAAAAATTTTGTGTTTTTAGCCAAAGAGACAATACCAAATCTCTACCACAACTATGTAGAAGATTTGTATCAAGATTAAACAATAAAAAACACACAAAAAAAATTGGATCAAGGATTATAGATCAAATACCTCACAAAAATCAATAAGAACACAAACCACGGAACTTCAATCACCTATCTACTATAGGATCTTGATACCAAATGTTATTCCCACTTTAATCCATAACACACAATAAAGATTATATTTAGAGAGAGAAATAGATGATGGTTAAGAGAGAAAGTAGAGAGAATTGGATGGTTAAATCATAACTAGAGAGAGAAAGTAATTATGAATCAACACCCTCTTCCACACTTGGAAGAGGGTATTTATATGCCACGCCACATGGGCTTTGGTGGACTTGTTCATGGGTCGGGCTTGGCTTTGCTTGGGCTTACGCCCCTAACTTATACAATATTAGCTTATAGTCTAAGCCCGGTTAACCCGACTAACCTATTACAATACAAGACCATTAACGACTAAGATGACCTATTACATTCTTGTTCGACTATATAAAATATAAGGCTAACACCATGGACTCATTATTAAGATTTAAGTCTCTTTCTAATACCGTAATTTTGTCTTTAAGATCAAATTCCATTTTCGTATAATCTAACACCATCCCATCAGATTGTGCAAGCCCCTTTTTGTAGTTTCTTAGTGTGGCATCTATATCTAAGAGTTGTTGGTTCAATTTAGAAACCTCAACCTTAAGATTTTCAGTATTTTGCCTACACCCCTTACTACAATAAGCATCATTATATACCTCATTATCTGATGAAGAAGAAGGTTGGCCATTAGAGAAAATTGAACATGCTCCTCTTCCTTTTCAGCAACCAAGGATTGATTCTACACCATTTCATTCTCCAAGTAGCTCCAATCCCATCCAATGCCATCAAGGTTTTGCATGGCCACCATTGCCTTTGTGTCAGCATCTTCAATCTTGACAGAGGTACGAACATCCTTTCCACCATCATTCCTAAGTGGAGATCTAAACTCCCTTCTGAAGTGTCCCATTCTGTGAGAATTGAAACATTTAACCTTGGATTTATCAAAACCAGCATATTCACCCTCGTTGAATGTAAGCTTTTTTCCAAACTTCTTGTATAACCTGTTGACTCTTATGCTACTAAGGGCCATGTTCGACTTGATGTCTATCTCTTCAAGATTTGCATCACGTATCTGCTCAAGATACTCGTACATAACCTGAGAACCATTGGGCAAAGCAGCAATGTATGCACACACAGTGTCCAAGTCGATTCTAGCTGGTTTGAGACTTGAGGATGCAAAAGATGTGTCAGTGGCTATGGAATCTAATCCGCTAACAAATGTTGGTTTGTCAATGGTTGTGGATCCATTGTGGGATATGCCATTTTCCCAGATGAGGAAGTAGATGTACTCCCATGTCGTAGCATAATTCCAGGCTCCATGATCTTCAATTGATTGTAGATGTCATCAAAAGTTGCTTTCTTGTGACTTTCGGTGGAAATAACTGAGTTGGCTTATACATACCAAGCTTCACCAAGAGCTACAAGAAAAGCATAGCTGACATCTTCATCATCAAATTCCACACCCATGAATATCAATTTGTTGGTGAGATTTTGGAGACGACTTCTGGTTTCACTCAATTTTTTCATTTGGAAGAGCTTTGAACACAGTAAATTCCCTTAATAGCTTTTTCCTCTTTTCCTTGACAGTATCTTCATTACCACCATAAGTGGCTTCAATAGCTTCCCAAAGCTCTTTAGCAGATTCATACTTTATGAACCTTAAATTGCTCCTTTTGTCCAAGAGCCAATTTAAGACAATTTAGTGCCTTCACATCGTTCCTTCTTTCAACCATCTCTTTAGCAGATGTGGCTCTTCCATCTTGAGGTTTTGAGCTTCCAACCTCAGATTTGCCTTCTTTGATTCTCTGTGCTTTAGCAAGTGCCATCTTTTGTTCCTTATTGAAGGAATTCCCAAATTCAATAATCTCCCAGAGGACATAGTTGTCCACTTCAAGATATTGTTGAAAGCTAAATTTCCATAGCTCAAAGTTATCAGGGTCAAGCATAGGAATTTTGAGGTTGTTCAGTGGTCCAACTGAGTTTGTGGTGTTATTGGATGAGGTTGACATGATGTACTTGTGATTAAGGTTTTGTGTGATTTAAAGTTTTGTTCTTTTGATCAAAGTTCCTCAACAAGCTCTTATACCACTTGTTGATCCTAAGATTCACGGATCTTTAAGATACTAGGAATGCATCATGTTCATATGATAAACATAGCGGAATTAGAACACGACACATAAACAACGTGTTTACTTTTCCAACGTTTACTTATCATTATACATTAACACTCAAACTCTAGGCATGTTTCAAAGAACATCACGCCTAGAACACACACAAATTGACTTTAAGACTACATTATGAATAATGGGATATCAAAACTAACTCAGGGTGTATGTGTTTATATACTACACATAACCCTTCTTACAAGAAACCTAATTACACTAGGAGTTCTTTCATCTTTTTCACTTTAGTCCTCTTTGTTGTGTAGAAGGTCTCCATATTCTTGTAATTCTTGATTTTTGCATATAAGTCCTCTTGTTTCATTATACACAACGGAATAATAATAAGAACAACAATGTTACTATGAGGGTTTTCTTTATTTCACATAAACAAAACCTACTGACACTATTACACACGCGCGTGTTTACTATGCTAGACTCTCATGGGAATTCTAGCTATGCTAGAAATAAAATCAATGGCCCTTCCCCTCTTTACATACTAGAGGTGTTAGGGTTTACAAGAGATAACTATGAATAATCAAGTAAATCTTTTAACTCTATAGGATATTAATAAGTGTGAAAAAACTTATCCTTTTACCACTTAATTATAATAAAAACAAGACCAAAACGTGTATTTTATGTCGTAAAATTCGGAATTATGTGTGGTTTGTGTTTTTATTATGTTTTAGGACCAAAGATGAAAAAGGAAGAAAACATGGGCTTTCACGGGCTTTTATCGAAGAAAAAGACAAAAGACGAAGTCAAAAGATCAAAAGTGCAAGAATAACGGAATTCGAAGACCTATTCTGAAGATTTATCGAAGAAAAAGTCTAAAGACGGAAGTTTGACGAAGTCGAAGAACCAAGTCTACTAAAAGAAGAAAATTAGAAGACGAGTTCACTTTTATCATTCGACTAATCCCGAGACAAAGTCGAGAAAGACGAGTTATTTAAAAAGACGAGAAGACAAAAGGAAGAAAGAAGGAAGCATCCTACCAACTCCACTCACTATAGATAGAAGACCTCATTCTCATTTTTGAGGTGTTAGCTAATTAATTTTAGTTCTCCACTTTATTTTTTCAAGCTTTTCATATTGTCTTTAAATATTGTCCTTCTTTCTTCAAGAAGGAAGCATCCAAAGTGATGTGAAGAATCATTTATCAAAAATCAATATGAAGGATCAAGACACACGACGAAAAGCAAATACTCCCCTAAAGATCATGGAGAAGTCTATCCAAAAAGACCCTAGAAAGGTATGAGGATAAATAGATCCAAGTCCTAAAAGGAGGCGGATCGTTTTATATCAAAATCTCAAATAAAGATTGGAGAAAAATGAGAGTCGTGGTCCAATTATGAATAATCTCTCAAAAACTTCAAGTGAAGAAATTCCTATTATGAAGAGAAGACCATTATTTCAAGAACGTCTCTCAAGATTCGAAGTATGAAGTCAATGCCAAATATCGGTCCGAGAAAGGTCTCAAATCGTGAAGCGAGTTATGCCAAGATATGAACTTTATGAGGTTTCGAGAATCAGTTTTAAAAGATTTTGTCCTTTAGCTAACTATTGATTAAATCGTCCTACTTTATTTTCAGCCTAAATAAACTATCGAAATAAGTCAACAATGCATCCTCGTGATCATTCAAGACAACAATAAAATATAAGAGATACACCTAGGAATAAGGGAGTCTAAGTGAATAATTGATCCACTCAACAATGCATCCTCGTGATCATTTAAGACAACAATAAAATATAAGAGATACACCTAGGAATAAGGGAGTCTAAGTGAATAATTGAGCCACATGAGTGAGTGTTAGCTTTACTAACTTATAATAACAATGATATCGTTTTTAAGCTTAGTATGGGGAACGTGAAACTTGAGGGTGATAAACATTCATGACAACCAAAGCCCTAATGTAAGTCTTAGATTTCCTTACTTGTTATTCCTTCTAGTATCTTGTAATTTTCTATTTTTATTTAGTTTCATTATTGTCTAGTATTTAATAAAGGCCAAGTGGGTTAATTATAATGGAAAATGTAAATCGTGCTTTGAAATTAATGCATTGCATGAGGGTATTTAATAAGTATAACCCTTGGAACATACTACAGCCCCAGGTGGCGAAGAGCCGACATCGAGGTGCCAAACCTTCCCGTCGATGTGAGCTCTTGGGGAAGATCAGCCTGTTATCCCTAGAGTAACTTTTATCCGTTGAGCGACGGCCCTTCCACTCGGCACCGTCGGATCACTAAGGCCGACTTTCGTCCCTGCTCGACGGGTGGGTCTTGCAGTCAAGCTCCCTTCTGCCTCTTTAGAGTATACCGAATCAGTATAGCTATCCTTCTTCTGACACAGCAACGCACTTTCAATCAGTATTGGAAAGAGGTGCTAAATAATTTATTTCTTCTTTTACTTGTTGTTTGTTGATGTAAAATATTGTCCCATTCAATAGAAAATTATTTCATTTAAAATTCTCGCCATTATGAGTTTAGGGCTAGAAACCGAGGATCATAGAAAATACGATAAGGTAGTTTCTAATAATTCATGAAATATATTAGAATATTCCCACAATTGGATTGCATGAGGGTATTTTTATTTAATGTATTGCAATGATCAAGTGTAGGGGATTTAATAAGTGTGAAAACACTTATCCTTTTACCACTTAATTATAAAAAAAACAAGACCAAAACGTGTATTTTATGTCGTAAAAGTCGGAATTATGCGTGGTTTGTGTTTTTATTGTGTTTTAGGACCAGAAGATGAAAAAGGAAGAAAACACGGGCTTTCACGGGCTTTTATCGAAGAAAAAGACAAAAGACGAAGTCAAAAGATCAAAAGTGCAAGAAGAACGGAAGTCAAAGGCCTATTCTGAAGATTTATCGAAGAAAAAGTCTAAAGACGGAAGTTTGACGAAGTCGAAGAACCAAGTCTACTACAAGAAGAAAATTAGAAGACGAGTTCACTTTTATCATTCGACTAATCCCGAGACAAAGTCGAGAAAGACGAGTTATTTAAAAAGACGAGAAGACAAAAGTAAGAAAGAAGGAAGCATCCTACCAACTCCACTCACTATAAATAGAAGACCTCATTCTCATTTTTGAGGTGTTAGCTAATTAATTTTAGTTCTCCACTTTATTTTTTCAAGCTTTTCATATTGTCTTTAAATATTGTTCTTCTTTCTTCAAGTTTATCATGTAAGATCATAATCTTCCTTTTTAATTTGCATTGAATCTTAATTTTAATTCAAAGCTTTTCATAATCTATCTTATTCTACCTTTCTTGTTTTAATCTTGAGTTTAGCGGGTAATGACTACTATTGCTTCTTAGACGGTTTCTCCGGGTATTTTGAAATTCCTATCGATCCAAAAGACCAAGAGAAAACCATATTCACTTGTCCTTATGGAACATTTGCTTACAAAAGAATGCCTTTCGGCTTATGCAATGCTCCTGGGACTTTCCAAAGGTGTATGATGGCTATATTCCATGACATGGTTGAAGAAACTATGGAAGTCTTTATGGACGATTTCTCGGTCTATGGTGATTCTTTCTCATCTTGCCTTGCCAATTTAGAACGTATGCTTAAACGGTGTGAAGACACTCGTCTCGTTCTTAATTGGGAAAATGCCATTTCATGGTAAAAGAAGGTATTTTTCTCGGTCACAAAATCTCCAAAGCCGGTACCGAAGTCGACCGTGCTAAAGTTGACGTCATTGCTAAGTTGCCTCCACCTACCACCGTCAAAGGAGTTAGAAGTTTTTTAGGTCATGCGGGATTTTATTGGCGCTTCATCTAAGATTTCTCTAAGCTAGCTCGACCAATGACTCACCTCTTAGAAAAGGATGCTCCTTTCATCTTTTCTCAAGAATGTCTTGATTCTTTTGACCTTCTTAAAGGTAAATTAAATAAGGCACCGGTCTTAGTCTCTCCAAATTGGGAGTTACCTTTCGAGCTCATGTGCGATGCTAGTGATTTCGCGGTTGGAGCAGTTCTAGGTCAACGAGTGAACAAACATTTCCAACCAATCCATTATGCTAGCAAGACAATGACAGGGCTCAATTTCATTATACCACTACCGAAAAAGAGCTTTTAGCTGTAGTGTATGCTTTTGAGAAATTCCGCCCCTATCTTGTGCTTTCCACCACCATCGTTTACACCGATCATTCCGCCTTGAAATACTTGTTGACCAAACAAGATGCTAAACCGAGACTCCTTCGTTGGGTTTTGCTCCTCTAAGAATTTAAAATCGAAATTCGTGATAAAAAGGGAGCGGAAAACCTCGCCGCGGATCATCTTAGTACACTCGAGGATCCTTATCAAGGAGAACTTTCAAATCAAGAGATTAATGAATCTTTTCCCCTTGAGGCCTTAATGTCTATTAACTCCAATCTTGACGATACCCCATGGTTTGCGGACATTGAAAACTATTTAGCGGGTGGTGTTCTTATGGAAGGGTTAACGTCCCAACAAAAGAAAAAATTCTTTAAGGATATTAAACACTATTATTGGGACGACCCTTACCTTTTCAAGAAATGTGCAGATCTTGTCATTCGTAGGTGTGTTGATGGGCCGGCAGCTTTACTAATCCTAGAAGCTTGCCACAAAGGACCCACCGGTGGTCACTTTGGTCCTAATTATACCGCGAAGAAAGTTTTCGACTCCGGATTTTATTGGCCCACCATTTATCATGACGCTCATGAAATGGTTAAGCGTTGTGATGCTTGCCAAAGACAAGGCAAGATCACACATAAAGATGAGATGCCTCAAAATTTCATCCAAGAATGTGAAATCTTTGACGTATGGGGCATCGACTTTATGGGGCCATTTCCATCATCTAAAGGGAACAAATACATCCTCGTAGCCGTTGATTACGTATCAAAATGGGTTGAAGCAAAAGCTATACCTACTAACGATGCGAGGGTGGTTGTGAACTTTTTGAAACAATTGTTTGCTAGATTCGGTGTTCCTCGTGCTATCATTAGTGATCGCGGGACTCATTTTTGCAATGATCAATTTGTACGAGTCATGGCTAAGTATGGTGTCAATCACCGTCTTTCCACCGCGTATCATCCACAAACTAATGGTCAAGCCGAGATCTCTAACCGTGGACATAAGCGAATCTTAGAGCGTACCATGGGAGAGCATCGTACCTCATGGGCCGATAAGTTAGATGATGCTTTGTGGGCTTTCCGTACCGCTTATAAGACGCCTATAGGTTGTACTCCTTATCGCCTTGTGTACGGAAAGGCTTGCCACCTCCCCATTGAGTTGGAGCATAAGGCTTATTGGGCCTTGAAATGGGCTAATTTTGATATCAACAAAGCCGGTGATCTTAAGAAAATCCAACTCAATGAGCTCAATGAACTTAGGAATGAGGCTAATGCGAATTCATTGATCTACAAGGAGAAAACCAAGCTCATTCATGATTCTAAGATTAAGAACCAAGAGTTTCACATAGGTGATCAAGTTTTACTCTTTAACTCTCGGTTGAAAATCTTTTCTAGAAATCTTAAATCTCGTTGGTCCGGCCCATTCACCGTTGCTAAAATCTTCCCTTATGGTACTCTTGAGCTTTCTCAACCAAATGGGCCAAACTTTAAGGTGAATGGCCAACGTGTTAAGTTGTACTTTGGTGAGGACATCTCTCATGAGATGATTCCATCCCTCACCACGTTTCCCTTGAATTAGTTCTGGGTCGAGTCAGGCTCGTGACTCGGTTAACAAAAACAAGTGCTTCTCGGGAGGCAACCCGATGATCTATCCTTTTTACCCGTTTTCATAATAAGTGTAGGGGAGCTACATAGGTGTTTGTTGTCTTTTTTCTTATGATGTGCAGGGATTAAAGCTTTCAAAGAGCACTTTTGATTATATTTGACGACTCGTGATCCCGTGTACCCGTCTTCCCGGTTCTATCCTAAACTTTTGTGATTCAATATTTCGTATTTTATATGTTGACATTGAAATCACTATAGTCGTCTCTTCCTTAGCAAGATTTAGACAAAGTGCACAATGTCCTAAGTGTAGGGGAGTTTACTCCCACATGCTTAAACATTGAGGGCCATGTTTATATCAAGTGTAGGGGGACTTCTATCGAAATTAAGTGGGCTTTTCCATGAATTTGTCCTCATTTTAACCGAAAAATTTAATTTTTTGACATTTTTCCAAATTTTTTGATCTATTTTGGCCTAGTAGTATTTTTTAATTATTTTCTTTTATTTTCTTGCATCGTATGTATATATCTCATTTCAAGAACAAAAAAATAATAATAAAAAGAAAAATAAATTAATAAAATGGTTTTAACAAGTTTAGATGTCTTTGATATATTAGGCCCGTCATGAATCTTTTGACTCAGCCCAAGTTTACTTATTCGAGTTTACTCTAGCTAGTATCCTTAACGTGTTTAAATCAAGTTTTGCTAGGCTTTTATATAGGGAACTTTAAAACGTGAAAGTCTTAACTCATACGGGTTAAGAACAAGAACTTTTCGCAAGTTCCTATAATGGATCCTAGAAAGTCGTTTATCAAGGGAACTTTAAAATGCGAATTATAAACTTGAAAAAGTCTAAGAAGTTGCAAGATCCTATAGATGACTTGAAAACCCAAAACTTTGATTTAATAGGCTAAGCATTCACGAGTCTCATTCCTTGAGATTTTAAATTATGGAGAACGAGAGATGATAGAGTCAATTATAAGTTTGGTATTCTTTCATGAATTTATGTGAGTTAATTATGAGCTTTTTCTCCCATCACTTGTTAATAAATATAATTGCAATAAGTAAGGTTGTACGATTTGAAAAGATACTTAGCTTCTAGCACAAGATCATTTAAAATTTTCTCAGAATTAGTTAGAGTTCATAGCCAAGGCATAACTTATTGAAGCGGGATGCGAAGATTGGCGAGTCCGAAAAGGCCCTAACAAGGCATGAGGGCTACATTTTGTTGCTAAAGATCCAAAGTGATGTGAAGAATCATTTATCAAAAATCAATATGAAGGACCAAGACACACCACAAAAAGCAAATACTCCTCTAAAGATCATGGAGAAGTCTATCCGAAAAGACCCTAGCAAGGTATGAGGATAAATAGATCCAAGTCCCAAAAGGAGGCGGATCCTTGTATATCAAAATCCCAAATAAAGATTGAATAAAAATGAAGAAGTCGTGGTCCAAGTATGAAGAATCTCTCAAAAACTTCAAGTGAAGAAATTCCTATTATGAAGAGAAGACCATTATTTCAAGAACGTGTCTCAAGATTCAAAGTATGAAGTCAATGCCAAATATCGGTCCGAGAAAGGTCTCAAATCGTGAAGCGAGTTATGCCAAGATATGAACTTTATGAGGTTTCGAGAAGCAGTTTTAAAAGATTTTGTCCTTTAGCTAACTATTGATTAAATCGTCCTACTTTATTTTCAGCCTAAATAAACTATCGAAATAAGTCAACAATGCATCCTCGTGATCATTCAAGACAATAATAAAATATAAGAGATACACCTAGGAATAAGGGAGTCTAAGTGAATAATTGAGCTACATGAGTGAGTGTTAGCTTTACTAACTTGTAATAACAATGATCTCATTTTTAAGCTTAGTATGGGGAACGTGAAACTTGAGGGTGATAAATATTCATGACAACCAAAGCCCTAATGTAAGTCTTAGATTTCCTTACTTGTTATTCCTTCTAGTATTTTGTAATTTTCTATTTTTATTTAGTTCCATTATTGTCTAGTATTTAATAAAGGCCAGGTGGGTGAATTATGATGGAAAATGTAAATCGTGCTTTGAAATTAATGCATTGCATGAGGGCATTGCAATGATCAAGTGTAGGGGATTTAATAAGTGTGAAAACACTTATCCTTTTACCACTTAATTATAATAAAAACAAGACCAAAACGTGTATTTTATGTCGCAAAAGTCGGAATTATGCGTGGTTTGTGTTTTTATTGTGTTTTAGGACCAAATATGAAAAAGGAAGAAAAAACGGGCTCTCACGGGCTTTTATCGAAGAAAAAGACAAAAGACGAAGTCAAAAGATCAAAAGTGCAAGAAGAACGGAAGTCAAAGGCCTATTCTGAAGATTTATCGAAGAAAAAGTCTAAAGACGGAAGTTTGACGAAGTCGAAGAACCAAGTCTGCTAAAATAAGAAAATTAGAAGACGAGTTCACTTTTATCATTCGACTAATCCCGAGACAAAGTCGAGAAAGACGAGTTATTTAAAAAGATGAGAAGAAAAAAGGAAGAAAGAAGGAAGCATCCTACCAACTCCACTCACTATAAATAGAAGACCTCATTCTCATTTTTGAGGTGTTAGCTAATTAATTTTAGTTCTCCACTTTATTTTTTCAAGCTTTTCATATTGTCTTTAAATATTGTTCTTCTTTCTTCAAGTTTATCATGTAAGATCATTAATCTTCCTTTTTAATTTGCATTGAATCTTAATTTTAATTCAAAGCTTTTCATAATCTATCTTATTCTACCTTTCTTGTTTTAATCTTGGGTTTGATTCGGCTCAAGTATATAATTCGTTTCATCTTGATGTTTATTTGATTAAAAAATTTATCTTGTTGTTCTTATCATTCTCATGCGATTGATGGTCTCACCTTTTTGTGCTTTTTGTGCTTTTTGCTTATTTCATGTTTGGCTTATTCTCATTTAAGTGTTTTTTTAAAAAAAAGTTTAATCTTTTTAAAGTTGATTTTATAAATTTTGCTTATTTGGTGTTTTTAAAGTTTTTCATTCGTGGCTTATTTAGTTCTTTTTAATATCGATTTAGTTAAGTTTTTGGTAAGTGCTTATTAGAAAAGTGCTTATTTTGTTTTGCTTATTTCCCTTTTACATTCCATCGTAAAGTTCTAAGGGTTTTTAAGGTTCCGATCGAGTATTATGATCGCATAAGCCTTAGGGTTTCTACTTGCGATCAAATACTGCGATCACTCGTTGCGATCTCGAGCTGCGATTGATGACTGCGATCACTCATTGCGATCGTCAGTTGCGATCGTCAGTTGTTGCGATCGTGGGCTGCGATAGGTTGTTGCGATCACAAACTGCGGTCCAACTACGATCTCGAGTCATGATCGTGTTGCGATCCAGGGTGCGATCGGTTGTTGCGATCACATAATGCGAACGGTTGTTGCGATCGGACGTTGTGATCGCTTATTGCGATCGCGTGTTGCGATCTGACCACAGTCTTGGTTTATTTTACTTAGTTGTTTTTCAAAGTTTATTTCTTTCCCGCCATTTTTATCAGGTTTAATTTTATATTGTCTTGTCCAATTTTATTTTTAAATTTACTTTTTATTAAGTCTTAAATTTGTTTAATCTCTTTATAATCGTCATTTGTCTTAATTCATTTTAGTTTAGAATAGATAATTAAAAGCTCCCCCTTTTAGTTACCAAAAACGATAAGTCCACCCTAAACCGTGATCAATTCGGATTGAATCGAGTACGAACAACACTTGACACTCTCAACACATAAAAAAGATGTCATATTTCATAATATCTCTAGAATATTCTGAAGATCTCTACGTTTCATATAAGCCTAAAGATACTTGTGTAGGCTAAAGGTACTTGGATTTACCCTAGCGGTACATGGATTGTACTAGCGGTACTTGGATTGTGCTAGCGCTACTTACCATAAACCTTTGGTTTTGTCTCATCAAATCTGAATTCCCAACAATGCATTACATCAAGAATGCTCGTCGGTAGCTAGATTCGCGTACGAGGTAAAAAAAGGCAAAGGAATTGAAGATGATGGGGTTTAACGAGTTCTAGTTTCTGACGGTTGATGTCGACGTAATGCCCGAACCAAAGGCGTCGTTTATCCGAAAGAGACAACAAGAAATAAAGGTAAATTATGCAAAGCAAGACTAATTTGTCGTATCTTTTTTTATTTGTCGCGTGTTTTTAATTTTCGTATTATTTTTCAATTTCTATTGAATTTTTAATTTCTTATTTTATTTTTATTTATGTATTTGTAATTTTTATTTTAATTCATTTGTGTGAAAAGTGAAAAGGAAAAAAATAAAATTTGTGAGAAAGGCCAAAATGGAGAGGAGAAATAAATGTCATGAGTGAGGTGGTATTTTTGTGAGTTGTTTTAATACTACATCCGTCCCAAAATTATAGTTCATCTTTTTGTTTCGGGTTGTCCTAAATTAATTGTCCACTTTTAAAATTTGGTCGGATCTTTAGATCGAGAATGCTATATTATCCTTAAAGTTATAATTAAAAACTTTAAAAAAAAGCTTTAAATTTATTTGTCAAGGGTAAAAGTATCTGTATGTAAAAAGTAAGAGTGAGAAAGCTGTAATTTTGATGATTTTCTTAAACTATGTGTTTTTTATAGGTGGACAATAATTTTGAAACGAAGAAATTATGATATAACGTTGATGTGGCACAAATAAAACTAAAATAGAGAAGATTTTCCTCTCTAGCACACCTTTTATTCTAAAACTCAACCTTGAGGTTGTAAACGAACCAACGTTCAGCGAATCGTTCGCCGATCGATCGGTAAAAAAAATTATTTTCGTTTATTTAATAAATGAACAAACACGAACAAGAGTTTTGGCCCGTCTAGTTAAATGAACGAACATGAAATTCTTCGTTCGTTTATTTTCATTCGTAAACGGTTGATTATGTCCGTTCGATTAAGTTCAATTAGTGCGCTCATTTATGCTCGATTATTTTCGTTCGATTAAGATCTAAAAAAAATAAAGAAGAAGTTAATAAGTAATATATTAAGTATTTCAAAGATCTCTACTTTTTATGTTTAAGAGTTATAATAATCCTAACCTAATCAATGGCAAACTAAGAGGCAGCTTCAAGGAGGTTGGTTTTGTGCGACAGATTGGCACGGGATGCAAACTCCCCTCGCATGGAGAGGCGGCTTTTTGTCCAATTTACCAGAGAAAGACAACATAATCTTGCTGATTCAATTCAGGTCCTCATCAAAGAGATTCAAGAGAGGATGAACCATTGTAATCTCTTGATCAATGAGCTTAGCATTCTTAGTGGTTGTATACCAGCGGTAGAAGGGACGGTGGAACTGAAGGACACTCGTGATTGCAACGAAGACATGGTTGCGAAGTTGAACGAGCTGGTGATAGCAGCCCGACGTGCTGCAACAGCAAACACCGTCTTCATGACTAAGATGCTTTCACGTCGTTGTGAATAAAGACGAGTGTTTGTTTGGCTGTTATCATATCTTTTTGTATTATTATTTCAATATCTAATGTAATACTTATGTTTGCACTACATGAAATGATATTGAAGTTAGTATGGTTTTTGTTCTTGCTAAAGGGGTGTTTGGATGTGCTTTCCATAATTCGATATCTTATTTCATTATCTAATTTTCCACAAAATTCAAAAGTCAATTAGGTATCCAATTGGGTCCAACCCATTAGATTTAGGGTATTGGCCATATAAATAAAACTGGTAGTCATAAAATCTTTAACGAATAACAAAAAAAACTTACTTTTGTTCATCAATGGCGGATTTTGGAGAGAATCTAGAAAAGGGATTCGACGCTCTTGAAATTAGGATAGAAAAACTAGAAAAGATCTTTCAAACAGCAAAGGATCGACTGCTAGTGAATAGAGGTAAACATTTCATTAATCAGTATAGGATTTTGCTAGTGAATAGAGGTAAAAATGTGTTGTTCCAAACATCCTTTTTATCAATTCATTTTTAACTCAGATCGATATCTTAATTGTAGAAGGTATAATAATTAACTCAGACTCCGACACTGAAAATGATCCAGTTAGGTCGTGTTCAACTTCCAACAATTATAAGGCTAAATCGAGGTCCAACAAGAAACATCAAAAAGCCTGCTGTTCTAGGAAAAAAGCCACCTGTAATAAAGAATTGCATCTTAGGGCTTGCGTTTGTGACGACATGGGAAAAAATTGTTAAGAAGGAATTTGGAAATTCCTTGACAATCTATTTTAAAACTAATGAAAATGTAATCGTGCATCTTTTGTTTATGTTATGATTGGGTTGTATTGACATTTTGACTTTTTTTACGTCAAACTTCTTTAAATTGATGAATTGTGGCTTATTATATAGGTTTTTTGCTTCTTTGTTACTTGTTTGAGCTTATTCTTGACTCCTCATAAGCAGAACGCCTGTGGGGGTGCCTTTGTCCAAATAAAAAACCAATAAAAAAATAAAAAAGTGAAAAGGTATAGCCTGGGTTTCGAACCACTGGCCCCTCGGTTGGGGGAGTATGTGCCTGCCAATGTGTTATACTTGTTATCTTGTTACCATTTCATAAGCAGAACGCCTGTGGGGGTGCCTTTGTCCAAATAAAAAACCAGTAAAAAAATAAAAAAGTGAAAAAGTATAGCCTGGGTTTCGAACCACTGGCCCCTTGGTTGGGAGAGTATGTGTCTGCCAATGTGTTATACTTGTTATCTTGTTACCATTTTATTCTAACATTTATTTAAACCTTCTTTTATTTCCACCGGCTTTAATAAGTCGTGGCTTATTTCAACTGTTTCTGGCTTACTTTGTTTAGCTTTTTCATTCTTTTCATTTTTCCTAGATATCATTTAACTTTTAGGATTTTTTTTATGCTAGTTTTATATTTTTCCCTTTCATAAATTATTTTTAACTCAATTTTCTTTTTCTGTTTTTTAGAAAGTCAATAAAAATAGTAATTTTGTTTTTAAAATTTTTGAAAATTATTTTTTACCATTAGAATAATATAATTGAGGTTTACAAGTTATAAAATTTTTGTTCAGACTTTTTCTTTATTATTTTTTATTTTATGTCTTGTATTAGAGTTTAAAATTAAATAATTAAAAAGTTTTCATTAATTTGCATAAATTTACCAACTAATGAACACAGTAGTTTCACTGATTTGGAACAAAAGGTCATTGTTGTGAAAATTACAAATAAATCATAAATAATATAAATAAGATTGAAAATCAGTAAAACCTTTTTTAAATTTTTTTATTTAATTATTATTTAATTTTAAAGTCTAATAAAAGACATAAAATCAAAAATAATAGAAAAGGTCTCAACAAAGATTTTATGACTTGTAAACCTCAATTATATTATTCTAATGCTAAAAAGTAGTTTTCAAAAATTTTAAAAACAAAATTACTATTTTTTATTGACTTTCTAAAGAACAGAAAAAGAAAATTGAATTAAAAATAATTTATGAAAGAGACAAATATAAAACTAGCACAAAAAAATCCTAAAAGTTAAATAATATGTAGAAAAAATGAAAAGAATGAAAAAGCTAAACAAAATAAGCCAGAAACTGTTGAAATAAGCCACGGCTTATTAAAGTTGGTGTAAATGAAAGAAGACTTAAATAGGTATTGGAATGAAATGGTAACAAGATAACAAGTATAGCACATTGGCAAGGCAAATACTCCCCCAATCGAGGGGTCGCGTGTTCGAAACTCAGGCTATACTTTTTTCACTTATTAATTTTTTTATTGGTTTTCTTTTTTGACAAAGGCACCCCACATGCGTTCTTCTTATGGGGAGTCAAGAATAACACAGTTCAGTAATTCAAAAAGCACACTAAAACCCATTTTACAGTTTCCATAACAAAAAGATCCACAAAATAAGCTCAAACAAGTAATAAATAAGCCGAAAAATGCACAGAATAACCCATAACAAAAAGATTAGAACCAAACATCATGATTTGATTTACACAAACATATTTTACAGTTCCCTTTGGATATAAGTGTTTGCGATGAGTTCCCAATATACATTAGGATTCTCTTTTGTTGGCCCAAGAAACTTGTATACTTTTATAATAAGGATCTCCATTCAGATCTCTAAACTCATAGGTTCTACTGCTTGTTTAATGATCCCAAGTATAGTCTGATTTTGTTTCATCATATTTTAGCTTTTTCATAACTTCATACTTCTTGAACATCCTAACAACATGTTCATTAAATACATCTTCTTCTGAACTATCAGAACCTTCTTTCTCAATTCCAACATTTTCATTGCTTTCTGCTCGTTGCGCCTTTTTAGGTCTGCAAACCATGTTCTTGGGGGTTGGACCAGTGTGATACTTGTTTGCAGATTTTCTCACCTTATCCATGTTCTGATTGGTGTTTGTGTGTTTGAGCCTTTCTGTGTAACTATGTGTGTGTATATGTGTGTGTTTGAATCTAATATAGCGTCGTAATGAAGAAGATGAAAAGTTTACCTTCATGAAAATAACGTCTCTGAATCAAAATATGACATAGTAATAATGACGGGGAATAAATGGGTTTAATAATGTTTTGATGACCTTTTTTGCATGCCCAAAAGGTGGGTTTAGAGGGGTATCGTAGAAGTTTCGAGTTGGAAAAGTATTTGGGGACCTTTTTTGCATATCATGAAAGGTGGGGAGATGGGGTGGAACGGGAAATGACGATTATACCCTCACGTGCCAGGCACGTGTGAGAGTTAATGGCAGAACGTTAGAAAAAGCCAAAAATTGACGACTCAGGGGCAAAAATGCAGGCGAAATGAAAGTTTAGGGGCAAAAATGCTTGTAATTTAGACTCAGGGGCATATTTGCGGGTTTCGAAAAGTTTAGGGACGTTTTTTGCATTTTACCCTTTAACTTATTAATAAACGAACATCAACATGTTCAAATCTAAGAATATGAACAAGTTCAAATCTAAATAAGCAAATATGAACAAAATTTTTTGTCCGATTACACGTTCGCGTTCGTTTATTTATTCGGCTAAACTTAAATAAACGAACATGAACATATTTCTGTTCGCGTTCGTCTAGTTCGTTTACAACCCTACTCAACCCGAAAAGCAGTACGATTCGTGACTCGTGAATGAATAACATACACCACATATTTCAATTATATTATTTCAAAAGTGCCAAAAGCCTATACAATCTTGAGATCTTCATTTGCTCGTTTTTTCAAAGAAAAATAAAAGTTACAAGCAAATAATGTTGTTAACTAATATAGAAACTTATAGATTGCGTCATACAATATGTCATTATATAAGTATATAAATACAGATACATGTGAGATTACACATTCAGAGATTAATTGTTGCACTTTTCTATGAAGAAGATGATTGATATTAGTATATGAGAAACGGGACAGCACGTGAGATACCGTAAAGCAGATTATATAAAAGTAGATCTTATTTAATATTGCTTATATCAAAATAGATATCGTTATAGTAGTGCTTATATCAAAATATATCTTGTTTGTAGATACCGTAAAGGGTTATTTTGAAGTTTATATATAGATATGCTTTTAATCATTCCAATAATACCTGAGAATTCACTCACTGCACTTATAAAGACAATGCTTTCCAAACAAAATGATCCTGTGCATATATTTATAGTCACATTTCCAACACAAGGTCATGTGAACCCACTACTAAGACTTGCTAAGATCCTTGCTTCAAAGGGTAACCTACTTGTTACCTTATCTACCAGCAAATCCATTGGAAAGAAGCTCAAGAAAGGTGGGTCAGGTTTCTCTGGTGATCCGGTCCCGGTGGGGAAATGTGGTGGAATGATACGGTTTGAGTTCTTCGATGATGGATGCTCAGAAGACAATGACGACGAACGATATGATTTTGAGAAGTATTTACCTAAGCTTGAGGCTAACGGAAAAAAAGCGGTTGTTGAAATGCTGAACAACCATGCACGAGACGGATGGCCGGTCTCGTGCCTAATAAACAATCCTTATTTGCCTTGGGTTTGTGACTTGGCAGAAGATTTTAACATCGCTTGTGCAATGATTTGGGTCCAGTCTTGTGCTTGTTTTGCATCGTATTATCATTACCAAAACTCGGTATTTCCTTTTCCAACGAAGGAACAACCCGATATCAAGGTTCAGTTGCCGAGCATGCCGTTGTTGAAGTCAGACGAGATACCGACTTTTCTACACCCGCACTCACCATATGCATTTTTGGCAAGAGCTCTTTTAGTACAGTTCAAGAAATTTTCAAAGACGTTTTGTGTATTGATGGAGACATTTGATGCACTTGAAGATGATTTGATCAAGTATATGTCTGAAATATGCCCAATCAGAGCAGTTGGTCCATTGTTTAGCAACCCAATACTAGAAACCAGCTCAAATATCTCGGGAGACTTGATAAAAGCCGACGAATGTAAGGGTTGGTTGGACTCGAAGGACCCTTCATCCGTAGTTTATATATCATTCGGAAGTCTTGCAAGCTTGAACCAAGAACAAGTGACCGAAATGGCATATGGTGTTTTAAATTCTGGAGTGTCATTTTTGTGGGTTATGAGGGAGGAAAAGACTTTCAACGGGGTGATACCCGGAAAGTTACCAGAGGGGTTCTTGGATGCAGTGGGTGAAAAGGGAAGGGTGGTGCAGTGGAGCCCACAAGCCCAGGTGTTAACACACCCGGCGGTCTGTTGTTTTGTGACTCACTGTGGGTGGAACTCAACTTTAGAGGCGTTGTCAAGCGGTGTCCCAGTAGTTGTGTTCCCAATGTTCGGGGATCAAGTGACAGATGCAAAGTACTTGGTTGATGAATGGAAGGTTGGGATTAGGATGAGTAGGGGCGAGGCTGAGAATAGAGTGATTGGGAGGAAAGAGATTGAGGAGGGCTTACGGGAGGCTACTAGCAGCATAAAGGCGGCGGAGATGAAGAATCATGCAATGAAGTGGAAGAAAGAGGCAGCGGAGGCTGTGGCAGAAGGTGGAACAACTGACCGGAATATTCAAAAGTTTGTGGACGATGTCAGGAAGATGAGCATGGTAAAATTAGGTTGAGCAGGCCACAAGAATAAGCAAGTTATTTGAATAATATGTTATTTTATGTGTTACAAAGGTTACTTTCTCACTTACATGCATTAACTATGGGATCCTGTAATAGTGTAATTTTGAGCCAGTTATCTTGACAGTGTAATATGACATAACTACATATATACAGAATTTTACATCTAAATATAATGACAAGATCCATTACAGTATATCATGACACATAATGGATTGTTGTGTAAGCCACAAGATAACTGTATCGCATAACCAACCAACAGAACCCATACAAAGATATAGTAAGATTTGCGCTGAAAAAGTAGAAATCTTACCAAAGCGATAGACAAAGAACTTCGCTTCATCCAGTATACACTAGTCACATAACCTGCATAAAAGTGCACACGGAGAATAAAAATGAGCACAATGTAATGCCATATGCTTACGTGATAAGGACATTTCACCAATGTGGTCAATTTATTTGATTTGAGAATATATAATTTCAAATCTTCTTGCAGTTTCATTGATGAAGCAGACATAAAAATAGGGTTCCAATTTTGATTAGTGGGTCAGTTTCAATTTTGTTATTATATCTAATGGGTCAAATGGGTTAAGCTAAACCTAAACCACCTACTATCTCACATTATGGCTCACACACGTCTCAACCGAGTCTTGAACCCACAACCTTTTACTGGTTGACAGGTTACTCACACCACTAGGCCAAAGGCCCTTTGGTGGTCGAGTAGTTCTAACAGATTGACAGTCATCTGAAATCTATTCAAATGTACAGAACTTATAAACATAAATATATTTAATAAAAAACGCTTTAGATGATAACTGTACTAAGACAATTTCTAAACCATATTCAACATATTACCTATTTATAAAAATCAACCAAAAAAATGGAAACCAGTCTGTGGGCCAGTAACTAGGGCATGTTTGGCGCAGAGCAGTTAGGAGCATTTCGCGTTGTGATTTTAATGCTCGTTTAGCAAACAGGAAGTAACTTTTATCTTTTTTCAGAATGCTCTACATTTAAAAGATCACTAGAGTTGTGAGGATATGAAATTACTAGCAAACCCTCAAGAATGCTTATCATTCATATAAAGAGTTTCCTATTCAAAAATATGCATATTTCTTCTATGTCATTTGAACAATATGATGACAGCTAAACCTACGTTACCATAAACACTTTAATAGAAAAATACATTTATAGAAAAACAGTTATTGCTCACGGCCACTACTACTTTGGCTAAACACACCCTGAGAGCAACCTGTTTTGACTTTTGACGCATGCTAATTAGTTTCCCGTTTTTAAGGTCAAAATTGACCCGACCCACCAGTATGCCACCCCGAAGTAAAATTCTTGAAAATGCGTACTGTCATGATAGAATATCTGTATGCTTGATTTTTGTATGCATGACCTAGAAAACGTGATCATGTTATCAAAAATGCATAAAACTTATTTATCATAGAAAGTGATCAAGTTGAAAGTCATCTGAAATGTATCGAAATGCATAAAATTCATTGGCTAATGTTATTAAGAACCATTTAAGTTATAACTGTAATAAAAAAATTCTCTAAATCATATCTACTAACATAATAATAAGTTCTAGAACCAACAAAAAACATAGAAGTCTTTGTGGGATGCAACCAGGACCAGCCCTTTTTTAGCCATACTACAAATTCTCCCATTTTTTAGCAAAAACAAACCCAACCCACCATTTTGCCAGCCGTAAATAAGATTTTCAGAGTACTTACTGTCATGATAGAATGCTTGAGTGCTTAAGAGCTGCTTGACATTTTGCATGACCTAAAAAACGTGATCATGCTGTCATACATATCTTCAAATGCTCTTGTGCTCAAGAGGAAATCAACATGACCATACTCCTCGAGAAACAGAACTTTAGGTTTTGATTTCAGTTCTTTTATGGTGTGCTGAACATCAACAACATCTCCCAAAGCATCATTTCCCCCATGAGCCATCCATATAGGCAATGATTCAGGGATCTTGCTAAGATCAAATTTTGGTGGTTTTGCTTGGCCATACGTTAGTATATTCTTGAGAGTACCATAGTCATACTTTGCAAAGGTACCTTTGCGTATCACTGCAAGTCAAAACAAATTATGTGTCAAGAACAAAAAATACTAAGTGGCTTGTTAGCTGTGACCATGTTGATGTTCTAGCCTGTTTGAGGAAGCAACTGTCATTATGACAGTAAACTAGAGAAATAAATAACTCAGCTAAATAGGGAATAATAGGTCATATGGGTGATGGGCCTACCAAGTTAACGAGTCAAAAGTCTACTAAAATGTATTTATATTACATAGAACCGTTTAAATAGCTTTTATTTACAAACTTAGTTCAATTTGTAAATTTAGGTCCATGTTTAAAGAGATTATTCATAAAAACTCTAAAAGATGAACAAAATGGGCTGTGGGTCGACCTGCTCAGTTTTGACAGTTTCTAATTTACTTGTTTCGGCAAGTCACCCCAGCCTGCCCATCTCTTTATGTATCTTGATGGTGAAGTAAATATATAACTAACTGTTCAAGTAAGAGGTAGAGAAACTGTGCAAAGAACATACTTTGAAAAAGATGTTTCAAGTTCTTTAACGATGAAGGGTGAGGTTCATATTCAAGATAGAAATCCACTCGGGAGCTGTTAAAGCAGCAGTTTTCACCTGCAATACGAGTCAAAACAGTAACGTTAGTGCGAAGCATGCTAATATGAACATGTGCTCGTAAACATAGTGTTTAGAGAATAACCTGTGATGGATGCCAACATATTGCTGCAATCTAAACGCCCACCATCACAACCCAACTCAATGATGTCGATGAGAATATCACTGAAAACAGTGTAGAGAACATCAGATCATAATATTCACAGAAGGTAATCATGAAATCTTGGAAGGCAGGGAACCTCTTCAAATTTAATTGATGTATTCCAAGTAATGATAGTGCCTGTAAATACAATGGTTACGAATGAGACTTCCAAAAGCCAAATCAACGTAAAACTTGAATAACATAAGAAAACGGAACCTCTTCGAGATGCAGATTAACAAGATTAAGAACAAACTTAGATGTGATGTGATCCAAGTATGATATAGGAGAAAGAAGAGCAGCAGCCTCGACCATGTTCACTATATCTGGTTGAGTAAAAGCAGCCAAGGACATTATTGTTCCCTGAAAAATGATGATTTATATTTAAATGCGGGGCACTATCAGCAGAGGTTTCATAGGAAAAATAATGGAAATTGAGAGTGAAACCTGTGAGTGTCCTACAACAAAAACTTTAGAGCTAGTTTCGGAATTTATATAAGTGAGCATTGCCTTAAGATCATAGAGAGCCATATCTTCCCAGCTCCAATCCCAAAATTCCTAAATTCAATGTAAATAATCAGTTGGGGTGTTAAAATGGGTCTACAAATATCCCTTCTTTTTTTTGTAATTAGTGAACGAGATATACGAGCGCAAAAAAATTATAGAAAGCAACAAAAATATATAATACGTATATTTACCTTGTCTCCGTCGGATAAAGATGAGTGTCCGTGGCTCCACTTCGTTCCACGCACGTTTCCAACCCAAACGTCAAAACCACGGTCCGCTAGAACAAAACCCAATGACTCGTTTGGGGAGTCCATAAACCAAGCATCGCCACCCTAATTAGGTAAAAACTATTCAGTTTTGACCCACCTATTATAACTTGGTCGTGGAATGATTTTTTTTCTTGCTCCATAAAACAGTTACAAATGATTCAGAATATCAGTAGATGTTTCTGATTATTTACACCTTTGACTGGTCTACAGTCTACTTTCCAATCAATCGTAACTTGATCGGGCAATGCAATTAACACAGTTATGATTTGATGTCCGAATGCTAGTATGACAAGAGTAATAAACTAGAAATAGTAGGTAAAGTCACCATAAAGAGTCCATGTAGAAGCAAAACAGGAGGTCCACTTTGTACTCCCAAATTAATGGTGCTTGATGACACACGCTGAATACCAAGCAAGAACCCGTCCTTTGTTTGAGTCTGCAATTATATATAAGGAACATGTTGGTTAATAAACACAAAAATCGTTCGGAACATTATTTAGTCATAAGCATATTAATCTAAAACTATTTTGCTTGGACCTCATATTCATATCATGATTTTAAAATTCTTGCTTACAACTAGACAGAAAATTATTCTTTCTACACATACAGAAGTACACACAATATCAGACATCTACAGTTCCAACTAACACTTAACTTTATGAGTTAATGTAACTGAGGATTAAGGTGTGTTTATTGTTGATCACTATATGACACTTTGTACATTGTGGGATGAGATGAATGGTCCTTGATAATTTTCCTCCCTTCCGAATTCAAGTTGCTGGGCTGCAAGCCTGCAAGCGCCTCTGGTATGGTCCGATCTCATAATCTTGATAAAAACAACTTCCAGAATTGGAAAATGTTTACTCTCCTATTATTCAAAAGGAAAATAGAAAACCAGTGCTTCATCTCTCGAGGTCAAGCCTATCGCTAATGTGGAAATCCAAACATCTACGTATCATCACGGTTCAACTTGAGACATGAGCTGCCCTGATGTGACAGTTGTCACAGATTGGAGAATGGAAAGAATATTGTTATGGGTGCTACAAAATCCACCTGAATGGTAAAGGAAATCGCTCGCCTACCCCAAACCCTACACCCTAACCAGTGACATAAACACTCAATTGATAGAGATAGTCATCGCACATGCCATTTACAAAGTGAACATCATCAAGTGACTAATCAGGCCCAAGCAGACCATGCTAAAGAAGGCCTAACTTGTCTAAGTTGTCAGAAAATTAAGCAATCAGATCTAAGGTAATGTTTTTTTTTTTGGTATACCTGGGTTTCCGACTCGACATTGCGAGCCGACTAATCCCAGGGCGACTATCCTTTTTGGATAGCCCGGAGTCGTCGCAGGTGAACCTCCGTGGCCACTCCCAAATGTACACACCTAGTGAGGTTTGAACCCTTGACCTCGTGTAATGTTAATAGTGTGAATTTACGAACAAGCACCAAAGTTACAAGTGGGAACTGGATGCACGGGCTTGACACGACATCCGAAAGATAAGGTAGTCGATAAAGTAAATTCTTATTGGATAAAAAAAATCCAATGCATGCATTTACCAATTACCATGTCAGTTTGGAAATAGTTTAGGTCAATCAAGCAAGTAATGTTACATTGGGTCCCAGGTCTAACATTTAACAACTGAATCAGAAGGAAGTAGGAACAATCCAGAGCTAGTTTAATGAGAAACACCCTTCACATTGCAGCAAACTCCATATTTGCAAACTCGTGCACAATAACTTGATGGATATAAAGATACATCATAAGTCCTATATATACCTAGACATGCATCCGTTATGACACCTACCTCAATTTCCTTGCCATGTTTCACACAAGCTGTCATGCATCCTATGCAATAAACCAAAAATCTAAAAAATCGTTGCAAAACCTTGAAAGTAGATTCTGTTCCTATCATGTGTTTTGATCATATTTGCTAAAAAAAATTAAGATAAGTTATTGGGTCATAACCCGGTTTTGTAGTGTCTGCGTCATCACCAATTGGTTATTACCAAATGTGATCCAGCCTTCTGAAAGTAAACAAGTGTGACCAAAAATATAGACAGTCCGTTTGCTTAAGCGTCATATCATTAATTTCAACAAAATAGCATAACTAAGCAAATAGCGATCAAAATAATCCAATATTTCCAGATGAAGAGAGAATTGATGTGGTAAACGAAATCTCAAACAACTATGTCATCCGTTACCAACAAGGCAACAACACTTGCTCTCATATCACGGGTTAGAAGTTGTATATCCTCCAACAGAGAGAAACATAGGACAACTAAGAAAAAGGAATTAGAAGTAGAGCTAAGCAAAACACACGAAAATAATGAATAAATATACTCACAGAAATACAAAGAATATATGTGGTTCAGTAACGATCAGCATACATCCATGGACTATATGGCTGTTTCAAAGTCTACGACCATGGTGAATGCTCACTAGAAAACTAAGAACCATAAACCATACCTACAATAGGAAAGGGTAAACATATGAGGTTTATGTAGGTCACTCGAGGGGGCGGCTCTTTGGACCTTGATGTACATGGCCTAAGATGCGAAACCGCATGACCATTTCCGAACCCTTTCCAATGCCACCCCCGAGATTTTACCTAGTTAGGTTTGACCATTAAGGGTGTGTTTAGTTTGTGAAAAACATCCCATTTATTCAGTAGATTTTTCATAGAAAAATGGAATAACTGAAACCCCCATTTAGTCACATTTTTTTCCCAACAAATTTCAAAAAAAGTGAAATTCTCACTTTCCAAATTTTTATCTCTGACAAAAAATAAAGACGAGATTTTCGAATCCACCATTAAGTATCTCATTCTAACCCTAATCACCACCATTGGTAACATCTCCACTTTCCATCCTCGCCGCCGCCCACCGTCGAGGTAATCTTTTTAATAAGGAAAAATATAGCTCCATCCAAACGGGTCTTGGAGATAGTTCTACAATACGAAAGGACCCGTATATAAAATCTCAAATAAAAACATGCCCTGCCTTTTCCCTTTGGAATTTCATTTCGGACCGTTGTCCCAAATCATCCATAGCATATATATTCTAGTAGCTGTGAGTGTAACTAATTCAGGTATTTCGGTTATGTCAAATTCTCTAGTAAGCCGAATTGAATTAAAAAAAGTTTAAAAAGTCGTATCACACTAACCGTATGTTCTAGACAAGCATAGCCACAAGGTTGGATAAGATTAAGACACAAACCACCATCATAAGACTGACTATGTTCAATGATCTTGTCTACTGTTGTTAAACACTCAACAAAACACATACAACACATCAATAAAGTCAACGATAGTAGAATTGATGTGGCCATTATGAATCACTGTGTCATTTGGGTTTATATTGTTATGGTTTTTTTGAGGTTCATCTTCTGGTTTTGGAAGTTTGGAAGTCTTGTTGTTGTTGTGATAGTTTGACTTTTTTTTATGAATGTGATTTGAGTACGTAACTACATTTAACTACCGTATTTAATTCCACCAGAATCGCCGGATAAGAATGGTCCGTTACAAAAATAGATTAAATTAAACTGGGTTTATATTTTAAAAATTCAGTTAGATTCATTAATTTTAAAGTGATCAGGATCAATTTAGCTGATACGACCCTTTTGGATCGGATAGTATCGAGATAGGACATCATTTCAAGCGTGATGCTAATAGAGATTACATTCATAACATTAAAAGACCTTAAATACTAGTTTAGAAGATAAACATAAAAGATAAAAGATACCAAACAGATAAACATAAAACATAAACATGTATCTTAAATAAATAAAAGATATATTGGTTGTATCATTCCTCACTCCTTCGAATTCACCTTGCCCTCAAGGTGATATCTTGAAAAGCTCGTGATTCCGGGATCCCATAATCTTCTTTGAATCGTAACGCACTCTAGTCTTGTACTTCGGCAATTCTCCACCCGTATAGTTCTCCAGCCTAGATACAAATGTAGTACTCCCACATACATTGTTCTCCAACTCAGTTTGTTCTCCACCCAAGTTTGTTCTCCATTGTCCATGGGTTTGTGAAAATCAACATCATTAACAACCTCGTTAACATATGATTCTGTCTTTGACTCATCAAACACACTAAACCCTTATGTCCCATTCTCATCGTCATCATTCACATTATGATTTTTCATAACTTCTTGATGACAAACAATGTTAACAGATTCTTCCTCCTTAATGGCGTGTACATTCTCTTCAATTGCCTTAAAACGAGCTTCAATCAGACGAGCACGAAAAAATGTTTCTCCTAAAGTTGCAGGATTCGACCTCAATAGTTCTGAGAGTTCTAGGTTCGTGAACCGTATTTCTGCTGCCCGGGCTAATGAAAATGCTTCGCCTAAACTTGTGGGCTTTGACCTCAAGAGTAAACATTATAGAGATGGTTTAAGTCCAGTGATATAATAACATGTAAGTAAAGATTCAGAAATTCATGTCACTCGACTTGCAAGTATCACAAACTCACTCTCGTATTCGATCACCGTACCCATTTGCAATAGCTTAGATAATGCATCCCGATCACTAGTGCTAGATGCCATGAAAAATAAATCGGAAGAAAAAAAATTTTAAATATATAAACTTTTTTTTTACTGGTGAACAGTACCGTGAATAGTAACTGGATGAACAGTGCAACTGATGAACAGTCGGATGAACAGTAGACGCTGTGAACAGTAGCCTCGGATGAACAGTGTTTCTGATGAACTTTTTTTTTTTTAAACCTTGATCAAAATCCCTCAACGAATTGAGGGCTCTCAATGAAAGCACCAATTGATACGACCCTCTCGGATAGTATCGGTATAGGGCACCCCTTCAAGCGTGATGCTAGCTCCTTAAGAAATAGAGATGAGAAGACCAGACATTTTGTTTAACTTTAACTTTGATTGAATGATTACATTCATAACATTGAAAGACCTTAAATACTAGTTTAGAAGATAAACATAAAAGATAAAAGATACCAAACAGATAAACATAAAACATAAACATATATCCTAAATAAATAAAAGATATCTTGGTTGTATCATCAGCTTTAGAGATTTAGCGGGTGTTTGGGATTGCGTCTGCAATTAGATTATTTATTTATTCAATTTTGCGAAATGGAGATAAGTTAAACTAAGTGTTTGAATAATAAATGGAGTAAAGTGATTATTTGTGTTTTGAAGTTCCAAAATGGAATTTTTGAAAAAGTAAGGTGTTGTTTGTTTATTAAGAGGCTCTGAATCTCAATCTGATCCGTACATCTGAATTCGATACGTAAATATCTAAAATCTGAATACAATTTAACTGTTTGTTTTTTTCTTTTTTTAACGTCTGACTGTTCAGTGTTACTACAATAGTAGTTTGTATTGACGACGACAACACTATTACGAACTAAGATAACTCTAAATGAAATAACATACGGAGTATCATATATGCAATCCATTACATACCTTTATATGAATATATGACCCATTATTTACCTTATTCATTGCTGGCGCAACAAAGAGAAAGAATGGTGACCTGGCATTGTTTATAAACCATACGATCATTACTAGAAGTAATCAGAGCCAAATAAATTCATCCCAACTATTCGGTGGTTTTGATGTGACTTTTTCTTTCTTTAATATCCCACGTTTTATTAAGGACGTATGAAGATAAATATGAAGTTTTTTTTAAATCAATGAATACAAGTCTGATAATCTTATCTACTTTAACTAATTTCCATAAAATGTGCAATTTAAACTAGAATCTGACTCACTATATAAATGGAAGTCGAAACTTGGCTTATCAAACCCTGCGAAGGAGTTTGGAGCAACTATTATTTACAACAAGTGTCATGCATTGAATAATCACATAATCCTTTTAGCTACTTATAACATACACCCATTTTCAATACATGTTTGTTCGTATAATATAATTATAGTTGATAAAAGACATTAATTTCTATGTGTTTCTATATATGTAGTGGGTGTTTTGGGCATGACCATTCATTGGGGCAACAATGTACCATATAATCGCCATCGGTCGATCATGTCCGTACCATTCAAGAACAAATGAAAAGGTAACTAAAACGACTCTTTTAGTTTCAAGTTGTATATGTGTAGGTGGTAACGGTTTTCTTTGTTTTAGGTGGACATTATGCAATATGACTCAACTCAATAAGGGCTTAATCGCGCATGAACTTGATCATCATGGTAACAATGCCGATGTATATTTTTATTTAGATTTTATTTTTTATTTACATGCGATTGGATCATATTTTATGACTTTTTTATATTTTTTGTGGAATTGTCGTTAATTACACGTATACGCATCAAACATATTGTCAGGCATTTCTTCAGAAGTTAAGTTTAACATCAAAGTCAAATTTGGAGGACAAGTCAATTTACGTTGTTAGTTGAAACTTGAAACTATGAAACATGTGACGGAGCTAGGGTAGTACCTTCGTGTGGGCCGAAAAAAGACACATATTAATAAGCAGTGTAGTCTAATAAAGTCAAGAGGAATGATAAAGCACTCCAAGTCCATGTAAATATGATCAAATTGTACTACTTGAACCAAAATACAAGTATGATTTTGCAAAATGCTAGGGTGGGTTTTGGCCAACCCAGCCTGTAAAACCCGTATTTAAAGGTTACGAATATTAAATACGCAGTCTCGACTTATTATAACTATATATATAATTAGTCAGGAAAATATTTATTACGAATGTATTATTATACAGAAAAGATTTTTACGTTTAAGAGAAATTAAAACGCGAAGAAATTAAAACGCGAGAATTAAATACGATTGTTCGTGAATTAAATATAAATGTCGAGAGTTAAAAAAGAAAAAGAAAAAAATATATATAATAGGGGCCGGTTTGGTTTATAAAAAAGGAAAGAAAGAAATTTAGGCCTAAGCCCATGCTATCAAAAATAAACGGGGACCTTAACCCTTTAGATAAGCAGACGCAAAAAAAAAGGCTTCTAGGGTTTTGGTGGTCGCCGGTGTATACAAAAAAAAGGGTGTTGCGGTTTGTTTTTCTTCCTTCGTGTGTATCACCATCCTTGTTAATTTTCAAACGGTATGTACCCTTGTCCCTATTCTATTTGATCCGTTGGGGGTCTATGGTTATCACCAGCCGAGACTTTTGAATCTCGGTGGTCCCCTTTTCTGACCAGCCACGCAACAACAGCAGCAATATGTAACACCCGAGAATTTTTCATACTTTAAATAATAATAAATTATATTTCAAATTCATTTTGAGCGATACCAAACTTATTGGGTTTGAAAACGGGTCATATTTTGCAAAATTTGAAGAAAAAAAACGCACATTCTGCGTATTGACACAGTTAATAATTAAATTTATATTTTCACGAGATATTTAATAAAAAGATTTATTAAATTATTTAATATTTTATTTCATTAACGTTTCATTAACGTTTATTTTAAAACGAGAACATTTAAGTGAAGTTTATTTTTTTTCGTTAAAAATAAGCTTGTTTGAGAAACTTGAAAGATAATTAACATTTAAACGAAATTACAAGCGATATATAAATTCTTGTCATATAAATAACCTACTTTAGTGGAAAAAATGTTTTAAGCGCAATGGCGAAAACTTCGTGTTTTGATTTATCCGTTAACTATTATAAACGAGACTCGAACCATTAATTGACGAAGATTATATCAATAATTACAATTTGAACCCTAAACTATTTCCAACCTAACACTTTGTTTTAATATAAATAGAAATTTATATTCTTTTTCTCATTTTCATAAAAACAAAAACACACACTCAAACCCTAGCAACTTATATACTCTCTCCCCCATCTTTTTCTTTTACCGGCGCCGTCATCCGGCCACCACCCGCCGGTGACAGTCGCTGTACACCATCACAACCATCTACCTCCATCACCGTGACCAAGAGCCACCACCCCTATCACGGCTGCTGCTCCAGCCACAAACCGCCACCATCGCACCATTTACAAACCAGACCCGCCGCCGCCATTTTACACCGCTCTCTGTCCACCACCACCTCCGACTGCTATCATCTAGCCGCCACATCATCAACCACCAACCGACACAGCCTCCACCCTCATCATCTCGATCCACCACCACTTTTGAATCACCACCAGCCACCATGGTTTCCAGCCTACACCATATCCGTTGTCACCACCATCTATCACCAGCCAATGGTGTTTGTGTATTTGCTTATATCGAAACCACCAGCCCGTGTGGTCATCGTGGGTGTTGATTCGATTAAAACAACCTCAAGGGTGTTTGTTTGTAGTTATTACCAAAAACCACCACACCCGTGGTGGGTTTTACTACATCAGTCGTCGAGTTTTGTTGCGTTAACAGTTGGGGTGTTTGTTTCTACTTATAATCACCACTAGGCTGCGTTCGGATTGGCTTAAGGGTGCATTTGGGCGCATGCAGAAATGACACAACAGAAGAATGCCAACTGGTCCAACAGCCGGTGCATTTTGGTCCAGCAGTCGATGCTTTTTTGTCCAGCAGAAAGGCGCGTTTCGGCCCAGCAGAATGGTGCATTTTGGTGGTTTGGATTCAACCACCAGCGGGAGTGCTTTCGTCTATAGCAGAAGCACCAGCCGGTGCGTTTTGGTATTCACATAACACCACAATAGGGGTGTTTAACTCAGGCAGAAAACAAAGGCGAAGGTTGTGTATGGTTCGGCAGAAACACCACAACAGGTTGTTTGGTTTGCTGTGTAACCAGCAAAGGTGCGTTGGGTTCGCTGTTTACGAACAACAGGGAGTGTTTGGAGTCGATGTTTATCAGCAGCAGGAGTGCGTTTGGTGCAGCAGAAACTCCACAGGGTGCGTTTGGTGCAGCAGAAATGTCACCAGGGGGTGTTTGTGGCTGCTGACAGTTTATAAGAGGGCGTTTGGGTTTGCAAAAAGTTATAAAGGGGCGTTTGGTTTGCTGATTATTAGATTCGGATGCGTTTAGACGCGGGATTGCAAGGGTTAGAGTACCGGGCGCGATTACGAACCATGGTTGGTTGTGGTTTTAGAAATCGGCTAATAACTTATATAATTTTATTAATTATAAAAGCGGATTAGATGGTGGTATGTATATGGTTAAATGAAAACGTTGAATGCTATTGATATCATGAGAACTATAAAAATAATTATACTCTTAAATACGTGTTTAAATAGCTCACATCGGGCGTGTGGCTTTTCGATTTACAACACATAGGTTGTGTTCGGTTGTTACTTAATTATAGTGATTTATTTAGTAATTTGATATATGTTAAAACGTGATTTGAGTAACATAGATTGTTTAGGAAAAATGAAAAACATTGAGAATTGGTTAATATGGAAAACTTTGTATAAACGAATAGGTCATGTCGAAATTTCTATAAAATCTTATACTTTATATTTTGTTCGATACAAACTACCATTATATTTGTAAACCGGTAAAATAAATAAATATTATATTTGTAAACCGATAAGTTATACTTTTTACCTAAGTGTGTCGAACTATGTTGTTTAATTATTTTTATCACGATCTTCGTTGAATACAAACTAAATATATACTTTGATTTATTTTGTAAGATTGTTAGCTATATTATTTATACTACATTATAAAAGCCTCATCCCAATTGTTGAAAAAAAATTGAAAATTCAACAATTTCTTATATACAATTGTTATGACCCGTGAATTCAAAAGCTGTAAACTGTTATGTCATATAACAAAATGTTTCCTATATGCAGAAAGTATTGAAAGGGCATTCCTCTATAAATAAAATGTGTCCTATTTGCAGAAACTTTGAAAACATTCACACACACACTTCTTGCTCAAAATTATACAGAAGAATACTTTCTTCAAGATTGGAATGTATATATCATGTAATTTCAACTTCAAGTATACACGGCAATGCACATTTATAATCAAAGAAAGTATTAAACACAAATATACAGTTTCTTTCTATTCACCAAACTTGTGTTATACTCATCTTGTTCAAGACTACATGTATATAAGAAGTACATGTAATACGTATTCATTCGTTAACAAAACCCAAAAACAAAACTGCAACAGAAGGTAATTTTTTTGATGCTTTACCTCTTGCTTGTGATTAATCTTCATAATTTGTTTTTTTTTTCTTTATTACTATAATCTATAATAAACAATTCATGGCTTTATTTGATTTCAAATTAACAATTTTAGATCTCTTGGATTGTTATCATATCTAGAACATATATTGTCTGATTTCCTCCACGCCAATCATGTAAGTATGTATATGTTCTTCTTGATTAATATGCAGATGTCACTTTTTTAACTTTAAGCAATGATTGAGAAAAGCGAAGTTAAATGAATGCATATTCAAAAAAAAATTGTTAGTTTTATATGATTTCGGTTTTAGGTAATTAATTAGTTCGATTTAGGTGTTATGTTGTTTGAAAACCAAATGATACACCCATAAACCAACGACAGTTGTATTTCCATCTGAAAACCAAAGTTCTCATAATTAGCTGCAGCAGTGTATATGTTTATTCTATAAAATAGTTACTGTATAAATTTCTATCCATTCAGTTGTCAAGTTTAACTTATTTGTTTTGCTTTTTATATAGCTTTATATTTTTGGTTATTGAATGGTGATAAGGTTTGATTGAATACGTAGGCAAGCTGATTATCATATCAAATAATTTCCCACCTTTGCCAAAGTTGGAATTCATAATTACAATGGAAGTAAGTAGCTAGATGCTCTTGTCGTCTCTTACTTTTATTACTGTATCTGTTTTATCACTACAAGAATCGCCTTGTTTAGGGTCGAAATTTTCGACCCTAAACCTCAAAGAATTTCGACCCTAAACTTTAGGGTCGAAATATTCGTTCCTAACTAGGCGACCCAAAACTTTCGACCCTAAAATCGTGGACCCCACCACCTTTTTGACCAGCCATTTTGTGTTGAAAAGTTGTGCCCCCACAATGTATTTAGGGTCGAAATTTTCGACCATAAATATCCACCGACCCTAAATACCAATTTTGTTGTAGATATGTTTATACTATATCTGTGTTGTTGTTAATGATGCATTTTTAGGGGTAGATGCACCAATATTGTTAAGAAAGTTAGATATTTAACGTGTCTCTTGTGGTCCGTTTGTTGTTCATAACATCATATGTAGTCTCTAAATTAGTGATGTATGCCCAGTGAGGCTTACTATCTTTTGTTGGATAGTGTCATTTTTGTGCACAGATTTTAACTTTGGTACTATCTACAATGTATCATTCAATGGCGGGATTACGTGTGTAAAACACGATCAACACCGACCATCTCATTTACTCTTCTTGAACTAGCGGATACATTTACTAACATCGTTTCTTTTTTATGATCGAACATTGTTGATCCAAAATAATATACTATTAATTGATTTCTACTTTTAACACGAGTACATGAAATCTCAAATACTTACTCAGTATTAATAACTGCTTCCGTTGCTTTTTTTAGGGTATTATTTTTGTGTGGTGATTCACAATATTTTTATGACTCTTTTCAGGCTCAGTGGGGAGCACAATTTGAACATTGAATATTTTATTTACGTTGTAGTAAATGAGTGGAAACCAAGACTTCTGAGAAATTAATCAATTATTTGTATTATAACGGTTTTTGAAATTTATATATTGTGAATTCATTTAAGATTAAGTTGACAAAAAGTAATTATGTGTTATGATCCTTGATTTGCAGCTAAAATAATGAGTCACAAATTTTTAGAAATGTAAAATCATACAACAATGTGTAGTTTTTTGTTTCCTAGAAAATATGACGTTTATTCTTGCTCAATTCATATTCGCATTTCAAATCAAATATCAAAACTTAAAACACTTTTGCTTAATAAAATTCTTGGAATTCACAAAGTAGCTTACCTACCCCACAAGTAACGTGCGTTGTTAGGTTTATCTTGTTATTTATGTAATGTTTGACGTTCCACTTTACTAAATGTTCTTATATGGTGTTTGATAAAGTGTAAAAATCCATCACATGTTACAAGTATTTGTAATTTCATTCTAACATTTTCATTTTAGAAAGGCATACTAGAAAATCGTATATCGTTACTTATTCCGCGCTAGGTTTTTTGTCGCTATGCGCGGGTACTCGTCTAGTATAATTCAAAATATGAATTATATTGGATATACGTAATGTGTACGTAATACATTAAATACTTGGTATGTGTTATTCATTATATTTGACCAACCACAAAATTATTATGACTTGGAACTTAAATGTTTTATCAACGGGTCACGTAGATGTACATATCCATCGAGAACTCAACTATAATTTTTTTAAGATTAGCTGATTTGTTAAACCACAACACCATGACCGAGCCGTTTCGATTTACGTTTGTGCGAAGCGTGTTATTAGCATCACTATCGTTTGCGCTACTACGTCGAGGTGAGTTCATACCCCCTCTTTTTATTTTTGGAATCGCTTAAATGTTCTAGTCTCTTTTGGGGGAGATGCATGCTTGTCGATGTCAAATACGTGTTTATACGTTTGATGATTGTTTGTGATACATACGTGGTTATACTTCTCAAGTATTGTTTGCGATGCTTATGTGTTTATACCTATGAAGAATTGTTTATGCTACATATTGTGAATATGTGAGTGAGTCATTTATTCTCTTAATCTGCGTTACGTGCTTAATCTATTTGGGGAGAGATAATACTTTTTTATTTGCTTATGGATGCAACTGTGCTTGTATAAGAATACTTCGCTGAGATATTGTTTATCTATGAGATAATGCTTTGTCACTTGCTTGGACGCAAAGTGTGCTCTCGTTGTATACTTCGTTGAAGTTGGTTTATGGATATGCCTAAGTAGCTTTAACCCACGTTCTTCTTAGTCCCCTTCATGAACCGTTAATCACTTCTGGATAGCCGGTAAAGTGAACCTGATGTTATGGATAGATCTATTGAGGTTTTGGCAACCTCCGTCCGGGGATTTATAGATCGCCACTGCCAAACAGACGTATACCATTTGATGTTGTGCTAGGTGGTCTTGGGTTAGACACCTACTGGGGCAACTTGTATTTCATGCCCGCGATGTTTCGGCGTACTTACCATAGTTCGGCTTCATGAGCTTAGTGTTATCATAAACACTGTGTTGTACCCAATATGCTTGACGTCATATCTCCCATGATGGTCTTGCATATCTTATCTATGTTTTTGCGGTCCATTGCTTGCTATGATTCTGAACTTGAATTGCTATTGTGATCCATCTTGCTATGATCTTGTATTTGATCTTGACTGTGAATCTTGCTATGATCTTGTATTTGATCTTGACTGTGAATCTTGCTACGATCTTGTATTGATCTAGAATTGAATCTTGCTATGATCACGTATCGATCCTGGAATTTGAATCTTGCTATGATCTTGATATGCTTCTTATATGTAATCTTGATATGAATCTTGCATGTGATGTTGTTATGAATCTTGAATATGAACTGAATTATTTTGTGTTGGCTGTAATGCTTTTGGATAAATGTTTATTAATGACTGAACCTTGTGGCAAGCGTTGCTTTTGTTGCGAACTCTAGATTTTTTTAAACGCTTTTACGATACTACTTTTGGTAGTAGACTTTATAAACTTTTGAAGCGTCATAAATATTTTAATAAAATTTATGAACTTACCAACTTTATGTTGACCGTTTTAAGCATGTATTCTCAGGTACTTTATTTTATGATTATTTGGAGTCTGCGTTGTGATATTTGGCATAGAAGTCGTTTTCTCAGATCAAGACTCGGATAACCATGACGTAACAGGCCTCAAAACTAGTGTGCTTCCGCTGGGCCTATTTGGGGGTGTTTCAGATTGGTATCAGAGCCTTGGTTATAGAGAACTAGGTGTTATTGCATAGGCCTAGACTATAACCGATGCTCTAGAGTGTTTTATCATGTTATCATGCTCTTTCCGATGTTATATGAACGTGTGCTTTATATATTACGATTTCCTTATCTGCTGTTGCATGATTGGTTGTTTTATCAGTTTATGATTGCTTTATATGCTGAGTGTTCCTTTTATCTATTTGGTAATTGTTATAATATATCATTATATTATATATGATCTCCTTGTTTGATACGTATTCTTGTGCACGTTACCGCGAGTCAATATTTGTTTTCTTCCGATTATAATTTTGGACGTCTACTTTCTAGACACGACTTATTGACGACTCATACGCTTTGCTTTTGGTAATTTAATGTGATATCATTTGGATGGTTTGCCTGTCTGAATGGTGCCGGTGGGACTCCAATCAAGTTAATTATGATTTCATATTTAGATGGTATGGGACATCTAAATGGGAAATCATAAACCACCGAACCAGAAGCTTATTTATATTTTCGTATTGAGATGGTATGGGACGTCTGAATACGAAAGTCATAAATAAACTGGTTGTAAACTCTCTTGGTAATATCTATTTTCTTAGATATTTTATATATTTTGATGATAAGCCTTGGCGGGAATATTTAAGTAGGATGACCTTTGAAATCTTTATTCAAACGATATGGGACGCCTTTTCCTTTGAATAAAGAAATCATAGGTCACCGAACCATGAGGTTATAAATTTTTATTTACATGGATTAGGACGTTTCTCGATGTAAATAACGATTTATAAACAAGTGGGCTTAAGTGCATTCGACGTGACTCATTATTTATATTATTTTATTATTGTAGTTATGTAGCGTACTCCTTTTGCCTCACGGTTTATCCGTATGATTTGATCGTTATTTTCTCTCTTTACTGTTACTATTATTGCGTTTTGGCGAATGATTCTCAAACTTTAATTGACTCGTGAATTGTTGCGCGGATTTTTTTTGCGAATGAATATCGACCGACGTGAGCTTAACCAACTAACTATAGTTAACCCTATATCGACTTTTCAGAGTTGAGGACTTGCTATATTATTCTCTTATAATTGTCATTTAATTGTTCTATGAACTGTTACCGCTTTGTCAAATTGACTGTCAAACCTTTCAGATACATTCCAGCTTTACCTATTCCTTTTAGACATTCTTGACACTTCTCAGTCTAGTCACAACGATCGAGTTTCGAGGACGAAACTCAAAATGGCACGTGGATGATGTAACACCCGATAATTTTTCATACTTTAAATAATAATAAGTTATATTTCAAAATTCATTTTGAGCGATACCAAACTTATTGGGTTTGAAAACAGGTCATATTTGCAAAATTTGAAGAAAAAAACGCACAGTCTGCGTATCGACACAGTTAATAATTAAATTTATATTTTCACGAGATATTTAATAAAAAGATTTATTAAATTATTTAATATTTTATTTCATTAACATTTACTAAAAACGAGAACATTTAAGTGAAGTTGTTTTTTTTCGTTAAAAATAAGCTTGTTTGAGAAACCTGAAAGATAATTAACATTTAAACGAAATTACAAGCGATATATAAATTCTTGTCATATAAATAACCTACTTTAGTGGAAAAAAATGTTTTAAGCGCAATGGCGAAAACTTCGTGTTTTGATTTATCTGTTAACTATTATAAACGAGACTCGAACCATTAATTGACGAAGATTATATCAATAATTCCAATTTGAACCCTAAACTATTTCCAACCTAACACTTTGTTTTAATATAAATAGAAATTTATATTCATTTTATCATTTTCATAAAAACAAAAACACACACTCAAACCCTAGCAACTTATATACTCTCTCCCCCATCTTTTTCTTTTTCTGGCACCGTCATCTGGCCACCACCCGCCGATGACAGTCGCTGTACACCATCACAACCATCTACCTCCATCATCCTGACCAAGAGCCACCACCCCTATCATGGCTGCTGCTCCAGCCACGAACCGCCACCATCGCACCATTTACAAACCAGACCCGCCACTACCATTTTACACCGCTCTCTGTCCACCACCACCTCCGACTGCCATTGATAGGTGTGTAAAAACCCATCCTTTTTACCACTTAATTACAATAATAACCGAGCCAAAACGTGTATTTTATGTCTTTTATGTCGGAATTATGCGTGGTTTGTGTTTTTGTTGTGATTTAGGACGAAATTGTGAAAAGTGGAGAAAACACGGGCATTTACGGGCTTTTATTGAAGAAAAAGATGAAAGATGAAGTCGGGAAGTCAAGAGTGCAAAAAGAACGGAAGTCCAAGACCAATTCTGAAGATTTATCGAAGAAAAAGTCGAAAGACGGAAGTTTACCAAAAGTCGAAGAACTCGAGTCTTAATTATTGAAGAATTAAAAGACGAGTTTAAAGAAATCCCGAGCCATAAGTCATTAAAATCCAAGATTAACAAAAGATTAAGAAGGGAAGGACTTAATGGTGCAATTAAGAAGAAATGAAGGAGGGGAGGAAGCTTCCTAATCCTCCCCTATATATAGTCATTAGCATTTTCATTTTTACACTTGTTGGCTAAGGTGACAATTAGTCTTCCACATTTTAATTTCTTGTCATTTACTTTTCATGTCAAATTTAAATACATGTTTTGCACCTTAATTATCCTTTAATTCCAAGTAAGTGTTTTTAATTTTGTTGCTTTAATCTTTATTTACATTTGATCAAGTTTACTTTTATCATTCTCCTTCTCCTTTTCTTCTTGTTGGTTCGGCTTAATTTCGGATTAAGCTAGCTTTTGCTTAATCCCTTTGCTTATTTTACTAAAAAGTTTATCTTTTTTACTTTCATCTAAGTCTTTGTATGAGATAAGCTATAAGTTTGACAATCTTATTGGTTTGTTTCATACTTAGCTTATTTGATTTTCTTAGTTTTTTAAAAAGTTTCATCCTTTCAAAAGTTTGCTTATTTAGTTTCCTTATTTTGTGTTTTGAAAAGTTTTTGAATTTAAGCTTGTTTTGTTTTTCTTAATCTCGTTTTAAATTAAGTTTTGTTATTAGTTTATAATCAAAAGTGTTACTTTGGCACTTGCTTATTTGTCTTTGTGCTTATTTAGTTTGCTTATTCTGCTTTTAATCTTTTCGTCGTAACTGCTTATAACCCCAGTACGATCCAACAAGTGCGATCGCATAAATCTTAAGGGTTTCTACTTGCGATCCATTGTTGCGATCAAGGACTAGGATCACAATACGATCATACTCCATAATCCCCACCACGATCACTCACTGCGATCGTGGGTAAGATCATAGAGTACGATCCGTGTTGCGATCGCTTGGTCAAGATCACCCACTGCGATCCACTTTGTTGCGATCGTGGTAGAGTGTGATCCAGTCACTACGATCGTGGAGTACGATCTATAGAGTACGACCACCACCTTTTGTTACCATCGCATTGAAGTGCGATCGTGGGCTACGATCACCAAGTGTGATCTAGACTGCGATCAAGCTACGATCCAGGTGCGATCCAACCACTCCATTGGTTGCGATCGCAGTACGATCGGATTCATTTCCTTGTTTTGTTTTTGCTTTATTTCAAATTTTGTTTTTCCCTCCTTTTTAATTGATTTATTTTTAAGTTTTCATTTTATTACTTTGTTAAATTTAATTTTCGTCTCACTTTATTTTAAGTCATTTGATTAATTTACTTTTCAAAGTTTAAATTAAGTGCCATTTACTTTTAGTCTTGCTTTAAATTCCCGTCATTTATTTTAAGTTAGATTTTAGATTTACTTACATTGCCTTGTACATTTTAATATACTACAACGACACAACTATTTGTTCCACCAAAGAACGACTGAGTCATACTTAAAACCAATAATCAATTCGAATAGACACACTAGAACGATAATTTTTATACGGGCTAAAAGCCTTGTATTAAATGGTGCCGCTGCCGGCTCTTTTCGTAAAGATTAACGGGTTTCTGTGAGAGACGCGTTGCTTTTTGGGATCCGTTCACTTGTGAGCGTTACTTTTCTTGCATAAAAATTTAAAAAAAAACCATAAAAATTAAAAATTTAAAAAATCCAAAAAGATTTTATTTTTATTGTGTATATATATTGTCTTTGTGTTTGGTTTCTTTTTCTTTTGCATTTTCAGGTGTATGCGTACTAGATCTTCTAATTATCAAGAGCCCGAGACTCGAGAAGATTTAAGTATGTCCGGTGTTAACAACAATAATAATCCACCGCACCTCAACAATAACAACAATGTTCTTCCACAGCCCGATCTTCGGACCATGGAGGAGCTTTGTCAACCTACCATGTTTGGACGAGGAGGACCGATTGCGCCGATGCAAATCACGGCTCCGGAGTTTTCGTTGAAGCACCACATGATTCAGCAAGTGCAAACTAACCCATTCCGTGGATTGCCTGATGATGATGCCAACAAACACCTCGACAAGTTCATTACAATCACCCAAAGCATGAAGTTGCCCGGTGCCACAATGGATGTTCTTCGCCTACAACTCTTCCCACATACTTTATCACATCATGCCGTGAAATGGTTTAATCGTATCCAGAAGAATTCAATTCACACTTGGGATGACATGACTCAACGCTTTTTGTCGCGCTACTTTCCACCATCCATGGTCACGAGCCTTCGCAATCAAATCAGCGGTTTCATGCAAGACCCTGATGAATCTCTTTTTGATGCTTGGGAAAGATATAATGTCTTGATTGATCGTTTTCCAAACCACAACATGCTCCCTGTGACCTTAATTGATACTTTCTACAACGGTTTGACTTTTCGAGATCGTGATACGATTAATGCAGCCGCCGGTGGCACATTCATGAAAAGGAGACCCGAGGAGTGTAGAGGGTTATTTGAGAACATCACTACTCACCACAAAAACTGGGATTCCTCCGCTTCTTCAAGGAACAACCCGAGAGTCAATGTTTCCTCCACCTCAGCAAACCCTGATATGACCGAACTCACCCGTATGATGACTGAAATAAGCAAAGGTATCACGCTTCTCGCTTCAAACCAACAACAACAACAAGTTAAAGCGGTTGCACCTTCTTGTGAAACATGCGACGGTCCTCACTCATACACCGATTGTCCTTCTACACAAGGAAATCCGGAAAATGTGTATGCAGCTTATGGTAATTATTCACCAGAAAATTACCAAGCTCGACCTCAAAGGGATAGAAATTTGCTGAGTTACCGGTCCAACAATTACCTTTCACCCGGTTTTTCTCCTCAAAACCAAAACCCCGCCAACAACTACAATAGAAGCAACCAAATCCCACCAAGAGCTTCTAATCCTTATCACCCACCCGCTCAACAAACCCCACCCATTAACCCCGATGTTCAAGCCATCATGAGAACCCAAGGTGAGCAAATCAAGAATCTGCAGAGCCAAATTATCAATCTTAAAGGAGATATCACCAAGCAAGGAAATGAGATTAGATCCGAGCTTCGAGATAATATCCAATCTTCCTTCAGCAATCAAACGAATGATTTAAAGAATATGCTTGCTAGTTTCTTGCCCGCAGCTCAACCTTGTTCTTCGAGTTCTCTACCTTCAAACACCGTCACCAATCCGCGAGCAAATGTGAGTGCTATTACTACTCGTAGTGGAATTACCATTGTCGATCCACCGATTCCGCCCCCATCTTCTACACCTCCTCCACCACCATTTATCCCTACTCCTCCTACACCTAGTATTAGTGCACCATTACTGTCTTCGCCTCGTCATGACGATGTACCTAGGAAGGACCCTTCAACATCTCAACCTTTACCTACGCCTGCACCTTTACCACCCAAACCTAATATCCCATATCCCTCTCGTTTAGGCAAGACCAAAATGCTAATCAAGGATGACTCTGAAGTGTCACGCTATGTGAAGATGATCTCTCAAATGAACTTCAAAATTAGCTTTCTTGAAGCACTTTTCCACATGCCGAAATTTGTCAAAGCATTTAAGGAATTGCTTAACAAGAAGGAGAAGCTGATTGAGCTCGCCAACACGCGCCTAAATGAAAACTGCTCTGCAGTTATTCTTAAAGAACTTCCGGAAAAGCTTGGAGATCCCGGTCGTTTTGTGTTGCCTTGCGTGTTCAACAAAACTGAAGAATTTACTGCCCTTGCTGATCTCGGGGCTAGTATTAATTTGATGCCATTGAGTGTTTGGAAAACACTATCATTGCCCGACCTCACTCTAACGAAGATGACTCTTGAACTTGCAAATTGCACTCTCGCTTACCCCGTTGGTATAGCCGAAGACGTGTTTATTAAAGTTGGCACATTTACTTTCTCGGTCGATTTTGTCGTTGTTGATTATGAAATGGACCCTCGTATTCCTTTAATACTTGGTCGGCCATTCTTGAGAACCGGACGAGCTTTAGTTGATGTTGCCGAAGGTGAGTTAATCTTAAGAGTCGGGAATGATTCACTAGTTTTTAAAATGGGAAAGCTTACAAGCAAATCCTATGGACGAGAATCAGTGAATATGATTAATGTGCTCGATGATTTTACCATCTACAACAATCATCTATTCGAGTCTTGCAATGATAACCCACTTTTTCAAGACGATGTGGATGATTCTCTATCCAATTTGGACGCTTCTCCCATTTATGATTCTCCACCGGTCTTTGATGCTTATGATGATGAGTCTAGCTCAGATTCGGATGATTATGATGACCTTACTTCTGAGTATCCCGGTCTGCCCACATATGATGATTTTGATAAGGCCGATACTCTCTCGAGCGATTCTTCACATGATGAAGATCCTCCGCCATCACTCGATCCTACTTTGGACGATTACTCATTTGAGGAAGACTTCTTTACGTTTCTCAACACTTACTTCCCTCATGAGAGTGATGCACCTCCTTTGGATTTTGAAGATTATCGTCTTGATCCTACTTTGGATTTAAAGAACATTCTTTCTAAGGACAAGAAACCGGTCGACACCAATATCCGCAGCACATATGATTTAACACCTCTTTGTCCCCCTTCTGAGGACGAGGTTGTGCTTCTTCGCGGATCTTCTTCCCATTCTGCTGAGCCTGAGTGCTATTTTCCCTTAAAGGAAAAGGTGTTCGACCCTGGTATAGATATTATTCAGCCATCTCAGTATCCACCTGATGAAATAAAAGGAAATATCTTTGGAACTCATGGAAATCTGCTTGCACCACTTCACCCTTGCTTCCACCGTGCTCCATCGCTGCTTAAGGGAACCTTGCCTACTCTTCTTTGGCTTGCCTTGTTCGCCTTAAGCTTGTGCCATTTGATGGACGAAAACTATGTCTTTGATCCTGGTGGATATTTTTCATGCTTCTTCCTATGATGATCAAGGTCGAGTCAGGCTCACGACTCGGTAATCAAAAATCAAGCGCTTCTTGGGAGGCAACCCATGTATCTATCTTTTCGCTTTCTTTATCCTAAGTGTATGGGAGACCCGTTGGTTTGCTATTTTCTCTCCTCTCTTATTCAAATCAGGGATTCGAGCTTCAATGATCCACTCTTGATGATTCTTGACAAACCGTGATTCCGTGTTCCCTTCTTCCCGGTTCTATCCCGAACTCTTTTCGATTCACTATTTTATATTTCTCAATATTAAAATAGGAATCTCTTTCGTTGTCCCTTTCTTAGCGATATTTAAACAAAGTGCACAATGTCCTAAGTGTAGGGGAGTTTACTCCCACATGCTTAAACATTGAGGACAATGTTTATATTAAGTGTACGGGGGACTTCTATCGAAGTTAAGTGGCCTTTTCCTTGTATTTGTCCTTATTTTAACCGGAAAATTTGATTTTTCGACATTTTTCAAAATTTTTAATCTATTTTGGCCTAGTTGTATAGTTGTACTTTCCTTTGTTATGGTCATTTTCTTTCCTTGCTAGAATAAATTTTCAATAAAGTGGTTGTATTTTTCAAACGTTGTGAATCTTTTGACTCAACCCGAGTTTACTTATCTTAGTTTACTCTAGCTAGTACCCTTAACGTGTTTAAGTCAAGTTTTGCTAGGCTTTTATATAAGGAGCTTTAAAACGCGAAAGTCTTAACTCTCACGGGTTAAGAACAAGAACTTTTCGCAAGTTCCTATAATTGATCCTAGAGAGTTGTTTATCAAGGGAACTTTAAAATGCGATTTCTAAACTTGAAAAAGTCTAAGAATTTGCAAGATCCTACAGGCGACTCGAAAACCCAAAACTTTGATTTAATAGGCTAAGCATCCACGAGTCTCATTCCTTGAGATTTTAAACTGTGGAGAACTAGAGATGATAGAGTCAATTATAAGTTTGGTATTCTTTCGGAAATATATGTGAGTTAATTATAAGCCTATTCTCCCATCACTTGCTAATAAATTTATCTGCAATAAATAAGGTTGTACGATTTGAAAAGTTACTTAGCTTCTAGCCCAAGATCGTTTAAAAGTTGCTCGGTATGGATTAGAGTTCATAGCCAAGGCATAACTTATTGAAGCGGGATGCGAAGATTGGCGAGTCCGAAAAGGCCCTAACAAGGCATGAGGGCTATATTTTGTTGCTAAAGATCCAAAGTGATGTGAAGAATCATTTATCGAAAATCAATATGAAGGATCGAGACACACGACGAAAAGCAAAAACTCCCAAAAAGTCATGGAGAAGTGTATCCGAAAAGACCCTAGCAAGGTATGAGGATAAATAGATCCAAGTCATAAAAGGAGGCGGATCGTTGTATATCAAAGTCCAAAATAAAGATTTGAGAAAAATGAAGAAGTCGTGGTCCAAGTATGAATCTCTCAAAACTTTAAGTGAAGAAATTCCATTATGAAGAGAAGACCATTATTTCATGAACGTCTCTCGAGGTTTGAAGTATGAAGTCGCTGCCAAATATCGGTCCGAGAAAGGTCTCAAATCGCGAAGCGAGTTATGCCAAGATATGAACTTTATGAGGTCCCGAGAAGCAGTTTTAAAAGATTTTGTCCTTTAGCTAACTATTGATTAAATCGTTCACTTTATTTTCGGCCTAAATAACTATCGAAATAAGTCAAACAATGCATCCTTGTGATCATTCAAGACAATAACAAAATATAAGAGATACACCTAGGAATAAGGGAGTCTAAGTGAATAATTGGCCCACATGAGTTCGTGATAGTTTACTAACTTATAATAACAATGATCTCGTTTTTAAGCTTGGTTTGGAGAAAGTGAAAACTTGAGGATGATGATTATTCATGACATTTCCAAAACCCAAGGTATGTTTTTGATTTCTTTACTTTTAATGTTTATAATTTTCTATCTCTTTAATAAAGGCCAACGTGGATTGATTATGATGAAAAATGTAATCTTGCTTTGTAACTAATGCATTGCATGAGGACATTGCAATGGTCAAGTGTAGGGGATTTGATAGGTGTGTAAACACCCATTCTTTTTACCACTTAATTACAATAATAACCGAGCCAAAACGTGTATTTTATGTCTTTTATGTCGGAATTATGTGTGGTTTATGTTTTTGTTGTGATTTAGGACGAAATTATGAAAAGTGGAGAAAACACGGGCATTTACGGGCTTTTATTGAAGAAAAAGATGAAAGATGAAGTCGAGAAGTCAAGAGTGCAAAAAGAACGGAAGTCCAAGACCAATTCTGAAGATTTATCGAAGAAAAAGTCGAAAGACGGAAGTTTACCAAAAGTCGAAGAACTCGAGTCTTAATTATTGAAGAATTAAAAGACGAGTTTAAAGAAATCCCGAGCCATAAGTCATTAAAATCCAAGATTAACAAAAGATTAAGAAGGGAAGGACTTAATGGTGCAATTAAGAAGAAATGAAGGAGGGGAGGAAGCTTCCTAATCCTCCCCTATATATAGTCATTAGCATTTTTATTTTTACACTTGTTGGCTAAGGTGACAATTAGTCTTCCACATTTTAATTTCTTGTCATTTACTTTTCATGTCAAATTTAAATACATGTTTTGCACCTTAATTATCCTTTAATTCCAAGTAAGTGTTTTTAATTTTGTTGCTTTAATCTTTATTTACATTTGATCAAGTTTACTTTTATCATTATCCTTCTACTTTTCTTCTTGTTGGTTCGGCTTAATTTCGGATTAAGCTAGCTTTTGCTTAATCCCTTTGCTTATTTTACTAAAAAGTTTATCTTTTTTACTTTCATCTAAGTCTTTGTATGAGATAAGCTATAAGTTTGACAATCTTATTGGTTTGTTTCATACTTAGCATATTTGATTTTCTTAGTTTTCTAAAAAGTTTCATCCTTTCAAAAGTTTGCTTATTTAGTTTCCTTATTTTGTGTTTTGAAAAGTTTTTGAATTTAAGCTTGTTTTGTTTTTCTTAATCTCGTTTTAAATTAAGTTTTGTTATTAGTTTATAATCAAAAGTGTTACTTTGGCACTTGCTTATTTGTCTTTGTGCTTATTTAGTTTGCTTATTCTGCTTTTAATCTTTCCGTCGTAACTGCTTATAACCCTAGTACGATCCAACAAGTGCGATCGCATAAACCTTAAGGGTTTCTACTTGCGATCCATTGTTGCGATCAAGGACTAGGATCACAATACGATCATACTCCATAATCCCCACCACGATCACTCACTGCGATCATGGGTAAGATCATAGAGTACGATCCGTGTTGCGATCGCTTGGTCAAGATCACCCACTGCGATCCACTTTGTTGCGATCGTGGTGGAGTGCGATCCAGTCACTACGATCGTGGAGTACGATCTATAGAGTACGACCATCACCTTTTGTTACCATCGCATTGAAGTGCGATCGTGGGCTACGATCACCAAGTGTGATCTAGACTACATCAAGCTACGATCCAGGTGCGATCCAACCACTCCATTGGTTGCGATCGCAGTACGATCGGATTCATTTCCTTGTTTTGTTTTTGCTTTATTTCAAATTTTGTTTTTCCCTCCTTATTAATTGATTTATTTTTAAGTTTTCATTTTATTACTTTGTTAAATTTAATTTTCGTCTCACTTTATTTTAAGTCATTTAATTAATTTACTTTTCAAAGTTTAAATTAAGTGCCATTTACTTTTAGTCTTGCTTTAAATTCCCGTCATTTATTTTAAGTTAGATTTTAGATTTACTTACATTGCCTTGTACATTTTAATATACTACAACGACACAACTATTTGTTCCACCAAAGAACGACTGAGTCATACTTAAAACCAATAATCAATTCGATTAGACACACTAGAACGATAATTTTTATACGGGCCAAAAGCCTTGTATTAGCCATCATCTAGCCGCCACATCATCAACCACCAACCGACACAACCTCCACCCTCATCATCTCAATCCACCACCACTTTTGAATCACCACCAGCCACCATGGTTTCCAGCCTACACCATATCCGTTGTCACCACCATCTATCACCAGCCAATGGTGTTTGTGTATTTGCTTATATCGAAACCACCAGCCCGTGTGGTGATCGTGGGTGTTGATTCGATTAAAACAACCTCAAGGGTGTTTGTTTGTAGTTATCACCAAAAACCACCACACCCATGGTGGGTTTTACTACATCAATCGTCGAGTTTTGTTGCGTTAACAGTTGGGGTGTTTGTTTCTGCTTAAAATCACCACAAGGCTGCGTTCAGATCGGCTTAAGGGTGCATTTGGGCGCATGCGGAAATGACACAACAAAAGAATGCCAACTGGTCCAACAGCCAGTACGTTTTGGTCCAGCAGTCGATGCGTTTTTGTCCAGCAGAAAGGCACGTTTCGGCCCAGCAGAATGGTGCATTTTGGTGGTTTGGATTCAACCACCAACGGGAGTGCTTTCGTCTATATCAGCAACACCAGCCGGTGCGTTTTGGTCTTCACATAACACCACAATAGGGGTGTTTAACTCGGGCAGAAAACAAAGGCGAAGGTTGTGTATGGTTTGGAAGAAACACCACAACAGGATGTATACCATTTGATGTTGTGCTAGGTGGTCTTAGGTTAGACACCTACTGGGGCAACTTGTATTTCATGCGCGAGATGTTTCGGCGTACTTGCCATAGTTCGGTTTCATGAGCTTAGTGCTATCATAAACACTGTGTTGTACCCAATATGCTTGACGTCATATCTCCCATGATGGTCTTGCATATCTTATCTATGTTTTTGCGGTCCATTGCTTGCTATGATTCTGAACTTTAATTTCTATTGTGATCCATCTTGCTATGATCTTGTATTTGATCTTGACTGTGAATCTGCTATGATCTTGTATTTGATCTTGACTGTGAATCTTGCTACGATCTTGTATTGATCTAGAATTGAATCTTGCTATGATCACGTATCGATCTTGAAATTTGAATCTTGCAATGATCTTGTATGATCTTGATATGCTTCTTATATGTGATCTTGATATGAATCTTGCATGTGATGTTATTATGAATTTTGAATATGAACTGAATTATTTTGTGTTGGCTGTAATGCTTTTGGATAAATGTTTATTTATGAGTAAACCTCGTGGTAAGCGTTGATTTTGTTGCGAACTCTGGATTTTTTAAACGCTTTTACGATACTACTTTTGGTAGTAGACTTTATAAACTTTTGAAGTGTCATAAATATTTTAATAAAATTTATGAACTCACCAACTTTATATTGACCGTTTTAAGCATGTATTCTCAGGTACTTCATTGTATGATTATTTGGAGTCTGCGTTGTGATATTTGTCATAGAAGTCCTTCTCTCGGATCAAGACTCGGATAATCATGACGTAACAGGCCTCAAAACTAGTGTGCTTCCGCTGGGCCTATTTTGGGGGTGTTACACATTATTTAAGGCTCAGTTTCGTTTTGGTTGAGGGTCAATACCCAGCCGAGACTTAGAGTCTCGGTGGGGTTGGGTTTTGGCAGCCGAAGGTCAGCAACCCCAAATGGGGGGCGTGGTTGCTAGCATTTGAGTCGGGTTTTGTTAAGTATATACAACCGAGACCCTGAGGTCTCGGTAAACCTCTCCTCTGCCCAGTCGTGACCCATACAGGGGCGACTCGGGCGGTGTTCATCCCAAAAATCAGCCAAAACACCCAATCGGGTGTGAAACTGTTTAAGGGGGGTGTTTGGGTTAACAAAACAGTGAAAACAATGGGAACCTATATATAGCAGTGGGAACAATAACCAAAACAGTGGGAACTTATAGTTAGCAGTGAGAACTGTATACAAACAGTGGGAATACAACAAAAGCAGTGGAATATAATACAAGCAGTGGGAAACATAAAACTAATAGTGGGAATTATTTAAGCTTTGGTTAAATCATTTATAAATAAGTTTTAAAAATAAAGTTAAATATAATTGTTATTTTAATTATATAATTAGTAAGACTAAATTGATTTTAACTTTGTCCTTTTTACTAATTAAAAGTCGGATTTAACCTATGATTTAATTAATGACTTATTCCAAGAAAACTCTTTTGGAAACTTTCTAGATTAGGATACTTTCTATTTATGGCAGGTTATTATTTATAGTAAGATTATAATGCCATAATACAGTAAAATACGCTAATCAGAATACAACATAATATACAGTAATCAGAAGTATAGGATACACACTATTCAGTAATTATTTGAAGAACAGTCGGATTTATCAGAGGCACACCAGACAAGCAGATTTATCAGTTTATACACAAACAGTAATACAAGAATAAATAAAAATTAAACTAAGAACAAATAAGAATCAGTAACAGTAAACAGTAATCAGACAACTTATTACGCGTCCGTTATTTATGTAGTAACCTTGAAGTCGGAGTAGATCTTTCAGCTTTCGTTCTTATTTCATTTCTGGACACGAGGTACGGATTTTACGTCCTTTCAGTAGGGACTTCCCTTCTATGCATGATTAGGATTTCCCGTCTGCAGCCAAATGTTTTCCCCTGTACATGTTATAAATTATCTGAAATCATTTTAATAACTAAGATTTTGCCTGAGCCTTATATACAAGCATGACCAGTCAGTAGTACTAGTTATAGAGGTACCTTAACCATGACACTTGAGGCACCGGTTTCATGAATCACTTGCGGGAGAGTGATATTCTGCAGCGTTCTACTCAGTTAAGCTTGGCCATTTTATCAGTATTATTAGTGGGCGTATGGATGCATCTTAGGCTTATCAGTTTACAGTTTATCAGGTAAATGTGGTCTGTGCTCTACATCCTTCACACTGGAGCTGATCCCTCCACCCAGTACAGTAATTAGAGGTCACCCCTCTATAGCATGACGAGGTCACCCCCTCAGTTATTCATGCAACATTTGTTACAGCACATGACCTATATAAGCTCTTGGCAATTAAAATACAGTAAATGCATGTTTTTAGATTTAACAGATAACAGTTCTATTTTATTCTTTATAAATCAGACTTATCAGATTTTCTATAGTTTTCATCATACTCCACATATCAGTCTTTCAGTTTCAGTAATTATTGATTATTTCAAGTTCAGTATATTCCTACCATGCATTATATCCGTTCACCGAGCGTTATGCTCAACCGTAGTTCTTTCATGTTCTAACGGCAGGTACACCAGGACACTCTTAAGATTTTGAGAGCATGTGCATGCGATGGAAGCCGTCCAGACTTCTTTACTTTATGCACTTCATTTTTATATTGCTGTTGGACATTGTTCAGTCCTTTCTTTCAGTATTTTATTTTCATGTTTTGAGCTTATGTCGGATTACCGATGTTTGATTTCCGTATTTCCGTTATGGTTAGTTAATGTTTTAGGACATTTACCTTATGCTTTGATGACACGCCATAAATACACATAACGGACCACTTATCCAAGTGGGGTGTTACAATTATGGTATCAAAGCGCGAGGTTCGACCTGTAGGCTGTAAAACTTGACCTGTGACTAGTGGGTAGTCACCAGGAACTTCCCAGATTTTGGCGTTGTTATCTTTCATATTTCTCATGCATTTATTAGCCAGTTTTCTTCAGTTATCAGTCGATTTTCTTAAAATTTTTGACTAAGTAAAAGGTTGGTACAGGACTGGCCATAATTAGTCGCATGTGCTTTTTAGCGAATTTTCGTTTTGGTGAACTGACCATAGGCGTTCTGAAGAATATTGATAACCTATGAATCTATGAAGGGGTTGATGATTTCTAGAGAGAGAAAGTTAGAGAGAGAAAGAGAGAGAAAACTATGTGTTATTTCAATAAATGAAAGTGAGAAACATTCAACAACCAACCCCTTTCCATGGTGGAAAGGGGTATTTATACTTCCAAGCTTACATTGTGCTTGGGCCGGTCCATGACAAGCCCATGGACCGGTTCTTACTTAACTAAATAAGTAACTAATAACTATTTGTTAACTATGAGCTATTACAACATAAATAATATTGTGGAGTGACCGATACTTCTAATATACGTAAAAACGTATTTCTAACAATCTCCCCCTAAGGGAGGTCACTCCACGTTACAAAGTTCTAAACCTAGCATACTATACTAAGTCTTCGTTCTTTAGCTCGTAGTCTTTTCTTCTTTTCTTTCTTTTGTTGTGAATATGTTGGTTTGATCTTTTGGATTTGGCTTGAGAGCATTGTTCTTTTGGCCTTTCACGTGCGATCTTTTGCCTTCTTGTGAATTTTGCCTCCTCGTGACTCCATGTTCCACACACTTATGTCTTTTTGTTGAATTCTCGAAAGTTTCAGAGTTTGGTACAGCGGAAGACTTTATCTTGTACTTTCTTGAATTTTTGCTAAACTTTGATGCAGAAAAACATAAGCATGTGGTAACGACTTCTACAGGTACACCGCAACACCACCGTCTTCACTGGTACACAGCAACGCCACCGTCTTCAACAGGTACACAGCAACGCCACCGTCTTTAACAGGTACACAGCAACGACACGAATAAAATGGCTTTGAACATTTTATTCTAATTCGGTAGCATTTTACCTCCGGTCGGTGAAGACCGTTGGACGATATTAGATATCGTACCCGTGACGGATAGTTTCAATTAAGTAACTTCCTGACAGGATTTCGCGGGTAAACCCGTTCTCTTTATTCGACCGTCCAAAGCTGACTGCGAACATAAAGAGTGAATCACTTGGATAAATTATCCTTGTGATTTGAAGCCGTCAATTCATGGAACCTGGAACAAGTGAATTTCAATTAAGATTTTCACCATCGTTGCTTTCCAGTTGTCACGAGCTCAATTCATAAAGAATCTTGCACGTCACCTACCAAGTGCTGTTTGATGTTAACACTAGAAGGATTTCCACTCGTCACTGTGATCAATAAAGAGTCACTCTGAGTGTTCTGGCAAGATCATATGATAATGCGAAGAGGCCTGGAACGAGTTTAAGTTCAATTAAGAATTAAACCACTGTTTCCTTCCAGTTTTTCACAAGATTGGTTCTAAAAGAACCGACCGTGTAACCTACCATGAGCTTGTTTGATGTTGGCTCAAGCAGGATTTCCATCTTCATTGTAATACTTGCGTATTACTCAGATGTTCTGGCAATATTACAGGAATACTGCGTAGGACTCATGAAAATCTCTTACTTTTCACAGTGTGTGAGAAAGCAAGGAATAAATGGAAAGTGTCCTAATGAGACTTTTGATGATCTCTTGGCTCTAGACTCAATTGTGCGTTTTGATTTAGTGAGCGATGGCTGGAGAGGAGTGCCACCTTTTCAATACCAGTCTATTCGGAGTGAATAAACCAATAGATAACGTGTTGATCTCCGTGTGATTAAAACAAATACCTTTTGAGAGATATTTGAGTTAGCTGGGAAGGGTTGTGCATTGCATCACTGGGTCCATGATGTCTTTCTTCAATACCGAGAACCATTAACAAAAATGATCTCAATAGCATATGTATTGACCCGGTTTCTGCCTAAAGTTGTAAGGAGGGCTTCTTTCTTTACACCCTTTATCTTTACATTTCTTTTTCATTCTTCAACCCCTTCAATGCTTACCAATACGTCATCATTAGCACCTTGTTGTGATTGTTCCAGTGCTAGCTTAAGTACTTGGTCGGCATTCAGCTACGTTCACATTCTTTCTCCATCTTTCCTAGGACTTCTAATTCTATCTAGGGAATTGTCCTTGGGAAGATTCCATCGGCTCTGATGAATCATTGGACTAAACCTATTCCTACCACCCTTTTGTCACCACATTTGTCGTGAATTTAAGCGTGTTTTGGGAAGGAATTGCCACCATGAAAAATCTTTGAAAATCACCTAAAGTACTTGTGATATTGAAATCAAAAGTTTCGTACCTTAGGTGTTTTTGATCATCAAAAACGCTCCCCCTTAACATGTGCTTTACACATATTAAGTTGGATTATCGTTAAGTCTTTTTCATCTTTTAGCCAAGTATCACTTAAGTCTCCTTAATCCCATTTTCTCCCCTTATACAAAATGTTAACCATTAATATTTGGGATATTGAATGGATTAACCGGTCTTTGGGTAAAAATGAAATCGATGTTTGGCCATAGAACAAGTTATTTCTCCCCCTTAATTTAATAAGGGATAGTTGTAGTGCTTTAGTATGATATATTTTGAAAGATTTAGAATCTCGTGAGAAATTCTTGAAAAATTATCATACCTTAACACTACATCAAGCCGCAAAAGCACAATATTCACAAATATACATATTCACAATTGAAAACCAATATAAAGTGGACCTGAAGTGTACGACCCATTAAATGGATCGTTGCAGTAATTTGTGGTGCACTCCATATGGTCTTCCACCAACGAATCTTTCCAAGCTCCTCATCAATCTACGTTCTCGGAGCTTTTGATCAATCTTCTTGATCACATACTTCGCCATCTGCCGGTAACCCGGATGCCAATCCTCCGTCATCTCTGGCAGAGTCCCACCCGAGTTCAGAAGCTCCAACTTTCCTCTGACTTGTAGAAGAGTCCCATCACTGTACTTAAATAGCTCACCCACCCTCATAAACTTCATTAAACCTCGACTGTTCAAGTAGAAAATGCCGCAATTTGGTACAGAGATGCCGGTATAAGGACATCTATCTACATGTTGAGGTAGAACTTGATTCACTGGACGGGTTAAGTTGAGCTTCCTTTGGTAGCTTTCGACTCCCAACTGAAGATCTTCAACTCTTTTCTTGATAACAACGCTTCGTGTGAACATACGAAGTGATGTATTCAAGGCAATGAGGTCTTCTCGAGGAATATATGTGAGTTGATCTCGGGTCATCAGAAGCAGCATATCTTCGATATCCTCAAGGCGAATGATAGAAAAATCTCCCTGCTGGATTTTGTATTCCCTGTCATCCTCCCTTTTCAAACGAATCTCCGTCACATGATAATAGCCATTCTTGGCTTCAGTTTTTAACCCTAAAATGCTGGAGATGCGGATATCGGATCTAACATTGCTTCCAGAATTGACTAGGCAGCAACCCCTGTACGCCCTTCGGACTTCGTCCCAATGAGATGCACCTATAACAGCATACATATCATAATTACGAGTTACCCTTGGGACCCAGAGTCTGTTTACCTTTTCCTCGATCCAGGGTATTGTTCCCCAGTTAGCAGCTTTCAGCAAGGTCAAGGAGGTTGCGTACGTTGATGAACCCTTCAGAAGATACTCAAGATCATAAGTGACGAAGAAGTCGAGAGCTATCTGATTATCTTGAGTAGGATCAAGTGGAGGTGGAGCTCTTTCTGATTCATGAAGACCTGGCCGTTGAACGGTATTCAGAGCCTTCAGGATCTCATCGGCATAATACTCGAACTCCATTCGGGTTAACCGGGTTTTGGCGCGAAGTCTCTTATCCTTCAGCACTTTCTTCACCAAAGATGGAGTAACCGAAGTCTTATACTCATGAGCAAGAAATGCACATAAGTCAATCGGACTGCGGATACGAAGATACAACACATCTTTGTCTGCGTCTGTGATCGGATCATATTGCGCCGCTGCCGTGATCCAAGCCTGTGGCGGTGCAGTCTCGTCTATTTCCAACGTGTCTGCCCAGTCTCTTGTGCTTGGTTCAGGAACCGTAGATTGTTGTGCTTGTTGTAGAGGAGTAGAAGTGCGGACATCTGCTGGTTCTGATTCAGGCATTTCGGCAGTGTCGTGAACGGGTGAGTGTTGTGCAGCTTCGGGTTCCGTTACTGATTCTGCAATCACAGGAGCAACAACAACAGAACTAATGGGGTTAGTGGTAATAGGTAAAGATACAACAATAGAGGTACCAGGAATCGATGACGCTGTAGTAGCATTCACATCGTGGCGCCACTTAGATCGTCTTGATTCCGATGATGTTGATTTGTCCTTTTGTGCTGCATCTTTCTTGGACTTGGTTCCAGACTTAGCAGCTTTCTTCGAACTGGTAACCTTATCTCCCTCTTTAGGCTGTTCACCCCCATCATCATCCTCATTGTTATCCCCGTTGCTCCCCCTTGCACTCTCCTCATTACCATCACCACCATCATCGCCATCATCATCATCATCATCATCATCATCCTCATCCTCATCCTCATCATCACCATCATCGTCATCCTTTTCTTCTTCTTCTCCTTCTTCTTCCTCTTCTTCTTCACCAGTACCCTCTTCCTGTTCACTTTCTTCCCTTTCTTCCTCAGGTAGAATGTGGTAGGGTACCACACTTCCAAACGTTTTGAATAACCTATCATCCTCCATGATAGCGTCATTCAGGGATTTGTAAAGAACCCGTTGAATCCTAGACTTATCAAACGATCCAAGTTCCACCATACGAGCTTTGAGGATCTTCTTTAATTCAAAATCCGTTAACTCATAAGCAATTTTGTATGCGGATTCTGAAGGATTGGCTGACTTGATCATCAAGTTATCAGCTGCTAGTGTCTTCAACTCATCACGCAGTTTAGGCATAATGGATTCTACAGATTCCTTCACTCTTTCTTCAACAGAAGCTTCAAGTGCCTCTTTCTGCTCCTTGTATTTATCCCTCATCGCTTGAAGTCTGGTGATACGTGCAGCATGCTTATCAGCCTCAGCCTGCTTAACCCGAGCTAGTTCTTCTGCATGAGCTTTTCGCGTTAATTCCATATCGGCAGCGAACTTAGCAAGCATCTCCTCTTGGGCTTTCCTAGATGCTTCTTCACTTTGAGCTCGTCTCTGTAACTCTTGGCGAAGTTCATCCATTTCTCGTTTGTGATTATCCACATGTTTATCCAACATTTCGGCCATCACCAATGCAGCCATTGTAGATGTTGCAGAGTTACTCTGGGTTGATTGAAGAGGTTCGGTTGTTACTATGGTACTAAGGATGGGAGTTATAGGTGGTGGAAGAAATGGTGTTAAAGCCGGTCTGGTTGGTAAGGGTTGTATTGGTGGAGGTTGAGTTGACACCATGATCGTAGGAGCAACAGACTCCTTTTCCACACTTGCTGAAATAGGGATTGATGGCTCCTTCGAAGTGGAATAATGTTCAGGTGACCCAAACTCATCAATATCATCTGGTTCCACGTACTCTTCTTCAACATTTACCCTTGCACCTGAACCACTACCGCCAGTATCTTTCCTACTCCTTTGAATTGCTATCTTCATCATTTTTCTCTCTGTCTTGTCAAGAGCAGGATCAACAACATCTTCTTCGTCACGTATAACCATTTCGTCAGCCTTACCCTTTCCCTTCTTAACCTCAGTCTTCTTCTTCTTGGTTTCGGGTTCAGGTAACGCAGCTGGTTGTTTGCGTTTACCTTTACTCTTGACCGTAGTATACGAGTCTTCTCCAGTCTGAAGGTTTACTTTCAGCTTCTTGATTTCTAGCTGCAGTAGCTTGTAATCAGCAGAACCTTTGATTTTCTCTGTCAGAAGATAATCGGGAATAGGACCAGGAATCACACCACCAGACGGTCCTTCATGCCTTAGATCCACAGTATCATCAGCTTCTTCAGTGTGATAACGACTTGCTGCACGCCTATCAATAGTAGCATCATTTTTCATAAAATAATTAATGATAAGCTTGATAAACCGAGGATAAGGAAAGAAATTTGTCTTCAGCTTCTGGTTTTGGAAGAGTTGAAAGGTGAATTCTTCCCATATCAACAATGCATAATCTGCATTTGCAGCTTTGTACATGCCATAGAAGAGGTTCATAATAGGACTGCGCAAAGCATCATGGCCACTTGTTTTTGGTGTAAGACATCTACTGAGAATACCCAACAATGCTCTCCAAGGTTGTCCTACTTTAGCAGTGGTAAACTCAGACGCAACTCGTATGTCAGGACATCCAAGAGCCTCGAACATCTCCACTAGTTCATCTTTAGTTGGATCCCTCGAAAATGACATGCCTTTGGGTGTATCCCGTATACCAAAAATCTTACGGAAATCTGAAACTGTGAGCGTCTGCTGCTTGTTGTCGATGGTGAAGGTGATCTTGTTTGATGTACTCTCCTTGGTAGCCCAGAACTCATACATGTACTCATACGGCACCGAGGCAGTACTCCTAAGGGCGTTCTTGAAATGAGAGTTATCGAGGATTGCTATGGCGACTTTAAAACCATGGTGAGTGGATTTTGAGACTTGCTTCAGCCGGTAATTGTTTGGTATGAACTTGAGGGTTCGTGCTTTAGCAATAGCGGCTTCTCTAGAGTCTTGGATTGCTTGTACTGTTGGATTAGTCATTGTATCTGCTTAAGATAAGACATGAAAGGTTGATGCACAAAAACATATAGATAGATATCATTCTTACTTCTAAGCATAACACATTTCATAATCATAATACAACAAGTACATATAACAGGCAATCAATATTAATCAAACAACTCTTCATCCGGAACTTTCCTTCATTCAGAACTTCTTCATTCGGAACATTCGTTCATTCGGAACTTCTTCATTCGGAAGTTCTTCATTCGGAACTTCTTCATTCGGAAGTTCTTCATTCGGAACTTCCTTCATTCGGAAGTTCTTCATTCGGAACTTCCTTCATTCGGAAGTTCTTCATTCGGAACTTCCTTCATTCGGAAGTTCTTCATTCGGAACTTCCTTCATTCGGAAGTTCTTCATTCGGAACTTCTTCATTCGGAAGTCCTTCATTCGGAACTTCTTCATTTGGAAGTTCTTCATTCGGAACTTCCTTCATTCGGAAGTCCTTCATTCGGAACTTCTTCATTCGGAAGTTCTTCATTCGGAACTTCCTTCATTCGGAAGTCCTTCATTCGGAACTTCCTTCATTCGGAAGTCCTTCATTCGGAACTTCCTCATTCGGAAGTTTTTTAGAAAATTCCTTCATTCATAAGTTTTGTTCAAAATGTCCTTCATTCGGAAGTTATTATCCATGTTCATCCGGAACATCAAAACACAGCTATGATGATTAATTCTAAGCGCGTTTGTGAGTTTCTAAGGCAATCTAAGGCAATTAAACATCATCTAATGCTAATCCGCACAAAACCCACCAAAAATCCTTAGTTAATTAACCCTAAATTAATCATAAACCCTAATTTGATTTAAACTGATTAATTGAGTAATTTAACAGAATTACAGGATGAATAAGATGAATTAGAAGTTTAAATATTGATGTAATTACCTTATTAATCGAATGAATGGAACGGATTGATGAATAAACGAAAGATTTGAAAGCTTGTTTGTGTGTATAACAATGGCGGCAATAAGATAGAAGGATAAACAGTGAAGTGAAAGGGGGCGGGGGGTTTACTTTGACTTAGGTCAAAATTTTTGCAACTTATACACTTTGTCCCTTTTAACCCTATAATTTCACTTCTTTTCCTTTTTGGATACTAACTTTTCACCTATAACTTTTGCCAACTAAACCTTCACACAACTTAAGCAACTCAATCTATTAGCCAAACTCCAAGATCTAAGGCAAGTCCTATCACCTTGAACAAGCACAAGTCGTTTTCTAAAGCAATACCATTCATTTACCATTTAGCCATTAATTTTCCACAATCACTTTTGAAAATCAATTTAATGACGAAGATGATTTAATATTTTCTCCCCCTTAAACGATGACCCGTTTTCTATTTAAAGAGCTGTGGTCATTGTTTAAAGAGTCAAATATTGACGAAAGCATTTCCAATTTATATCTTGAAAAATTTGATTCGTGGTGTCAATAAGATTTCTCTTATGTTAACAAATTAATGCACTGAGACGTACACAAATTCGTGTTAGACCAAGTTGTAAAGTAAACTTGATCCCTTTGCATGATTTGGCTTGTAAATCACGCCCGAGAAAATTAATTCCCGTTCTGAGCCAACGTTTTCCAAGGAAATACGTGACTTTAATATGAAAACCGGGTTGCAGTCTGAAATAACTACAAGCCATTATGGGCATGTTTTAAAAATGTACAACTTTTATACGGACTCTATTTATGGCACCGTGTCAATATTGATCGACATTTCTAAGGCCGTAAATATTACCGTACTAAAATACATGCCCGTTTAAAAACGAAAAATATTTTTGGTTTTTCTTGATTTTATAATTTTTATGGTTTTTCTAGGTTTTATATTTTTTATGATTTTTGTTGGTTTTATATTTTTGTATTTTCTTTTTGTGGTTTATATATTTACGATAATATACATGATCACGAACAAAGGATACTCTGAATAGTTTACCACGACTATTCAGCTGATTCTTCTGCCAACTCTTTGAGAGTCGCTGGAGTGAATGATTTCATGCCAAGCTTGTCGATCAAAAACTCGATTCGTCCTCGATCTAAGGCTTTGGTGAACATATCCGCCAGCTGGTACACAGTAGTGACAAAATACAGCTCGATCACTCCGTTCTCCACCTGCTCCTTAATGAAATGGTAGCGAATGTCTATGTGCTTGGCCCGGGAGTGTTGAACATAGTTGCAGCAAAGGGCAATGGCGCTCTTGTTGTTACAATACATCGGGATTTTGTTGAATCCCAAACCGTAGTCAGTTAATTGTGATCTCATCCAAAGGACTTGAGCACAACAACCGGACATGGCGATGTATTCAGCCTCCGTGCTTGATATTGCAGCGCTTTTCTGCCTTTTTGAAGACCAACTGATCAATCTATCTCCAAGGAGTTGCACAGATCCAGACGTGCTACACCTCGTGTCTTGACATCCAGCATGATCGGCATCTGTGTATGATATTAAAGCAATCGAGGAATCTTTCGGATACCATAGACCACGGTGAAGTGTTCCTTTTAGATATCGAAAGATCCTTTTCACAACATGTAGGTGCTTTTTGGTAGGCCGAGCCTGATACCGGGCACACATGCATACAGCAAATTGCAAATCAGGCCTGCTAGCAGTCAGATATAGAAGGGTGCCGATCATCCCACGGTAAAGTTTTGGATCGACAATAGTCCCATTCCTATCTTCATCTAACTTGGATTTCTCCACCATTGGAGTGTCCACGGGGTCACAATTTTCAAAGTCATATTTCTTAAGAGATTCTAGAGCATATTTGGATTGATTAATAAAGATGCCTCTGGGATTTTGAGAAATCTGTAATCCTAAGAAAAATGAAATTTTTCCCATCATCGACATCTGAAAGCGTGTGGACATTATCTTCTCAAATCGATTTGACAATTCTATGTTAGTGGCAGCAAATATTATATCATCAACATAAATTTGTACTAGAATCATGTCGTTGCCTTCCTTGAGAGTGAATAGAGTGGGGTCCACCTTGCCTTTGGAGAAGCCTTCCGAGATGAGGTATGTTGAGAGGAGATCGTACCACGCGCGTGGAGCTTGTTTTAACCCATAGAGAGCCTTCTTAAGCTTGTACACATGATTAGGAAACTCCGTACTAACGAACCCATCTGGCTGACTAACATAGACCTCTTCCCTTAGTTCGCCGTTCAAAAATGCCGTCTTCACATCCATTTGATATACGATCATGTTCATATGAGCAGCATACGCAAGGAATAGTCTAATCGCCTCCAATCTTGCCACAGGAGCAAAAGATTCTTCAAAGTCTATACCCAAGGCTTGTTTATATCCTCTAGCGACCAATCTAGCCTTATTCTTCAATACCGCACCCATCTCATCAAGTTTAACCTTATAAACCCATAACAAGGTAAGGATGTTAACCTTGTCAGGGAGAGGAACTAATTCCCATACTTCAAGTCGTTGGAATTCATTTAGTTCCTCCTGCATGGCTTCAATCCAAGATGATTGAGTCATAGCCTGCTGCCAATTTTTAGGTTCAACTTCAGAGAGAAATGCATCAAAGTAGCAATACAGTGCACTCTCTTGTAATTGATGGCGTGTAGAGACTGGTCGATCTAGATCTCCAATGACATTCCTAATTGGGTGATCTTTTGTCCATTTAGTGCTATGGTTTTCAATCCTAGGTGGTCTGGAGTGAACAATAGAAGGAGCTTCTTCTGAGGTAGACGCGGCTGAAGGGTTTTCAGGTATCGCTACACCAAAGAAAGGAAGCTCTTGCAGGTGAGCATATTCCAAGTCGTGATCAATAGAATCCTCTTCCACATCATTAGGCACAAGTAGGGGTGACGATTCAGGTGTAGTTTGAGAATCACTTGGTGAAGGTGCATCCGGTTCAATGTGAATTGAAGATGCATTAGATAAAGCTTCATTGGCTGGAGCAACAACTTCAGGAATTGGAGCTATCACTACGGGTGCTGGAACTTCATCATTTGGGGGATCAAAGAATTCGTCAAACAACGGTTGAAACAGTTTATCCCACTCGGGCCTTGATGGTGGTAAAAATGATGTAGAAGTAGGATTATTGGGAACTAATCCGGAACTAATAGCACTGGTTCCCATCTCATGAAGCGCGGGTTCAGAGCTGTGTTGCTCAGAAGCCATCGCTGTCAGCTCATCGAAATCTGCGTCCATAGTTTCTACAATATTGCCAAGACGACGGTTGTAAATTCGGTATGCTTTCTTGGACGGTGAGTAACCAATGAAAATACCTATATCGGCTTTCGGTTGAAGCTTACCCAAGTTCTCACTATTAATGTTTGGATAACAAAGAGCACCAAACACATGGAAAAATGAAACATCGGGTTTACGGTCATGTAGAAGCTCATAAGGTGTTTTTCCATGGCGTTTCCGAATGATAGAACGGTTTTGGGTAAAACATGCAGTAGATATAGCCTCTGCCCACAAGAACAATGGAGCGTTCGCATAGATAAGCATAGTCCTAGCAGCTTCCATAAGTGTACGATTCCGTCTTTCAACGACACCGTTTTGTTATGGAGTGCGTGCGGCGGATGTTTCATGTGAGATACCAACTCCTTCATAGTAATCACGAAGAGTCTGGTTGACGAACTCTGTTCCATTGTCTGTACGAATACGGCGGACAGTAGTGTTCAAACGTACCTGAATGAATTTCAGAAAAGTGATGATAGCCTTCGGTGCTTCATCCTTTGTACGTAAAAATCTTACCCATGTAAACCTGGAGAAATCATCCACAATAACCAGAATGAATTTCTTACCGCTCACACTTTCAGTTCTCATTGGCCCACAAAGATCCATATGCAAAAGATGAAGTTTTTCTTGATTGGTGTCTTCAGCTTTGGGCTTGTAAGACTTCTTGGTACTTTTCCCCCTTGAACACGCGGAACATAAATGGTCCTTGTGAAATTTAAGCTTTGGAAGACCACGAACTAAGTCGTTTTTAGCCAGATGATTAATAGCATCAAAGTTAAGATGAGATAATCTGCGATGCCATAACCATGACTTGGTCTTAGATGCTTTAGAGAGAAGACATACTGGAGAGGCGGCCATCATATCTTGTAAGGACAAGGTATAAAGATTTGCACCACGAGATCCCTTCAACAAATCTTTTCCTTCCAAGTTGCGGATGAAACAAGTGTGTTGTCGAAAAGCAACCTCTAGGTTGGAATCACAAAACTGTCCTACTGAGAATAAGTTATGACCAAGACCTTCTACATAGTATACCCTTGAAATCGTCACGTTTCCAATCTGATATTCACCATACCCCATTATCTTTGCTATATGATCATTCCCGAATTTAACCGTACCAAGAAACTTGCTGACGAAATTTCGGAGCATCGAGCGATTTCCGGTCATATGTTTTGAACAACCGGAGTCCAAATACCACAGGATGATTTGGACCACCTGAAAATATCACCACACGAAGACAATGTAGAGGTATCGGAATCTGAGTGTTCCTTGTTATTAGCAGGTACAGATTTAATAATCTTAGATTTGCTAACTCTAGGTTTCTTAGATTTCCTAGCCTTCTTCTTCCTAATTGGTGGTGTAGATTCTAGTTGGCTTAAATCCTGAGGTATTTCTTCACTGATAGGCACTATAGTGGGGGCTGACCTAATTAAAGGGCGCTGTTTCCATACTTGAGTGCAAGTGTTCCTAACTAAAGGACGCTCAGACCTAACCTCAATGGATGCATTCCTAGTTAAAGGGCACATTTTTCCATCTAATGTAAAGGTCCTACCAGTGGGACGCCATTGCCAGCCAACTTGGGCACGAGTTCTACCCATTGGCTTCCATTCAAGACCATCCCTAATAGCATTCATTTCATTCACATGATCAATAAGACACAAATCATGACGTTGGGAAAACATACATTCATTGCAATTCCAACAATTCAAATTAGAATTCACGAATGGTTTAGGCTTCTACACAGGCGCAGAGCTTTTAATCTTAACATGATTCTTTTTATTTAAAACTGAACTAGCATTCCTATTGTGAACTTCCACTTTCTTCTTTTTGGCACTACTAGTGGTGGGCTTGATCTTATCTTTCTTGAGTGGCGATCCTTTAGCCTTAGTAGTCTCTTTTAATCCTGTAGAAGGCAAAGTGGGAACATTAGCAACAGATTTTAAAGGTGCCTTACTTGATTGTGCCAATGACGGTTTTGCTCCTGGAGTCTTATTAAATGGAGTTACAGCAATGGGCCTATTAGTGAGTAGTGCAAAACCTGGTGTACCTATGTATTGCAAATATGCTAAGCATATTGAACTCGCTTAATATATTCATGAGCCGAATAATAGTAGCTACTTGAGGGATCTAAGGCATAAAGATCATCTAAGATATCCCTAACAAGATCTACATGCTTAATGGCATTCCTCATATAATCATCGTAGGTAACCGGGTTTCTCTTATGAAGCGGATTCTTATAAAGCACTACTGACTTGGTTGTTGGAGCACTAGTGGACGGTGCAGAGTCGGTAGCTAAGTTATCAACAACTTCTTGTCGGGTGAGAAGAAGTGTCTCCTTTAACTCGGCCAAAACCATGTTTTTGTCAATGAGCAGGATGTTTAAGTCAGAGATTTCCTCACATTTTTGGTTCAATTGTTCAACATAAAATTGTTGCTGTGCCGCATTAAAAGCGAAGCGTTCTTCTAGTGAACCATAAAGTTTGGACATTCCCTGTCTTGCACGATCCATCTCCCCTAGAATAGACGAAAGTCTAATTTCTAAGGCCTGGTTTTTAGACTCTGCAGCCTCTAGTTCCAATTTTAATGTTTCATTTGATGACACATCTCTCTTCAATCTCATGATTTCTTCCTCTAATGCCTTAACATGTGCAATCATCTTGTCACTCGTCTCAACACCGTATTCACAACCATTTGATATCAAAAGACCCTCATTTTGAGTTTGTTGTTTTAATTCTAAAGATATACAATGTTGTTCTAGTTGATTAAAGCGTTTTGAAAGTAAATTGTAAGAATCTTGTAGCTTTAAAAACTCAGCGTTAGATTCGTGACAAGAATGATTATCTACCTCATTTACAGTATCAGCAACATTTACAGAAAGATCACAAACATCATCACATATATGCACAACATCACAATTAATCATAGTAGATGTAAGCTCATTCGAATAATTAACATTTACAGTAGTAAGCACATCACACGAGATTACTGCAGACAAGAATCGGTCATATTCGGTTAAAATCTTTTCTTTTTCAATTAGTTGTAGTTCGTAAGCGGTGTCCATTTCATAAAACACTTTTTGAACTTCACAAATTTCAAACACAAGATTTTCTTTAAGAGATGCAAAAGTTCCTTTTAGACTTTCGACAAAAGGATTGATCTCATTTTTAAACACCTCGTTCATATGTTCGAAAACCCATTCTCCGGCGTTTAAGCCATTTGAAGTCGTACAGTCCAAAATGACCTTGTCAAAATTAGTAAAGTATTGATTAATCTCTTGCAAGTTTAACCATACAGTGCTAACAGGTGGAAGATCCTTTGGAATTTCCTTAGGGCCTTCCATATTGACAAGTGTAGGAAATGTACTAGAGTTTTCTTCATCTAATATGTAGGTTGGTGCTGTGATGAGATCTTTGTCCATATGGAAGCGAATTCTAAAATCCGTTTTTGCAAGCTCCTTATTTATTTTAAAATAATCACACTCGGGATATTTTGCAGAATTGTATGACCGATCCTCATCAACTAGATCCTTACTTGTTCGATCATCGGGAAAAACAATCGGGTCTAAGGCCAATCCTAATTGAGTTGCATTATAAAGTCTAGGACTATGTCTTAAAGCTTGTTTTGCATACCGTGGGTTAGGGGGAAGGCCTTTTAGACGTGATAAGTTAAACTCTCTAAACGAAGCATCAAATAAGTGAACTAGTTGAGAAGCAGCGTATTGTCTTAAAAGCAAGTAATCTAGACTTCTAATCTTATTAGTAGCATTAATATCCATTTCATTCTTCTTAGACTCGAGTGATTCAAAATCCGTTTGAAGTTTTTGAAAATTAGTGACCACTAACTCCTTTTCTTTAAGTTCATTAGACAGATTTGCTCTTAAGTTTTCAATTTCTTGCAAGTGACCCATTTGTTTTTTTCGAAAGTGATCATATTCGGGACTTGTTAGCACACTAGACGAAGGCACTAATTCCAAAGTTTGAACTTTCTCGTTGCTTAAGGCAAGCTCATCAGACAAATTCTTATTCTTAGCTAGGGTTTCTAAGAGTGCAGCATTCATTTGGCTAAGTAGTGTAGCAGGAACCATGACCAAATCTTGTTGAGCAGGAGTAGGCGTATATGAAATGGCTCCCGGTTGTGATTCACTCAAAGTCTGGGGACTCACATTGATATTGCTATCATTGATTGTCTCCTCATTTGAGAGACTCACCACCGAAGAATCATTCGAATCAGCACTCTTTTGCACAACTTGATGTGGTTGAATACTAGCATCAGTGGTATTATCAGTGGTATTAATAAGTACCTCAGATCTCTTTTCTGGCCCTAAGCTGGAGATAGTTGCCATGAGAGCAGCCTTTGCAGATTGAAAGTCATCACAGTCTGAGTCATACGCATCGAGATCATCAGCTTGGTATGCTGTATTCTGTGTGGTGACAGTGTCTTGTTCGGCAATCCCTGGATCAGCAAGAAATGCAAGCTCCTCTTCATCAAGTTCCCTTCCTTGTGTCTGAGCATTCACCAGATAGATCTTCTCTGCAAACCATTGTCCATCCCTTCTCCTCTTGGGTTTCTTACAATCCCTGGACATGTGACCCTCTTCCTTGCAGTTGTAGCATGTAATCATTCTCAACTTGCCTGTGGAATTAGCCCGTGGAGCAGGATTGACCATTGGAGCCTGATTGACCGTGCGAGCATTAGTAGTTGATGTGGTAGGTCTCCCCTGATATGGTTGAATAGGCTGAACCATTACCCTGCCATTCTCAATAGTAGCTTGTTGGCGAGAATTGGATGAATTCCTCAACTGATTGTTGGTAGGAGCTGATCCCCTAAATCCTCGTTTGCTTAAAGTCCTTGTGAGATAAGCAGACATAGTGGTTAACACTTCAACTGGGTCAGCACCTTGTTTGAACACAGGAACGGGGACTTCCTCATCATCACAGTACATTGCTTGGTCTTGATGAGCTGCATAATCACTAGAAGGAATACTCATTTGATCAGGGTAGCTTGTTGGATATGCTGCATTCTCTTGATAAGAAGAATATGAAGATTGAGCATAAGGTGCAATGCTTGCTGGGTGAGGTTGTGTAGCATATTGTGAAGAAGGTGCACTAAACCGATATTGTTGCTGATGTGAGGTGGGTGGTTGTGGTAGAATCGAGTATTGGGGAAAGGTTGGTGTCATGTAAGGTGATGGATGATAGGCTTGATGTCCCAAAATATAAGGAGTGTTGTTGTGAGACAAGCTTGGTTGATTCGCCATCAAAGCTAATAAATCAGGGTACATACCTCGTGGAGAACGGTGCATGATCACATGTTTCTCATGCTGCTGAAGAAAAGCATATAGTTGATCCAAATTGCACTTATGTAAATCCCTGGTTAACTTAACATCGGTAATATACTCACCCCATTCAGCTTGAGGTAAAGTATTCAAGAATTTGGTGTTAACCTGGAATGGAGCAATCACAAGATTGTATACATTCAGATCATTCATGAGTGTGGTGAATCTGAAGTAATAATCGTGAAGCGTTTCCCTTGGGTTGTACGTGAATCTATCAAACAGGTCATACAACTGACACTCCCGTTCCTGTTTGGTAAGGGATGTACCTTGTAGCAACACCTTAAGACGTTCCCATAAATCCTTTGCCACAGTATACTGACTTACCATCCTATAGATGTCATGGGGAAGAGCTTGGAGAATGGTTTGAAGAGCCTTTTCGTCCACATCGGCAACAAGTTGTTGAGCTGGTGTAAGTTCTTCAAATTCTCTTGGTCGAGTCACATTGTTAACCACGATGGTACCATAGTCAAGTGGACCATTTAAAATTGACTTAACCATAAGCCTCCCATAAACCGGTTTTCCCTTAAGATAAGACATCATCCGGCCTTGCCATGCTTCAAAAACTTCTTTGATGAGCATTGGCGGGCGATTATCCGTTCCCGTAATGACGGAAATATCCGTAAGTGATGTCATCTGAGGCATTACTGAATTCGGATTCATTTTGTTAACTTCAAAGAGACAAAGATTATCGGTTGATCGAGCAGTGAAATAAAGCTTGTGAATTGTGTTGAGTTTTTGTTGTAAGAAACCAAGATTAAATCCTCTAAAAAATCGTCGAAAAAACAAGCAAAATAACCCTTGATTCGGAACTTTTGTTGATTCGGAAGTGTTGATTCGGAACTTCTTGGTTCGAAACTTCTTGATTCGGAACTTCTTGGTTCGGAACTTTTGGCTTGATCCGGAACTTCTTGGTTCGGAACTTTTGGCTTGATCCGGAACTTCTTGGTTCGGAACTTCTTGGTTCGGAAGTTCTTGGTTCGGAAGTTCTTGGTTCGGAAGTTCTTGGTTCGGAAGTTCTTGGTTCTGAACTTTCCTTGGTTCGGAACTTTCCTTGGTTCGGAACTTTCCTTGGTTCGGAACTTTCCTTGGTTCGGAACTTTCTTGATCCGGAACTTTCTTGATCCGGAACTTTCTTGATCCGGAACTATTTCGTTCAGAACTTCTTGGTTCGGAACTTTTGGTTGATCCGGAACTTGTTGGTTCGGAACTTTTGCTGGGTAATCAGAAGTTGTTACGGATGAACAGTCGACCACAAAAAGAAAGATTAAACCCAGATTTTGACCAAATGACCCAAAAAGTTTTGTGATTTCAACAATAATAAGTAAAAACTAATACTTATCCACTAATCCCAATCACAAAAACACCAAAAACACCAAGAATCAAGATGGTTTTTCTTAAAGAACACTAATACAATCAAAAACTAAAAAACCACACAAATCACTACCTTAAATCACCCCATAGCGCTCTGATACCAAATGAAGAATATTGATAACCTATGAATCTATGAAGGGGTTGATGATTTCTAGAGAGAGAAAGTTAGAGAGAGAAAGAGAGAGAAAACTATGTGTTATTTCAATAAATGAAAGTGAGAAACATTCAACAACCAACCCCTTTCCATGGTGGAAAGGGGTATTTATACTTCCAAGCTTACATTGGGCTTGGGCCGGTCCATGACAAGCCCATGGACCGGTTCTTACTTAACTAAATAAGTAACTAATAACTATTTGTTAACTACGAGCTATTACAACATAAATAATATTGTGGAGTGACCGATACTTCTAATATACGTAAAAACGTATTTCTAACACGTTCACCCTTGCCCGTTCAGATTTTTGTATAGATGAACTGACCATAGGCGTTCATCCTTACTCATGTCAGATTCTTGTTTTCAGTCGAATATTACTTAGTGAACCGACCTAAAAACGTTTAGTATTTTTCAGATCAAATTTTTATGCTATTTAGTCGAATGATGTTTTGTGAACCGATCCACAGTTGTTCATCTTTGTCATATCTGGACATTTCATAAACTTTGACAACTAAAGATTGGACTACAGCCAACCATATTTAGTCTCAAATTGTACATTTCTATACATGACAGTTCTCAGAAAATTTTGGCAAGTATGGATCGAAACATAATCGCTCATACTTAGTCGCATGCTTCCTACTATGAATACTGTGGATTAAACCATAACTATCCACATCAGTTGATGTTAAACCTCAGTTGATTATTCTTCTATGTTATTTGTATCAGTCAAGTTTATACTCTCACGTGAATGTCGTTTTCATGCTGACTAAGTTCATGTCTCCTTATGAGGATTATGTTTTCAGCAAGGTGATGATGTTTTCATGCTAAGGTACAAAAGGGGTTACAGTAAAAATCCTGTTTTCATAATAATCATGTTTGATCTTCATCAGTCATGTGTTCATGCTGACCATTGTTGAAATTTCGTTTAATCATATTCTTGAAACTCTATACAACCAGCTTTAAGTCCACGCAGGAATTACCAGGCTATCATGTTACTCATTTCAGTTTATTTTACTACCGTTTAAATCAATTTATTTCTTTGATCATATCAGACAAGCGACACCAGTATCGATCATCCCATAAAAATTTCCACCAGTGCCATGTACAGTATTCCATCTGTACCCCATGTATAGTGTCTCGGTTATACTCCATGTACAATATTTCATGAGTACTCCACGTACAATTTCTCAGATTGCTCCATGTGCAGTATTCACTTTGTACTTCATGTACAGTAGTCCAGGTGTACTCCAGGTACCCTACTCTATGGATATTGCTAATCGATCCTCAATCATCTCAGGCGTTTCCACTTGTCGATATTCTACCAGATGCTGATGTTGCTCGTGAGTTGAAGATTTTACCAGATATTGATGCTGATAACACTTTGAAGACCTCACAAATGCTGATGATGCTGATACTTTGGAGATTTCTCAAGATGCTGATGTTGTTTATACTATGAAGACTCTGCAGAACAAGGACGAAAACTATAAGTTTGAAAATTCTGACAAGAATAAATTTCAACCATCAGACACTACCATTCCGTTCCATGCTTTTACCTTCTCCGCTAGATGTCACACTTCACTCAGCTAACCTTTCATTCAGAGGAGTGAGAACCGGAACCCAGCCGACCACTCAGTAGAATAGTTACATGAATCACAGTCATGATAATGACCGTCATTAATTGACAGACAAAGTAGTAGTGTCAACCACCGTCCTTATAATTAATCAGTCAGTAACCATCGGAACTCTGGTACAGACGTGACCAGAAATACAGAGGTGAGCAGTCTAACCGGTCCGCCAATCCTAGCAATTACCAAAATTTTCAACTTTATCCGCCTACCAAAACACATGTCAAGACATCAGTCACGACACAGGTCTCTAGTATCGTTTCGAAAGACACATGTCAGGATACCAGTCATGATACATGTCATACGAATATTTTCTCAAGGCACGAGTCAAGACTCATAATTTCAGTATTGTCTTCTAAACCAGGCCCTCATAAATTTAGGGTACCCTCCAAGGGGATATACCCGTTTTGTCATGCCATGCATAAATCATACCATTAAAGATTTAGTCACCACCACTGGTGTATTATTCAGGTTAGACACGTAGTATTCATTCGGTGAGATTGCAGACGAACACATTCAGTGAAAGTCGCCATGTTTACTTCATGTATTCCTATAGCTTTATTTTAAATCAGGTATTTACCGACCTCCCATCCAGAAAATCCACGATATCACCCATATTTATAAGGTTTTCCTTCCAGTTGAAGACAAGATCCGTCTTACTAACTCCCAAAGAGAACAATGTTATTTTCTGCCATAAAATCAGTACAAGTTGTTATGCTTTACAGCAAGTGACTTATCATTCCAACGCTACTAAGACCTTTATAGCTATCAGGTATAAATCCACTTCTAAAGTTCCTTAAATTCATGTTCAGCAGATTCTTCCAGAGTTTGTAGATAAAAATTTCAGAAGGTTTTTCCCAGAAATTCCTCCCTAACCACAAGACAAGGTTTAACATAGAGCTTGTCTCAAGTACGAAAACCTGGTTCCAGAACTCCTTATCGCAGGGCTTCAGCTGCGTTTAAAAGAGTTGCAACATTTGCTGCAAGAATTACAGAATGAGGCTTTACTGGCCCTAGCGCACCACTAGGAAGTGCACCGTTTATGTCTATCAGGAAGAAGGCCGGTATCATGAGATCATGTATCGACCACTAAAATTTTTGACAAGATCACCATTCTTAATCAATGTTCATTCCATAAATAGCAGGTTTATTTGATCTGCTACGATGTCTTAAATATTTTCCAGAACAATTCGCGACCATGCCTCCAACAGTGGTGAGACAAGAACATGATGGTTTTTTTTCTTCAAATTTCTGTTGAACACGTTATAGTCTCTCTAAAATTTTGACCTATATGTCTGAGCTCCCTAATGCTCCAGCTGTATTATGAAATTATGAATAAAATTTTTCCATGACTCTTAGACAAAATCATCAGTATATTCATTTATCACATTCTGATCTGCCTAATACTAGAGAAGAACACGGGACTCATCTTCTCACAGTTGTACATAATCTTCAATAGGAGTAATTTTTATACACAACTTTCCAGATATAAATTTCACTTACAAAGTGGCATTTCTGAGCCACCCTATTTCAGCAGAAAGAAATTTCAGACAATCCTGCGAAGGTGAAGGCCATCCCCTGATGGTCCGGACCGACGCCTATGAACGAAGTATAAACTTTTCTAGAACTCAATTGATTGCTACCGTAGAAATTGCTGACAGTTCTCACTAAAAATTATTCCATAACTATTCAATCAGACTTCCACCAGAATGTCCCATAATCCCAGGCAGAATTTTGATAGAAGCAGTATCACACATTGATGCAACTATGTTCATATCTCGATGCCTGACATACCACAGGTTCAAGATAGAACGCCATCATGCTGGTGAGTTACTACAATCCTTAGAAATTTCTGAGCAGAAATGAGACGAAATTCCATGAAATTGTTATCAGTTACCATAGACTTAGAAAAGTATGATGCTATCTAAGTCATTGTCAACCATATAATCAACCTGCGCGTTTTCTTTCATCCGAAAGGATTACGCAGTAGTGGACCTGTAGAAAATTTAGCAGTAAATTGTACGAATTCAAGGTATTCCATCTACCATCATGTCAGACAGAATTCATGTTCACGATTACGTGTATGTTTACGTTCACGTTTATTTTCACTTCCACGTTTACGTCTCATTCACAGTAAGATGTTATTTCAGTTCATGTTTTGTGCTATCTCATGATTTAAGTTCACGTTAGTGTTCATGACATTGTCCACGTTCAGGTTCGTGTTCCATCTCGCGATACGTGTTTCACAGTTTATTACCGAATACGGTTACAGGTAGCTTGAGAAACCAGACCCAAGTATAGCACAGCTATTCCATAACCAGGCAGACATTTCACGTGTCAGGCCATATCGTTTGGCATTCTTTCCTCTGTCAGCATATGTTCATGATATGTCCTAGCATCACGTTCACAGAATATTCATGTATTATTATGCACAATATATTCCATGCCCAGCATTCCTCGTATAATCGTGAACAACGTTCACAATTGCTCACGTAGCACGTTCAAAATTGTTCACGTAGTTCGTCCCTATATGTTTTCAGCAGCTTGCCCAGAAATACAAATGTTATCTTTTTAGAATAATTCTACGTACCGTTTCATGTATACTACATGCTATAGCGTATTCATTCTATTAGATTCAGAAAATCCATCGTAAGTATGGAACCAGAAACTATTCAGCATCGCCAGGACAGTGTCACAAGATTTTTATTATTATGTTTATACCTTTGAAGAAATCGTTTCGAGCGGGAAGCCACTCGAAACGGAGGAGTCCATCCGGACCTCTCATTCCTTTTCCTTTAATAAATCCAGTTAAGTCCTTTCAGTCATGTCACGTTCCATGTTCTCTTCAGCCATGTCACGTTACATGATCATTTCAGTCATGTCAGGTTTATACCTAGCAGCAACATTATGTCTTAGAAGACAAATTATCCTTCAGCTTATTTGTCTTTTTTTCAGTTGTTATAACTTCATCAGCTTATTACCTTTAATTCGAGGACGAATTTCTCCTTTTTAGAGTTGTAAAACCCAGTATAGTCGTATTCTTAATTCAGGGACGGATTATACTTTTTAGAGGGGAAGAATTGTAACCGTATTTAAAGGTTAAGAATATTAAATACGCAGTCTCGACTTATTATAACTATATATATAATTAGTCAGGAAAATATTTATTATGAATGTATTATTATACAGAAAAGATTTTTACGTTTCAGAGAAATTAAAACGCGAGAATTAAATACGATTATTCGTGAATTAAATACAAATTTCGAGAGTTAAAAAAGAAAAAGAAAAAGAAATTATAAAATAGGGGCCGGTTTGGTTTATAAAAAAAAGGAGAGAAAGAAATTTGGGCCTAAGCCCATGCTAGCAAAAATAAACGGGGACCTTAACCCTTTAGACAAGCAGACGCAACAAAAAAAAGAGAAAGGGTTCTAGGGTTTTGGTGGCCGCCGGTGTATACAAAAAAGCGCGTTGCGGGTTTTTTTCTTCCTTCGTGTGTATCATCCATCCTTGTTAATTTTCAAACAGTATGTACCCTTGTCCCTATTTTATTTGATCCGTTGGGGGTCTATGGTTGTCACCAACCGAGACTTTTTGAATCTCGGTGGTACCTTTTTTTGACCAGCCACACAACAACAGCAACAATATTTAAGGCTCGATTTCGTTTTGGTTGAGGGTCAATACCCAGCCGAGACTTAGAGTCTCGGTGGGGTTGGGTTTTGGCAGCCGAAGGTCAGCAACCCCAAATGGGGGCGTGGTTGCTAGCATTTGAGTCAGGTTTTGTTAAGTATATAAAACCGAGACCCTAAGGTCTCGGTAAACCTCTCCTCTGCCCAGCCGTGACCCATACAGGGGCGGCTCGGGCGGTGTTCGTCCCAAAAATCAGCCAAAACACCCAATCGGGTGTGAAACTGTTTAAGGGGGTGTTTGGGTTAACAAAACAGTGAAAACAGTGGGAACCTATAGATAGCAGTGGGAACCTATAGATAGCAGTGGGAACCATAACCAAAACAGTGGGAACTTATAGTTAGTAGTGGGAACTGTATACAAACAGTGGGAATACAACAAAAGAAGTGGAATATAATACAAGCAGTGGGAAACATAAAGCTAATAGTAGGAATTATTTAAGCTTTGGTTAAATCATTTATAAATAAGTTTTAAAAATAAAGTTAAATATAATTGTTATTTTAATTATTTAATTAGTAAGACCAAATTGATTTTAACTTTGTCCTTTTTACTAATTAAAAGTCGGATTTAACCTATGATTTAATTAATGATTTATTCAAAGAAAACTCTTTTGGAAACTTTCTAAATTAGGAAACTTTCTATTTATGGCAGGTTATTATTTATAGTAAGATTATAATACTAGAATACAGTAAAATACGCTAATCAGAATACAACATAATATACAGTAATCAGAAGTACATGATACGCACTATTCAGTAATTATTTGAAGAACATTCAGATTTATCAGAGGCACACCAGACAAGCAGATTTATCATTTTATACACAAACAGTAATACAAGAAAAAAATAAAAATTAAACTAAGAACAAATAAGAATTAGTAACAGTAAACAGTAATCAGACAACTTATTACGCGTCCGTTATTTATGTAGTAACCTTGAAGTCGGAGTAGATCTTTCAGCTTTCGTTCTTATTTCATTTCTGGACACGAGGTACGAATTTTCTGTCCTTTCAGTAAGGACTTCTCTTCTATGCATGATTAGGATTTCCCGTCTGCAGCCAAATGTTTTCCCCAGTACATGTTATAAATTATCTGAAATCATTTTAATAACTAAGATATTGCCTGAGCCTTATATACAAGCATGACCAGTCAGTAGTACTAGTTATAGCGATACCGTAACCATGACACTTGAGGCACGGGTGTCATGACTCACCCGCGGGAGAGTGATATTCCACAGCGTTCCACTCAGTTCAGCTTGGCCATTTTTTCAGTATCATTAGTGGGGCGTATGGATGCATCCTAGGCTTATCAGGTGAATTTGGTGTGTGCTCTACATCCTTCACATTGGAGCTGATCCCTCCACCCAGCACAGTAATTAGAGGTCACCCCTCTAGAGCATGACGAGGTCACCCCTCCAGTTATTCATGCAACAGTTGTTACAGCACATGACCTATATAAGCTCTTGGCAATTAAAATACAGTAAATGCATGTTTTCAGATTTAACAGATAACAGTTTTATTTTATTATTTATAAATCAGACTTATCAGATTTTCTATAGTTTTCATCATACTCCACATATCAGTCTTTCAGTTTCAATAATTATTAATTATTTCAAGTTCAGTATATTCCTACCATGCATTATATCCGTTCACTGAGCGTTATGCTCAGCCGTAGTTCTTTCATGTTCTAACGGCAGGTACACCAGGACACTCTTAAGATTCTGAGAGCATGTGCATGGGATGGAAGCCGTCCAGACTTCTTTACTTTATGCACTTCATTTTTATATTGCCGTTGGACATTGTTCAGTCCTTTCTTTCAGTATTTTATTTTCATGTTTTGAGCTTATGTCGGATTACCGATGTTTGATTCCGGTATTTTCGTTATGGTCAGTTAATGTTTTAGGACATTTACCTTATGCTTTGATGACACGCCATAAATACACGTAACGGTCCACTTATCCAAGTGGGGTGTTACACAGCCACTAACGTGGCTCCTTCTGTTGTTTGCAATACTTCAAAACTGATATTCTCGCACGTCATCGTGTAGTGATACTTTAGTTTGACTTCCACGACGTTTTAGTAACCAAAAGAGACCGAATAAATTTAACATTAAATCATTAAACGTTAAAAATCTAAAAGTGTTAATAACAAGCAACTAACACATTTTATAAATAATACTGACTTTAACAATGTGGATCATGCTTATCAAGAGAATGTGTCATTTGAATTTATGACTTTTTTATTTTTTTAATATTTCGAAGCTATAATTTTTTTTATAGATAAAAGTCTACCCGTGTTTTACGGGTATTGTTTTTGTTATAATTTGATGCCTAATGGTACAACTACTGACATAATTCCACTAACATTAAAGATATGATATAAATATGCAGCAATTGACCTATCTACTACAATATGAGCTAAATTATCATCTTCTTGAACTTTACTTGCTGCCATAAACAAAAACTGTACATCGATTGTTGGTTTATATAAGCACTTTGTCTCTCCAAAAAGGCGAAGAAGAATAAAAGAGTGCATGAAGACCTATAGATGCGAGGTGATAAAAGAAAGTCACCACTTCTTTAGTTTTTTTTTCTTTTCATGGGTTTATATGCAAGATGCGAGGTGTCATGTCGTCATGGAGATAAGAATGATGCAATGTTTTTTTGTTATTTTGAGGTTCAGTGGTATTAAGACTACTCTTTCAAGTCTGGTCCAACAAGAGGTAAAAGTCTCTGTCCGCATCTGAACAAAGAAAAAAAAAACTCTTTTTTAACATTATCCTCTGACCGATTCAGATGTTACACTCACTCATATGTTGTTAAGATGTTTTTGTGAAAAATAAACACCACCTAAGTGGTGAGAGAAAAATTAAAATGAGTTTATTTTATTCATTTTACTTATCAAAAAATCCAATAATTAAATTTGTCAAACACTCAAAAAACTGATTATCTTATTATTTTAATTTCAAACAGGATAATCAAATCCAAACACTATTTTCTAGAATGACGTTTTCAAAATAATGATTATTTGATTATTTATTTTCAAAATGAATAATCTGTTTTCAATAAGCAATCCTAAACACTCCTTAAACAAATTTAAACGATGTCTTTCAAACAAAATAAGTTACGTATATATATTTTATCATATAATATTATTTTACACATTATATTTGTTAGTAAAATTTTTTAGCCTAAATATATGAAATATTACATGAATTATATGTATACGATTTTTTCGTATCATTGCAATATATTTGATTGTTTTCTAGTAGAAGACCAGGGTGATCGGTGATCGAACCGATAACTTAGGCTGTGTTTGGTAAGAGTTTTTTTGAAACTTTTTAAGAGCTGTTAGCTTTTTGTTAAAAAAATAGTTTTGTTTGGCACATTAATTTTTTTTGGAGCTGTTAGCTTTTTTATTTTAAACAAGCAATTTTTAAATAAAAAGGTGATTTATAAAGTTTTTTAAATTGTCAAGAGCTGTTAAGTTGTAAATTACTGATATACCCTCCAACCATATTATAATTTGTTTAAATATGTCTTCTTAAATCATTTTTCATCTTAATTTTACAGTCAACAACTAATATACCAAACACTTTTATTAAAAAATACAACTTATAGCTTATAGCTCATGTTAAAAGCTTTTTTATAAACAGCTTATAGCTTACAGTTAACAACTTATAATTAACAGCTTACAGCTAGTTTTGCCAAACATAGCCTTAATGACTGAAATGAATTATTATTCGATTTTCAAAACATTGTTCTTTTCTAATCTAAATAAGTGACCATATGAAGTAAGCATTTGGAGCTAATAGTCGAGAGACCGTTCTCATGGGTCCTGGGTACTTATTATTTTTTTGATATAGTGTTAACTTTTAAAGAAAACATCGCTTTTTTATGCACCGAAAGTGTACTAAACTCATCTAAATGTGTCTATAGTGTTACAGTTCAAAAAAAATTGTACATTCAGTCATATTTAGTGATGGTTGCAACCTTACTCGTTGTGTTATGAAGCCTTTGATTAAAGGGATGAATGAAGGGAGAAAATGGCTTATAGATATTGTGGAGCCATAGCTCGAGTTGTTATTGTTTAGACGTTGAGTCGCGTCGTCGAGTAAGAGGAATAAGAAAACTCGATTTTACGCTTCTCGGTCTTATTGTTAGTCGATTTTCCACTAACTTGCTATTTAATTTTTGAGGTGTTGCATGTTTAATAATGTTGTCCATTATCGTTTTGATTAGCATGTTTGGTATGAGTTTGATTATAGATTTTTTTTTGAACGAAAACTTTATTAAAAACCACTAGCAAAGAGCTAGAGAAAATTACAAAGAAAGTAAATAAGGATGTTGTCGCCAACTATCCCAACTAAAAATACGATTACACCTAGAAAGTGAAAGTTTATGAACTTATATTTAATAGTCGCGTGATAGGATCGAACTCGAGATTACGGGATTGCACACAATACGTAAAGAGTTAATTTATTTAATAAATATATTTATTATATTGATTAATTTATTTAATAAACATGTTTATTATATTTATTAAATTAAACCGAGCTATAAATTTAACGATCGTTAAATAGTAAAGAGTTAAGTATTAACGAGCGTTATGGAATAAATAGAAAGTGAAATAAATATAAAAAAGAATGGAAGGTTCCGGAACACCCCAAAGGGGTGTTTGGGCCGTCGGTTATGGAGGGGTAAAGGGGAAGGGAAAAACTTTCCTTATATTTGTTTTGGGCTACAAGATTTAGGTCTATATAAACAACCCCCCATCCTCAAAATTCAACACACAATCTCTCCCTCTTTCTTTCTCTAGTTGATCACAAGGACATACCCACAAAGGGGTTTGGTTGGTTTTCTTGTTCTTTCGATTTTGCTTATAATCTAGTCCTAGCCTCTCTCTAGGGTTGTTGGGTAGATTTTTCCACTAGCGTAGAAGCTCGGTTTCCACGTGCTAGAATCACGGTTAGCTCGTTGTATTACGTGTGTACAAGAACGTTATATATTCTTACTTTAGACTATATATTGGTGGTATTCGTTATAAACCCTAATTGGTGATTCGTTCTTTATCTTGTGGATTTGCTTTAGCTAAAAGGTACGTAACCCTAATTCGATTAATTATAATTGTCTTATTATTATGATCTTGTTAAATCGCTTCCGCTATGTGTGCTTTGATCTCGTTTAGGGTTTTGTGTAATTTTTATGAACTATATAAACCTTCAGTGGCATCGAGAGCCGTTTTAACATGTTATAATTATCGAAAATCTAAAGTTTTTAACTAATAATTGTTTTGAGTTAAAACTACATGTTCTTTAGGTTTTCTTAAAAATTAGGATTTTTTTTAAATTAGGGTTTGGCCGATTTTTATGAAAAAAGAATTGTTTTTGAAACCCTAAATTACATGTTATAAATATTTAGATTAAATTGCATGATTAATTGTTATGTCATGTAAATTAAAGGTTACGATTCGAAGAGATTTAATTGTTAACATTTGAGGGTGGATCCATGATGAACATGCATGTTTTCATGGATCGTTACTTGCTTTATTTGATTCAAAAAAATCTTGAGTTAGGGAAGACTTTTATATGAATATAAAAACCTAGATTTAAAGTTTATTGAATAAATCGTATGTATGTGGCAATTTGATTTATTTATCGCACATATAAATTGTTATTATGTGTTTATGATTTAGTTTTTTTTCTTGTTTATATTAAAAATTGTACGAATTATTGTAAACAAGGGTTTTTTTAAGAAAAAAAAATATGGACTAAATAATATTAAAATTGAGATTTGTTTGAGATCTAAATTACATAGAATTACGTTGATTGGTGAATTGCAATAATAATCTAACGGCCTACTCCTTTTGACAAACTATAAAGTGGGTATAACGCACCGCTCGTCATGTACCCGGTTAAGAAAGGAGGTGTTAAGCCATTAGTCGTTGACCAAATTCCCGGCTCGCCTGTGCGTCAAATTGAAATTACCTACGATTATTATTTGCATTATACCTTAAGGTTCATTTACCGCAAATTCACATCCGAATTCACAATGAATAAGGTTATTGCTTTGTGCTTTAACCATAAGTAAGTTGTGAATAGTTGTGGGTAAATTATTTGATTGGTTGAACCAATACCTCAACATAATTTATGTAGAAATTTAGTCTCGTGAAAAAGTTTACTAAATGTTTTATTAAACTTTTGCTATGGAGTTGTATGCATGCTTCTCCATACATTGATTTTGACATCAAATTTATACCCTTAAAATTTAAGTCAAATGCTCCTAATTGACGAACACTTGAAATTGCTACGTCATCAAATGAGATTTTTGGATTATGTTGAAAACTTTCATAGAATGAGAATTCGTATGATGGTTTTACGTTACTCAGATTAGACGACTTAATTAAGTTACTCAGTGAGATCCAGAAACATAAGACATTCAGAAGGGATGAAACATGTTTACAATGTAAAACATTTTTTGGCAATGTAAGTCCCTTAAATATCTAGAAATTAAAAATTGTTTGTCAATTAAATTGTTCAACAAGTCGCTATGTTGAGTACATTCATTACTAGCAGATCAACTGATGTAATGAATCTATGTCAATATATGTTCTAGGATTCAAGGAAAATACTATGGTTTATATACCGGGGTAATTTTTTATTTTCTTGAAAGTATTTTTTATTATCAAAAATACTAATATTTGAACTTATTTCTGTAGAAATTGTTCAACCCGATAATAACACTATAAGTTATGGGTTCAAAACTTTTTTTGATCGTCCCTGAACTTACTGACCCAAACTTTAATAATTGGCACCGCTCACTAAGAATTGTCTTGAGCGTAGCGGGTACTATTGATATCTTGACCACTCCTTATCCGGAGGATCTTGCTGAAGGAGCTTCTGAAGCGCAAAGGCTTGAACACGCTGCTAACGTTAAGAAGCACTCGGAGGTGGCTTGCTTAGTGTTAGGGAAAATGGCCCCTCCACTTCAGAAGAAGTATTAGATATTTTTGCCTAAGCGAATGCTTGATGAGCTCAAGGCTACGTTCGAGAAGCCGCAAGCTGTGGAGATCTATGACTTAGTAGATGTTTTGCATAGCTGCAAGCAAACTCCTGAAAAGTCTGTTAGTGCCCATTACATGGAGATGAGGGGTTATATGGAACAACTCATTGCACTAGGACAACCCTATGATCATAGTATGGCTATCAACTTAATCAATAGGTCCCTTAACAAGGACTTCAATGATTTTGTTAGAAACTATAATTTGCATTGCACGAGGAAGACAATTAATGATTTGCATGCAATGCTCATTGAATTTGGAAAGGGGTTAAAGGACAAGGCATCTACTTATACTCCTCCTGTACTAACCATACAAATGGGTAGAGTAAGTAAGCCAAAACCGCAAGCGAACAAGAAGAAAGGCAAAGGCAAGGGTGATAAGGGCAAGCAAGTTGCGACTTATTCGAAACCTAAGCAGAACTTTGTCAAGAAGAATCAATCACAGAAGAATGAGACTTGTCACCATTGCAAGGTAAGTGGTCACTGGAAGAGGAATTGCCCTTTTTACCTCGAAGAGTTGCGAGAAATAAAGAAGAAGTCTGAGCAGAGCGCTGCAACTTCGAGTACTTTATTTATGATTGAATTATTCAATTTAACATGCAAATTAAATTCTTGGGTATATGATACGGGATGCGGTATTAACATTTGTAATACACTGCAAGGATTTAATCTGGAAAGGAAGCTATCATATGGGGAACAATTTTTGCAAGTGGGCAATGGCGCACAAGAAGCGGTTGAAGCTATAGGAACATTTAATTCAGTTTTACCTCCGGGTTTAGTACTGATTTTAAATGATTGTCATTATGCACCTACAATTGTTAGGGGTGTTATTTCCTTTTCTTGTTTGTTGAATACTGGATTCGTTCACACTATTGATAATAATGGAATTTTTGTTTGGAAAGATGTTGTTTTCTATTTTAATGCAATTTCTGTGAATGGTGTGTTTGAAATAGACATGCATGATAACGAATCCAAGTAGAATAATAATTCTGTTTTTAGCATGAATAAAAAAGAGAAAGTTTGATAATAACTCTTCTTATCTTTGGCATTGTAGACTTGCCCATATTGGGAAGACTCGTATACAAAAGCTTCAACGTGAAGGTCTTTTAGAATCAATGATGAATCATTTCATAAATGCGAGTCTTATATCTCTAGAAAGATGACCAAGAAACCTTTTAATAGCAATATTGAAAGGGCTACTGATCTAATTCGTTTAATACATACTGATGTGTGTGGACCACTTAGACATATGTAAAGGAAATGTGCTAGCTACTTCTTAACATTTACGTATGATTATAGCCGTTATGGTTATGTTTATTTATTTAAACATAAACATGAGGTATTTGAAACATTCAAAGTGTTTAAAGTAGAAGTAGAATTGCAACTAGGAAAGAAGATTAAAGCTCTCTTCGTTCTGATAGAGTGGTGAATATTTAAGTCAAGAGTTTATAGATTATCTAAGTGAATATGGAATTGTTCAACATCTTACTTCTCTCTATACTCCATAACAAAATGGTGTATCCAAAAGGAGAAATCGTACATTATTAGATATGGTGCGATCTATGTTTAATCTTACAACTTTACAATTATCCTTTTGGGATTATGCTTTAGAATCTGTTGTTCGCATTTTATATATGGTTCCCACGAAGAAGGTTGATAAGACACCATATGAACTATGGCATGGAAAGAAGCCATATTTGTCTTATTTAAAGGTCTGGGTTTGCGAGGCGTATGTGAAACGTGACTCAGGCGATAAACTCCAACAATGATCTGTAAAATGTATCTTTGTAGGATACCCTAAGGAAACTATGGGTTACTACTTTTATTATCCACCTGAGAACAAAGTGATTGTTGCTAGGATGGAGACTTCCTTAAAAGTGATCTTGTAAATCAAGAATTCAGTGGGAGAAATTATGATCTTGAAGAGAGTCATATAGATACATTACTTTCTGAAAACACTAGCGAAATAATTCATGTAGAATCAAAAAGTCTGGCGGTTCCACCGGAATTAGTTCCTCTACGTAGATCCGAAAGGATTAAAAACGCAAATAGAAATATATGTCTTAATATAGAGGATGATGATGAAGTAGGGGATCTTGGAGAACCTTCCAATTATAAATCCGCCATGCTTAATCCTGAGAAGGATAAGTGGATGGTTGCTATGGATGAGAAAATGAAATCCATGAAAGTAAATGATGTTTAGATTCTTGTAGATTAACCACCAAATGCTAAAGGAGTGAGACATAAGTGGATATATAAGAAGAAAACCGACATGGACGGAAAAGTACAATCCTATAAAGCTCGTTTAGTAGCTAAAGGTTTTACTCAAACTTTTGGCGTTGACTACGAGGAGACTTTTTCTCCTGTAGCAGACTTAAGAGCTATTAGGATTCTCATAGCTATAGCAGCATACTATGACTATGAGATATGGCAAATGGATGTTAAAACTACCTTCTTGAACGGTCTCTTAGATGAATACATCTATATGCAACAACCGGAAGGGTATGTTGATCCTAAGAATCCAAAACACATGTGCAAACTTCAAAGATCTCTTTATGGTTTGAAGCAAGCATCACGTCAATGGAATAAACAATTTGATGAAGAAATAAAAAAGTTTGGATTTCTTCAAAATCGTGATGAGCCATGCGTATATCACAAAGCTAGTGAGAGTGATTAGTCCTATATGTTGATAACATATTAATCATGGAAAGTAACATTCCAAGACTTAAAGCTGTTAAGGATTATCTTGGTAAATGTTTTTCTATGAAGGATTTATGAGAAGTTGCATACATTTTGAGAATTAAGATCTATCGAGATAGGAAAAGACGGTTAATTGGTCTAAGTCAAGATGCTTATATAGATAAGATATTGAAGAAGTATAATATGCATAATTCCAAGAAAGGTTTTCAACCTATGAAGGTTAAGCATAATCTGAATCATGAGATGGATGCATCAACTCCTGAAGAGGAGGCATACATGCAGAAGGTGCCTTACGCTTCGGCTATAGGATCTATTATATATGTTGTAAGATGCACAAGGCCTGATGTGGTGTTTGCTCAGAACTTGGTCAGTAGATACCAATAGAATCCAGGGAAGCTCCACTGGACTACTGTTAAACATATTCTAAAGTAATTTAGGAGTACAAAAGATATGTTTTTGGTATTTGGAGGGAAACCAGACACAAAACTGAATGTGACAGGTTTCTGTGATGCGTCCTGGAAATGTGATAAAGACGATCCGAAGTCTCATACGGGGTACGTGTTTATTATCAATGGAGGAGCAGTTGACTGGAAGAGAAAGAAACAGACAACGATTGCAATGCATGCTACTCAATTAGAGTACATGGCTGCTTTAGAAGCTGCAATGGAAGTTGTTTGGATTAAGAAGTTTATTGGAGATCTTGGAGGGATGCCTTCAATTAAAGAACCTATTGATATATATTGCGACAATTATGCTGCAATAATATCATTTTGATAGTAGTAAAATCACACTTGTTTAGGAAAACAACGTATAATGGGCAAGTATTAAACTCGACGATTTAGGAAAACCGACAAGTTGAATAAATGCGGGTTCGTTCTCGAGGAGGTGTGTGGATTAATGTGCCAAAATATATATAATCAATGGTTTGGGGTAGTGACGTTTTAAGATGAGAAAAGAAAGAAAAACTAAGACGAACTACGATTACAATTAAGCTACGACGAAAGACGTAAAACGCGAACGTAAGTACGAAAAACGTGAAAAATTAAAAATTTTAAGCTAAAAACAAATTAAAAATGAAAAGGTAGTTCAAAATAATATAAATAAGAAATAAAATCCAATAAAAATATTTTAAAACCTTTTATTAATTAAATATTCAATTTTTAATGCTAATTAAAGCCCAAAAATTAAATATAATTAATAAAAAACCCAAAATATTATTTTATTGGACAAATAACTCACTTATATTATTTATAAACTAAAAAGTATTTTTCCTAAATTTTAAACACTATTTTTCTATTTTTAAATCACTAAAACTATTTTAAAACCAAAATAATTATAAAAAATAAATAAATAATTCCAAAAATAATTGAACAATTTTAAAAATCCTAATTTACCCTAATGAATAGTAGAAAAATGAAAAAGTTTGAAAAATCAAATATTTTTCACTAAAAGACAAAAACAGTTTTACATAAAACCCTAATTAAACTAAATAAATTATAAAAAATAATAAAAAGATAAACAGTAAAAACCTTTTATACTAAAACTCTTAAAATATTATTCTAAACCTAGGAAAAATGTTTAAAATGAAAAAGAAGTATTTTTGGCACTAAATGCCAAAAACAGAAACATAAAAGTTAATTAAAAATAGCAATAAAACCCTAAAGTTAGCAAATGAACAGTAAAATAAAAATTAATTAAACAGAAAAATCATAAATAAAATAAGAAAATTAACAAAACAAAAATCAAGTCCTAACTCTAAAATTTACCCACTAAGGACAAAAAAGTTTGAATTCTGAAAGTGACATGTTGACTGGATTTGTCTTCTTGCTTAGCAGGGGAAACAAATGTGTTAGCAGGGGAAACTTTCTTCACACTGCTAGTGCAAAATAATGGTCAGGAGACCTTTGAGCTTAGGAAAGCTCTTTGGAGGGCTTGTTTTTGGACAGCAAGGCACCCCCACACCAGTTGGGTTGTGGGGAGTCTGAGCAAACAAAAAAAACTAGCAGTCACAACACAAAAATCTTCACAAAGTAGCCCACAAAGTTTCTGATTAAGCACACATGTTCTGATAAACAGTAGACACCAATTACATGTATAAAAACGAATTTCAAACCCTCACAACTTGAAAATAAGCTCACCACATAGCATACAAGCAATAGCAAACCCTGAAATGACCTTAAATCTAACAGCTTATCAAGTATCAAGCACAAATCACTCAAAGATCAGTCAAAATAGGCAGATTATGATTTTAAGCTATATTGACCATTTTTCAAGCATGCAAATGTGACAAAACTTATCCAAACTGAAAACTTAGCCTAGAATACAACCTATGGTAACCAAATGAGTGAGTTTAACCAGCTTTTAAATCATAAACTATCAACTAACTTAACTCAATCACCAGATCCAAACACCCCTTTAAGGACTGAATATGAACTTTTAACAAAGCAAATCACACCAAAATCTAACCAAATGGATTTCTATCAACACTAACATGCATATAAACATCCCAATGACTCAATTCAAACAGTTAAAACAGATAATCAACACTTAGCAATTTTCACAAAACTCATACACCAAATTCATGACTTTCTGAAAATGAAAGAGGTAAAAAGGGAATACCTTGTTGGTCTTACATCCAAGACCAACAGTGGTAGCAATACCACCTCCTATAGACCCGGGTCTATGCTGGACCTTGGTCAAACAATAATCAACAAACCTGCAATCAAATAAGAACAAACCAAGAAAAATATACTTTTCTGATTTTTCTTAAAACTCAAAACCTTGAAACCTTTTCACCACTTGAACTTAACATGTTTCTAAAACAATTCACAAGTTCAAAAATCAAGGGCTCTTATCCACTTTCACTTCAAAAAGCCTTGATTTTCAGAAACCTACAAACCTTTTTAAACAACCCTTTTTGAAAACTTAACACACAAAATCTTTCACAATTTTTAAAATGGAACTCAGCCTTAGCATTTAACACAATACACAAACTTTTTAAATCTAATAAAAGGAATTACACTTGTCTTTCACAAACACCAAACTTCATTAATTTAAAAAAGGAATTACAAGTGCAAATGCTAAAAACTGGAACAAGAGAAATAGGGTCACATACGACTCCTATTTATACAATGCAATGGAAAATACTAGAACTAAAACCCTAGCTAACTGAAATGCCAAAAAGGCCCTTGAGTCTTGGTCTTCAAAATGGTCAAATTGTGCCCATGTGATGGAGAGTGACATTCCAGCTTGGAATCTTCAATATGGAACGTTGGATGAACCTTTGGGACCAAGGGGTTGATCTGAGGTGTTAATTTGGTCGGGTGTGGGGTTTTGGTGGAAAGAGACGTTGCAGGGGAAGGCTGGGGAGGGGTCCACAGTCCATGTGAGTGTGTTGGGTGAGGTGGGTTTGGATGAGAGGGACGTTGATTAGGGTTCTGGAAGGTTTTAGCTAAAAACCCCTTGATTTGGGTGGATTGGATCTGGGGGTGTTCTAGGGTTTATGGGTTAATTAACCAGGTTAGATTCGTTTTGGGTTTAATTAACTTTTAAATAAATGTTATGGAGGGAAATGGTGGGGTTTGACTGGGGTGTTGACCCAGTTTAAGTTAATAAACTTGGGTTGGGTAATGGGTTATGGACGGGTAGGGTAATGGGTTTGGGTAAATAAAGTGGGTAGGGCTGAGGTGTCAGGGTCTGGTTGGTTGTGGGGGTTTGGTGGTTGGGCAGATTTGGTCCCCAAGGTATTTACTTTCTTCCAAGTTGTAATAAATAGCTGTCAGCGCCAAGTTTAGCCTTGTCAACTTTTGCCATCTTGTCAAAACTGGCACAAACTCTTCCAAAAGCTTTTCCAAGGGTATTAAATGCATATTCTTGATTCCCAAGGGCTGAACTTGTAATATCTTCAATCATAAAGGATCATACTTGTACATTTGATAAGTGGAGGGTCAAATGTGACAAGTTCTTCAAAGATGAGGGGCCATTCTTGCCAATCTTCAATTCTTCAAGGGTATTTTTGCAAAATCCAAACTTGGGCCCGGTTCATTGTGCGACTTCATTTCCCGTGTTCGTTTTTGATTGATTCTTGTGTTCTTTTGCTAATTCCTCAATATCCGTACCTAAAAATACACAAGTAACAAACACGAGCATATATTTGGTCTTTTTTATGATATTTTATGTAATTTAAGGCCGTTTTGGACGATGAGACCATGTATAAAAGCAGTCTCATCACTCCCCCATACTAAACCATTGCCGTGCCCTCACGCAATGCTAGAATAAAGTATCAAAGCATCTCCAAAATTTAATTTTATTCACTTTTATGAAATGATAAACTAGCTACTATAACTACTACATGTGTTTTAGACATAATGTATGATTTTCATCGCAAAATGGGACGTTTAGGTTCATAGAATAAGAACACGTGAATGTTTCGTTAGAAATAATTTCGTCGTCCTCGATTTTCACTTCAATTCCGTGCTAAGCGTGCAACGAGATCATTGTCATTATAAGTTAGTAATGCTAACACTACTCATATGCCCTAATCACGTACTTATTCTCCCATTATTCCTAAGTTGTATCTCTTATATTTTATTATGTCTTAATGATCACGAGGATGCATCATTGACTTATGCGATAATAGAGATTTAGGTCTAAAAATAGAGTCCTACCGGTGTAACTAAGACCATCAAATCAATAACCCCTCCTAATAGACAACGATGTTAAAAAATTAAGTTGACAAGAAGAATCGATAAACACGGTTTTATAACGGTTTTGAACATGAGACTTATTACCAAGACTTTTATACGCCCCCTAACGGAAGGACCTTATTATCTTTGGTTTACCTCCATCTTTTATTCAACTTCGCCATGAAGCTTTTATTATGACTTCGGTCTTGCCTTGCCTTTTATTATCCGCCTCATCGATGGTTTTATTAGCCAAAGACGTATATCCTCACGCTAAAGCGAATTTTGGATCTTTAAAGCTTCGAAGATTAAGGCTTGATTCACTTTCAATTTTGCATAGATTTTAGGCCTTGTGGGGCTTCAAATTGTTTGCTTGATTTAGGTGAGCACTTGAAATCTTATTATTAGGTGAAGCTTTCGATTATTTGGGTGCCAATACTTCAAAACCGTGACGCTGGCGATATCTTAATGTCTTCCCAATTTAATTACACGGAAGCTACTAGAAAAGACTAGAAACCCAACAATCAAAACTAAACCGCTAAGTCAATATTTATTAAGCAAAAAATATTTACATGCGAATGGAGAATAAGCAAACAACGAGAACACATGAGTTTTTGAAAGAATACGAGTACTCTACGTTTAGCATAGTAACTTATAATTAACTCTATCATTTCTCGTCCTCATTTAAGAGACTTAGCCTAATGTGAGTTAAGGATTTAAAAGTGATTTTTAGGGCTTTAATTAGCATTAAAAAGTCATTATTAAATTAATTAAAAGGTTTTGGCAAGTTTGGATTTTTTGTAAACTCTTAGAATATTATTTGGGATTTTTTTGTAATTTTTAGGAATTTTTAGATTAAAATTTTAAATTTTGTGCTTTTTACGTTCTTCGTCGTAACTTTCTAGTAGTGTTTTTGCCTTATTTTTCTAATTTTTTTTCGTCTTCGTCATTTTCTCTTCTTTTCTTCTCATTAATAATCAAAAACATAAATCATCATTCATTACACAACACACGTGCCTCCTCGAGAGAACGATTCCCATCAAGGGTCATAAGTGTTTACGTTTTCCTAAACGTACGCTTAATACTTACCGCTTTTACCTTGTTTTCCTAAACAAGTGTGATTTTACAACCATCAATTTTTGGCGCCGCTGCCGGGGAGGTGTTTTTAGTGTGCCATTGTTAGTATCGTGTTTTTGTGAGTGGTGCGTTTTTGCTTTTCACATTTTGAAAAGCGTGAATATCGTATATACTCATTTTTGTTATTTTTCCTTATTATATTATAGTATCCAAATAAATTGTGTTTAGTTTTCCTAAATTAAACACACAACATCATTATACTATATTGTAGATATATTGGTTTTCGTTTTTTTATTGTGAATATTATTAATATATTGTATTTACGTAGAACAATAAAAATACAAGTACTCCAAATACGTGAGAAATCACAACCTTGATTCGGGATTTCATCACTCGATCATTGTATTCGAATCCAAAGCAAAAGTAAAAGGCAAAATAGATAAATACTTTCGTGAGGCTTGATTTTAATTAACACAAACTATAAGGTGGGTATAAGGCGGTTGTATTTCACGACCTAAAGGGAAAAGGCTCTTAAGTGCTTAGCGCCGCCTCGTTTCCTCCGCTTGCTTGTGCGTGTTTTGAGAAAAAAGGCTAATCGAGGGTTTGCCAACCAAAGTATTATCTACGTATATATATTTGCTTGTTTTCAAGATTAAACCCTCTTGAACGATTTGGTGTTCCACCATCGTTCTAAAGTCATCGAAGGCGTTCACTCCACGTGTTCGTTTTCATTCCTTGAGGCTCTTTTAATCGAGAAAATCGATTCGAGGAGAGATTTGTAGATTTTTGTCTACGTAATACATTCAATATACCAAAAAAAAAAAAAAAAAAAAAAAAAAATTAAAAAAAACAATCAAAAGCACAAAAATAATCTTCTACATTCCCTCTAATTTCATAATTCTCTTCTTTCACCCTCTATAACGTTTAATTCTCGTAACGCCATTCTCGTTGCATCATGTCAAATGATGAGGGCTATTACTCGTGTCCATATTGTGGAGGCCCACCCGATGGGGCTAATTGTTTTAATTGTGAGGTTATTGGAGGTCGTGAAGGTTATATCTATAACTCTCCTCCACATGGTTATGGTGACAATTTTCAATCTAACGACCAAGATCACCAACCATATTCGTCTTATTCGTCTTTTAATTGTGATGAAAATCAAAATAATGAAATGAATCAAGATGAATCTTTTTGTGATTATATGAGCCGTCATAACAAACTTATAGAGTCACTTCAAGAACACGTGGTTGATCTCGATAAGTATTACAAGGATAAATTGGCAACCCAAGGGGAAACTTTCAAAAAAATGGAAAACGATTATGATACCCTTTTTGAAGAGCAACAACGTTTGTATGACCAAAGTCAAGTGATGTGGAGAGAATACGTAGATAAAATTAAGGATGATCACACCAATGAGAAAGATAAAATTCTTTTAATGTTCGAAGGCTTAGTGGAAAAATTTAATTCGTTGTCAAATGTGACCAATCCTAATCCCGTGGGAGAGGTTCAAGTTACTTCGACTCCTAAGACTCGTATGTCTCGTATTGATCCATATCTCTCGAATTTTAGAGTCGTGCAACCTTCGTCGTCTTGCAAAACCGTAGAGGAAACGAAAAAGTCATCCAACGAAGTTTTGAAAAATGTTTTTGAAAATAAACCAAAAGAAAAACTCGTAGGATACTTGGGAGTTTTAAATCTAATACCTTGTGAACCAAAATTTTCTAATGAGGATGAAATTATTGAGGATTTTCTAAATCAATATACACTTAATTTTGACGAAGAAATTCCATTAAATGATTTTAAAAAAGAAAAATGTGAAAAGGTTTTTAAGGAAAGCATTGAACCCTCGTTTCTACAAGATGAACGAAAATTAATTCTGAAGGGACGCGTTAATAGTTTTGCTAAAATGTTCGAAAACCCACGTTCGATCCCTTCGAAGGACAAAGTTGAAACCGTCAAGGCAAAATCATCACGAGATGAGCCTTTTACTCCTAATCCCACACCGAGTGAGATTTTGGATTTATCATGTGAGAAGTCCGCCGATGGCCTTGCTCACATTGATACGTTTTTCGATATCGAGGTCGAAACGACAAAGGCAAAATCTTCAATCGAAGAGCCTTCTTTACCTAGTTTCACGACGGTTGAAGCTAGCGACTCGATTATCGACGACTTTATTGCTCACCCTCTTCCACGAGGAAGAGAAGACGTTTTTGATCCCGATGGAGATTTTTGCGAGATCAAACGTATTCTTGATAACCCGCTTTCGATTTTCGATTTTGATGAGGACCGTTGCGTTAGCCCGGAGGGGGATGTTTTGTTAATTGATTCACGTTTTAAAAATTCAAATCCTCCTCCCGCCTTCAAGATAAATGTGGAAATTTTAAGTGTGCCTAGAGTTATTTTAGAAACACCAAATATTTTCAATTTAATCAACTTGGGTTTTCGTAACAAAGAGCTAAGAAATGAAAAAGGAAAAGATTTTACAATTGATTTGAAAATTTTTCCAATGCTAACTCCGTCATCACCTCGTTCAATTGAGCTTGCTACAAACGCGTCTACTTCTTTTGACGACGTTTTGTGTGGATATAGTATGGGGGAAACCCCACACTTCTCTACCGAGGACGAGATTTTTGACCCCGGTATCACGTTTAAGATAAAATCTCGGTCTTTTACCGAAGTAGTCACTAGAAGATCCTTCTACACTTACGGTATGAGTTTACCTCGAGTGACTCGATTGTTTTGCCCAACCAATGTCCCACCCTTCTATTCTCTTTCTATTTTCTTGTGTCCCTTTTGGACGATGATGTTGAAAGTCGTGTTGTTTCGTTTATCATCCGAAAACGAAGACACGATCTTTGATCCAGGTATAGAGGTTTTGCCTTTATACACGGTTGCTTTTGGGCCTTGTTTATCATGTAAGCCCCACCAAAAATTGACCATACCATGATTATCCCTAAATGATCACATTTATGGGGATTCGAGTCGAGCTTTTGACTCGGTTATCAAAAACAAGGTGCCTCGTGGGGGAGACCCATGCTTATCCATGTACATATTATTGCTTTCTAATTAGTTTAATGTGAGGGGATTTGTGCCCTTCCAACCTTTGTTCCGTGGTTGTTTGTGAATTGTGTCTTTTAGATCATCATCTTCACGATTGGAGCCTCTCGTGTTCGTTTCATGGGAGCACTCGATCGTTTGCTTTGGAGGCCTTTCCCAATATCCATCATGATATATCCTTTTATGTTCTAACCTTAGGTTTATAGCACACTTCATAAACGGCTTTTAAACTTATTGGTTACACCCTTTCCATGCTAGATTAGGCATTCGACTACGTCTCTAGTATGGGGGTGTTTGTACCCCTAGACTCGAAACATTGAGGACAATGTTTAACTTTAGTATGGGGGGGGGTGAATAGATACTTGCCTTGCCAAACCTTCACGCTTTCCAAAGTTTATCGTTTTGTTATCGTTTTTGTTGCAAAATAAGGCTAAAAATGGCCAAATTTTAAAAATTTTCTCATGTTTCATAAGTGTTTGAAGACACGAATGTAGATTTTCCGATGGCGAGAATAAGAGTAATTTTTGACTCGACCGTGCGTGTTGAGCACTTAGCTTTGATTCCTTAACTACACATTAGGCTAAGTCTCTTAAATGAGGACGAGAAATGATAGAGTTAATTATAAGTTACTATGCTAAACGTAGAGTACTCGTATTCTTTCAAAAACTCATGTGTTCTCGTTGTTTGCTTATTCTCCCTTCGCATGTAAATATTTTTTGCTTAATAAATATTGATTTAGCGGTTTAGTTTTGATTGTTGGGTTTCTAGTCTTTTCTAGTAGCTTCCGTGTAATTAAATTAGGAAGACATTAAGGTATCGCCAGCGTCACGGTTTTGAAGTATTGGCACCCTAATAATCGAAAGCTTCACCCAATAATAAGATTTCAAGTGCTCACCTAAATCAAGCAAACAATTTGAAGCCTCACAAGGCCTAAAATCTATGCAAAATTGAAAGTGAATCAAGCCTTAATCTTCGAAGCTTTAAAGATCCAAAATTCGCTTTAGCGTGAGGATATACGTCTTTGGCTAATAAAACCACCGATGATGGCGGATAATAAAAGGCAAGGCAAGACCGAAGTCATAATAAAAGCTTCATGGCGAAGTTGAATAAAAGATGGAGGTAAACCAAAGATAATAAGGCCCTTCCGTTAGGGGGCGTATAAAAGTCTTGGTAATAAGTCTCATGTTCAAAACCGTTATAAAACCGTGTTTATCGATTCTTCTTGTCAACTTAATTTTTTAACATCGTTGTCTATTAGGAGGGGTTATTGATTTGATGGTCTTAGTTACACCGTTAGGACTCTATTTTTAGACCTAAATCTCTATTATCGCATAAGTCAACAATGTATCCTCGTGATCATTAAGACATAATAAAATATAAGAGATACAACTTAGGAATAATGGGAGAATAAGTACGTGATTAGGGCATATGAGTAGTGTTAGCATTACTAACTTATAATGACAATGATCTCGTTGCACGCTTGGCATGAAATTAAGGTGAAAATCGAGGACGACGAAATTATTTCTAACGAAGCATTCACGTGTTCTTATTCTATGAACCTAAACGTCCCATTTTGCGATGAAAATCATACATTATGTCTAAAACACAAGTAGTAGCAATAATGTAGTGTAGCTAGTTTTCCATTTCAATAAAAGTCATAAAATTAAATTTTGGAGATGCTTTGATACTTTATTCTAGCATTGCGTGAGGGCACGGCAATGGTTTAGTATGGGGGAGTGATGAGACTGCTTTTATACATAGTCTCATCGTCCAAACGGCCTTAAATTGCATAAAATATCATAAAATAGACCAAATATATGCTCGTGTTTGTTACTTGTGTATTTTTAGGTACGAATATTGAGGAATTGGCAAAAGAACACAAGAATCTATCAAAAACGAACACGGGAAACGAAGTCGCACAATGAACCGGGCCCAAGTTTGGAAATTTGCAAAATGACCCTTGAAGAATTGAAGATTGGCAATTTTGGCCCCTCATCTTTGAAGAACTTGTCACATTTGACCCTCAAAATGTCAATTGTACAAGTATGGTCCTTAATGTTTGAAGATTATACAAGATCAGCCCTTGGAAAATGAAGAAATACATTTAATACCCTTGGATAAAGTTTTGTAAACCTTTGTGCCAAAAATGACAACTTATCAAAAGTTGATAAGAAGAAACTAGGCGCTGATGGGTATTTATTACAACTTGGAAGAATGGTGAAAACTTGGGGACTCAAACTGCCAACTATCCAAACCTACCCACCCAACCAGGATGCGACACCTCAGCAAAACCCACCCAATAACCCATACCCTACCCAAACCCGTATCCCATTAACCCACCAACCCGGTTTTACTTAAAAAATGGTCAAATGGTCAAACAATTTCCCACTAAAACAGATATTTAAAATCTGTTTTTACCAAAAATGGATTAAACCCTTTCTTAATCACCCCTAGAACCCTAACTCACCCAGATTAAATCAAACCCAAAACAAAGGGGTTTTACCCCAAATACTCCAGATGGGTAATTCACTTTACCCTCATCCTATCCCACTCAAAACCCCTTTCCCCAACACAACCATGTGAGCAGTAGGGACCTCCCCTGCTGCGTCACTTTCATTCCCAAACCCTAAACCCGACAACATAAACGGCTGGATGGAATTCCTTTGTCCCCAAGACCAAACCAACGTCCAAGATCAACCAAGCAAGGCTGGCAACATCACATGGGCATCTTGACCAAAATTCAGTCAAATGAACAAGGGCAAAATCGGATTTTCCAAGCTTTAGGGTTTTCCTTTTTATTATTTGTTTATTCAACATCTAGATAGTTCTATTATGCCTATAAAAGCATCTCTCAACCTGTGAGAAGAGCTTTGTTCCAGTTTTTCTTAGCAATTTCACTTGTAATCCCTTTTTAAGAAATTAAAAGTTTGGTGTTTGATAATCTCAAGTGTAATTCCTTTTTAGTGTTTTTAAAAGTTGTGTGTTGTGAAAAGGCTAAGGAATCTGAGTTCCATTTTTAATTTGTGAAAACTTTGTGTGTTTCAAGTTTTTCAAAAAAAAAAAAAAGGTTTTGGAAGAAATTTTGTAAATTTCAGAAATTAAAGGGTGTTAGGAAGTGAAAGTGGAATATCACCTTAAGGTTTCTGATTTACAAGTTGCTTTCAAAACGTGTTGGTTTCAAAGGTATTTGGATTTTAAGGTTGGATTTTCAGAAAATCCAAAATTTGCATTTTCTTGTGTTTGATCTTATTTGCAGGTTGATTGTTTGTTGATTAAGTTCTGCACCAACCCCAGTTGGTAAGGAGGTGGATATTCATCCACTAGGACCCTTGGATGTAAGGGTCCTAAGGTATTTTCTTTTACTTTGTTGAAATTTCAGAAAAAGTGAAGGTTTGAATGATCTTGCATGATTGCTTGAAAAGTGTTGTTTAAGCTGTTGGATTAGTGTTCTTATGTGTATTTATATATGTTAAATGCTATATGAACCTATTTGATTAAGTTTGTAAGGTTTTGAGTTGAAAATTTGGTTTTCAAAGATTTAAAGGGGTGTTTGGATTAGTATTTTAGCAGGTTTAAAATCCTTGCTAAAGATTTAAAAACGTGTTTAAGTCACTGAAACAGGTTAAGATAGGTTGCTTGCCAGTTTTAGTTTAGTTTGGATCAAGTTTTAAAGCAAGTTGTGAGTTTAAAAGGATAAATTGATAGCTTAGAATCTGCTGAGGCCTATTTGTGCTTATTGTTCATGATTTTTGTGCTTAATCTTTGAAACCTGTTAAGATATTGGGTGATTCAAGGTCTGATTTGGTTTGCATATTGATTGGTGAGTGTGTATGCTTAATTTGAGCCATTGAAGTTCACTAGATTGCAAGTTATAAGCCTTATAGCCACCAGACTTCATCTCTTTGTTACAGAAACTTGTATGAGCCTTTTGTGTGCTTGAAATTGTGACTTGGTGCTAAGATTTTGTGCTATTTGTGTTATTGTGACTCCCTACACTCAGAAAGAGTGTAGGGGTGCCTTGTGTTCCACAAAAACATCACCAAACATTCACAGCCAAGCCCTCTTGGTTGGACTTTTAACAAGTGACCAAAGTCACTTGTTCATCAGAAAGAACAAGCAAAACTGGATACATTTTGATTCATAACTTGTTGAATCTTGGGTAAAATTGGATTTGGATTTTAGTTTAATAGCTTATTAGTTGTACTGTTTGAGTCTTTAAAAGCTAAAAAAGAAAAAAAAATAAACTCCAAAAAGGACGTGGCCAGGACTCGAACCTGCGCCACTCCTCTCACAACACATACAAGTTACCATTGCGCCCTGGGGACTTTGACTGATAGGTTTGATTCTGAATTGCATTTAAGGGCATTTTGGTTTGGGCTTGTTTAATTAAGCCGTGGCTTATTTGGCTTATTTTAGCTTATTTATTAAGCTTTCTAGCTTCTTTCCATTTTTCCTAGGTTCTAAATAGGTTTTAGGATTTTTCTGGCTAAAAGTTTTATTTTTCCTTTTATTTAAATATTTAATAGGATTATTTTTAGTTTTAAATTTAATAAGTCAATAAAAAATAGTGAACAGTAGTATAAAAATACAAAAAAATAGTTTTTAGGTTTTTATTCTTATTTTTGAGGTTTACATATAAAAAAGTTTTCAAAAACTTTAATTTTTAATTTTATTTGATTTTAGGTTTTTTATTAAACTTTGAAAATTAATATAAAATTAACTAAAAGGTTTTAGGAGCTTTAATTTTCATTTTCTTCTTAGTTAGAATATTTAGGATTTTTGAGAATTTTTTAGAATTTATTTGAGAACTTTTACTTTTTTAGAATATTTTATTATTATTTTATTCATTAAAATAAAAAGTTTTATTTTTATTTCTTTTTCATTTTTCCTAGATTCTATAGCATTAATTAAGACTTTTCCCATTTGTAGAATAATTTTTAGGCTTTTCAATTAATTTTTAGAATTAATTTAAGATTTAATACATTTTAATAGTTTTTAGGAGTTTAAAAATAGTTTAATTTGGTTTTAAAATTTTTAAAAATAGTTTTTAGCTTAATTAGGTCATTTTTGAGGTTTACAAACTATAAAATCTTGTTTAGGGCTTTTTAATATTTAAAAGTGATTTTTAGGGCTTTAATTAGCATTAAAAAGTCATTATTAAATTAATTAAAAGGTTTTGGCAAGTTTGGATTTTTTGTAAACTCTTAGAATATTATTTGGGATTTTTTAGTAATTTTTAGGAATTTTTAGATTAAAATTTTAAATTTTGTGCTTTTTACGTTCTTCGTCGTAACTTTCTAGTAGTGTTTTTGCCTTATTTTTCTAATTTTTTTTCGTCTTCGTCATTTTCTCTTCTTTTCTTCTCATTAATAATCAAAAACATAAATCATCATTCATTACACAACACACGTGCCTCCTCGAGAGAACGATTCCCATCAAGGGTCATAAGTGTTTACGTTTTCCTAAACGTACGCTTAATACTTACCGCTTTTACCTTGTTTTCCTAAACAAGTGTGATTTTACAACCATCAATTTTTGATGAGACTGCTTTTATACATGGTCTCATCGTCCAAAACGGCCTTAAATTGCATAAAATATCATAAAATAGACCAAATATATGCTCGTGTTTGTTACTTGTGTATTTTTAGGTACGGATATTGAGGAATTGGCAAAAGAATACAAGAATCAATCAAAAACGAACACGGGAAATGAAGTCGCAAAATGAACCGGGCCCAAGTTTGGAATTTTGCAAAAATACCCTTGAAGAATTGAAGATTGGCAAGAATGGCCCCTCATCTTTGAAGAACTTGTCACATTTGACCCTCCACTTATCAAATGTACAAGTATGATCCTTTATGATTGAAGATATTACAAGTTCAGCCCTTGGGAATCAAGAATATACAAGTTAAATCCTTTGGAAAAGTTTTGGAAAGTTTTGTGCCATTTTCAGCAACTTGTCAAAAGTTGACAAGGCATAAACAAGCGCTGACAGCATTTAAAACAAAGTGGAAGAAAGTTAATACCTTGGGGACCAAATCTGCCCAACCACCAAACTCCCACACCCAACCAGACACTGACACATCAGCCCTACCCACCCACCAACCCAATACCTTACCCAAACCCGTGACCCTACCCGTCCATAACCCAAGTTTAATTTATTAAACTTGGTCAACTGGTCAAAACCCCACTTAACCCATTTTCTTTCCCACCAAAACATGATTTTTAAATCATGATTACCCAAAAACAGATCAAAAACCCCTTTTAACCCCCATAAACCCTAATCCTTACCCAGATTAATTAACATTCAAATCAAAGGGTTTTTAGATAAATCCCTCCAGATCACTAATACACATCACTCTCACCAAAACCCACCTCACCCAACAGTGTCACATGCATTGTGGGACCCTCCCCATGCTTCCCCTGCTACATCACTTTCGCACCAAAATCCACACCCGACCAAACCAACACCCAGGATCATCCCCTTGGTCCCAAAGGTTCATCCAACGACTCAAGATGAAGATTCCAAGCTGGCATATCACATGGGCAAGTTTTGACCAATTTTGAAGATCAAGACCCAAGGGCATTTTGGAGATTCCATTCATTAGGGTTTTAGCATTCTAGAGAGTTCTTTTAGTTGTATAAATATGAGACGACCTGTGTCTCATACCCCTTGTTCCAGAATTTTAGCAACTCACTTGTAATTCCTTTTTTAAGAAATAAAGTTTGGTATTTTTGAGATAAAAAGTAATTCCTTTTATGTTTTTAAAAAGTTTGTGTGTTGTGTTTATGCTAAGTTCTGAGTTCCATTTAAATTGTGAAAGATTTGTTTGAGGTTTAAGTATCAAAAAGATTTTGAAACGTGCTTTAATTTTTCAGAAAGTTTAAAGGAATTGGAAAGTGAAAGTGGACTGATCCCTTTGATTTTCTGAAGTTTGAGTGTTTTTAAAACGTGTTTAAGAAGGTTTAAAGGTTTGTGGAAGTGCTTTTAGGAAAGAAAAAGTGAAAACAGATTATTGGATATATTGTGTTTTCTTTTTTGATTTTTCTTTTTCAGGTTTAAAGATTGTTTGTTGATTAAGTTCTGCACCAACCCCAGTTGGTAAGGAGGTGGATATTCATCCACTAGGACCCTTGGATGTAAGGGTCCTAAGGTATTCTCTTTTCCCTTTTGAAAAATTTCAGAAAAAGTGAAGTTTTAAGTGATCTTGCATGATTGTTTGTTATTTGTTGTTTAAACTGTTGGATTTGTGTTTATTTGTGTTATTATGCATATTGGATGCTAAGTGGAATAGTTTGATTAGGTTTGTAAGTGATTTTGTTTGATAAAAAACGTTTTCAAGTAGTTAAAGGGGTGTTTGGATTCAAGTTTTAGCAGGGTTTATAATTTGATTGTGCTTTGAAAAACGTGTTAGAGAGCTTCAAATAAGATGAGATAGTTAGGGTACTAGTTGAAGTTTAAATTAGATCAGTTTTGTATCAAGTGCAAGTGTTAAAAGTGAAAAAAGGGTAGCTCAAAACTGCACATTATTAATCTGCTCATTTTTATGTGATTTTTGATCCATGGTCTTGCAAATCTGTTAAGAATCAGGTTAAGTGAGTTGTTGTTGCTGTTAGAGTACCTATTGGTGATTGTGTATGCTAAACTTGAGGCTTTGTAGTTCACTTGAGTGCTAGAAAAAAGTTTAAACAACCACCAGACCCTAAAAAGGTTCACAGAAACTTGTGTTGCTTTTGTGTGCATTTGGTTTGCTTATTCTTGTGCTTTAAGTGTTGATTCTTGCTTGTGTTGACTCCTTGTGCTCAGAAAGAGCACAAGGGTGCCTTGTGTTCCACAAAAACATCACCAAACATTCACAGCCAAGCCCTCTTGGTTGGACTTTTAACAAGTGACCAAAGTCACTTGTTCATCAGAAAGAACAAGCAAAACTGGATACATTTTGATTCATAACTTGTTGAATCTTGGGTAAAATTGGAATTGGATTTGAATTTGTGAGCTTATAAGTTGTATTGTTTGAGTTTTAAAAGCTAAAAAGAAAAAAAAAATAAACTCCAAAAAGGACGTGGCCAGGACTCGAACCTGCGCCACTCCTCTCACAACACATACAAGTTACCATTGCGCCCTGGGGACTTTGACTGATAGGTTTGATTCTGAATTGTATTTAAGGGCATTTTGGTTTGGGCTTGTTTAAATAAGCCGTGACCTGTTTGGCTTATTCTAGCTTATTTATTAAGCTTTCTAGCTTTCTTTCATTTTTCCTAGGATTAAAATAGGTTTAGGGATTTTTCTGGCTAAAAGTTTTATTTTTCCTTTTATTTAATTATTTAATAGGATTATTTTTAGTTTTAAATTTAAAAAGTCATTTAAAAATATTAAACAGTAGTTAAAAAATACAAAAAAATAATTTTTAGGTTTTATTTAATATTTTTGAGGTTTACATATAAAAAAGTTTTCAAAAACTTTAATTTTTGATTTTATTTAATTTTAGGGTTTTTTGGCAACTTTAAAAATTAATATAAAATTCATTAAGAGGTTTTAGAAACTTTAATTTACATTTTCTTTCTAGTTAGAATATTTAGGATTTTTGAGAATTTTTTAGAATTTATTTAGGAACTTTTAATTTTTTAGAATATTTTAATATTATTTTATTCATTAAAATAAAAAGTTTTATTTTTATTTCTTTTTCATTTTTCCTAGATTCTAGACATTAAAATAGGACTTTTGTCACTTTCCATTTAATTTTTAGGCTTTTCAATTAATTTTTAGAATTAATTTAAGATTTAATAGATTTTAATAGTTTTTAGGAGTTTAAAAATAGTTTAAATTGGTTTTAAAATTTTAAAAAATAGTTTTTAGTTTAATTAGGTTATTTTTGAGGTTTACAAATTATAAAATCTTGTTTAGGGCTTTTTTAATATTTAAAAGTGATTTTTAGGGCTTTAATTAGCATTAAAAAGTCATTATTAAATTAATTAAAAGGTTTTGGCAAGTTTGAATTTTTTGTAAACTCTTAGAATATTATTTGGGATTTTTTAGTAATTTTTAGGAATTTTTAGATTAAAATTTTAAATTTTGCACTTTTTACGTTTTACGTCGTAACTTTCTAATAGTGTTTTTGCCTTATTTTTCTATTTTTTTGTCTTCGTCATTTTCTCTTCTTTTCTTCTCATTAATAATCAAAAACATAATCAATCATTCATTACACAACACACGTGCCTCCTCGAGAACGAACTCACTTCTTTTAGGGTCATAAGTGCTTGGTTTTCCTAAACCGACGCTTAATACTTACCGCTTTTTGTGTTGCTTTGTTTTTCCTAAAATAAAGTATATACAAAATCACTACATCATTTTTGGCGCCGATGCCGGGGAGGCGTGTTGTGTTTTGATTGACCATTGTTGTTTTTCTATATTAGCCATAATTATAATTGTATTAGTAGCACTCTATTAATACGTATTATCGTTTTTCGGTTTTTGTGTGAATACTATTACTATATTGTATACGTAGAACAATAAATACACAAGTACTCCAAATACGTGAGCAATCACAACCTTGATTCGGGATTTCATCACTCGATCATTGTATTCGAATCTCAAACCAAAGAAAAAAGGCAAAAATAGATAAATACTTTCGTGAAGCTTAATCTTGATAATACAAACTATAAGGTGGGTATAAGGCGGTTATATTTCACAACCTAAAGGAAAAAGGCTCTTAAGTGCTTCGCGCCGCCTCGTTTCCTCCGCTTGCTTGTGCGTATTTGATTTTGAGAGTGAATCGAGGGTTTTGCCGCCCAAAGTATTACTACATATCATATATATTTTCTTGGTTTTCATTTGATTAAACCCTCTTGAACGATTTGGTGTTCCACCATCGTTCTAAAGTCATCGAAGGCGTTCACTCCACGTGATCGTTTTCATTCCTTGAGGCCTTTTTAATCAAGAGATTTGATTAGTGAGGAGATTTGTGGACTTTGTTGTCTACTTAATACATTCACCCAATTCCAAAAAAGGTTAATACAATCAAAAACCACAAAAAAATTGAAAAAACACAAAATACCAAAAAGAATCTTCTTTGCTCGCCTTGTCGTTGTACGTGACGTTTATGCAAACTCGCTCTAAAGCTAGACGTGCTCGTAAACGAAGAAACAAATCACTCACTCAATCTAGTGAGGAGTCTCCAAGTGAGGAACCTATTATAGAACAAGAAGCTATCATGGCTAATCGTACTATGATGGAGTTGCTTCAAGCACCCACCGAGGGTTTTGGAGAGGCCATTGTGATTCCCGCCATCCTTGCGGAGAACTTTGAGATCAAAACGGGTTTAATGTCTATGCTTCAAGCAAACAAGTTTCGCGGTCATGAAAAAGACAACCCACATTATCACATTAGGCAATTTAATCGTCTCACCGCGACAAGCAAGTTCAAGGATGTACCACACGATGCCATTAAGATGATGTTGTTTCCTTACTCGTTAGATGGACCCGCCAAGATATGGCTTGAGAAAGAACCGCCGAATTCGATTTTGACATGGGCCGATCTCGTGTCTAAATTTGTGAATCAATTTTTTCCACCATCTAAGACAACACATTTGAAAAACGAGATTTCACGTTTTACACAAAGACCAAATGAAAGTTTTTCAATGGCTTGGGAAAGATTTAAAGAAATGTTACATGAATGTCCACACCATGATTTTTCCGAATTGCATCAAATTGACACTTTTTATAATGGGCTTAATGAACATGAACGAGATTATTTAAATGCCGCCGCGGGTGGTAATTTTTTGTGCAAAACGACCAATGAGGCTTTGAAAATCATAGAAAATAGGTCTAAGGTCTATAGCCCTCGTAACACACCGAGTGTTGCCAATTTGGGCTCGTCATCATCTCGTTCCATTAATGCCTTGCAAGATGAAGCAAATGAGGAGAATCGGTTTTTCGATAGGTTTTCGACTCTTATGTCTCATTGGAAAGCTCAAGAAGCTTCAAACACCGCTTCGGTTAAAGCGGTTGCTAAGAGTTGTATTTCGTGTGGTGGAGCTCATGATTTTTCCGAGTGCATTACCGCGGATGGTAACACTTCGAATGCTTATGTAGCCACGGGAACTTATAACCAAATCGGTCAAGGTTCACGTTCAAATCAAGCTCCACAAAATCAAAATGCTAATAACTATCGAAACAACAATCAAGGTGGAAATTACCAAGGAAATCAAAGGAATTATAACAAGGGTAATTACCAAAGTGGTAATGGGCAAATTTCTAATCAAAACCAAAACCGTGATTTTCAAACTCCTACTCAAAGTTTTCAAAATGCTCACACTAAAAATTTGCAAGGAGAATTTTTAGACTATGTTAAGGCTAATGATGCTAAGTTTGACAACATGCAACGTGAGATGATTAGCTTAAGGTCCGAATTGAAAAACGAGCTTAAAACCGAACTTGCTAATGAACTTAAAACTCATGCTAATAAAATGGAAGGAAATGTCACACGACTCCAACAAAATCAACAAAAAATGGAGCAAGGACAACATGAGATTAAGCAAGAGTTGTTGAAAGCGGATGCTAGGCAATCTAAGTTTGAAGACCGTATGGCTAAGATGTTTGAAGCTATCATGTGTAAGCCCTCTTCTTCGGGTGGTCTTCCTAGTGATACCATCGTGAACCCGAAAGGAGAATTGAAGGTTATTACTACTCGTAGTGGTAAAACTTTCAAAGAACCCATTTCTCGTCCTAGTACTTCTATGGAGAAGGAAAAAGAGAAAGAACCCGAGGTTGTGGTTGAAAAGGAGCACATCTCAAGCCCACGAAGTACCGCTCAAACCACACCTACGGTTGAACCAACACACATCATGGAACCCGAGATTCCAAGGCCGTTGCCTATGCCTAATTTGCCCCAACCCACACCACCTTTACCCTACCCATCAAGACGAAACAAGGAAAAGGCACAAGAACGAAATAATTATCAATTTGAACTCTTTATGAAAATGTTTCGTGACTTGCATTTCAATATAAGTTTTGCCGACGCCTTAGTCATGATGCCTCGATTTGCCGCAAACTTCAAAAGTATGTTGAATAACAAAGAAAAATTGCAAAAATCGTCTAGTTGTTCTTCGGTTTTTCTATGCCGCATACCTCAAAAAGTCGGTGATCCTGGAAAGTTTTTAATCCCATGTGCTATCCAAGACATGGAAGAATGCTACGCCTTGGCCGATCTTGGTGCTAGTATTAATTTGATGCCTCTCGAGATTTTTAAATCGCTCAATCTTCCAAATCTCACTCCTTCAAGAATGTCAATCGAAATGGCCGATCATTCTACGATTCTAGCTTGTGGAGTTGCCGAGGACGTCTTTGTGAAAGTTGGGAAATTCTATTATCCCGTGGACTTCATAGTTGTTGATATTCCCATCGATCCTAAAGTTCCGTTAATTTTAGGTCGATCTTTTTTGGATACCTCGAGAGCACTTATCGATGTGCATGCAAGAAAAATCACTCTTCGTTTCAATGAGGAAGAACTCGTCATTAATGCAACCCAAAACTCCACTCTTTCTCATGTTTATTCAATCACATCTTTGTACAATGTCAATCCTATCAAAAACATGTGTCAAAAGATTTCAAATAGAGTTTTAGGAGTTGAGAAAAATGAAGTTCCGTCCCCTCCGCCGATGGAGGTTAAGAGTGTTAAGCCTATGATTCCAATCTCGAGTGATTCTTCGGATGATGAATACGTTGATCCCGATGGGGAGGTTTTCTTCGTTGACAAAAGATTTGAAAACTTGCCACCACCTAAACCAAAACGCTTTCAAAATGTGAGAATTTTTAGTGTGACTAACATTGTTTTAGAAACACCGAATATTTTCGACATAATCAAAAAGGGTTTTCATAAGGAGAGTTTAAAAGATAACAAAGAAAAAGATCTTAAATGTGATTTAATTGATTTTTCTAAAAATCTAACTCCGTCATCACCACGTGACTTGAGTACTACAAGCTCGTCTTCTCCTTTTGACGATGCTTTGTGTGGACCTAGTGTGGGGGAAGCCCCTTATGTTCCCTCCCCTTTCTCCACCGAGGACGAGATATTCGATCCCGGAATTTCATGTAAAGGGAAATCTCGGTCTTCCACCGATGCAATAAATGGAAAATCTTTTCATTTGATTGGTGCGAGTCTACCTCGAGTAGCTCATGTTTTTAGAGACTTACCCATTGTCCCACCCTTCTATTTCTTCTCATCTATTTTCTTGAAACTCTTTGAGTTTGTGTTGACACACGACAAAGTGGCGTTGATTTGTTTTTCCAAAGAAAACGAGAACGCCATCTTTGATCCCGGTATTTTGCATCATCAAAGGACTTAGTCCTTAATACCGGTTGTTTTTTGGGCCTTGTTTATCATGTAAGCCCCACCAAAAATTGACCATACCATGATTATCCCTAAATGATCACATTTATGGGGATTCGAGTCGAGCTTTTGACTCGGTTATCAAAAACAAGGTGCCTCGTGGGGGAGACCCATGCTTATCCATGTACATATTATTGCTTTCTAATTAGTGTAATGTGAGGGGATTTGTGTCCTTCCAACCGTTGTTCCGTGGTTGTTTGTGAATTGTGTCTTTTAGATCATCATCTTCACGATTGGAGCCTCTCGTGTTCGTTTCATGGGAGCACTCGATCGTTTGCTTTGGAGGCCTTTCCCAATATCCACATATGATATCCTTTTATGTTCTAACCTTAGGTTTTTAGCACACTTCATAAACGGCTATTACTTATTGGTTACACCCTTTCCATGCTAGATTAGGCATTCGACTTCGTCTCTAGTATGGGGGTGTTTGCACCCCTAGACTCGAAACATTGAGGACAATGTTTAACTTTAGTATGGGGGGGGGGGGGGGGGGTGAATAGATACTTGCCTTGCCAAACCTTCACGCTTTCCAAAGTTTATCGTTTTGTTTATCGTTTTGTTGCAAAATAAGGCTAAAAATGGCCAAATTTTAAAATTTTTCTCATGTTTCATAAGTGTTTGAAGACACGAATGTAGATTTTCCGATGGCGAGAATAAGAGTAATTTTTGACTCGACCGTGCGTGTTGAGCACTTAGCTTCGATTCCTTAACTACACATTAGGCTAAGTCTCTTAAATGAGGACGAGAAATGATAGAGTTAATTATAAGTTACTATGCTAAACGTAGAGTACTCGTATTCTTTCAAAAACTCATGTGTTCTCGTTGTTTGCCTATTCTCCCTTCGCTTGTAAATATTTTTTGCTTAATAAATATTGATTTAGCGGTTTAGTTTTGATTGTTGGGTTTCTAGTATTTTCTAGTAGCTTCCGTGTAATTAAATTGGGAAGACATTAAGGTATCGCCAGCGTCACGGTTTTGAAGTATTGGCACCCTAATAATCGAAAGCTTCACCTAATAATAAGATTTCAAGTGCTCACCTAAATCAAGCAAACAATTTGAAGCCCCACAAGGCCTAAAATCTATGCAAAAATTGAAAGTGAATCAAGCCTTAATCTTCGAAGCTTTAAAGATCCAAAATTCGCTTTAGCGTGAGGATATACGTCTTTGGCTAATAAAACCACCGATGAGGCGGATAATAAAAGGCACCAAAGTCATAATAAAAGCTTCATGGCGAAGTTGAATAAAAGATGGAGGTAAACCAAAGATAATAAGGTCCTTCCGTTAGGGGGCGTATAAAAGTCTTGGTAATAAGTCTCATGTTCAAAACCGTTATAAAACCGTGTTTATCGATTCTTCTTGTCAACTTAATTTTTTAACATCGTTGTCTATTAGGAAGGGTTATTGATTTGATGGTCTTAGTTACACCGTTAGGACTCTATTTTTAGACCTAAATCTCTATTATCGCATAAGTCAACAATGTATCCTCGTGATCATTAAGACAAAATAAAATATAAGAGATACAACTTAGGAATAATGGGAGAATAAGTACGTGATTAGGGCATATGAGTAGTGTTAGCATTACTAACTTATAATGACAATGATCTCGTTGCACGCTTGGCATGGAATTAAGGTGAAAATCGAGGACGATGAAATTATTTCTAACGAAGCATTCACGTGTTCTTATTCTATGAACCTAAACGTCCCATTTTGCGATGAAAATCATACATTATGTCTATAACACAAGTAGTAGCAATAGTGTAGTGTAGCTAATTTATCATTTCAATAAAAGTGAATAAAATTAAATTTTGGAGATGCTTTGATACTTTATTCTTAGCATTGCGTGAGGGCACGGCAATGGTTTAGTATGGGGGAGTGATGAGACTGCTTTTATACATGGTCTCATCGTCCAAAACGGCCTTAAATTGCATAAAATATCATAAAATAGACCAAATATATGCTCGTGTTTGTTACTTGTGTATTTTTAGGTACGGATATTGAGGAATTGGCAAAAGAATACAAGAATCAATCAAAAACGAACACGGGAAATGAAGTCGCAAAATGAACCGGGCCCAAGTTTGGAATTTTGCAAAAATACCCTTGAAGAATTGAAGATTGGCAAGAATGGCCCCTCATCTTTGAAGAACTTGTCACATTTGACCCTCCACTTATCAAATGTACAAGTATGATCCTTTATGATTGAAGATATTACAAGTTCAACCCTTGGGAATCAAGAATATACAAGTTAAATCCTTTGGAAAAGTTTTGGAAAGTTTTGTGCCATTTTCAGCAACTTGTCAAAAGTTGACAAGGCATAAACAAGCGCTGACAGCATTTAAAACAAAGTGGAAGAAAGTTAATACCTTGGGGACCAAATCTGCCCAACTACCAAACTCCCACACCCAACCAGACACTGACACATCAACCCTACCCACCCACCAACCCAATACCTTACCCAAACCCGTGACCCTACCCGTCCATAACCCAAGTTTAATTTATTAAACTTGGTCAACTGGTCAAAACCCCACTTAACCCGTTTTCTTTCCCACCAAAACATGATTTTTAAATCATGATTACCCAAAAACAGATCAAAAACCCCTTTTAACCCCCATAAACCCTAATCCTTACCCAGATTAATTAACATTCAAATCAAAGGGTTTTTAGATAAATCCCTCCAGATCACTAATACACATCACTCTCACCAAAACCCACCTCACCCAACAGTGTCACATGCATTGTGGGACCCTCCCCATGCTTCCCCTGCTACATCACTTTCGCACCAAAATCCACACCCGACCAAACCAACACCCAGGATCATCCCCTTGGTCCCAAAGGTTCATCCAACGACTCAAGATGAAGATTCCAAGCTGGCATATCACATGGGCAAGTTTTGACCAATTTTGAAGATCAAGACCCAAGGGCATTTTGGAGATTCCATTCATTAGGGTTTTAGCATTCTAGAGAGTTCTTTTAGTTGTATAAATATGAGACGACCTGTGTCTCATACCCCTTGTTCCAGAATTTTAGCAACTCACTTGTAATTCCTTTTTTAAGAAATAAAGTTTGGTATTTTTGAGATAAAAAGTAATTCCTTTTATGTTTTTAAAAAGTTTGTGTGTTGTGTTTATGCTAAGTTCTGAGTTCCATTTAAATTGTGAAAGATTTGTTTGAGGTTTAAGTATCAAAAAGATTTTGAAAAGTGCTTTAATTTTTCAGAAAGTTTAAAGGAATTGGAAAGTGAAAGTGGACTGATCCCTTTGATTTTCTGAAGTTTGAGTGTTTTTAAAACGTGTTTAAGAAGGTTTAAAGGTTTGTGGAAGTGCTTTTAGGAAAGAAAAAGTGAAAACAGATTATTGGATATATTGTGTTTTCTTTTTTGATTTTTCTTTTTCAGGTTTAAAGATTGTTTGTTGATTAAGTTCTGCACCAACCCCAGTTGGTAAGGAGGTGGATATTCATCCACTAGGACCCTTGGATGTAAGGGTCCTAAGGTATTCTCTTTTCCCTTTTGAAAAATTTCAGAAAAAGTGAAGTTTTAAGTGATCTTGCATGATTGTTTGTTATTTGTTGTTTAAGCTGTTGGATTTGTGTTTATTTGTGTTATTATGCATATTGGATGCTAAGTGGAATAGTTTGATTAGGTTTGTAAGTGATTTTGTTTGATAAAAAACGTTTTCAAGTAGTTAAAGGGGTGTTTGGATTCAAGTTTTAGCAGGGTTTATAATTTGATTGTGCTTTGAAAAACGTGTTAGAGAGCTTCAAATAAGATGAGATAGTTAGGGTACTAGTTGAAGTTTAAATTAGATCAGTTTTGTATCAAGTGCAAGTGTTAAAAGTGAAAAAAGGGTAGCTCAAAACTGCACATTATTAATCTGCTCATTTTTATGTGATTTTTGATCCATGGTCTTGCAAATCTGTTAAGAATCAGGTTAAGTGAGTTGTTGTTGCTGTTAGAGTACCTATTGGTGATTGTGTATGCTAAACTTGAGGCTTTGTAGTTCACTTGAGTGCTAGAAAAAAGTTTAAACAACCACCAGACCCTAAAAAGGTTCACAGAAACTTGTGTTGCTTTTGTGTGCATTTGGTTTGCTTATTCTTGTGCTTTAAGTGTTGATTCTTGCTTGTGTTGACTCCTTGTGCTCAGAAAGAGCACAAGGGTGCCTTGTGTTCCACAAAAACATCACCAAACATTCACAGCCAAGCCCTCTTGGTTGGACTTTTAACAAGTGACCAAAGTCACTTGTTCATCAGAAAGAACAAGCAAAACTGGATACATTTTGATTCATAACTTGTTGAATCTTGGGTAAAATTGGAATTGGATTTGAATTTGTGAGCTTATAAGTTGTATTGTTTGAGTTTTAAAAGCTAAAAAGAAAAAAAAATAAACTCCAAAAAGGACGTGGCCAGGACTCGAACCTGCGCCACTCCTCTTACAACATATACAAGTTACCATTGCGCCCTGGGGACTTTGACTGATAGGTTTGATTCTGAATTGTATTTAAGGGCATTTTGGTTTGGGCTTGTTTAAATAAGCCGTGACCTGTTTGGCTTATTCTAGCTTATTTATTAAGCTTTCTAGCTTTCTTTCATTTTTCCTAGGATTAAAATAGGTTTAGGGATTTTTCTGGCTAAAAGTTTTATTTTTCCTTTTATTTAATTATTTAATAGGATTATTTTTAGTTTTAAATTTAAAAAGTCATTTAAAAATATTAAACAGTAGTTAAAAAATACAAAAAAATAATTTTTAGGTTTTATTTAATATTTTTGAGGTTTACATATAAAAAAGTTTTCAAAAACTTTAATTTTTGATTTTATTTAATTTTAGGGTTTTTTGGCAACTTTAAAAATTAATATAAAATTCATTAAGAGGTTTTAGAAACTTTAATTTACATTTTCTTTCTAGTTAGAATATTTAGGATTTTTGAGAATTTTTTAGAATTTATTTAGGAACTTTTAATTTTTTAGAATATTTTAATATTATTTTATTCATTAAAATAAAAAGTTTTATTTTTATTTCTTTTTCATTTTTCCTAGATTCTAGACATTAAAATAGGACTTTTGTCACTTTCCATTTAATTTTTAGGCTTTTCAATTAATTTTTAGAATTAATTTAAGATTTAATAGATTTTAATAGTTTTTAGGAGTTTAAAAATAGTTTAAATTGGTTTTAAAATTTTAAAAAATAGTTTTTAGTTTAATTAGGTTATTTTTGAGGTTTACAAATTATAAAATCTTGTTTAGGGCTTTTTTAATATTTAAAAGTGATTTTTAGGGCTTTAATTAGCATTAAAAAGTCATTATTAAATTAATTAAAAGGTTTTGGCAAGTTTGAATTTTTTGTAAACTCTTTGAATATTATTTGGGATTTTTTAGTAATTTTTAGGAATTTTTAGATTAAAATTTTAAATTTTGCACTTTTTACGTTTTACGTCGTAACTTTCTAATAGTGTTTTTGCCTTATTTTTCTATTTTTTTGTCTTCGTCATTTTCTCTTCTTTTCTTCTCATTAATAATCAAAAACATAATCAATCATTCATTACACAACACACGTGCCTCCTCGAGAACGAACTCACTTCTTTTAGGGTCATAAGTGCTTGGTTTTCCTAAACCGACGCTTAATACTTACCGCTTTTTGTGTTGCTTTGTTTTTCCTAAAATAAAGTATATACAAAATCACTACATCATTCGCCAATGACTCTAGTGTCATGAAAGGCGCCAGACACTTTAAGCATAGACATCACTACGTTCGAGAACAAGTTGAAGCTCGTAAAATCAAAATAATAAAAGTTCACGCAGATGATAACGTAACTGATCCTTTTACTAAGGCTTTGCCTAGACCAACGGTAGTTAAGCATGCCAAGGCTATTGGGCTGCAACTAGCTAGCGATTTCATGAAATAAATATGTGATTAGTATTTGGATAAAGGATGTTAAGACATTATTATTATTTAATAAAATAAAGATTGGGTTTCGTTTATTCTTATTACTTAATTTTGTATCCTACTTTACATGTTTTAACCCATGAATAAATTGTTATGCTAAATGTCCGTTGTCGATTAATAATATGGGAATATTATTAAATTAACACAAATCAAAATTGTGATAGAGTATACTTGATAGTATATCGATCGATTTTAGATGATATTCGATGAATCGAGTATTGGACTTTATCCCAGCTATATGATTTTACTTTGTGGATCTTTGTCATCAATAAATCATAAATAGTTATCCTTAGACCTGAGATACCAGGAAACTGTTATGAATCTAGTGCATCTATGTGGAATAATCTAACGCTAAACGTAACTGGTAGCTATAAGGGTTATTTTCAAAATTGTTGCAAAATTCATAAGTTTTGCTTGTAGTTGATGAAACTGCTTTTATACATAGTCTCATCGTCCAAATCGGGCTTAAAACACTTAAAAATATCATAAAATACCCCAAAATATGCTTGTATTTGGTCATTGTGTATTTTAGGTACGGATATCGTGAATTCACCAAAAGATTACAAGAATCAAGCAAAAACTAACACGGGAAACGAAGCCGCACTAAGAACCGGACTCGAATCATGATTTTCCATTGAAGTCCTTGAAGTTTGAAGATTTGAAAAGATTGGTCCCTCAAGAATTGAAGACTTGTCATTTTACACCTTTGTAAAACTCAAATATTACATATGGGTCCCTAAAATGTCAAGATATTACATGATTGGCCCTTGAAGATTACTTTTATTACAAAAGAAGTCCTTGATAAAAGTTTTGTAATGCCTTGTGCCAAAAATGACAACAAGACCAAAGTTACAACAAAGGGAAATCTGAGTTTTGCTTGTCAAACTTGTTATGAAGGAAATTGGGAAATCAAGGGACTGAATTTGGCCAGACATATAAACTCCTTTCAGCCAACCACAACAAGACACTCACCCCACTAACTCAATCCTCCTATCACCCCACGCCACATCACCACTACCCTTCACCTCACCTTAGTCAACATAGTCAAACCACCCCACTATACTAATCCAGTTTGAATTAATATTCTTAATTCACTTTTTCCCACTAAACAAGAACTATTCATCATCATCACCCCCTAATTCCCCTATAAACCCTAATATGAATATCATCAAAACTAAATGGTTTTATGCTTATATACTACAGATCAACAATTAACAACATCCTCACCAAAACCCACTCCTCAATATCCCTCCAGCTCACATGTGAGGCCCACACGAGACACCCCTACACCCATCACTTTCCCTCAATTTCTAGGAACAGAGAAGATGAGTGGCTGGATCATTTTCCTTGGACCCAAAGAAATATTAAACGTCCAAGATTACTCCTATAGTTGGCAAATCACATGATATTTCAGAGATCACAAGATGGACCAAAGACCAAGTCTTCAAGGATTCAAACTGAAGGGCATTTTAGAGAATCCATTTCTAGGGTTTCCTTTTTTACATTTGTAGTCTAAAATCTTCCATATACATGTATAAATACATTCGTATGTGAATGTATTTTCCTTTGTTCCAGAATTTGATTCATGTAAACTTTTTTATATAAAATATTTAGAGTTGTAAAAAACCTTGCAAGTTTCATTTTCTGTGTTCCATATTTACATTTCCTGAAATTTTAGTTAAATTTTATTTATGTTGTTGGAAGTTTTATCAAAACGTTTTTGAGTGTTCAAGAATTTTTTGGCAGCTTAAAAGTTTTGAGAACCAACTTGTATAAGCTTATGAGTTTGGTTGATTGACAATGATAGGTGTGTAAACACCCATCCTTTTTACCACTTAATTACAATAATAACCGAGCCAAAACGTGTATTTTATGTCATTTATGTCGGAATTATGCGTGGTTTGTGTTTTTGTTGTGATTTAGGACGAAAAGGTGAAAAGTGGAGAAAACACGGGCATTCACGAGCTTTTATCGAAGAAAAAGACAAAAGACGAAGTCAAGAAATCAAGAGTGCAAAAAGAACGGAAGTCCAAGACCAATTCTGAAGATTTATCGAAGAAAAAGTCAAAAGACGGAAGTTTACTAAAAGCCGAAGAACTCAAGTCTAATTTATTGAAGAATTACAAGACGAGTTTGAAGAAATCCCGAGACAAAGTCATTAAAGTCAAAAGATTAAGAAGATTAAGGACTTAATGGTGCAACTAAGGAAAGAAGAAAGAGGGGAGGAAGCTTCCACTAAGCACCTCCCTAATCCACTATAAATAGATGATTTTCATTTCATTTGTAGTTGTTGGGTGGATTGACAACCCATTTCTTCCACATTTTAATTAATTGCTTCTTAATTTCATGTCATTTTCCTTAATTGTCATGCACCTTTAAATTCCTTTAGTTTAAGTAAGTTTACTTTTAATTGTTGTTAATCTTTACTTTCATTATTAATCTCTCATCTTCCTTTCTTGCTTAATCTTTCTTTATGATTCATATTTATGTTCTTCTAGTTTTTATGGTTTTCAATCAAGTGGGTTTTGATTGGTTTGGCTTTATTTGTTAGTTTTGTTGATTAGTATTGATTGGTTATTGTTAGTGGATGTTTATTGGTTGTTTTGGTTTAATCTTTTGGGTTGTTTTGGTTAGATTTGATTAAATTCGTGCCTTCATGTTCTTCCATGTTCTGCGTACTGTTTATGCTACCCAGATTCCGAATCAATGTTAATGTTCCGAATGATTTTCTAGTGTAGTATTCCGGATCAAGAGCTTCATTCGGAATAATAAACACTCCGGATAAAAGGTTTTCATTCGGAATAATATTCCGGATCAACCTTTCATTCGGAATATTCTATTATTCCGGATCAAGTCTTTCATTCGGAATATATATTATTCCGGATCAACACATTATTCCGAACGAGCACTTATTCCGGATAAAGTCAATTATTCCGGATGAAGCCCAATATTCCGAACGAGAGGAATTTATTCTGGATGAGCTGTTTATTCCGGATAAGCAATTATTCCGGATGAACATGTTTATTCCGAATGAAGCCCATTTATTCCGGATGAGGAATTTATTCCGGATGAATTGATTTATTCCGAATGAAGGCTCTTTTCCGAATGAAGTGTTTTCAGTTTTTTTATAAATTCATGTTTTTAAGTTTAAACTTTATTTTTCCCGCCTTTTTACTTAAATCGCACTTTTAATTTACTTGCCTTCATTTTAGTTTGAGTTTAATTTTGTCTCATTTTATTTTTCAGTCTTTAATTAATTTCGTCTTTTAGCTTTATTTTTATTTATTGATTGGCTTTACTTTTCGTTTTATTATTTGTATTGCTCCTTTATTATTTATCTTTGTTTATTTTCGCTTCGCATTTACCTTTTCAATAGAATAGACAACGACAACAATTTTATTTCTTTTCCACCAAGAACAACTGAGTCGCACTTTGAACCGTGATCAATTCGAGAAGATTCCGAGAAACGAACTTTTCAACCTAGCAAAATCTTAGCATTAAAATGGCGCCGCCGCCGGCTCTTTTCGTGAAGATTAACGGTTTTTTGTGAGAGACGCGTTGGCTTTTAGGATCCGTTCACTCGTGAACGTTATTTTTCGTGTCAAATTTTTTCAAAAATCCCAAAAACATTTGAAAAATCATAAAAAGCATTTCTTTTTCAAAGTTTTGCACCAAAAATATTCTTCTTGCTTCTCTATCTTTCTTTATGGATTCTTATGTCCATTGCGTCGGGTGTGGGAAACAATTATCTAGGAACAACTCATGTCAATGGTGTTCATGCGAGCGATGCGGAAGAGATCTTCCTCCTATTTCAATCGATTCACAAATAGGATTTTGCCCATCGTGTAATTCGATTAATTCATCCTTTACTTCTAATGAACTTACTCCTCCCTCTTGCATGTATTGTGGAAGCGATTCTCATTGGCATGTTTCGTGTCCGGTTCGATACCCGTCTTATGACGAGCAAGAACCGGATTACATTCATGCCAATGGTAATAGCTATCCACAAGACGCACCCAGTCTTTCTCCTCACCCGTTTTGCAACAACTGTGGGGGCCCTCACGATACTTCTTATTGTCAGCCACTGAATTATTATGAGCCACATCCGTGCTATAATTCAGGTTTTCAAAATTTTCAGCCCCCACATCACACCCTCAATCATCAATCCTCTCAGATAATTTGTCTTGCCCAACAACTCACTACTTTGAATGACGAAACACACTCCATTGTTTTGCAACTTCAAGAAGCCGTTGTTCTGCTTAAAGAAGTTAGGGAGGAGGAAAAGCGACAGCAACAAGAGCAAATATCGAATATCGAGACTTATACTCCTCCTCCGGTGTATCCATACTATTTCGATGATGATGACGACGATGCTGTATGCACTTTCAACCCATCTTCTGAAGTTGCTGCTCCTACTCTCGATGTTCCTACTGCGTCTAAGGATCTTGATTCGTTGAATGAGCTTATTGATGTTGGTCTCGAAAAATTATTGGATGATGAGGTGTGTGACATAACGACTGATATGGAGTCTGAGGACGACGTTGCTCTTACGGAAGAGGTCGATCCTAACGATGACGATTTTTCTCCTCGCTATGATAATTTCACTTTTGAAATTTCTCAATCTCCACCGGGAGATGCGGGCGATGACGATTTATTCTCTCCGGCTTACGAGAAGTTCACTGATGAACTTGCTCTTGAAGATGAGGTGGAAGACGTGGTTCTCCGCGATAGATTACGGAAAGTGCATCTTCTTATTGCTCAAATCGAAGAGTTGACTTCTCCTCCTCTTTCCGAGTCTTTACCTCCATCTATTCCTCCCGTTGAAGATAATGACCCATTGCTGGAAGAAATCGACATTCACTCCATACCTCCAGGTATTGATGATGATGACACGGAGGGGGATATTATTTCTGATAATTTGCTGCAGGAAGGTATTATCCCAAGTCCCCCTCCCGAGCACCTTTCATCCTCCCCTTTAGCCACTATTACGGAGGATGAGTGCTTTGACCCGGGAGGTGACATTGATTATGCTATGATTGATAACATTACGGCTTTGCCGCTTGCTCAACATCCATTGTCTTTGGGGGATGAAAATGTGCTTACTTTACCCACCCCACCTCCCGTGGATCTTGATTTCACATACTTTTCGTATGTTGAAAGAACCTTTCTCCCATTCAAGACTTATCCCCCTGCCTCTCCTTTGTTGATGTCCTCCGGGAACGAGGAAAAAGTCTTTGATCCCGGTATTACATTCGAGGCTTCCCCATGGACCATTTAATTCGGGGACGAGTCAGGCTCATGACTCGGTTAATATAAACAAGCGCTTTTCGGGAGGCAACCCGATTATCTATCTTTACTTGTTTTCACCATAAGTGTAGGGGGAGCCCCGTTGGTGTTTCTTGTTTTCTTTCTTATCATGTGCAGGGGTTAGAGCTTCAAAGACACACTCTTGATGACTTTTGACGACCGTGATTCCGTGTTCCCGTCTTCCCGGTTCTATCCTAAACTATTTTGATTCTCTATTTTATATTCTTTAATATTAAAATAGGAATCTCTTTAGTTGTCTCTTCCTTAGCGCGATTTAAACAACGTGCACAATGTCCTAAGTGTAGGGGAGTTTACTCCCACATGCTTAAACATTGAGGACAATGTTTATATTAAGTGTAGGGGGGACTTCTATCGAAATTAAGTGGTCTTTTCCTTGTATTTGTCCTCATTTTAACCGGAAAATCAATTTTTCGACATTTTTCAAAATTTTTGATCTATTTTGGCCTAGTAGTTTTACCTTTGTATAGTTATTTTCTTTCTTTACTAGAATAAATTTTAATAAAGTGGTTTTAAATTTTCAAACGTTGTGAATCTTTTGACTCAACCCGAGTTTACTTATCTAAGTTTACTCTAGCTAGTATCCTTAACATGTTTAAGTCAAGTTTTGCTAGGCTTTTATATAGGGAGCTATAAAACGCGAAAGTCTTAACTCTCACGGGTTAAGAACAAGAACTTTTCACAAGTTCCTATAATTGATCCTAGAGAGTCGTTTATCAAGGGAACTTTAAAAAGCGATTTCTAAACTTGATTTTTTAATTTTTTAAGTTCCTATAATTGTTCCCGTCTTCCCGGTTCTATCCTAAATTATTTTTAGTTTTAATTTTTTAATTTCGTCGTGTTTTACGTATTTACGTTTACGTTTTACGTCATTCGTCGTAGTTTAATCGTAGTATAACTCGTTTTTTAATTTTCTCTCTTCAAACCCAAAAACGACACTAATCCAAACTTGATTTTATTATATTGGCACATAACACATACGCTTATTCGGTATTACGTTTTTCCTAAAACGTAACGCTTAATACTTGCCACGTACGCGGTTTTCCTAAAATGTGTACGATTATACATACATCAATTTTGGCGCCGCTGCCGGGGAGGTGTGTTTAGTGCCTTATATATATCGTGTTTGTGTGAGTAGTGCAATTTTGCTTTTCATTTTTTGAAAGCGTAAATATCGTACATACTCGTTCGTTATTTTTTCTACTATATTATAAATATACAAATAAATCGTGTTTAGTTATCCTTAATTAAACACACAACAATCTTTTACTATATTGTAGATATCATATTATTCGTTTTCGTTTTTCTTTGTGAATATTATTAATATATTGTATTACGTATCACAATAAATTTACAATATCTCCAAAAGCGTGAAAACGCAACCTTAATTGGGATTTCATCACTCAGTTATTGTATTCGAATCCAAAGCAAAAATCAAAAGGCAAAATAGATAAATACGTTCGAAAGGCTTAATTTTGATTAGCACAAACTATAAGGTGGGTATAAGACGGTTGTATTTCACGACCTAAGGGAAAAAAGGCTCTTAAGTGCTTAGCGTCGCCTCGTTTCTCCCGCTTGCTTGTGCGTGTTTTGAGAAAAAGGGCTAATCGAGGGTTTGCCAACCAAAGTATTATCTACGTATATTATATTTGCTTGATTTTCAAAGATTAAACCCTCTTGAACGTTTTGGTGTTCCACCAACGTTCTAAAGTCATCGAAGGCGTTCACTCAACGTGATCGTTTTCATTCTTTGAGGCTCCTTTAATCGAGAAATTGATTCGAGGAGGGATTTGTAGATTTGAGTCTACGTAATACACCAAAAAACCAAAAAAATTAAAAAACCATCAAAAACCAAAAAAATTGAAAAAACGAAAAACCCCAAAAAGAATCTTCTTTACTACCCCCCATTCTCTACGTTAGTGCATACGCACTCGATCGAAGGATTATTCTAATTCTAGCGACACTTCGAATCGATGCAATCGAAATCGAAGGAATCGACGACGAAGACGAGATTTAGAAACCGACGTTCCTAATATCGTTGTCGAAATTGAAGACGAGATGACCGACAATCGTTCGATGATTGAATTGCTCAAAGCGCCCACCGAGGGTTATGGAGATGCGATCGTAATTCCCGCTATCGAAGCGGAGAATTTTGAGATTAAGAGCGGAATGCTTTCGTTGATACAAGCTACGAAGTTTCGAGGTCGTGAGGCGGATAATCCTCATGATCACATTCGGAATTTTGGTCGTCTTTTGGCCACGAGCAAGTTTAAAAACGTCGACACCGATGTCGTTAAGCTTATGCTTTTTCCGTACTCGCTCGATGGTGTCGCCAAGGATTGGTACGATAAAGAGCCACCTAATTCCATAATTACGTGGAAGGATCTCGTTTCCAAGTTCGTTAATCATTTCTTTCCGCCGTCGAAGACCACGTTTTTCAAAAACGAGATCACGAGGTTCGAGCAAAAACCAAATGAATTGTTTAGAGACGTGTGGGATCGTTTTAAAGAATTGCTTAGGCAATGTCCTAACCATGGATTTTCCGAGTTACAACAAATCGACACGTTTTATAACGGTCTTAGTTTTCAAGAACAAAATTCGTTGAATTCCACCGACGGTGGCAATTTTTTGTGTAAATCTCTGAAAGACGCTTTAATGATTATCGAAAATCGATCCAAGGTTTACCAACTCCGCAAGACACCGAGTGTTGCCAATGTCGCCAATGTTAGTAATTCTAATCGCGATATTGAGAGGGTTAATGCGAAAGTCGATAAGTTGACGAATGTGTTTACGTCGTTCTTAATCGAGATGCAAAAGAAAGACGCTCCCGCTACGGTGAAAGCGGTTGAGGCATCGTGTACGTTGTGTGGTGGACCTCATAATTATTACGAGTGTGCGGCTACGGATGGCCAGACGTCGAGTGTAAACGCGTTAAACAATAATTTTCAAAATCAAAACAACGCGGGTCAATCACAAGGAAATTATAACCAAGGCAACAATTTTTCAAATCAAAACCGTAACAATTTTCAAGGAAATAATCAACAAGGGAATTTTTCGAATCAAGGTTATAATCAAGGTCGGAATTTAAGCTGACAAAATCGAGATAACAACAACAACCAAAACTCGAATTTTTCAAACAACGCTAATCAAGGAAACAACTTTTTGAGTGGTAATCAAGGGAATTTTCAAAGAAGTAATCAAAACCAAGGGAACTTTAATTCTAATCAAAATAGTTCGTCAAACGATTTTCAAGAATATATGAAAACAATTGGTACTTTGAAAAACGACTTTTCCAATACATTGAAAAATCAAAATACAAAGATTGAGCAAGGACAAATCGACATAAAAAAGATGTTTTCAGCCATAATGAACAAATCTTCGGGTGCTTCATCGAGTACGTTACCTAGTGACACCGTTGAAAATCTGAAGGAACATGTTAAAGCCGCCTCGTCTCGTGAGAAAAGTCGTGTGATTACCCCAAACCTTGATGGATTAAGAGTTGTTCCTTCTTTTTAACTGTAACACCCCAAAAACCGAGGTCACTATTTTATCCTATTTTATGCATATTTTTGAAATTTTTGAAAATTTTTATCGTGGAATTATTTGACGGTATAAGTTAAAACCGATAAACGAGACTAAATTTCGATGTTTTACGATTTAAGAAGAAGCGATAGAGATTGCGTTACCGACGGATGCCCAAAGTTTGTATTTTATTATTGATTGATCGATATTTAATTTATCGAGATTTTTATTTTTGACTTACGTGATAAGTCGATTCGAAACCGTTCTTATTTTATTTTGTGTGAGTATAGACGTATGAATATGTTTTAGGAAGCCGGGACAAACCCCAACTCCCGCAAAATTTCAAAACCGATTAGTGAGTCGATTCCCGCCTTTGAAACTTGTCGTTTATTTTTTAGGCCAAAAGATATACAAAATTGCAAGTGAGGTCCTTTTAATTTTTACAAAAAGAAAAGAAGGGAAAAACATACTTCATTTTCACTTTCAAATTTTTTTTCTTTCTCCCTTCTTCTCTCTTTAGGCCGACGGCTACACCACCTCACCACCACCACCACCAACTTTTTTAGTTTTTGAAGAAACTAAGCTTAGACCACATCTTCTAAACCCTTTGTAAGTGTTTTGATTCACTCAAATCCAACATACATTCATATGATTTTTTTTTCAAAATTGAAGATTTTTAAAAATGGGGTTTTGATTTAATTAAGTTCTAGGCATGTTTAAATCACATGTTTGTAATGATAATTAACCATAAAAACAAGTTATAAAAATGTTTTTCTTGGTGGTTTTTGTTCTCCAAAACCCACGGCCCATAAGGGAGGGGGTGTTTGTTTTCTTGGTTTTGATCTAAATATGATATGGGTTATGTTTGTGATTATGTTTTTAATGTTTTTAGTTTGTTTAAACATGTTGCATGCATGGTTTAGGAAATGATTTTTTATGAATGTTTGATTTACAAGTGATATAGGATGTTTAGGATGTTTAGGATGTTTAGGATTGTTCATATGAGGTTATTATAGGCCTAAGAGTTGTTGGAATGGATTGAAATGATGATTTGATGCGAGTTTTAAAACGTCTTTTTCAAACAGATTGTTTAAGGCCATTTTTAGTAGTCTTAAATCTAAGTCCAGGTTATAAGGATTAGATTTAGTCGTAGAGATTTTCTCAAGCTTCGTTTTGATATAAGATAGAGCTTTTAACTCCTAACGAGTCAAAAGTTACGCTAGTTTGAAATTTTGTGTACCGGGAGATGAAAGTCGACATAATCCAAAATTGTGTTCGATTTTAGGTCAAATCTCGGGGACTATAAGTAGAGTTTTAAAAAGAGTTGAAAGTTGTTCTTTAGCTAGAAACCTGTGTTTTTGAGTCTATTTTTAGACTTAGGAGTCAAATTAGTAAGTGTTACATTTTAAATGTGTCAAAGTGGTCTTACAACGTAAAGGTACAAAACTGTCCGAAAATTTAAGTTTGGAAATGTGTCGAGCAGAAAATCTTAAAATTAAAACCTTTTATGAAATTTAATATGGGTTATCTACAGGTTATAAGTGAATTTTACAAATTTTCTCATAATTTATGGTGATGTCTAAGTATAGGAATACAACCCATACTTTTGGTAAGTACCGGCAGAATTATAAAATGAGCAATGTTCTTAGTTACGTAGATAAATGGTACGAGTCTAGTAACTATCACTTGTTTGCATTTGGCGTGAGTTTGTAATTATGACAATTGACTAATATGTAAGTATTATACAGTACCTAATGGTATATAAATGAGTTGATTCATTTTGCGTTTATTTGTTAGGCGTTGTGATTAAATTTCCCGGGCATCCTCATCGTCGGTGATCGTCATCCGTTACTTCGACTTATACTTCTACATAAGGTGAGAGTCTATAACCTCGCTCTTTACTTATTTCAAATGATTTTTACCCACGAGGGGGGATACATGCTATTTAAATGAAAATAAACATAAGTCATGAATGATTGTTAGACCCGAATGATGCCTTAAATTGTGTTGAGTACCTAGTTGCAAAAAGTACCTAATATCATGAACCGTTAGTTATTGTCTAATTTTTGTTTGAATTGGAAATAGCCGCTTATACAATTGATAGTACTATGGGGTTGACGACCCTATCCGAGAAGAGAGCTAGTACTTTGAGTACCCTCTGTGGACGGATAACTTGTGATAAGAGATAAGGATTAATTGCAACTAATGCCTTTAGAGGGGCAATGGTTTCATATAAGTTACACCGGCATTTGGCGCGGGTGACTAATTAGTTAACGGCTCGGTGTCATGAGCTCAAACACAATTATTAGCTTTTGCTAAATATAACAACCTTGAATAATAGATTGTTTGATCGACAATTCTATAAATGATTGTGAATGAATTTTATACTCTTATGTTCAAAATGTGATTAAAAAACCTATAGATCTCGCTCAACATTATTTGTTGACTCTTTTGAGCATGTGTTTCAGGTAATCAAGGCTAGGATGTGGCGGAGCATGCAATGGAAAGTTGGTGTGGCTTTTGTGGTCTATTATGTTTTCCTCCATATTATTTAAACAATCTAAATTTTATTTTGTTTAATGTGTAGAAATTTGGATATTTGGTTGAGATTCGGTGGGGACCTAAACGCACTCTGTTGAAACTTTTGGGTTGGAATAACATTTAGACTTTGTGGTTGTACATTTTTATAAATGTAAATTTCTAAAACGTCTCTTTTGAGTCGTTCTATATGACTAGTGTGTGATGATAACTGCCTAGCACCCAAATTATGTATTTTCGATGCGCATGTAATTTGGGGGTGTTAGAGATTGGTAATCAGAGCACAAGTTGTAGAGAACTAGGTCGATTTTGAAAATGTCCTATACTATAACTTTGGTGTCTCAAATGTTTCCAAAAGCACACAACTCCTCCGCATGGCTCCGGTAAGATTACTTTTAGCATTGCTTTATTTATTTGTAGATGTATCCCTTATAACTGAAATGATTTCCCAAGTAATTATGGAGTAAGTACTATGGTATTATATGGAAGTATTGTGAACGTACGTGGAGTACTTAACATCGTAATTTTTGCATTGCATTTGCATGGCTATCATATTGTTGCATCATATAAGCATACGTACTACATTTTTGCATGTGCATGTGCATGTGTATATATATTTTGGATAATGACCTTATTTACCCTCGAACTTTCTCTGATTGCAGAAATGTCGGAAATCCCACCTAACGGCAGAATGATGGTAATGGAGAAGAAGAAGAAAGTGTTGGTAATAATGTTGTGGTTCAAGCTGAGTTGGATGATGTGCAAGATGGTCGACGAAGAGTTCGTGTTCCTAGACCTACTCGTATTTCTCATTTGGTTGGTATGCCAGGTATTAACCGTGCTTGTTTCGGTCATGCTAATGTGTCTGAAGCCGCAGCTTGTGCAAATTCTCTCCACGAGGACATTTCAAGAGTGCTTTGCCCTGGTCCGAGGTTGTATGAACATACTACCCTTTTCTTGAGGAAGTTGGACAGGTTAATGTATGAGCGATATGTTGTGGAAACTTGGGTGATTAAAAGGTTTTATGAAAATGAGAAAGCTTTTCAGAAACTATTGCCAAGGACTGCAAGAGTTGAGTATGACGAGATGGTGGTTAGAAGTGAGATGGATAGTTTGAGGTCCATGATTAAGAATTTAAGTGCTAGTCTTGAGCAGATGAGAGAGGATTAAGCTGCATTGTAAAGGATGCGAAGCTGGGAGCATCGTGTGAGGGCGTCTCTACCGCAGGAATGGAGGTTTGTTGATGATTCTGAGTATGCTACCAATGACTTTATGGTTCAACCGCCCGCCTGGGGTGAGTGTATTACTTGTGGGAACCCAGAAGCACTTGAAATCGGATCAACCTCAAGAAGGAAGAAAGTGGTGGAGTGTGACCCCAAAGACAAAGGCAAAGGGATAGTGGGCAATGAAGAAGATAGTGATGAGGAAGAACCCGAAGAAGATGATGATGATGAGTCGCAACCCAATAAATCATGTGGATCACCTCGTGATTAGTTCTTGTTTTAGTATTTCTTTTTCTATTTCCTTGTTGTAATCGAACTTGTTTAGACTTGTTTACTATGGATTTGTGATGAACCTTAATATCCTTTTTGTTTAACTGGTGATAGGTTGTAGTGGCATGACTTGTCACGATTTTGTGGATATCAATGTAATCGATGTTTACCTTTAATGATCTATGTTACGTCTTTATTAGCTCTTTTGTGATGTGGTTGATGAATGCTTGTAGTGGTTAATGTACATGTTACACTTATATTATGTCCTGAAAAAGAAATCCTTCTTGATCTCGATGTGTATACTTATCATGTTCTTTCCCTGTGATTGCAGAGAAGGAGTAAAGAGGCATTTTTAGTCGTTTGTGGATCACTACTTGACTAGTCCTTCAATATGCCTCCCAAGTTGACTACTGATACTATTAACAACATGATTCAGCAAGCGATCGCTGTAGCTCTCGCTGAGGACCGTGCTAACCGAGTGCAAGGTGCTGGAGATAATGTTTGGAACAATGTTGGACCCCAAGGCCCAAGGGAGTGTACTTACTAGTTTTGTGAAGTGTGGACCTACATAGCTTCGTGGAACTGGTGGGGCTCTAGAATTGTGTCGATGGATCGAGAAGATGGTAAGTGTGTTTGAAATTAGTGGTTGTTCGGAAGCTAACAAGGTGAAGTTTGTAACTGTTACCCTCCTGGATGATGCTTTGAGTTGGTGGAAGAACCAAGTGGCGACTGTAGGGCTAGAAGTGGCCAATGGGAGAACTTAGGCTGCCACTAAGGCATTGCTAACTAAAAGGTTTTGTCCCGAGGAAGAGCTGAGTCAGTTGGAAGATGAGTTGAGACACTTGATGTTGAGAAACAATGACATTGCTAGTTATACCCGCAGATTTAATGAGTTATGTTTGCTTTGTCCAGATGCTTTTGCGGATGATCGCAAAAAGATGAGACAATATATCAAGGCATTGTCGAGTAATATCAAGGGTGAGACGACTTCGTCAAGGCCTACAACCTTTGATGAAGCAGTGCAAATGGCTCATGCTTTGATGGATGTGAAGATTCAGGATAAGAAAGCTAGTGTGGCTGAAGGAAATAAGAGGAAATGGGAGACTGCCCAGTCAAATCAGTCTCCAGGTCAAAGTCGTGGAGGTCAGCAAGGAAGTAATCAAGGATCGAACCGTAATCAGCAGTTTAATCAGAGAAGGAATGATGGGGTTAGAGCTGATACTATGCCAAGAGGAAACAAGATTAACCCTAAGTGTGGTCGGTGCAATTTGTATCATATAGGTAACTATTCGCCTGCGTGTGGCAAGTGTGGAAAAGCTGGACATAAGACTGTGGAGTGAAAATCTAGAGGCGTGGCTACGGGTGCTAATGCTGTTAGAGTGATGGTTTGCGTTGGTTGTGGAGAAAGAGGACACCAGCAAGGGAGTTGTCCTAAGATTGGGAATAATCAAGGTGGAATTGTTACTGTTCTAGTGTATCATGTAGGGAATGTGGATAAGCCTCAAGGTCCGAACGTGGTGAATGGTACGTTCTTACTTGACGCTTGTTATACTAGTGTATTGTTTGATTCTGGTTCAGATAGGAGTTTTGTAGATCTACAATTCAGTCTCCTTATCGATAGAGAACCAATAGAGTTGGCAACTAGTTATAATGTGGAATTAGCAGATGGGAAAATTGTTAGCACTAATTCGATACTAAAAGGGTGTTCCTTAAAGTTGGGAAATTACGTGTTTGAGATCGATTTGATGCCTATAGAGATAAGATCTTTTGATGTGGTGATTGGTATGGATTGGTTGATTTCGCATAGTGCGGTGATTTTTTGTGGAGAAAGGTTAGTCCAGATACCGTTGAAGAATAAGGTATTGACTGTGAAAGGAGATGAATGTACTTCTCGTTTGAAAGTAATATCTTGCTTGAAGATGATGAGGTATATGGAGGAAGGTGGTGATGTATTTCTGGCTCAGATCACTAGTGACGGTGAGGTTGAGAAGAAATTAAATGACGTGCCAGTAATCAGAGATTATCCTGAAGTTTTTCCTGGTGCCGGGTTTGGCGCCACCTCGAGAAGTCGAATTTCGGATTGATTTGGTGCCGGGATCTGCGCCAGTGGCTCGCGCGCCTTATCGACTAGCGCTATCAGAGTTGAAGGAGTTATCTGATCAGTTGAAAGAATTGATGGATAAGGGATTTATTAGACCAAGTTCATCACCATGGGGAGCGCCTGTTCTGTTTGTAAAGAAGAAGGATGGATCGTTCAGAATGTGTATTGACTATCGGGAGCTTAACAAATTGACGATTAAGAATCGGTATTCGCTACCGAGGATTGATGATTTATTTGATCAGTTGCAAGGATCATGTGTGTACTCGAAGATCAAATTGAGATCAGGTTACCATCAACGGAGAGTAAGAGAGGAAGATGTTCCTATAACTGCGTTCTGTACTCGATATGGACATTTTGAGTTCCAAGTGATGCCTTTTGGTTTAACGAATGCGCCTGCCGTATTCATAGATCTTATGAACCGCGTGTGTAAGCCGTATTTGGATAAGTTTGTCATAGTGTTTACTGATGATATCCTTATCTACTCCAAAAGCAAGAGGGAGCATGAGAAGCACTTGAGGACGATTTTGGATCTGTAGAAGAAGGATAAGCTTTATGCCAAGTCTTCGAAGTGTGAGTTTTGGTTGGAATCTGTGCAGTTTCTTGGGCATGTGATTGACAACAAAGGTGTTCGTGTAGATCCTGCCAGTTGAAGCTATTAGGGATTGGTCGGTACCAACAACGCCGACTGAAGTCCGTCAATTTCTAGGTTTAGCTGGATATTATCGAAGGATTTTTGTTGATCGCTAAGTCTTTGATTAAGTTGACCGAGAAGAATCAAGAGTTTGTGTGGGGACAAGATGAAGAGGCCGCCTTCCAAACTCTTAAAGAAAAGTTGTGTTCTGCACCGATTTTGTCGCTACCTGAAGGAACTGAAGATTTCATGGTCTATTGTGATGCGTCTCACAAGGGCTATGGAGCGGTATTGATGCAGCGCGAGAAGGTAATTGCCTATGCATCAAGACAACTGAGAAAGCATGAAGAAAACTACACGACTCATGATTTAGAACTTGGAGCTGTTGTTTTCGCTTTAAAGTTGTGGAGACAATATCTTTATGGAACCAAGTGTGTGGTGTTTACTGACCACAAGCGTTTACAACACATATTGGATCAGAAAGAGGTGAATATACGTCAAAGGAGATGGGTTGAACTATTGAGTGATTATGACTGTGAGATTCGTTACCACCCTGGTAAAGCGAATGTTGTAGCTGATGCGCTCAGTAGGAAGGAAAGAGAAAAGCCGCTGAGAGTTAGGGCTTTGGTGATGGCTGAAAGGATTGACTTGACCGAGTTGATATTGAAAGCTCAAGCCAATGGGTTGTTGAGGAAGCATGTTAGGAAGGAAAAATTGGGAAGGATGATGAATCCGTTGTTTGAAGTGAAGTCGAATGGGATGAGATATTTTGATAATAGAATTTGGTTACCTTTGTGTCCACCTAAGAAAGGAGCATAAGGAGTGCGAGATTTGGTGATGAATGAATCTCATAAGACGAAGTATTCGATACATCCTGGATCGGATAAGATGTATCATGATTTGAAGGTGTATTGGTGGCCGAATATGAAGGCATATATTACGCACTATGTTAGCAAGTGTTTGACGTGTACGAAGGTTAAGGCTGAACACAAGAGACCGTCCGGATTATTGGTTCAACCTGAGATTCCTGAATGGAAGTGGGAGAAGATTTCTATGGATTTCGTCACGGGTTTACCAAGAACTCCTAGTGGTTGTGATATGATATGGGTGATTGTGGATAGATTGACTAAATCTGCACACTTTTTTCCTATGAAGAAGACGGATAGTATGGGGAAGTTCGCTGAGGTGTATGTGAAAGAGATTGTTTGTCGTTATGGAGTGTCGTTGTCGATTATTTGTGACAGTCGGTTTACTTCAGAATTTTGGAGATCTCTTCAACGTGCTATGGGCACTGAGTTGAGTTTGAGTACTGCTTATCATCCCGAAACCGATGGCCAAAGTGAAAGGACTATACAAACGTTGGAGGAAATGCTTCGAGTGTGCGTAATAGACTTCGGTGGTAGTTGGGAACGTCATTTGCCTTTAGTGGAATTCTCATATAACAACAGTTATCATGCGAGTATTAAGGTTGCACCGTTTGAAGCGTTGTATGGGCGTAAGTGTAGATCTCCAGTGTGTTGGAGCGAAGTAGGGGAAAGTCAATTGACTGGACCTGAAATGGTGTTTGAGACGACTGAGAAGATTGTGCAAATCAAGAATCGATTATTAGCTGCAAAAAGCCGACAGAAGAGTTATGCAGATAATCGTAGGAAGCCTTTGGAATTTGAGATTGGAGACATGGTTATGCTTAAGGTATCGCCATGTAAAGGTGTGATTCGTTTTGGGAAGAGAAGAAAGTTGAGTCCGAGGTATATTAGACCATTCAAGATCATTAAACGAATTGGACCGGTTGCTTATAAGTTGGAATTGCCATAGGAGCTTAGTGTTATTCATAACACGTTACATGTGACGAACTTGAAGAAGTGTTTAGCGGACCAAGAATTGGTGATTCCTTTGGATGAGATAAAACTTGACGATAAGTTGCATTTTATTGAAGAACCAGTGGAGATTATGGATCGAGAGGTTAAGAAGCTGAAGCATAGTAGGATTCCGATTGTGAAGGTACGATGGAATTCTAGACGTGGACCGGAATTCACGTTGGAGCGTGAGGATTTCTTCAAGGTGAACTACCCGCATTTGTTCTAGTGGTACGAAATGTGAGCATAAGAGGATGCGAACGCCGGGAAGTCGTTCTCTTAAGGAGGGGAGGATGTAACACCCCAAAAACCGAGGTCACTATTTTATCCTATTTTACGCATATTCTTGAAATTTTTGAAATTTTTTATCGTGGAATTATTTGACGGTTTAAGTTAAAACCGATAAACGAGACTAATTTCGATGTTTGACGATTTAAGAAGAATCGATAGAGATCGCGATACCGACAGATGCCCAAAGTTTGTATTTTATTATCGATTGATCGATATTTAATTTCTCGAGATTTTTATTTTTGACTTACGTGATAAGTCGATTCGAAACCGTTCTTATTTTATTTTGTGTGAGTATAGACGTATGGATATGTTTTAGGAAGCCGGGACGAACCTCGACTCCCGCAAAATTTCAAAACCGACTAGTGAGTCGATTCCCGCCTTTGAAACTTGTCGTTTATTTTTAGGCCAAAAGATATACAAAATTGCAAGTGAGGTCCTTTTAATTTTTACAAAAAGAAAAGAAGGGAAAAACATAATTCATTTTCACTTTCAATTTTTTTCTCCCTTCTTCTCTCTTTAGGCCGACGGCTACACCACCACCACCACCACCATTTTTTTTAGTTTTTGAAGAAACTAAGCTTAGACCACATCTTCTAAACCATTTGTAAGTGTTTTGATTCCCTCAAATCCAACATGCATTCATATGATTTTTTTTTTCAAAATTGAAGATTTTTAAAAATGGGGTTTTGATTTAATTAAGTTCTAGGCATGTTTAAATCACATGTTTGTGATGATAATTAACCATAAAAACAAGTTAGAAAAATGTTTTTCTTGGTGGTTTTTGTTCTCCAAAACCCACGGCCCATAGGGGGGGGGTTTGTTTTCTTGGTTTTGATCTAAATATGATATGGGTTATGTTTGTGATTATGTTTTTAATGTTTTTAGTTTGTTTAAACATGTTGCATGCATGATTTATGAAATGGGTTTTTATGAATGTTTGATTTTACAAGTGATATAGGATGTTTAGGATGTTTAGGATTGTTCATATGAGGTTATTATAGGTCTAAGAGTTGTTGGAATGGATTGAAATGATGATTTGATGCGAGTTTTAAAACGTCTTTTTCAAACAGATTGTTTAAAGTCATTTTTAGTAGTCTTAAGTCTAAGTCCAGGTTATAAGGATTAGAAGTAGTCGTAGAGCTTTTCTCAAGCTTCGTTTTGATATAAGATAGAGCTAACTCCTAACGAGTCAAAAGTTACGCTAGTTTGAAATTTTGTGTACCGGGAGATGAAAGTCGACATAATCCGAAATTGTGTTCACTTTTAGGTCAAATCTCGGGGACTATAAGTAGAGTTTTAAAAAGAGTTGAAAGTTGTTCTTTAGCTAGAAACCTGTGTTTTGAGTCTATTTTTAGACTTAGGAGTCAAATTAGTAAGTGTTACATTTTAAATGTGTCGAAGAGGTCTTACAACGTAAAGGTACAAAACTGTCCGAAAATTTAAGTTTAGAAATGTGTCGAGCAGAAAATCTTAAAAGTGAAAACTTTTTATGAAATTTAATATGGGTTATCTACAGGTTACAAGTGAATTTTACAAAAAATTTCATAATTTATGGTGATGTCTAAGTATATGAATACAGCCCGTACTTTTGGTAAGTACCGGCAGAATTATAAAATGAGCAATGTTCTTAGTTACGTAGATAAATGGCACGAGTCTAGTAACTATCACTTGTTTGCATTTGGCGTGAGTTTGTAATTATGACAATTGACTAATATGTAAGTATTATACAGTACCTAATGGTATATAAATGAGTTGATTCATTTTGCGTTTATTTGTTAGGTGTTGTGATTAAATTTCCCGGGCATCCTCATCATCGGTGATCGTCATCCGTTACTTCGACTTATACTTCTACATAAGGTGAGAGTCTATAGCCTCGCTTTTTACTTATTTAAAATGATTTTTACCCGCGAGGGGGATACATGCTATTTAAATGAAAATGAATATAAGTCATGAATGATTGTTGGACCCGAATGATGCCTTGAATTGTGTTGAGTACCTAGTTGCAAAAAGTCCCTAATTTCATGAACCGTTAGTTATTGTCTAATTTTTGTGTGAATTGGAAATAGCCGCTTATACAATTGATAGTACTATGGGGTTGACGACCTATCCGAGACGAGAGCTAGTACGTTGAGTACCCTCTGCAGACGTATAACTTGTGATAAGAGATAAGGATTAATTGCAACTAATGCCTTTAGAGGGGAAATGGTTTCATATAAGTTACGCCGGCATTTGGCGCGGGTGACTAATTAGTTAACGGCTCGGTGTCATGAGCTCAAACATAATTATTAGCTTTTGCTAAATATAACAACCTTGAATAATAGATTGTTTGATCGACAATTCTATAAATGATCATGAATGAATTTTATACTCTTATGTTCAAAATGTGATTGAAAAACCTATAGATCTCGCTCAACATTATTTGTTGACTCTTTTAAGCATGTGTTTCAGGTAATCAAGGCTAGGATGTGGCGGAGCATGCAATGGAAAGTTGGTGTGGCTTTTGTGGTCTATTATGTTTTCCTCCCTATTATTTTAACAATCTAAATTTTATTTTGTTTCATGTGTAAAAATTTGGATATTTGGTTGAGATTCGGTGGGGACCTAAACGCACTCTGTTGAAACTTTTGGGTTGGAATAACATTTAGACTTTGTGGTTGTACATTTTTATAAATGTAAACTTCTAAAACGTCTCTTTTGAGTCGTTCTGTATGACTAGTGTGTGATGATAACTGCCTAGCACCCAAATTATGTATTTCCGCTGCGCATGTAATTTGGGGGTGTTAGATCAACCCTCGACTTCTAAGACGCCTTCATGTTCTAAAGTTGATGAGGTGAACGTGGTGACCAAGGAAAAGAGTGCACACCCTCGTGTACCTCGAATTCCATCCACGGTTCAAAAAGAGAGCTTTATCGACATTACCCAAGTGACCCTTGAAGAAACTTGTGCTTCGATCCTTCTTAAAAAACCCAAAAGGCATATGCCGAGAAAGGAAGAGGATCCGGGCCAATTTCTACTACCTTGTGATTTTTCCGAGATTGAAGGATGTTTAGCCCTTGCCGATTTAGGTTCTAGCATCAATCTCATGCCTCATTCTCTTCGGAAATTGATGAAATTGCCTAGACTTACACCCACGAACATGACAATCGAGCTAGCAAATTGTACACCTTTAGAACCAATTGGAATAGCCGAGGATGTCTATGTTAGAAATGGAAAGTTTGTTTTTCCCGCGGACTTCGTCATTTCCAATTACGAGTGTGACCCTAAATGTCCCATTATTTTAGGTCGACCCTTTTTATCGACGGCTCGAGCCGTAATCGACGTCCACGGTGGGAAACTAACTATGAAATATGGGGAGGATAAAATGGACTTTTTCGCGAGTAGAACCCATGTTTCAAATGACCATGATAAATTCGAGGTTTCTATACCCGATTTTTCAAAATTTTACAATATCAAAGCTCATACTTTAGCGGAAAATATGAGGCTTGATGCTTGTTTTGAAAGAATGAAAATGAATGGTTTTAAAGATGAGGATTTTAATGATAAACAATACGTTTACTTAATTCAAAAGGGTATTCGTAGATATATGGATGAAAAATAATTTTGGGATATATTCGGCGAAACAAGTGAACAACCAATTCCGAAGGGCGACGTTAGTGCCATCACGACAATGACAAATATGGACTCGTCTTCACAACCTTCGAAGGACCACATCTTTGAGGCATCAACTCCTAATTCCATTGAAGTGCCTCCATTACCTAGCCCAATACCCGTTGAGGCTAAAGGTTTCATCGACATCGATCCTCTCATCATTAAAAAGTCACCTAAGCATAGTCATTTGACTTGTAAGACCATGGTTGTGGGTGCTCACATCGACTCTTTCTTTGATGATGACGATGACGATTTTGCCTAAATTGATCACGTGCTTCAAAATCCAAAATCCATTTTTGAGGATTCTCCTAAAAAGACATCTTTACATGGGAAGTACAATGATTATGAGTTTGATCCCGAGATTGAGGAAATTATCGAACGAGAGCTAGCTCTTTTGCCTCCACTTCCACCAACGAGTGAGGTTGATTTTTCCAAAATGGAGGATGAACTTGATGAGTTGGAACGTCTTACTTTTGATGACGAACCAACTCACGGTGACCCAAAATCCCTTTCTCGAGGAGTTACCTAATCAACACTCCTCAAATAAGAATGACGTTTACCACATTCGTGAGGATCTAACTTATCAACGATCCCCACAAAAGAATGATGGTTTTGTGCTTGATCGTGATCTCTTCGAGAGAGTTTCTAAAATCCTCAATGAGGGGAATGACAAACCTTGGTTTGACAAGCCTATCTATGATGAAGAAATCGAAGAAATCAACGTTCATGAGGATGACGAATATGTTGACCCCGAAGGGGCAGTGTTCTTTGTTGACAAACGTTTTGAGAACTTATAAAATCCACCACCCCCTAACCGCGACTTAAATGTGAGAATTTTTAGTGTGCCTAACATCGTCTTAGAAACGCCAACTATTTTTGACATAATCAAATCGGGTTTTCATAAAGAGTTTTTGAACGATGAAAAAGGAAAAGATTTTGAATTTAATTTAAAAGATCTTTCTACAAGTCTAACTCCGTCATCACCGCGTTTATTGAGTGCTACGAGCTCGTCTACTCCTTTTTACGATGCGTCATGTGGATTTAGTGTGGGGGAATCTCCTTATGTTCCCTCACATTTCTCCATCGAGGACGAGATATTAGATCCCAAAATTGCTTGTAAAGGGAAATCTCGGTCTTCCACCGATGCAATAAATGGAAATGATATCTATTTGCTTGGTGTGAGTCTACCTCGAGTAGCTCATTGTTTTAGTGCCCCACCCATTGTCCCACCCTTCTATTTCTCACCTCTTTTCTTCTACCTGATGTTGGAGATTTAGTCAACTTACCTTTAGGAAAAAGTAAGCAACTAAAAATAGGGCAAGTGTGCACGACGATTTAGGAAAACCGTGTGTGAATGACCCTAGGTGAGTTCGTTCTCGAGGAGGCAAGTGCGTTGTGTTAAGAATTGATTAATGATGTTTGTGATTATGATCAATAAGAAAAGAAATGAGAAAAGAAAGAAAAGACGGTTACGAAAACTAATTAAACTATGACGAAAAAGGCGTAAACGTAAAACCGTAAAAACGACAAAAATAAAAAATTTCAACCTAAGAATTAATTATAAGCTAAAACAAGTCTAAAATAATATAAATAAGGAATAAAATCCAATAAAAATATTTTAAAACCTTTTATTAATTAAATATTCAATTTTAAATGCTAATTAAAGCCCTAAAATTAAATATAATTAATCAAAATGTCCAAAATATGATTTTATTGAACAAATAACTTACTTATATTATCTAAAAACTAAAAAGTATTTTTTATGATTTTTAAATACTATTTCTCAATTTTTAAATTACTAAAAACTATTTTAAAATTAAAATAATTATAAAAAATAATTAAATAATGCTAAAAATAATCTACCAATTTTAAAAATCCTATTTTACTCTAATGAACAGTAGAAAAATGAAAAATCTGGAAAAATATTAAATTTTCCACTAAATGACAAAACTAGATTAATTAAAACCCTAATTAACTTAAATTAATTCTAAAAATTAATAAAAAGATGAACAGTAAAATCTTTTTTAACCAAAAACCTTAAAATATTATTCTAAGTCTAGGAAAATTGATTAAACTGAAAACTATTAATTTTTGGCACTAAAAGACAAAAACAGAAACTTTAAAGTTAATTAAAAATAGCTAAATAACCTAAAAATTACTAAATGAACAGTAAATAAAAATTTTATTAATCAGAAAAATCCTAAATTAAATAAGAAAAATAATGGCACTGGTTTCAAGGTCTAATTCCACTTTTTGGGCACTAAAGACAAAAAAGGAAGAAAACAGATAGTGACATGTGCTGGACTTTTGTCCTTTAGCTCAGCAGTGGTAAAAAGGACACTAGCAGTGGGAAAGGAGTTCCCACTGACAGTGTAAATTTTTGGTTTGATTTTCAATAAGCTTAGGAAAGCTTATTTTGATAGCTTATTTGGGACAATAAGGCACCCTTATACTCTTTGGAGTATAAGGAGTCAATAATCACACAAAAACAAGCAGTCTCTTAACAAGAATAAGCACCAATTAAGCCCTAAAGTTACTGATTAAGCACCAAACAGGTCTGATGAACAATTGCTGATGTTTCATGCACAAATCTGAATTTTAAAACCTTATATCTTGGAAATAAGCTCACAAGCATGCATACAAGTGACACACAATCCTCAAACACCCTAAAATCTAGCAACCTACAAAGTTTGATAGCAAAATAACTCAAAAAACAGTCACACACAAGCAGTTTCTGATTTTAGCTATGTTTTACCCTTTTAAGCATGCAAAAGTGTTTAAAACCTACTCAAACTGAAACCAAAGACCATATAGCACTCAAATATAACCTAGGTGATGTTTCTAGACAAGTTTTAACATGCAATTTTATCACAAATGCCTGCTGATCCCTTGACCCAAACACCCCTTTAACTCAGTAAACACAAATTTTAACAAGCAATCCTAAACAAATCTACCCAAATCTGATTCAAGGCTATCTAAACATGCATTCAAAGCAATAACCAGCATAATCCAACAACTAACAATCACTTAAACAGATTCTTACTAACTTAACAAAAAAAATTCACATAAAACATGAAAATTTCAGAAAAATGAAAAATGGAAAAAAGATGACAAGGGCTACCTTGTTGGGCTTACTTCCAAGCCCAACAGTGGCTGATAAGCCACCTCCTACAAGCCCGGGCTTGTGCAGATCAAGTGTGATTGGATTGGTTTGAGTGCAAATGACAAGAGAATGGTTAGAATGGAACTTGATGGATCCTTGTTTCCTGCACACCACAAACAGCAAAGATAGGAAGAACAAGCTATAAGTTATTCAATAAGCTTGGTTTAATAAGCTTATTGAACGGCTTATAGCAGTAAGCTAAGTGTAAGTTTCTGAAAAATTTTGAAAACAAGTGAAATATTAAAAACAAACTTGAGGATTTGAAAATGATTCAAGGAAAACAAACTTTAAAACTTAAAATGCTGAAAAGAAAGTTGGATCACAGTTTCATGTAGGGTAAAACTTTTCATTAATTTAAAGAAAATAAAAATACATAGAAACTGGAACAACTAAATGAGATACAAGCATCTCATTTTATACAAGGTCATAGAAGGTCCTAGAAAACTTAAAAAACGTGAACCCTAGCTAAATGAATTTCCAGAAAAGCCCTTGGAGGAATTTTGGATATTCCAGGAAGATGCCTTTGTTCTTGGTGTCATGTGAGCAATTCTGAGTATCCTTGTGTCCTTGAGATGATCTTGAGTGTTGGTTTGTGCTTAGGGAACACGCCAATGAATCCTAAGCGTTCAAAGGGTCAAAGATTTTTGGATGGTAGTGGTGACCCGTGATATGGTTTTGGCGGGTAGCAAGTGTGGGGTGAGCTGGATCTTATTTATCACATGGGATGTCAAGCTTTAAGGCTAAATTAAACTTCTGGGTGATTAATTTAGATAAACCCTTTGATTTGAAGATTAAAAATCTGGGCTTATTTGGTTAAGAACAAAGGGGATTAATGGGGTTAATCTTGAACAGTACTTGTTTCCCACCAAATTATAATATATAAAACGAGTTTAAATCGTTTTATTAATTAATATTTGAGGTTAAGTGGATGCTGATGTGGGAGGGTGACAAGGCAGCAGACGTGAGGTGGCAGCAACCAATTGGTGGGGAAAGGTTTTGTGTCTGGGCAGGTTTAGTCCCCCTTCTCTTAAGTTTTCTTCATTTTGTAATAAACATGCAAAAGTTGAACTCCCTTTGTTAAAACTTTGGCCAACTTGTCAATTCAGGCATAATGTTTTTGTAATCTTGAAACAAGGATCATTTATGCAATTTCTTCATTTTCCAAGGACTGAATTTGCCATATTTTCAAACTTCAAGGCTTTGACTTGTTGGTTGACTTCTTGAAGGACCATATTTGACAATTTAGATTTGATGAGGGACTAAATTTGCCAATTCTTCAAAGTTAAGGGTCCTTTTTGTAATTTTGACAAACTTTAGGGACCAAACTTGTAATTATGAAGATACAACGGTATAAAGTGTCAATTCTTCAAACTTGGAGGACCAATCTTCAATATTCTTCAAATCTTCAAGGGTTTTCTTTGGAAAATTCCTCACTAGGGCTTGGTTCATCGTGCGGCTTCGTTTCCCGTGTTCGTTTTTGCGTGATTCTTGTGATCTTTTGTCATTTTCTCAATATCCGTACCTAAAATACACAAGCAACAAACACAAGCATATATTTGGGTATTTTGATGATATTTAATGCATTTTAAGTCCAAAAAGAACGATGAGACCATGTATAAAAGCCGTCTCATCACTCCCCCATACTAAACCATTGTCGTGCCCTCACGCAATGCTAGAATAAAGTATCGTAGCATCTCCAAAATTCAATTTATTCACTTTATTGAAATGATAAACTAGCTATACTACTACTATTACTACTACTTGCGTTTTAGACATAATGTATGATTTTCATCGCAAAATGGGACGTTTAGGTTCATAGAATAAGAACACGTGAATGCTTCGTTAGAAATAATTTCGTCGTCCTCGATTTTCACTTCAATTCCATGCTAAGCGTGTAACGAGATCATTGTCATTATAAGTTAGTAATGCTAACACTACTCATATGCCCTAATCACGTACTTATCCTCCCATTATTCCTAAGTTGTATCTCTTATATTTTATGATGTCTTGAATGTTTCACGAGGATACATTGTTTGACTTATGCGATAATAGAGATTTAGGTCTAAAAATAGAGTCCTAACGGTGTAACTAAGACCATCAAATCAATAACCCCTTCTAATAGACAACGATGTTAAAAAATTAAGTTGACAAGAAGAATCGATAAACACGGTTTTATAACGGTTTTGAACATGAGACTTATTACCAAGACTTTTATATGCCCCCTAACGGAAGGGCCTTATTATCTTTGGTTTACCTCCATCTTTTATTCAACTTCGCCATGAAGCTTTTATTATGACTTCGGTCTTGCCTTGCCTTTTATTATCCGCCTCATCGGTGGTTTTATTAGCCAAAGACGTATATCCTCACGCTAAAGCGAATTTTGGATCTTTAAAGCTTCGAAGATTAAGGCTTGATTCACTTTCAATTTTGCATAGATTTTAGGCCTTGTGGGGCTTCAAATTGTTTGCTTGATTTAGGTGAGCACTTGAAATCTTTATTATTGGGTGAAGCTTTCGATTATTCGGGTTGCCAATACTTCAAAACCGTGACGCTGGCGATACCTTAATGTCTTCCCAATTTAATTACACGGAAGCTACTAGAAAAGACTAGAAACCCAACAATCCTAACTAAACCGCTAAGTCAATATTTATTAAGCAAAAAATATTTACATGCAAAGGGAGAATAAGCAAACAACGAGAACACATGAGTTTTTGAAAGAATACGAGTACTCTACGTTTAGCATAGTAACTTATAATTAACTCTATCATTTCTCGTCCTCATTTAAGAGACTTAGCCTAATGTGTAGTTAAGGAATCGAAGCTAAGTGCTCAACACGCACGGTCGAGTCAAAAATTACTCTTATTCTCGCCATCGGAAAATCTACATTCGTGTCTTCAAACACTTATAAAACATGAGAAAAATTTAAAATTTGGCCATTTTTAGCCTTATTTTGCAACAAAACGATAAACAAAACGATAAACTTTGGAAAGCGTGAAGGTTTGGCAAGGCAAGTATCTATTCACCCCCCCATACTAAAGTTAAACATTGTCCTCAATGTTTCGAGTCTAGGGGTGCAAACACCCCCATACTAGAGACGTAGTCGAATGCCTAATCTAGCATGGAAAGGGTGTAACCATTAAATTTAAAGCCGTTTATGAAGTGTGCTAAAAACCTAAGGTTAGAACATCAAAAGGATATATCATGGATATTGAGAAATGTCTCCAAAGCAAACGATCGAGTGCTCCCATAAAACGAACACGAGAGGCTCCAATCGTGAAGATCATGATCTAAAAACCACATATCACAAACAACCACGGAACAAAGGTTGGAAGGGCACGAATCCCCACACATAAGCTACATTAGACTAAGAAAGCGATAATATGTACATAGGATAAGCATGGGACTCCCCCACGAGGCACCTCGTTTTTGATTACCGAGTCATGAGCTCGACTTGATCCCCTCAATACTAATTATCATTGGGGAAGGTGACTTGGTCAAGGTAGTTCAAGGATGGAACTTCCCCGCCAAAGTAGTGCTTCAACCTATGTCCATTCACCTTGAAGTTAGGACCATCATCTTGAGCTAGCTCGATGGTCCCATAAGGAAATACTTGAGTCACGGTGAATGGACCGGACCAACGGGATTTCAATTTACCGGAAAATATTTTCAATCTTGAATTAAAAAGTAAAACTTGATCCCCAATGTTAAAAACCCGGTTTTTAATTTTTGAATCATGCAACTTTTTAGTTTTCTCTTTGTAAATCAATGAATTTTCATAAGCAATGTCCCTTAATTCATCCAATTCATTTAATTGCATTTTCCGGTGTTTTCCCGCGGTCTCCATGTCATCATTACAATGCTTTAGGGCCCAATAAGCCTTGTGTTCTAACTCGATAGGCAAATGACAATTCTTTCCATACACAAGCTTATAGGGAGTGCACCCAATGGGCGTCTTATGAGCGGTCCTAAAGGCCCATAAAGCATCGTCTAACTTATCCGACCAAGATTGTCGGTTTTCCCCCACGGATCTCTCCAAGATCCTCTTCAATGCTCGGTTTGAAACCTCGACTTGCCCACTCGTTTGTGGGTGATAAGTCGTAGAAAGACGATGTGTAACCCCATATTTCCTTAGAACCCTTTCAAATTGGTCATTACAAAAATGGGTTCCACGATCGCTTATGATAGCACGAGGGGTTCCAAACCTAGCAAACAAACTTTTCAAGAACTTAACTACCACACGAGCATCATTGGTGGGCAAGGCCTTTGCCTCCACCCACTTAGAAAGGTAGTCAACCGCAACGAGAATGTACTTATTACCACGAGATGATGGGAACGGCCCCATAAAGTCTATGCCCCAAACGTCAAAGATCTCACATACTTGAATGATATTTTGTGGCATTTCATCTTTTTGTGAGGCTTTTCCTTGTCGTTGGCATGAATCACAAGACTTCACAAGATCTTGTGCATCTCGGTAAATAGTAGGCCAAAAGAAGCCGGCATCAAACACCTTTTTAGCCGTGAGATTAGCACCGTGGTGACCACCCGTGGGTCCCTCATGGCAAGCTCTAAGGATGTTAGAAGCTTCGGTGCCAAATACACAACGACGGATGATTTGATCCGCACAAGTTCGAAACAAGTAAGGGTCATTCCAAAAATAGAACTTGACATCACGAAAGAATTTTCGTTTTTCTTGAGTTGTCATACCCTTAATGATGAAGTTACCCGCATGGTAATTTGCAAAATCCGCAAACCATGGGGTAGAAGAATCAAGTTTGGAATTCACTACACCAAGTGTTTCAAGCGGAAATGTTTCGGTGATTTCCTTAGGCTCGTAAACACTTTGGTGAGGATCTTCCAAACGAGAGAGATGGTCGGCCGCTAGATTCTCGGCTCCTTTTTTGTCAACGATTTTGTGATCAAATTCTTGAAGGAGGAGAATCCAACGAAGTAATCTCGGCTTTGCATCTTGCTTAGCCATGAGATACTTGATAGCCGAATGGTCCGTATACACTATGCATTTTGTCAAGACGAGGTAAGGTCGGAATTTCTCAAATGCATACACCACGGCAAGGAACTCCTTTTCCGTTGTAGTGTATTTAAGTTGAGCCTCGGTCATTGTCTTGCTAGCATAGTGTATAGGCAAGAAGTGCTTATCATGACGTTGCCCCAAAACGGTCCCAATAGCGTAATCACTTGCATCACACATAAGCTCAAAGGGGAGGTTCCAATTTGGAGCAACAAGAATGGGAGCTTCGGTAAGTTTCCTCTTAAGGATCTCAAAGGCTCGTACACAATCTTCGTCAAAGACAAAACGTGCTTCTTTTTCAAGAAGATGTGTAATGGGTCGAGAAATCTTCGAGAAATCCTTGATGAATCGTCGATAAAAGCCCGCGTGGCCTAGGAAACTCCTAACTCCCTTGACGGTTTTGGGATGAGGTAATTTGGCGATGACGTCTACCTTAGCTTGATCTACCTCAATCCCCGCTTTCGAGACCTTGTGCCCTAAGACGATTCCACTTCTAACCATAAAATGACACTTTTCCCAATTGAGCACAAGGTTGGTTTCCTCACAACGTTTTAACATTCTCTCAAGGTTCGACAAACACGAAGTAAAGGAATCACCAAACACGGAAAAGTCATCCATGAAGACTTCCATCGTCTTCTCGATCATATCATGAAAAATAGCCATCATGCATCGTTGAAAAGTTCCCGGTGCATTGCAAAGTCCGAATGGCATTCTACGATAAGCAAACGTTCCATATGGACACGTAAACGTAGTTTTTTCTTGATCACGAGGATCGATGGGAATTTGGAAGTAACCGGAAAAACCATCTAAAAAGCAATAGAAATCGTTTCCCGCAAGACGCTCCAACATTTGGTCCATGAAGGGCAAGGGAAAATGGTCTTTTCGAGTGGCTTCATTTAACTTACGATAGTCAATGCACACTCTCCATCCGGTCACGAGTCTTGTGGGAATCAACTCGTTGGCATCGTTTGGCACAACGGTCATCCCTCCCTTTTTAGGGACACAATGAATAGGACTCACCCAAGGGCTATCGGAAATAGGGTAAATCATTCCCGCGTCAAGGAGTTTAAGGACCTCCTTTTTGATGACGTCGTGAATTTTGGGGTTCACCCTCCTTTGACTTTGGATTGTTGGCTTGAAATCTTCCTCCATTAATATTTTGTGTGTACAAAATTTGGGATCGATTCCCTTAATGTCGGATAACTTCCACGCAATCGCCCCTTTGTGGTCCTTAAGAACATCGACAAGTGCGGTTTTTTCATCATTCGAAAGTTCCTTCGCAATAATAATCGGCAACTTGTCGTCCTCCTCCAAATAGACATACTCGAGGTGAGGAGGTAAATCTTTCAACTCGAGGATAGGTGGTTCCTCAAGTGAAGATTTGGGCTCGATACTCATAACCTCCTCGGGTGGAGGAAATGGGAAATCGTTGAGAAAATCCTTGATAATCGAGAAGTCCTCATAGTTGTCGAGGTCTTCGTCACAAGTACGTGGAACATCGAATTCTTCCAACGTAAAACCACCACCTTCGAAAAGAGTGAAGGTTGGTGTCGAATTATCAAGAATTGGATCTAACATAGTGGGATTGCCACTAGTTTCTTCATCACCAAACCCTAAAACTTCTTGTGAAAATTCCTCGCAAACCACGTCGATCATATCAACGAGGTTTATGGTAGCAACGGAATAAACATGAGAAAGTTGAGAATTTTGAGTTGCGTTTATAACAAGTTCCTTGTCGTTGAAACGTAAGGTGATCTTTCTAGCATGCACATCAATCAAAGCCATAGACGTATCTAAAAACGAACGACCTAAAATAAGAGGAACTTGAGGATCCGTGGGGATGTCAACAACAATAAAGTCTACGGGATAGTAGAACTTCCCCACTTTCACAAAAACGTCTTCCGCCAAACCACATGCAAGAATCGTGGAATGGTCGGCCAACTCAATAGACATTCGTGAAGGAGTAAGATTAGGAAGATTGAGCGACTTGTAGATTGCAAGTGGCATCAAGTTAATGCTAGCACCAAGATCAGCCAAGGCATAGCATTCTTCCATATCTTGAATTGCACAAGGGATCAAAAATTTACCGGGATCACCGACTTTTTGAGGTATGCGATTAAGATAAACCGACGAACAACTAGACATTTGGTGTAATTTTTCCTTGTTGTTCAACATACTCTTAAAGTTAGCGGCAAATCGAGGCATCATGACCAAGGCATCGGCGATACTCACATTAAAGTGCAAATCACGAAACATTTTCATAAAAAGCTCAAATTGATAGTTGTCGCGCTCTTGTCGTTTCTCCTTCCTAAGTCTCGATGGGTAAGGCAAGGGTGGTGTGGGTTGGGGCATAGGCATAGCCTTTGGAATCTCGGGTTCCAATATGGGTGATGGGTCAACCGTAGGTGTGGCATGAGCGGTACTTGGTGGGCTTGAAATATGCTCCTTTTCGACCACCACCTCGGGCTCTTCCTCAATTTCCTCCACCGTTGGAGTAATTGGTTGAGGAGTCGGTTCTTTAAGTGCCTTACCACTACGTGTGGTAATCACTTTCATCTCTCCCTTCGGGTTTGAAACGGTGTTACTAGGCAAACTACCCGAAGTAGAGGCTTTGTTTCCCATTACGGCTTCTAAAATTGCATTAAGCTTAGCATCTTGACTACTAAACTTCAAATCTTGGCTAGCGGCTTTTTGGTCAATTCTTTGTTCAAGCCTAGCATGACTTTGCTCTATCTTGTTGTTTTGACCTCGAATTTGGTTAGCAAAATCATTTTTCAATTCATTTCTCATGGCTAGATTTTCCTTAATAAAATTAGCTAACTCCTTTGCATTCTTAGCCGTCTCCTTAGCTTGATTAGCCATTTGCTCTTGAATGTTTTCCATAATCTTATCATTTGAAGTAGTGTAATTCAAAAAGTCCAATGGAAGTTCTTTGTTATTTTGAAGACCTTGACTTGCATTTTGAAAATTACGGTTTTGATTTTGATTTTGCAATTGGCTATTACTACTACTCCCTTGATTCCCATAGTTGTTATTACCCTTATAATTGTTCCTTTGATTGCTTTGGTAACCAACTTGATTGTTTCGATAATTGTTAGCATTTTGATTTGGTGAAAAACCCGGTGGAGTCAATTGATTAGTGCGAGGAACTTGACCGTTTTGGTTATAAGTTCCCGCGGCCGCGAAGGCACTCGAAGTGTTACCACCGTTGGTAATGCACGCGGAATAATCGTGAGCTCCACCACAATACATACAAGAAACCTCAACCGCTTTAATCGTAGCGGGAGCGGGTTGTTCACCAACTTTAAACTCAACTAACAAGCCTTTCACTATATCAAAAATTTTGTTCTCAAAATTAGCCTCGACTTGGCAAGCATCAACGGTGTGTGACAAACTAGGTGAAGATGAAGACGAAGCCTTACGAACACTCGACGTGTTACGAGGACTATACACCTTAGACCTATTCTCAATAATTACCAATGCTTCCTCGACCGTCTTACACAAGAAATTACCACCCGCGGCGGCATTAAGATAATCACGCTCATGATCGTTCAAGCCATTGTAAAACGTGTCTATTTGATGTAAGTCGGAAAAACCATGATGAGGACATTCGTGCAACATTTCTTTAAACCTATTCCAAGCCGTTGAAAAACTCTCATTAAACTCTTGCGAAAACTTTGAAATCTCGTTTTTCAAGTGCGTAGTCTTAGAGGGCGGAAAAAATTGGTTCACGAATTTTGAAACGAGATCCTTCCACGTCAATATAGAATTGGGTGGCTCTTTCTCTAACCAAATTTTTGCGGGCCCCGCTAAGGAATACGGAAAAAGCATCATCTTAATCGAGTCGTTTGAAACGTCCTTAAACTTGCACGTGGCGGTGAGACGATTAAATTGGCGAATGTGGTTATGCGGGTTGTCCTTTTCATCCCCTCGAAACTTGTTGTTTTGAATCATGGACAACAAACCCGTCTAAACCTCAAAATTCTCCGCAAGGATAGCGGGAATCACAATCGCTTCTCCATAACCCTCGGTGGGTGCTTGAAGCAACTCCATCATAGTTCGATTAGCCATGGGTGCTTCTTTCACTACAATGGGTTCGTCAATAGGAGAGTCCTCACTAGTAGGAGTGAGTGATTTGTTTCTTCGTTTACGAGCACGTCTAGCTTTAGAGCGAGTTTGCATAAACGTCACGTACAACGAGAAGGCGAGCAAAGAAGATTCTTTTTGGTATTTTTACTTTTTCAATTTTTTGTGGTTTTTGATTGTTTTTAACTTTTTTGGATTTTTTTGGAATGTATTAAGTAGACCAAAATCTACAAATCTCCTCACTAATCAAATCTCTTGATTAACGAAGCCTCAAGGAATGAAAACGAACACGTGAAGTGAACGTCTTCGATGACTTTAGAACGATGGTGGAACACCAAATCGTTCAAGAGGGTTTAATCAAATGAAACCAAGAAAATATATATGATACTTAGTAATACTTTGGGCGGCAAAACCCTCGATTCACTCTCAAAATCAAATACGCACAAGCAAGCGGAGGAAACGAGGCGGCGCGAAGCACTTAAGAGCCTTTTTCCTTTAGGTCGTGAAATACAACCGCCTTATACCCACCTTATAGTTTGTATTATCAAAATCAAGCTTCACGAAAGTATTTATCTATTTTTGCCTTTTTTCTTTGGTTTGAGATTCGAATACAATGATCGAGTGATGAAATCCCGAATCAAGGTTGTGATTGCTCACGTATTTGGAGTACTTGTAAATTTATTGTTCTACGTATACAATATAGTAATAATATTCACAAAAATCGAAAAACGATAATACGTATTAATAGAGTGCTATTAATACAAATACTTTTATGGCTATATATAAAAACAACAATGGTTCAACCAAAACACAACACGCCTCCCCGGCAGCGGCGCCAAAATGATGTTGGAGATTTAGTCAACTTACCTTTAGGAAAAAGTAAGCAACTAAAAATAGGGCAAGTGTGCACGACGATTTAGGAAAACCGTGTGTGAATGACCCTAGGTGAGTTCGTTCTCGAGGAGGCAAGTGCGTTGTGTTAAGAATTGATTAATGATGTTTGTGATTATGATCAATAAGAAAAGAAATGAGAAAGGAAAGAAAAGACGGTTACGAAAACTAATTAAACTATGACGAAAAAGGCGTAAACGTAAAACCGTAAAAACGACAAAAATAAAAATTTTCAACCTAAGAATTAATTATAAGCTAAAACAAGTCTAAAATAATATAAATAAGGAATAAAATCCAATAAAAATATTTTAAAACCTTTTATTAATTAAATATTCAATTTTAAATGCTAATTAAAGCCCTAAAATTAAATATAATTAATCAAAATGTCCAAAATATGATTTTATTGAACAAATAACTTACTTATATTATCTAAAAACTAAAAAGTATTTTTTATGATTTTTAAATACTATTTCTCAATTTTTAAATTACTAAAAACTATTTTAAAATTAAAATAATTATAAAAAATAATTAAATAATGCTAAAAATAATCTACCAATTTTAAAAATCCTATTTTACTCTAATGAACAGTAGAAAAATGAAAAATCTGGAAAAATATTAAATTTTCCACTAAATGACAAAACTAGATTAATTAAAACCCTAATTAACTTAAATTAATTCTAAAAATTAATAAAAAGATGAACAGTAAAATCTTTTTTAACCAAAAACCTTAAAATATTATTCTAAGTCTAGGAAAATTGATTAAACTGAAAACTATTAATTTTTGGCACTAAAAGACAAAAACAGAAACTTTAAAGTTAATTAAAAATAGCTAAATAACCTAAAAATTACTAAATGAACAGTAAATACAAATTTTATTAATCAGAAAAATCCTAAATTAAATAAGAAAAATAATGGCACTGGTTTCAAGGTCTAATTCCACTTTTTGGGCACTAAAGACAAAAAAGGAAGAAAACAGATAGTGACATGTGCTGGACTTTTGTCCTTTAGCTCAGCAGTGGTAAAAAGGACACTAGCAGTGGGAAAGGAGTTCCCACTGACAGTGTAAATTTTTGGTTTGATTTTCAATAAGCTTAGGAAAGCTTATTTTGATAGCTTATTTGGGACAATAAGGCACCCTTATACTCTTTGGAGTATAAGGAGTCAATAATCACACAAAAACAAGCAGTCTCTTAACAAGAATAAGCACCAATTAAGCCCTAAAGTTACTAATTAAGCACCAAACAGGTCTGATGAACAATTGCTGATGTTTCATGCACAAATCTGAATTTTAAAACCTTATATCTTGGAAATAAGCTCACAAGCATGCATACAAGTGACACACAATCCTCAAACACCCTAAAATCTAGCAACCTACAAAGTTTGATAGCAAAATAACTCAAAAAACAGTCACACACAAGCAGTTTCTGATTTTAGCTATGTTTTACCCTTTTAAGCATGCAAAAGTGTTTAAAACCTACTCAAACTGAAACCAAAGACCATATAGCACTCAAATATAACCTAGGTGATGTTTCTAGACAAGTTTTAACATGCAATTTTATCACAAATGCCTGCTGATCCCTTGACCCAAACACCCCTTTAACTCAGTAAACACAAATTTTAACAAGCAATCCTAAACAAATCTACCCAAATCTGATTCAAGGCTATCTAAACATGCATTCAAAGCAATAACCAGCATAATCCAACAACTAACAATCACTTAAACAGATTCTTACTAACTTAACAAAAAAAATTCACATAAAACATGAAAATTTCAGAAAAATGAAAAATGGAAAAAAGATGACAAGGGCTACCTTGTTGGGCTTACTTCCAAGCCCAACAGTGGCTGATAAGCCACCTCCTACAAGCCCGGGCTTGTGCAGATCAAGTGTGATTGGATTGGTTTGAGTGCAAATGACAAGAGAATGGTTAGAATGGAACTTGATGGATCCTTGTTTCCTGCACACCACAAACAGCAAAGATAGGAAGAACAAGCTATAAGTTATTCAATAAGCTTGGTTTAATAAGCTTATTGAACGGCTTATAGCAGTAAGCTAAGTGTAAGTTTCTGAAAAATTTTGAAAACAAGTGAAATATTAAAAACAAACTTGAGGATTTGAAAATGATTCAAGGAAAACAAACTTTAAAACTTAAATGCTGAAAAGAAAGTTGGATCACAGTTTCATGTAGGGTAAAAACTTTTCATTAATTTAAAGAAAATAAAAATACATAGAAACTGGAACAACTAAATGAGATACAAGCATCTCATTTTATACAAGGTCATAGAAGGTCCTAGAAAACTTAAAAAACGTGAACCCTAGCTAAATGAATTTCCAGAAAAGCCCTTGGAGGAATTTTGGATATTCCAGGAAGATGCCTTTGTTCTTGGTGTCATGTGAGCAACTCTGAGTGTCCTTGTGTCCTTGAGATGATCTTGAGTGTTGGTTTGTGCTTAGGGAACACGCCAATGAATCCTAAGCGTTCAAAGGGTCAAAGATTTTTGGATGGTAGTGGTGACCCGTGATATGGTTTTGGCGGGTAGCAAGTGTGGGGTGAGCTGGATCTTAGTTATCACATGGGATGTCAAGCTTTAAGGCTAAATTAAACTTCTGGGTGATTAATTTAGATAAACCCTTTGATTTGAAGATTAAAAATCTGGGCTTATTTGGTTAAGAACAAAGGGGATTAATGGGGTTAATCTTGAACAGTACTTGTTTCCCACCAAATTATAATATATAAAACGAGTTTAAATCGTTTTATTAATTAATATTTGAGGTTAAGTGGATGCTGATGTGGGAGGGTGACAAGGCAGCAGACGTGAGGTGAATGCAACCAATTGGTGGGGAAAGGTTTTGTGTCTGGGCAGGTTTAGTCCCCCTTCTCTTAAGTTTTCTTCATTTTGTAATAAACATGCAAAAGTTGAACTCCCTTTGTTAAAACTTTGGCCAACTTGTCAATTCATGCACAATGTTTTTGTAATCTTGAAACAAGGATCATTTATGCAATTTCTTCATTTTCCAAGGACTGAATTTGCCATATTTTCAAACTTCAAGGCTTTGACTTGTTGGTTGACTTCTTGAAGGACCATATTTGACAATTTAGATTTGATGAGGGACTAAATTTGCCAATTCTTCAAAGTTAAGGGTCCTTTTTGTAATTTTGACAAACTTTAGGGACCAAACTTGTAATTATGAAGATACAACGGTATAAAGTGTCAATTCTTCAAACTTGGAGGACCAATCTTCAATATTCTTCAAATCTTCAAGGGTTTTCTTTGGAAAATTCCTCACTAGGGCTTGGTTCATCGTGCGGCTTCGTTTCCCGTGTTCGTTTTTGCGTGATTCTTGTGATCTTTTGTCATTTTCTCAATATCCGTACCTAAAATACACAAGCAACAAACACAAGCATATATTTGGGTATTTTGATGATATTTAATGCATTTTAAGTCCAAAAAGAACGATGAGACCATGTATAAAAGCCGTCTCATCACTACCCCTTTGGGGTTTTGGCATGCGTTGGAGTAGCGTTGTTTCGTCTTTCATCCAAAAACAAGGACGCTATCTTTGACCCTGGTATACGTATACCGGGTTTTTAAAGTACTCTATGTACTTTTGGGCAATTTTTATCATTTAAGCCCCACCAAAAATGACCAAACCATGATAATCCCTAAATGATTACATTTATGGGGATTCGAGTCGATCTTTTGACTCGGTTATAAAAAACAAGGTGCCTCGTGGGGGATTCTCATGTTTATCCTTGTAAATATTAGTGCTTTCTAATTAGTTATTGTGAGGGGACTTGTGATCTTCCGACCTTTGTTCCGTGGTTGTTTGTGATTGTGATTTATTAGGTTCATCGTCATTATTGAAGCCTCTCGTGTTCGTTTTACGGATCACTCGAGCTTCGATCGTTGCCTTTGGATATTCTGATATCCGATGATATCCTTTTACGTTCTAACGTTTATCTTATTAGCATAATTCATAAACGGATTTTAGGTTATTCGTTTTACCATTTCCATGCTCGAGATTAAGCATTCGACTTTCATCTCTAGTATGGGGGTGTTTCACCCCTAGAATCGAACATTGAGGACAATGTTTAGTTTTAGTATGGGGTGAGTAGATACTTCACCTTGCTTACGTCATCACGCAATCCAATTTTCAACTTTTTGTTACCGTTTTATGCACAATAAGGCTAAAAATGACCAAATTTTAAAATTTTTCTTGTTTTCTGTAAGTGTTTAAGACACGAATGTAGGTTTTACGATGATGAGAATAAGAGTAATTTTTGACTCGACCGTGCGCGTTGAGCACTTAGCTTCAATTCCTTAACTATATTAGGCTAAGTCTCTTAAATGAGGACGAGAAATGATAGAGTTAGTTATAAGTTACTATGCTAAACGTAGAGTACTCGTATTCTTTCAAAAACTCATGTGTTTCAATTATTTGCTTATTCTCCCTACGCTTTTATAATAAATTGTTAATAAATATTGATTTAGCGTTTTAATCTCTATTGTTGGTTTCTAATTTATTTTAGTAGCTTCCATGTAATTAAATTGGGAAAACATTAAGGTATCGCCAGTGTCACGGTTTTGAAGTATTGGCAAACCGAATAATCAAAGGCTTCCCCCAAATATTTAAGTTCCTCTTCACCTAAATCAAGCAAAAATTCGAAGCTCGCAAGGCCGAAAATTCTATGCGAAAATTGAAAGTGAATGTCTTAAATCTTGAAACCTTAAAGATCTAAAATATCGCTTTAGCGTGAGGATATACGTCAAGTCATAATAAACACCTCATGGCGAGGTTAAATAAAAGACAAGGGCAAGACCGAAGTCATAATAAATGCTCCATGGCGGAGTTGAATAAAAGACGGAGGTAAACCATGATAATCAAAGCCACCGATGATGAGGTGGATCATAAAATTCATGTTAATAAGTCTCATGTTCAAAACCGTTAAAAAACCGTGTTTATCGATCCTTCTTGTTGACTTAATTTTTTGACGTCGTTGTCTATTCGGATGAATTATTAATTCGATGATTTTGGTTACACCGTTAAGACTCTATTTTTGGACCTAATCTCTATTCACGCATAATTCAACAATGTATCCTCGTGATCATTAAGACAAAAAAGAAAATATAAGAGATACCAATTAGGAATAAGGGGGTCTAATTACGTGATTAAAACATATGAGTAGTGTTAACATTACTAACTTATAATGACAATGATCTTGTTTCACCCTTAGCATGGAATCGGGTAAAAATCGAGGATGACGAAATTATTTCTAACGAAGCATTCACGTGTTCTTATTCTATGATCCTAAACGTCCCATTTTGGGATGAAAACAATACATTATGTCTAAAACGCGTGTAGTGGTTTATTTAAAGTTTATATTTTCAATAAATGTCACCATAAAATGAATTTTGGAAGTGCTACGATACTTAATTCTAGCATTGTGTGGGGACACGGCAATGGTCTAGTATGGGGGAGTGATGAGACTGCATTTATACATAGTCTCATCGTCCAAATGGGCTTAAAACGCTTAAAAATATCATAAAATACCCCAAAATATGCTTGTGTTTGTTCATTGTGTATTTTAGGTACGGATATCGTGAATTCACCAAAAGATTACCAGAATCAAGCAAAAACGAACACGGGAAACGAAGTCGTACAAAGAACCAGACCCGAATCATGATTTTCCATTGAAGTCCTTGAAGTTTGAATATTTGACAAGATTGGTCCCTCAAGATATAAAGACTTGTCATTTTACACTCTTATAAAACTCAAATATTACATATGGGTCCCTAAAGTGTGAAGATATTACATGATTGGCCCTTAAAGATTGCTTTTATTACAAAAGAAGTCCTTGATAAAAGTTTTGTAATGCCTTGTGCCAAAAATGACAACAAGACCAAAGTTACAACAAAGGGAAATCTGAGTTTTGCTTGTCAAACTTGTTATGAAGGAAATTGGGAAATCAAGGGACTGAATTCGGCCAGACATATAAACTCCTTCCAGCCAACCACAACAAGACACCTCACCCCACTAACTCCATCCTCCTATCACCCCACGCCACATCACCACTACCCTCCACCTCACCCCAGTCAACATAGTTAAACCACCCCACTATACTAATCTCGTTTGAATTAATATTATTAATTCACTTTTTCCCACTAAACAAGAACTATTCATCATCACCCCCTAATTCCCCTATAAACCCTAATCCGAATATCATCAAAACTAAAGGGGTTTATGCTTATATACTCCAGATCAACAATTAACAACATCCTCACGAAAACCCACTCCTCAATATCCCTCCAGCTCACACATGGGGCCCACACGAGACACCCCTGCACCTATCGCTTTCCTTAATTTCTAGGAGCAGACAAGATGAGTGGATGGATCATTTTCCTTGGACCCAAAGAAATATTAAACGTCCAAGATTACTCCTACAACTGGCAAATCACATGATATTTTAGAGATTACAAGATGGACCAAAGACCAAGTCTTCAAGGATTCAAACTGAAGGGCATTTTAGAGAATCCATTGCTAAGGTTTTCTTTTTTACATTCGTAGTCTAGAATCTTCCATATACATGTATAAATACATTCGTATGTGAATGTATTTTTCTTTGTTCTAGAATTTGATTCATGTAAACTTTTTTATATAAAATACTTAGAGTTGTAAAAAACCTTCCAAGTTTCAATTTTTGTGTTCCATATTTACATTTCTTGAAATTTTAGTTAAATTTAATTTATGTTGTTGGAAGTTTTATCAAAACGTTTTTGGGTGTTCAAGAATTTTTTGGCAGCTTAAAAGTTTTGAGAACCAACTTGTATAAGCTTATGAGTTTGGTTGATTGACAACCAAACAAACTCATCAAGTTGATACAAGTTGTTAAATCCGTGTTGTTTACCTTAGTTTATTGGCAAAACAAATTTTTATCCCAAGTATTTTTGTGAGAAAACCAATTTTTTTGTGATTTTGTGACACACTGTAACAAAAGCTTGTATAAGCTTGATTGACACCAAGCTTATAGAAGTTTTGTGGTTACTTAACTTGTTTGTTTCTTGTTTTGTGATTCATAACAGGTTTCAAGATATCATACCAAGTGACTGTTGTAGTCACTTGGTGGACTGTTGTAGTCCTCTTCTTCCCATTCTTGTACTAGCAACAAGCTACTCCTCATCATCATTCTAGTTAAGCTGAGATGGCATCAGGTGGACACTTGGCTTGAACAAAATCCAAGTCACGTTTGGCTTTGAACCCTCATTTTTAAGTATGAATTTATGATATTTGTGGGTTTGTGTTTTGCTACTTTTTCAGTGTGTTTAGTTGCTTCATTATAGTTCATCTATGTTAGTACATGTTCTATCAGTCATTAGGGTAAAACTGGTATTGATTTGTGCCAACTTCCTTTCAAAAATTTGTTCATCACTTTTTAAGGGGTGTTTGGGTTATAGGTCTGGCTTGGTTTTGTGTGATAGCAAAACCACCATTCCTATTGGTTCATACTTAAACTTGCCTAGTAATATAGTGGGTAGGTTCTTTTCAGTTTGATAGTATAATATAGAAATTGCATGTTAGTCTAAAAAAATGCTTAGATAATCAGTAGGCTTCATATAGGTTTATTTTTTAGTTTTGAGGATTGAAATTTTTTAAGTTGATGAATCCAGTGATAATCTAGGGTATAGAATTTGTTAGTTGTAATTTGGTGGTGTTATAATCAAGATTGGTTAGCTTGAAATCCACCTAGTGGTCAACTTGATCAGCAAACATACCATCAGACCCTTTATTTTATATCAGTAACTTTAGTTTACTTGGTTTTGTGTGCATTTGTGTTTGGATTTGGTTGTTTTCATTTGCTTTTGACTCCCCACACTTCCATGAGTGTGGGGGTGCCCTTTGTTCCAAAAAATACCAACAAACAAGCTCCAAATCGACCAATTTCTGTTTTCTATGAAGAAGCAGTGGGAAGAAGTTCCCACTGCTAGTTTAGTCATTGCCACTGCTTGGCTAAAAGACAAACCTAGTCAACAAGTCATTGTGAGTTTTCTTGGTTTTTGTTTTTAGTGGTCTTTTTGAAACATTTTTCAGTTATTTAAATTTTCATTTAAATTATTTATTTTAAGAGTTTCAAAAAGTTAGTTTATTTTTCTGGTCATTTAAGTATTTTTTAGCATTATTTTAGTTTTAATTAGGTTTTATTAATTCTGATTTTGTTTTTAGTGGTCAAAAAGTGTTGTTTTTTAGATCTTTCAATTTTCATGTGTTCTTCTACTTATTTTAAGATTTTTAGAAAAAGAATTTCATTTTTCCCTTTATTTAATCATTTTTTAGAATTATTTTAAGTTAAAATAGGTTTTTAATTAAACTATTTTTGTCTTATTATAGCTAAAATTACTTTTTTCCAACTTTTTCATTTTTCCAAGTTTTAGCTAAGTGTTTTAAGATTTTTAGAAAAGAAAAAAAATATTTTTCTCATTATTTTATTATTTTTTATCATTATTTTAGTTTAAAAAGTGTTTTTAGCCATTTAAAAATAGAAAAATAGTTTTAAAAATTTAGGAAAAATACTTTTTAGTGTTTAATTAATATAAGTAAGATTTTAGTTTGATAAAATATAATTTTGGGTATTTTTTAATTATATTTAATTTTAGGGCTTTAATTAGCATTTAAAATTAAATATTTAATTAATAAAAGGTTTTATAATTTAATTATTAAATTTGTATTCTTATTTATATTATTTTAGACTTAGTTTTAATTTTTAAATTATTTTTAGCATTAAATTTTTAATTTCGTCGCGTTTTACGTATTTACGTTTACATTTTACGTCATTCGTCGTAGTTTAATCGTAGTATAACTCGTCTTTTAATTTTCTCTCTTCAAACCCAAAAACGACACTAATCCAAACTTGATTTTATTATATTGGCACATAACACATTGACCTCTTTCAAGAACGAACTTGCACTTATTCGGTATTACATTTTTCCTAAAACGTAACGCTTAATACTTGCCATATACGCGTTTTTCCTAAAACGTGTACGATTATACATACATCAGTAGTCAATATGGAATTTATTTCCTCTAATTCCGTTTTAGAGTATAATACAGCTGGGCCCCTCGTGGGATTAGTAAGATGTTTGTGTGGCCACACCCAAATTTGTTTTGGTAATCTTGTTGAATCTGTAAACGAGAAATAGAATGGTTAATGAAAGAAATGACTGAGATCCATATCCTTATTAATGTTGTATTAGAAATAAAAGGAAAAAGTTTTATCCAGGAGACCTTACTCGAGTTGTACTAGAGACGTTGCTAGTGTAACTAGATGCTGGTAAATGTAATCACGATATTCAAAATATATCCAAGTGGTCGCTGAAAGTTTATGAACTTATATTTAATAGTCGTGTGATTGGATCGAAATCGAGATTACGGGATTGCACACAATACGTAAAGAGTTAATTTATTTAATAAATATATTTATTATATTTATTATATTTATTAATTTATTTAATAAATATATTTATCATATTTATTAAATTAAACCGAGCTATAACTCTAACGATCGTTAAATAATTAAGAGTAAAGTATTAACGAGCGTTATGGAATAAATAGAAAGTGGAATAAATAGAAAGAAGAATGGAAGGTTCCAGAACACCCTAATGGGGTGTTTGGGTCGTCGGTTATGGAGAGGTAAAGGGGAAGGGAAAAACTTTCCTTATATTTGTTTTGGGCTACAAGATTTAGGTCTATATAAACGACACCCCACCATCATAATTCAACACACAATCTCTCCCTCTTTCTTTCTCTAGTCGATCGCAAGGACAAACCCACAAAGGGGTTTGGTTGGTTTTCTTGTTCTTTCGATTTTGCTTATAATCTAGTGCTAGCCCCTCTCTAGGGTTTTTGGGTAGATTTTTCCACTAGCGTAGAAGCTCGGTTTCCACGTGATAGAATTACGGTTAGCTCATTGTATTACGTGTGTACAAGAATGTAATATAGTCTTACTTTAGACTATATCTGGGTGGTATTCGTTATAAACCCTAATTGGTGATTCTTTCTTTATCTTGTGGATTTGCTTTAGCTAAAAGGTACGTAACCCTAATTCGATTAATTATAATTGTGTTATTATTATGATATTGTTAAATCACTTCTGCTATGTGTGCTTTGATCTTGTTTAGGGTTTTGTGTAATTGTTATGAACTATATAAACCTTTAGAATGACACCAATTAAACGAACGCGAAACAATATCGTCAAACATGATATCTTTGCGAGGAAGATCCATCGTAAAAACCTACTGATTTCTAAACACCCAAACAATCCACCATGTGATATAAGACACCCCCTCTAGCAACTTTTTGGAAGTAGAACGAAATTGCACCGAGTTGAACCAAGACAACCAATCCGAGTACGTCTGAAAAGGAGACCATGTCAAATTCCACCAACGACAAATAAGCTTAACAACCTCCGTTTCCAAGCTACAGCTAAAAAACAAGTGTGATGAATCTTCCAAAGCCGACTTACAAATTGGGCTTTGTAGATCAGAAAGATGAATACCACGAATCGTCAAATTACAACGAGTAGGTAACTAATATATAGCTTTTGGCCAATATAAAATATTATCCTCCGATCTTTTTGAATTGATTATTGGTAGAAACTGCGACTCAATTGTCTTTTGGTGAACGAGAAAATGGTTTGGTTTGGTTATCTAATTCTAACTAAAAGCAAGTATGAAAATGTCGTTGAGTAAAATTAAAGCGTTTAATTTTTAAACTAGAAAATTATTTGGAAAAACACTTAAAACATAAAACTTTGTAAAACTTTAAAACTTAAAAACTTAAAAACTTAGTCTATCGGAATGTAACTAGTCTTTTCCATCGGAATGCACCAAAGTCAAGACCATCGGAATATAACTAAAACAAGTCATCGGAATAATCTGAGTGAAAAGCCATCGGAATGTTCATGTTAGTAACCATCGGAATATCAAAATCAAAGCTGTCGGAATGCACTGTTATCGCAATGTTTCTGTCGCAATAAAATTCTATCGGAATAATGTCCAACCTATCGGAATGTATCAAACTAAAATTGGGCAGAGTTTCGACTTAAAAGGACCTTAAGTCCCGTCGGAATATGCGATCGCAATGAGCGATCGCAATCCCAGATCGGAATAAGGTAAAAAGACCAAGCTATCGCAAAGTAGAACCCTTGATGGGTTATTGCGATAGACACAAGCAATCGATCGGAATGTGCAAATCCCCAATATTGCGATGAAAACAAACTTAATCCGAAATTGGTGGTAAGCTTAAAACTCAATAAGCACATACAATAAGCTACGTTATCCGAACCTTAAACAACTCAATAAGCATAAATTTTGCAACTTTCAAAACTCAAATTAGGCAAACTTAATAAATCGAATCTTTTAAAAACACTAAACTTTTTAAATAATCCGAAAATGCAATAAGCTAAAACATGAAATAAGCCAATAAGCATAAAGAGCTTATAGCCTATACGTATAAGAGCTTATGTAGGAACAAGAAAGATTAACCTTTTAATCACGAAATCATCAAATCAAACGTGTGAAGTGTAATATTTGGATCAAGAAGTTAAAGTAAACCGAGAAATGTAGAAAGAGATTAAAGAACAAAATACTTAAACTTGAATTTTGATTAATGAAATCAAAATACAAAAAGCTTAAACTTGAAAGATTAAAAGAAAGAAAAGATGAAAAACTTAGTGAGAGAAAGTTTAGAAATTTCTCTCTCTAAAAACTAGAAAGGAAAAATTAAAAAATTAAACTAGCTAACCACCCTCCTAATGTGATTAGGAGGGTATTTATAGGCTAAGTGAGAAGTGCATGTGTGGTGTGCTTCCTTCTTTCTTTTCTTCTCGACTCGATTTAATTCTTTGTCTTTTCTCGACGTCGTCTCGGGATTTGAACTTGTCTTAATAATTTTCTTCTTTAATTTAGACTTGAGTTCTTCGACTTCATTAAAACTTCCGTCTTTAGACTTTTTCTTCGATAAATCTTCAGAATATGTCTTGGACATCCGTTCTTTAAGCACTCTTGATCTCTTGACTTCGTCTTTACTCGTTTTCTTCGATAAAAGCCCGTGAAAGCCCGTGTTTTCTTCTTTTTTTCATCTTTTGGTCCTAAAACACAATAAAAACACAAACCACGCATAATTCCGACTTTTATGACATAAATTACATGTTTTGGTCCTGTTATTATTGGAAATAAGCGGTAAGAGGATAAGTGTTTTCACACTTATTAAATCCCCTACACTTGACCATTGCAATGCCCTCATGCAATGCACTAATTTTAAAGCACGGTTTACATTTTTCATCATAAATAACCTACCTTGGCCTTTATTAAATACTAAACATTTAAGGAAAATAAGAAGATAGAAAACAAGTAAAGAAATCAAAGACTTACATTGGTTTTAGGCTGCCATGAACGTTTATCACCCTCAAGTTTCACGTTCCCCATACCAAGCTTAAAAACGAGATCATTGTTATTGTAAGTTAGCAAACTAACACTAATTCATGTGGGCCAATTATTTACTTAGACTCCCTTATTCCTAGGTGTATCTCTTATATTTTAATTTTGTCTTGAATGATCACGAGGATGCATTGTTTGACTTATTTTGATAGTTATTTAGGCCGAAAATAAAGTGAACGATTTAATCAATAGTTAGCTAAAGGACAAAATCTTTTAAAACTGCTTCTCGGGACCTCATAAAGTTCATATCTTGGCATAACTCGCTTCACGATTTGAGACCTTTCTCGGACCGGTATTTGGCAGCGACTTCATACTTCAAATCTTTGAGAGACGTTCTTGAAATTATGGTCTTCTCTTCATAATAGGAATTTCTTCACTTGAAGTTTTGAGAGATTCTTCATATTTGGACCACGACTTCTTCATTTTTCTCCAATCTTTATTTTGGATTTTGATATACAACGATCCGCCTCCTTTTAGGAGTTGGATCTATTTATCCTCATACCTTGCTAGGGTCTTTTCGGATAGACTTCTCCATGATCTTTTGGGGAGTACTTGCTTTTCATCGTGTGTCTCGATCCTTCATATTGATCTTTGATAAATGATTCTTCACATCACTTTTGGATCTTTAGCAACAAAATGTAGCCCTCATGCCTTGTTAGGGCCTTTTCGGACTCGCCAATCTTCGCATCCCGCTTCAATAAGTTATGCCTTGGCTATGAACTCTAATTAATACCGAGCAACTTTTATACGATCTTGGGCTAGAAGCTAAGTAACTTTTCAAATCGTACAACCTTATTTATTGTAGATAAATTTATTAGCAAGCGATGGGAGAATAGGCTTATAATCAACTCACATAAATTCACGAAAGAATACCAAACTTATAATTGACTCTATCATCTCTCGTTCTCCACAATTTAAAATCTCAAGGAATGAGACTCGTGGATGCTTAGCCAATTAAATCAAAGTTTTGGGTTTTCGAGTCATTTATAGGATCTTGCAAACTCTTAGACTTTTTCAAGTTTAGAAATCGCATTTCAAAGTTCCCTTGATAAACGACTCTCTAGGATCAATTATAGGAACTTGCGAAAAGTTCTTGTTCTTAACCCGTGAGAGTTAAGACTTTCGCGTTTTAAAGCTCCCTATATAAAAGCCTAGCAAAACTTGACTTAAACACGTTAAGGATACTAGCTAGAGTAAACTTAGATAAGTAAACTCGGGTTGAGTCAAAATATTCACGACTTTGAAATATTTAAAACCACTTTATTGAAAATCTATTCTAGCAAGGAAAGAAAATAACCATAACGAAGGAAAATACAACTATACAACTAGGCCAAAATAGATTAAAAATTTTGAAAAATATCGAAAAATCAAATTTTCTGGTTAAAAATGACGACAAATTCATGGAAAAGACCACTTACTTCAATAGAAGTCCCCCCTACACTTGATATAAACATTGTCCTCAATGTTTAAGCATGTTGGAGTAAACTCCCCTACACTTATGACATTGTGCACTTTGTTTAAGTCTTGCTAAGGAAAGGACAACTAGAGTGATTTCAATGTGAACATATAAGATATGAAATATTGAATCACGGTAGTTTAGGATAGAACCAAAAAGATGGGAACACGGGATCACGGTTCGTCAAAAGTCATCAAGGTGCTCTTTGAAGCGTGAATCCCTGCAGAGAATAAGAAACAAGACAACAACACATACGGGGCTCCCCCTACACTTATTATGAAAGCAGTAAAGGATAGATCACGGGTTGCCTCCCGAGAAGCGCTTGTTTTTTATAACCGAGTCACGAGCCTGACTCGACCCAGAACTAGTTCATGGGAAACGTGGTGAGGGATGAAATCATCTCATGAGAGATGTCCTCACCAAAGTACAACTTCAATCGCTGGCCATTCACCTTAAAATTGGGCCCATTTAGCTGAGAAAGCTCAATGGTGCCATATGGAAAGACTTTGGCGACGGTGAATGGACCAGACCAGCGGCTCTTCAACTTGCCCGAGAAGATCTTCAACCGAGAGTTAAAAAGTAAGACTTGATCACCAACGTGGAACTCTCGGTTCTTAATCCTTGCATCATGGATGATCTTGGTCTTCTCGTTGTAGATCAGTGAGTTCTCGTAAGCTTCATTCCTCAGTTCATTAAGCTCGTTGAGTTGAATCTTCCGAAGATCACCGGCTTTGTTGATGTCGAAGTTAGTCCACTTCAAGGCCCAATATGCCTTATGCTCTAGCTCGATGGAGAGGTGGCATGCTTTCCCGTACACAAGACGATAAGGTGTACAACCAATCGGCCTCTTAAAAGCGGTACGGAAAGCCCACAGAGCATCATCTAACTTATCGGTCCACGCGGCACGATGCTCTCCCACAGTACGTTCCAGAATTCGCTTCAATCCAAGGTTGGAAATCTCGGCTTGCCCATTGGTTTGGGGATGATAGGCGGTGGAAAGACGGTGATTGACACCATACTTAACTCTTGCAAATTAATCATTGCAAAAATGAGTCCCGCGGTCACTGATTATAGCACGAGGAACACCGAATCGAGCAAACAGTTGCTTCAAAAAGTTCACAACCACCGTCGCATCGTTCGTTGGGAGAGCCTTAGCTTCAACCCATTTAGAAACGTAGTCAACGGCTACGAGGATGTACTTGTTCCTTTTGGATGATGGAAATGGCCCCATAAAGTCGATGCCCCATACGTCAAAGATTTCACATTCTTGTATGAAATTTTGAGGCATCTCATCTTTATGTGTGATCTTGCCTTGTCTTTGGCAAGCATCACAATGTTTAACCATCTCGTGAGCATCACAATAAATGGTGGGACAATAAAATCCAGAGTCAAACACTTTTTTAGCGGTGTAGTTGGGACCAAAGTGACCACCGGTGGGTCATTTATGGCAAGCATCAAGGATTTGTAAAGCTGCTGGTCCATCAACACATCGACGAATGATCAGATTAGCGCATTGTTTGAAGAGATAAGGGTCATCCCAGAAGTAAGTCTTAACATCTTTAAAGAACTTCTTCTTTTGTTGGGATGTTAACCCTTTGATGAGAATACCACCCGCTAAGTAGTTTGCAATGTCCGCAAACCACGGGGTGTCATCAAGATTGGAGTGAATAGACATTAAGTCCTCAAGGGGAAAAGAGTCATTGATCTCTTGGTTCGGATGATCCCCTTGATATGGATCCTCAAGTCGACTCAGATGATCCGCTGCTAGGTTTTTGGCTCCCTTTTTGTCACGAATTTCAATTTTGAATTCCTGAAGGAGCAGAACCCAACGAAGAAGTCTTGGCTTAGAATCTCGCTTAGTCAACAAGTACTTCAACGCGGAATGGTCGGTATACACGATGGTAGTGGAAAGGACAAGATAGGGGCGAAATTTTTCAAAAGCATACACTACAGCTAAAAGCTCTTTTTCGGTAGTGGTATAATGCAATTGAGCCCCCGTCATTGTCTTGCTAGCATAATGGATTGGTTGGAAGTGTTTATTCACTCTTTGGCCCAAAACCGCTCCAATAGCAAAGTCGCTAGCATCACACATCAATTCGAAAGGTAGCTCCCAATTAGGGGTAACCAAGACCGGTGCCTTAGTCAGCTTGTCCTTAAGAAGATTGAAGGATTCAAAACACTCTTTGGAAAAGATAAAAGGAGTATCTTTTTCCAAGAGGTGGGTCATCGGGCGAGCGATTTTAGAAAATTCTTGAATAAATCGACGATAGAAGCCCGCATGACCAAGAAAACTTCTCACACCCTTCACGGTTAAAGGTGGAGGTAATTTGGATATGACATCCACTTTAGCACGGTCCACTTCAAGACCGGCTTTTGAGATTTTTTGTCCTAGCACAATGCCTTCTTTTACCATAAAATGGCATTTTTCCCAATTTAGAACAAGGGGAGTGTCTTCGCACCGCTTAAGCATACGTTCTAAATTGGCAAGGCAAGAAGAGAATGAATCACCATAGACCGAGAAATCATCCATGAAGACTTCCATGGTTTCTTCAACCATGTCATGGAAGATAGCCATCATACACCGTTGGAATGTCCCATGAGCATTGCATAAGCCGAAAGGCATTCTTTTGTAAGCAAATGTTCCATAAGGACAAGTGAATGTGGTTTTCTCTTGGTCTTGGGGATCGATGGGTATTTGAAAATAACCCGAGAAACCGTCTAAAAAGCAGTAATAGTCATTACCCGCTAGACGTTCAAGCATTTGGTCCATGAAAGGAAGGGGAAAATGATCCTTTCTCGTAGCATCATTGAGTTTGCGATAGTCTATACAAACTCTCCACCCTGTAACGAGACGAGTAGGAATCAACTCGTTGTTTTCGTTGGGCACAACGGTGATTCCGCCTTTCTTAGGCACAGAATGGATTGGACTAACCCATGGGGAATCCGAAATAGGATAGATCATGCCTGCATCAAGAAGTTTGATAACCTCTTTTTTGATAACGTCATGGATCTTGGGATTCACCCTTCGTTGGCTTTGAATAGTGGGTTTAAAGTCGTCCTCCATGAGAATTTTATGTGTGCAAAAGTGAGGATCAATTCCACGAATATCAGAGATTTTCCAAGCAATCGCTTTCTTATGATTCTTCAGCACGGCGATAAGTCGGGATTTTTCTTCTTCTTTCAGGTCCTTTGCGATGATGACCGGTAACTTCTTGTTGTCTTCAAGGAAAACGTACTCGAGATGAGACGGAAGATCCTTAAGCTCTAAATCCGGAGGATTTTCGATGGACGGCGTAGTCAATTTCGGATCATCGGTAGAGATAGCCTTAGGAGACTGTGGAGAAATATGGTCCTCATTGAGAAGTTTCTCAATGGTACGAATGTCTTCATCCCAATTGGAGGGAGAATCGTCATATTGCAAATCCACATCTCCCAGAGTTGCTTCAAATTCTTTCAAGAGGAAATCACTTTCTCCAAATGGAGTTAGTGATGGAGCAATAGAGGCAACGGTCTCAATAGTGGGTAGAGAAGAAGAACCACTTTTACAAGCGTCTTTGAAATGTTCTTCACAAGCCTCATCAAGAACGTCAATAGCATTAACACTCTCATATGAATAAGGTTGCTTAGAAATCTTACCCATGTTGAAGACAATTTTATCGTCACCAACTCTCATGATTATTTCGCCCGCGGCTACATCAATGAGAGTGCGACCGGTCCTCAAGAAGGGACGTCCAACGATTAATGGAACACGGGGATCCATCTCGTAGTCAACGACAACAAAATCCGGCGGGAAGGTGAATTTGTCAACGCCAACGAAGACGTCTTCGGCTATCCCCATTGGATAAGCAACTGTACGGTTAGCTAATTCCAAAGTCATTTTGGTGGGGACTAGCTCGGGGAGAAATAATTGCTTCCAAACACTTAAAGGCATTAAGTCTATACTAGCACCTAGATCGGCTAGGGCCATGCAATTCTCTACTCCCGGAAAGTTGCAAGGAATCAAGAATCGACCCGGATCACCAAGTTTGGTGGGCAATTTCCTTAAGAGAACCGCAGAGCAATTCTCATTAAGTTGGGTCTGAGCAATGTCAAGGAGCTTCTCCTTGTCACTTAGAAGATCTTTAAACATCTTCGCATATTTAGGCATATGAGCGAGAGCCTCGACAAAGGAGATGTTAAAATTCAATTGTTTAAACATTTTAAGAAAGTTTGAAACTTGAATATCTTCCTTGCTCTTTTGCTTCTCTTTCGTCAACCTTGAAGGATAAGGTATATCAGATAAAGAGGAAGGCTTTAGGGGGATAGGATCACTCACAACCGCGGGTGGTGGGGGAATGGGGTAAGAAGGTAAATGAGGTGAAAAAAATTGTTCTTTTTCTTTGTTCACAATCACGGGTGGAGGTGTAGGAAGCTCGGGTTCCGTATAACCTTTTCCACTACGAGTGGTGATTGCTTTCATCTCCCCTCGTGGATTAGCAACGGTGTTACTCGGAAGAGTACCCGAAGAGGAGGGTTGATCACCTTGGAAAAGCGAACCGATCATATCACGTATATTATCCGCTTGAGTGCTGAAAGAGTCTCTCATGTCTGCGCGAATATCATTGCTTTGTTTCGCCATGTCATTCCTTAGCTCGGCTCGAATATCACTCCCTTGTTTCGCCATGTCTCCCTTCAAGTTGATGAATTGACTCTGAAGATTCGTCACCATCTCTCTATTAGTCCTCATGAACGTCTCGATATCTTGATTCAACGCCGTTGGATGATTGAGAGGTGGAGCTTGGTAAGCTTGAGAATTTCCTTGAGGTGGATATGGGTTTCTTTGGGATTGATATTGATTGTTAGCACGAGGTTGGGTTTGGTTATTTCGGTTATAGCTTTGTTGTTGGTTTTGGTGTTGAGGAGTAAAACCGGGTGGTGAAAGATAGTTGTTTGAACGATAACTTAGCAAGTTACGGTCTCCTTGAGGACGAGCTTGATAGCCTCCCGTAGGATAAGTACCGTATGCCGCGTTAACGTTTTCACAAAAATTTCCTTGAGTAGAAGGACAATCATTGTAAGAATGAGGACCACCACATGTGTCACAAGAAATGGCTTTAGCTTTTTGAGTTTGGTTAGTAGCCAAAATTTGCATACTTTTGTTAATTTCAAGAATAGCACGTTCCATGGCGGACATGTCGGTGATGGAAGAAGTAGATGAAACATTGACTCTTAGATTAGATCTTGAGGATGCGGATGAATCCCAATTCTTGTGGTGAGTAGTCATGTTTTCAATCAACTCTCTACACTCCTCCGGTCTCCTTTTCATAAAAGTACCACCGGCGGCGGCATTGATCGTGTCACGATCATGAAAAGTAAGACCATTGTAGAAAGTATCAATGAGAGTGACGGGGAGCATGTTATGGTTCGGACAACGGTCGATCAAGTCATTGTATCGTTCCCAAGCATCAAAGAGCGATTCGTCATTGTCTTGCATGAATCCACTAATTTGGTTACGAAGGCTGGTGACCATGGATGGTGGAAAGTAGCGCGACAAAAATCGTTGAGTCATGTCGTCCCAAGTATGAATAGAATTCTTTGGGAGACGGTCAAACCATTTTTCGGCATGGTGAGAAAGCGTGTGGGGAAATAGTTGAAGGCGAAGTACATCCATAGAAACACTGGGCATCTTCATGCTTTGAGTCATGGTAATGAATTTGTCGAGGTGCTTGTTGGCATCATCATCCGGCAATCCGCGAAATGGATTAGTTTACACTTGTTGGATCATGTGATGCTTCAACAAAAATTCCTGGGCCGTGATTTGCATCGGCACAATCGGTCCTCCGCGTCCGTTCATGGTAGGTTGACACAATTCCTCCATTGTTCGTAAATCAGGTAGGGGAGCATTGTGGTTGTTGTTATTGTTATTCAGATTGGGTAGAGGTGGGTTATTATTGTTGTTATGAACACCAGCCATATCTAAATCTTCACGAGTCTCGGACTCAGAATAATTTGAAGATCTAGTACGCATACACCTACAGAAGAAAAAGATACCAAAGAAACAGAGAATATATATATATCTTTTTGGTGCAAAACCTTTGGAAAAGAAATGCTTTTTATGATTTTTTAATGTTTTTGTATTTTTGAAATTTTATATTTTTATTTTATATTTTTATTTTATATTTTTATTTTATTTTTGAAAATTTTTAGCAAGGAAAATAACGTTCTTAAAAGAATGGATCTCAAAAATGCAACGCGTGTCTCACTAAAAACCGTTAATCTTAACGAAAAGAGCTGGCAGTAGCGACATTTAATACACAGCTTTTGGCCAGTATAAAATATTATCGTCCGATCTTTTCGAATTGATTATTGGTAGAAAGTACGACTCAATTATCTTTTGGTGAACGAGAAAATGGTTTGGTTTGGTTATCTAATTCTAACTAAAAGCAAGTATGAAAATGTCGTTGAGTAAAATTAAAGCGTTTAATTTTTAAACTAGAAAAATATTTGGAAAACACTTAAAACATAAAACTTTGTAAAACTTTAAAACTTAAAAACTTAGTCTATCGGAATGTAACTAGTCTTTTCCATCGGAATGCACCAAAGTCAAAACCATCGGAATATAACTAAAACAAGTCATCGGAATAATCTGAGTGAAAAGCCATCGGAATGTTCATGTTAGTAACCATCGAATATCAAAATCAAAGCTGTCGGAATGCACTGTTATCACAATGTTTCTGTCGCAATAAAATTCTAACGGAATAATGTCCAACCTATCGGAATGTATCAAACTAAAATTGGGCAGAGTTTCGACTTAAAAGGACCTTAAGTCCCGTCGGAATATGCGATCGCAATGAGCGATCGCAATCCCAGATCGGAATAAGGTAAAAAGACCAAGCTATCGCAAAGTAGAACCCTTGATGGGTTATTGCGATAGACACAAGCAATCGATCGGAATGTGCAAATCCCCAATATTGCGATGAAAACAAACTTAATCCGAAATTGGTGGTAAGCTTAAAACTCAATAAGCACATACAATAAGCTACTTTATCCGAACCTTAAACAACTCAATAAGCATAAATTTTGCAACTTTCAAAACTCAAATTAGGCAAACTTAATAAATCGAATCTTTTAAAAACACTAAACTTTTTAAATAATCCGAAAATGCAATAAGCTAAAACATGAAATAAGCCAATAAGCATAAAGAGCTTATAGCCTATACGTATAAGAGCTTATGTAGGAACAAGAAAGATTAACCTTTTAATCACGAAATCATCAAATCAAACGTGTGAAGTGTAATATTCGGATCAAAAAGTTAAAGTAAACCAAGAAATGTAGAAAGAGATTAAAGAACAAAATACTTAAACTTGAATTTTCATTAATGAAATCCAAATACAAAAAGCTTAAACTTGAAAGATTAAAAGAAAGAAAAGATGAAAAACTTAGTGAGAGAAAGTTTAGAACTTTCTCTCTCTAAAAACTAGAAAGGAAAAATTAAAAAATTAAACTAGCTAACCACCCTCCTAATGTGATTAGGAGGGTATTTATAGGCTAAGTGGGAAGTGCATGTGTGGTGTGCTTCCTTCTTTCTTTTCTTCTCGACTCGATTTAATTCTTTGTCTTTTCTCGACGTCGTCTCGGGATTTGAACTTGTCTTAATAATTTTCTTCTTTAATTTAGACTTGAGTTCTTCGACTTCATTAAAACTTCCGTCTTTAGACTTTTTCTTCGATAAATCTTCAGAATAGGTCTTGGACATCCGTTCTTTAAGCACTCTTGATCTCTTGACTTCGTCTTTACTCGTTTTCTTTGATAAAAGCCCGTGAAAGCCCGTGTTTTCTTCTTTTTTTCATCTTTTGGTCCTAAAACACAATAAAAACACAAACCACGCATAATTCCGACTTTTATGACATAAATTACACGTTTTGGTCCTGTTATTATTGGAAATAAGCGGTAAGAGGATAAGTGTTTTCACACTTATTAGTAACCGATCAAGAAACACCTTCCATGCGAACATATTTATCTTAATCAGAACGTACGTGACCCATCGAGTGGCAATAGGATCCTTAGGCAAAAAATGTTCATCAAGAAGAGAACGTGCATATTTAACCCGGAAAACACCTTCTCAATTCAAATCCCAAACCCACCTATCTTCCATGGTAACCAAATTTGTTTCTTCCACAATCTTAGTCAACTGCTCGAACTGAGATGTTTCAACACCGCCACGGATTGTAGGTTTAAGATAAAGAGTGATCGAAGAATGCATCTTATCCGCCACTGAGCAATCTTTATTTACCTCCAAAGCAAAAATACGAGGGAACAACAGTCTCAAAGGAGAGTCTCCAATCCAAATATCATTCCAAAACTTAGTGGAAAGACCATTTCCCACTCGAATATGGCAATGAGAAAGCAAATCAACCTCTCGGTCTTTAAGTAAACGGATCTCCTTAATATTATTATTACATATCTAGAAACGAAGCGACGACGAACCTTCTAACGTAGGACCATGCATAGCATTAATAAACCGGTACCACATAGAATTATCCAACGATATGAACCTCCACACCCACTTAAACAAGATGCCCCATTTAACGCAAAGAAGCTAGACACACCAACACCTCCAAACTGCTTCGATGTTAGAGCCTTAGACCATTTAATCCAAGTAAGTTTCCTCTCATTATCTTTCACCCCATTTAAAAAATTCCTGCGAATAGACGCCATCACGTGTAACACCGACCTACGTACTTTGAAAATGGTACGTAGTATATAGCATTGCTTGCTAATATATCATCCTTTGTTACAAGTACTGTTAAACCATGAATATGGATCCTGGCTCATTTCATATACATTAATTTCTCGTTCTAGAATTTAATTCAGATATACCAAATGTAATCAAGTATCATCTTGATTTACCCTTTGGGTACGACCGTACAGTAATCTGATTAAGTTTTGGAGAGTGCCTAGTGGTACCATTTTGCACATATCAAGTGGAGGAACAAACTCTTTATTAACTACAAGTCTTGCGTATGTTGCTTCACCAAAATTTTCAACTATAGCCTTTATAAATACGTTATTTAGGATAATGTTTAACTTATAGTCAAGAAATGATATCCACACATGCAACACTTGATTGCGTATCAAGTATAAGGACGACTTAATGACCATTTTTGAAATCTTATTTATGATCAGGATCCAAAAGTAATTTTTGAAAGTTTGGGGTGTCCAATATGCATCCCTTGTGAATAACATATGAGTTTGGCAGGAACAATCCATTAATTCAACGAATATAACCAACACTCACATTTTCCTTATTAACATTCTCATATTGATGACTGACAATGAACATATTTAGAATAATAAATAATCATGGATATAAACATGCATATATAAGATAAAGTTATTATATGAATGAAAACAAATATCAAGTATATTTATTCATAAGAAAATAAGACTATCTTACAATCCCAACTATCCAAATATTAGATGATCTGTATGGGAGAGGGTTCTGTTACTGCCACAGATCTCTTAATGGCCATCACATCGGTCATTAATTTATGGCTAGCAGGGAGGTGTCCGTCTATTTTGGCAGAGTTTGTTGCATCTGCTCCTCTCACGCCTCTACTTAAACCTGATAACGGGATTCGACCTATTGCAGTGGGCACTATATGGAGACGTTTGGTTTCCAAGGTTGCTATGAAAGGTGTGGGTAAGGAAATGTCTAAGTACCTTGGTGATTTCCAGTTTGGAGTCAGAGTGTCGGGTGACGATGAGGCTGTTTTACATAGCGCAAATAGGGTGTTGACTAAATACCATAATGATGGGTCTCTTGCAATGCTCACTGTGGACTTCTCAAATGCATTTAACCTTGTAGATAGATCGACAATACTTCATGAAGTTAGGGTAAGGTTTCCTTCTATTTCTTTGTGGGTAAAATTCTTATATGGTCAAGCAACTAGGTTGTATATAGGAGACACACATATTTGGTCTGCCACAGGAGTGCAGCAAGGCGACTCATTGGGACCTCTTCTTTTTGCTCTTGTCTTGCACCCGCTTGTACATAAGATCATAGATAGTTGCAAGCTTCTTCTTCATGCTTGGTATCTTGATGATGGAACCATTATTGGAGATTCAAAAGAGGTATCCAAGGTGTTAGACATTATAAAGACGAGTGGTCCAGGTTTGGGTCCTGAACTTAACATCAAGAAAACAGAGATTTTTTGGCCCTCTTGTAATGGTACGAAGCTTCGGGAGGGTTTATTTCCGGTTGATATTCGTAGGCCTTCTTTGGGTGTGAAGCTTCTTGGGGGAGCTGTTAGTAGAGATGCAGATTTTATTAGTGGGTTGGCTATGAGGAGAGCAGTAAATGTTGTTGACTTGATAGGTCTTCTTCCACAACTTCATGACCCGCAAAGTGAGCTCCTTTTTCTTCGTTCATGTATGGGTATTGCTAAACTTTATTTTGGTTTAAGGACATGTCAACCTATACACATGGAGTAGGCGGCTTTGTTTTTTGACAAAGGGTTGCGTGTTTCAATCGAAAATATAGTGGTTTGTGGAGGACCTTTTTTTGGTGACTTGCAGTGGAGACTTGCTTCTTTACCCATTCGTCTTGGTGGATTGGGCTTGTAATCAGCAAAAATAGTCTCCTCCTATGCTTTTGTGGCCTCTAGGGCCCAATCTTGGGTGCTACAAGACCACACCTTACGTGACAGTGGCATATGTGGTAAAGACGATGATTACGTTTCTGCTTTGGCTTGTCTTCGTGATACGATTCCAATCTTTGATTTTAGCGTTTTCGCTAATAAGGACACCGCCCCATCTAAATCCCAAGAAACATTGGCGAGTGCTCTTTTTAGTGAGATGGTCAAAGATATGGAAGCCCACTTTGACATGACGGTTAGACAGAAAGCAGTTTTCGAGTGTCTGCGCGCACCACATGCTCAAGATTTCCTACAAGCTATCCCCATAGACGGGCTCGGTCAACATATGTCGTCGGTGGAATACCGCACTATCCTTAAGTATCGCCTTATGATTCCATTATTTCCGGGTGATGTTATATGCCCTATTTGTCGCAAGGCATGTTTGGATTCTTTTGGGGAACATGCGGTTCATTGTAAAGAACTTTCGGGCTTCAAGTACCGACATGATTTTGTTAGGGATGTTCTTTACGACATATCTAGGCGTGCCAGGATCTCCGCCAAGAAAGAGGCACCTATGAATTTCTTGACCGACCCGTCAGATGGAAGATCCACACTGAGGCCCGCTGATATTTTGGTTTTTGGATGGGTTGGAGGTAAACATACGTTCGTTGATTTGATAGGGGTTTCTCCTCTCGTGGGGCTAGGCAGTTGAGATTTTACAGCGGGTCAGGCTGCTATAAAAGTCGCCTCGTGCAAAGTGACTAAACACGAGAAAGCATGTGTTGAAAATCAACACGTGTTTATTCCTTTCGCGTTTGATACATTTGGTTTCCTTGCACCTAAGGCGGTGGAGCTACTTACCAGAATACAACGTGTTATGAATAGTAATGTTTTGACTCCTAAATCCACAAACTTTGTATTTAATAGACTTGGTTTTGCTATACAAAAAGGGCTAGCGGTGCAGGTTGTTGCCCGTTTGCCTTCTCCTAGTATGTAAATTATAATTAGTTTATATATCAAAACACGAATTTGAAAACCTATAATAACACATATTACATGAGACTCCTAGATGGAAGCATTCCAATATTCGAAGTATTCGAAGTATGAGTTGAATGATTTAAATAATGGTAAAAGCTATACAATACCATCATACTTATCAAAATGTACCGACTTTAAACACTTACAATTTAATCAATAGACATTACCAATAAACTTTCAAATTTATTATAGACTTTACCAATATGACCTTGAAATGACTGTATTACCTTTGTCTTTTTTAGCAAAATTACATATATCGTCACTAATAATCACATCCATGGAACTAAGGTATATTATTGTCTCGTTTCATTCATATTGGTTTTCCATTATATATAAATTCCTACATAACAATGGGTTCAAAAAGAGAATCTTTGGTGTGCGGGAATTTTCATTGCTTTTTGTAACATTAATTCTCAGGATTGGCCAATTAAATATTGGTAAGACACATCTGCATTTTCTACGCAACGTAAAATGAAATTAAAAGAAATTGATTTTTATGTGAAACGCACGATCTCCATCGCATGAAATTTGCAACAGATTTTAATCTGAAGTTCTACTTATGATGGAATTTAGTATGCTTTTTTAATCCGTTTGATCTTTAATGCTTTTTTAATCTGTTTTGTCTCTTAATGATGAACAAGCAACCAAAGAAGTCGTAACTCACAGCAGGTATTATGCTATGCAGAACATATTTTTCTCAATTGTCAAATTAGTTTAAGTTTGTTAACCGTCCAAAAATCACTTATAACCAATGCAGAACATAGTATTTGTTATCTTAGACCTTTTCATTTGCTGTATTTGACTTTTTACAGCAACCTAGCAATCAATCTTGTGTAAAAGATATTTTAAAATTTACAATAGTGCTTATTTCTGTGATAGTTATAAGCTTCTATCAGTTTTTTTATTCTGATTTTGTTGGATTTTAGTGGTAATCATGCTACAACACTTGCTTTGGCTGCAAAACTTAGAGGAATTCCTGCATATATAGTTATACCAAAAAGTCAAACAGTAGCCACTAGTAATCAGACGACGCTCTTTAACTGGATCAAATTTGGAAAATCTTTTATTTGGTAGTAATGTTAAACTAATTCGTGTTTGTTTGGTACTAGATTTATTTTGGATATGAGTTGTTTTTATGCAATACAAAATGTTAAAGAATACAAGGGTAATATAGTCATTTCAGGGTCATATTGGTAAGTCTATAATTAATTTAAAAGTTCATTGGTAATGTCTAGCGATTAAATTATAAGTGTTTAAAGTCGGTACATTTTGATAAGTACGATGATATTCTATAACCTTTACCCTTTAATAATGTAAAACCTTTTTAAAAGGATCAACTATGTTGTCATATGTGTGAACTTTTTCCAGAGTAATGTCGCCCAGTTCAATCACTTTTTGGAGCTAGTGAACTTTGGTACGTGATATTTCGTTCTAGTATAGGGAAAATGATATACGTTATAGGTAGATTCAATAAGAAAATCATTCTTAGGAAAGAGGAATAGACTTACAAAAATCGACGTAGACGGATATTTCACGAGAAGTGATTCTCGGGTCTTTGTTCTGCGATGAAATTTTGAATTGAGATTCACGTTTAAATTTAGACAATCGATTGAATTTTCAGTTTTATATTTGTTTTCTAAAATCTTACTTTTAAAAATTATGACAATGAAAAATCCCTAAAATAGCAAATAACATAAACCACGCAAATCAAGACGAAATCGTAAAATTATTGAAACTTTAGAATTGAAAATAAAATTTAAAATCTAAATCATTTTTATTTATTAAAATCTTTAAAAAAAAGATTTAAACCTAGCTGGGCCAGAAAACCCAATAACAAAAAGCCCAATAAGCTAAAGGGGCAAAAGCATATGAGCAAAAACTTTTGAAAACTGAAAATGTTGAAAGCTGGAGATGATTGATTAGTATTTTTGATAATTAAATTCTTAAAAGAATTAACTATCCAATTAAATACTAATAAGACTAATATTTAAGTTGGCCTACGATTCATTATTAGAAGTTCTAACCAACTAGTAACATGATTCCTTTTCTCCCAAACCTTGCAACACTTCTTCTTTCTCTCCTATTGAGTATTGGAATGAGACTTTCTCAATCAATCCAATTATCGGAGAAAGGAAAGCTCTTCCGCCACCACCTAAACCTTGCAACACGCCTCATCTCAATGACCTTTCTTCTTTCCCTAAGCTCACTAGACATTATGAAAACCTCTCTTATCCCCAATCTCCTTCTCCACCACCACCTTCTTATTTTGATGGTCCTCCCCCATCAAAAGACTTTGTTTTACATCATGGAAGCTCGTGTGCGTGTTGTAATTTCAACAAATTAAACTTGCTCATGTTTATGACAAGTTAAATTTTCTTGAATTTCTTTTCACTAGACCTCCTCTCAAAGTATTTGTTCACGTGAGCAAATCTTCGAATGATGCACCTTCGTCTTATTTTACCAATTAAAGCACACTTTGTGTTCTAATTGTTTGAGTTAAATAAAAACCTAAGCAATCTTGGAGGACTATCTCTACTAGAATAGTTTATGCTTACGTTGTTTATTTTCAATATATGTTGTTTTAATATTCATATTTTGTGTACTAATATTATCCTTGTATGCTCTTTCATATTTTTGTAATATGATTGATATGTCTGTTATTTCTTGTTTTGCTAATTCTTTATCTCACATATTGTTGAGAGTTGATTATGGTAACACTTTACAATTGTTTTGGGTGATTCCAACAATTCTAAGTTTTTAACCCTTGACATTATTAACTACAATTGGCATGGATGTTTCTTTTCTACCTTTATTCCACCAATTTTGAATTAATCTTGTCAAAATACTCTCTTTGTACATATTTGTAAATACTTACTTCTAATTTCAGATTTCTTTTCTTCCTCCCTCTCAAGTTACTTAGTAGGTAGTGACTATAGTATATACATTGGTGTTTTTTCTTTCTACTAACCTTTGTATGTAGCTTGTCACCATAGCTCGATCACTTGATGCCCCAAGCTAGGGGGAGTAAGCACCAAGGGAGAGCTACTAGCAAAGTCGATTCTTCTCTTTTTCAAAGACTTGTGCTAACCTTTTTGCTTCGACAAAGGGGGAGAAATGATAGTGATAAACTCGTTAATAATTCAAAAAATTTTGTTTTTACATAAATGAGTTTAAAGTTTGTCGTAATAAAAAAGGGGGAGATTGTTAATGCAACCAATGCATAAAACATTATTAGTGTTAACTAATCTTTCTTAGTTTTGATCCGACAAAGTGTAAAGACATTTATCGTCAAAGATAACCGAAAGACAAATTATCCAATAAACACTAAGTCTTACACAAACATATCTTAATCATGTTTAGTGATCATAGAAAGTGATTAACCTCAAAACTCACATTTATACAAATGTGAAAAAAGATTTTAATAAACTTTATTTCTAAGAAAATATTTTATTAAAATAGAAAATGAAAATTTCAATATGACATATTCCAAATACCATAGGAATATCATTTGAGGGTTTAAACTACCTAGATAATATTTCCCCACTAAAAGACAAAAAGGAGCAGAGTCTACTACCCGCGGTTCCTTATATAGGTGTGCGGTTCTTTAGTGATAAAGAACCGCAAGATCTTTATTGAACCGCGCCCAGAGAGCCGTTATTTTTTATTTCCTATAAATAGTGGATCATATTATCATTTTCCAAGAACTTTTTTGGACAAATCTTTCTTCTTCTTATCTTCTTTCTATGTTCTTCAATCATTAGTAAATGATCACTTAATTTGTTAAGTATGTTTACTGATGTAGTAAAATTAGATGTTTACTTTATTTTAGGAAAAACAAAGCAAAACAAATAATCGTCGAAGTATTAGATTAAACGTTTAGGAAAACGTAGAATCCGACAGGTTAGTTCGTTCCTCAAGGGAGTTGTGTATGTGTATGTGCCAAAATTAATATTACGTAGTTTGAATTAGTTCATTTTTGGAATAAGAGAACGAAAAATAGATGACGAGTTACACTACGAATTAAACTACGTCGAATAAAATGTAAAACCGAAAAACGCGTCGAAAATAAAAGGTTATCTGAAAATTCTCAAAAAATTAAGTTAAACTCCTAAAAATATATCTAGGGTTTACAAAGAAAGAAAACATGTTGAAACTTTTTGAATTAATTAATATTTAATTTTTAAATGCTAATTAAAGTCCTAAAAATTAAATAAATTAATAAAACGTCCAAACCAAGATTTTATAACTTGTAAACTTCAAAAATATAATTCTAATGCTAAAAAGTATTTTTCAAATTTTTTTAAAATAATCATAAAAATTAAAATAATAATGAGAAAAATAAAAAACCTTTTCTGAAAATTCTATTTATCTATAAAATACTTGGGAAAAATGAAAAACTCAAAAATAAGTACTGATAAGATAGAAAAAGACAAAATAATAAGTTGGCGTGGATTTTGGTCTATCAGTGGCAACAGAATGTGAAGTCAGTAGGAAGAAGGCTTCCCACTGATAGGCTTAATTGACCAGTGAGTCAAATGAGCTTGATTTTAGCTATGTTTGATAGCTTATGTTGGAAAAGGGTCAACCCCACAACCAATGAGTTGTGGGGAGTCAAGTTATACATAAAAACAAACAACACAATCACAATTGAACACAAATCTAGCCTAGATTAGACTAAAACTATGAAGAAAATGAGACTTACTGATGTACTGTGCATCAACAGCTTTAACTACAACAAATGGTTTCCAAACTTGAAACAAACAACTTGTAAAACTAAGTTAACCTAAATCCTAACAGTGGACTGAGTTTCACTTCACAAAACACCAAGCTAAGACCCAAAATCTACAAATCAGGCCACAAAATGAATGTGCATGTAGAATAGGGGTGTTTGCTGATATAATGTGCAAATAAGTGAAATTTGAACTAACTTAACAAGCAAACAAGCCTACTATTATATAAACCACTAACCTACAACCCTATATTAACACTAAATCTCATTGTTAACCAAGTTTCAAACACCAAACTCAAGATTTAAAACCTACAACATGAATATGTTGGCAGATTTTAAGCATATCTTGCAAATTGTTATTTAAAGACCAAAACTTGAAATAAATTGCCTATTTAACTACTACTACCCTAAATGGGTATGTAAGAACTAGTCCTAACCCACTGTTTGTCACAAACAGTTAGATAAGCACATATCCAAACACTCCCTTAAAAACTGAAATCAAAGATTTAAAACACATATTTCTTTTATAACAATAAGACACTTATTTTAAACTATCAAGAACAACTCATTAACTTAAAGCTAACATGTTTGAACTTCTAAAACTCCAAATACAACAAGCTGCAACAAATCATAGGACACCTTAGATTGACAGAATACAAAGGAGGGAAAAAGGGTTACCACTCTTGGGCTTTGTTCAAGCCCAAGAACACACCAAGCATTGACCACCCTAGATTCTGAAATGGGGAGTTTTGTGATGATGTTGCAAATGAGATGGATGAGAGGTGGACTATAGCAGCCCACCAAAGAAAATGAAGAAAGAAAATAATGCTCTTCTTGTACCTGTTGTCACACAACCACAAGCCAATCACAATACAAGTTCAATAAACCAAAACAAAAATCCTTGTCAAGAGCTTTTAGCAGTGGCTTATTCAACAATAAGAATCCAACATAAAAAATGAGTAATAGATTTCTGAAAATAATGTGAAAACCAAACTTTTGGAATAAAGTAAAACAATGAGTCACCAACAAGAATTAAACAAATTCGTATGAGCCTATAAGCTCTCAGCTTGTCAGGCTTTCAACCTTATAACAGCTTATACAAACTTGGATCTCCAAAGAAAGATTTTGCCAAATTTGAACAAAAGATTTTTTGGATAAATTTAACTAAATTGCATATAAAATCAATGATTACACTAAGACAAAAACTTAAATGGAACTCGGCTCATTATTTTATAAAATTGAAAAATTAAATTTTATTAATATTAAAAAGTTACGAAAATGGTTGGAACAAAATATAGGTTCACAATCTATATATACTAAGGCTAAGTACATTCTAGAAAACTTGAAAAGATAAACCCTAATGTGCTTGAATATCCAAAAATGCCCTTGTTGTTTTTGAATTTTGAAAAAGTCTTGATGCCGTGTGAAGATTGACAGTTATAGATGTAATCTTAGACGTTCAAAAACACTTAACCCACAAGAAATTGCTATCAAACGTTAGATCCTTGTACATGTTTTGGAGTGTTGTAGCAGGGGAGCCACATGGTGGGTTCTATGGTGAAGGGTGGACCAATTTTGGGATGGGGTTTTGGTTTAGACATGATAAATCATTGATCTGCAAGGTGTGGGGTAATGATTTTAGGTAACTAATGGTGATGATAATTAGGGTTCATATGTTGTAACAGTGGAGGTGTTTGATTAATGGGAAGGGATTAAGGGGTGTTACCTGGGGTTTAATTAAAAAAGGGGTTTTAAAAAGCGTTATTAATGGTGGGGTGACGTGGAGTGGTGACGTGGTGACGCTGGCTGGGGATTGGGCCGGGTAGGTCTAGGTTTGGGCTTGGGTTATGTTGTATAGGTGGGCTGGGTTGTAAAGTGATGGGTTGGATTGGGTTTAAACCGGTTTGACATGGGTTTGAGTATAGGTTTGTACAACTTTAGTCCCTTGACTATCCAAAAATGTGTATGATAAGTCTTCACATAATTTTTGCTCATTTCCTTTGTATTTATCTTTGGATAAATGACATTTAGGCCCCTCTACTTGATTATACATGAAACAAGGACTAAATGTACAATACTAGCATTCTTCAAGGGCTTGTTTTGGCAGTTCTTGAAACTTCAAGGACCTATATTATAATTATGAGTTTTACAAGGGTCAAAAGTGACAAGTCTTCAAAAGATGAGGGACCATTGTTGACAAATCTTCAAAATTCAAGGACTTCTTTGGAAATCCATTGCTCGGGTCTGGTTCTTTGTGCGGCTTCGTTTCCCGTGTTCATTTTTGCTTGTTTCTTTTGATCTTTTGTTGAATTCACGATATCCAAACCTACAATCACACAATGAACAAATACAAAGTTTTTTTATACGGTTTTTATGATATTTTTAGTCATTTTAAGCCCGATTTGGACGACGAGACTATGTATAATTGCAATCTCATCATTTACTTATGATTATCATCTTGATCCTCTTCTTTACTTGTCCAAATAGAAGATCACTCACACATTTATGATGTGATTAAAGATATAGCTTTGATGAAGATCATCCTTCCTTAGATCTAGTCATGTTCATCATTTTGTTTAATTAAGTCTTGTGGAGATCCAATGTATTTGTGTATACTTGGATTAGTCTTGTGTTGATCTAAGGTATTTGTGAATACTTGGATTAGTCTTGTGTAAATCCATTGTATATGTGTATACTTGGATTTGTCTTGTGTAGATCCAAGTTACATGTGTATACTAGGATATGTGTTTTTGAGTTGTAATAAGTGTTGTGTGTTAGTTCTCACTAAACTACAAAGTGATGTGTGTATGTGCCTTGTGAGTTCTCACTAAACTTGAAAGTGAAGAGAGAGTTGTGAAGATTAGTTCTAGCTTTAAATTAGGACTCGATATCTAGCCTTGTGTCGGAAAAAAAGATGGGTGACGAAGATTGGTTCTAGCTTTCGATTAGAAATCGACATCTAGCCTTGCGTCAAAAAATGGTGAAGTAGGCGACGTGTGTAGATTGGTCCTAGCTAAGATTAGGTCTCGAAATTTAGCTTAGTGTCGGAAAATAATGTAAGCGACGTTGTAAGGTTTTTTCGCCAAGAAGAGAGCTTGTGGATATAGTGGAAATCTCGAGTAAGGTGTACTCGAGGAGTGAAGTAGGAACGAAGAGAGAGTTTCGTTTCCGAACCATTATAAATCTTGGTGTCATACCTTAGGTTGTTTCTTTCCCTACTCTTTACTTATGCTTTCATTCTTACATTGCATTTCATCGTCACTAGATATTGTTAATGCATTAGAATTGAACCTAATAACTATGAAACTAGTTTTCAAGTAAAAGGTAATTTTGGGACAAACCTAATTGAAAGAATTTTTAATTAGGACCTTAAACAAGATAAACTATTCAACCTCCTCACCTTCTAGTGTCTACAAGGTTAAAACCACAAGAACCGGATCTGTTACGAAATTGAAAAATGGACTGAATCCTTAATTTCGAGCAAACCACAAGGACCGATTTTGTAGTTAACTCTATGTTTTATTTATTAAATGTTTAATATACTTTACATTTTATTTATTTAACGACTGTTAGAGTTTGTTACACATTTAACCGCCTTAGCGGGTGTTAATTAGATAAGATGGGCTTAAAAGTCAAAACCGAATCTCTTAAAAAGCTCCATAAGTGGTCGACCTATCAGAAGGATCTAGGAGGGGGTCTTTTACAAACTTTTAATTAAGGGGAATCCTTGTTTGTTAGAAACTTGGAGTAGGGAACAAGTTAAGAGATAAGGTTTGAGGGCTATATAAATTCCCTCTCCACTCTCATTCGTCCCATCTCTCTCTCAAAACCCTAAAGCGAATTTTTGGTTCTTTCTCCCTTCAAAACCAGAAATCTAAAAGCCTAAATCTTTGCAAGATTGACTACAATTATTTTGGTACTCCTTTATGAAGTTGCTTAACATAATCGAATACTTAAACCCTAATTAGGGTTTCAGTATTCTTAGTATCCTTTGATTCGGAAAGTATAACTCTAATTAGGGTTTCATTAGTTTTCTTGTAACTTCTTTAAACTGATCCTTACCTAAGGTTTTGGATCAAAGGTTATAAGTTAACAAGATATACACAAGTTGTGAGAAAATGAAGTAACTACTAGCACCTTGTGTGTTCGTTTGACGTGTTGTGTGAGCAACTAAAAAGACGACAATTTAGTCGTTAAAGTTTCAAGATTAAAATCAAAACACGTTTAATTGATTTAATTATTTAAAAAATTGACGTTTTATTTGTTGTATTATAGGTTAGTCATAAATTTTAAACTAAATTTTAACATTTCGATGCATACTCATATTTAATTTGGTTAGTTTTAAAATCGCAATAAAACATAGTTAAAGAAGTTATCTAATTAAAACAACATTGTTTAATCCGAAAATTTACATTCTAAAAAATTATTTTAATCCATTGATAGGGATGTCTTTAGGGGAGTGCAATATGCGCGATTGCATAAAATCACCGCTTAATGAGGGCTTCCAATATTCATGTCCTTCTATTATATATATATATAGATAATATAATACTCGAACTTAATTAATTCATAAATTTTTCATACACGTGTATTTTGTTTTTGTGTTAAAGAGTTTCTTGAAGATAATAGACACGAGGTCATCAAAATCTACAAAACGATGTACACTTGGTATTAATTTAAGGGAAAAAGACGAAAATGGTCAAAATCACCCTTTAAAAGTTAAACCATGAAAGTTTTTTTATTGGGACAAATTTGGTCATACACAAGTGCACAACTGCACAACCCCATCCAATTACCGCCATGTGTCCCTCCAACTTCAGATTTTAACAAGGGACCGGACCCACATATGTTCCCATTTACTAAGACAATATTTGTCTATTATGTTATCAAATGCACAACTGACGGCGTTCAACTTGCAAATGCTCAACCGGACCCACATAGTACATAATTTTTCAATGTCTAATAAAAGTGAAACACAGAAGTTGTGCATTTGAGGGTTGAGCGCCGTCGATTGATCATTTAAAAAGTATCTTTAGTAGGACACTTGTCACAATATGAATGGTGATGATCATATTTGTCTTTAGTTGAAAACTTGACCATGATAAGATTCTTAAGTGATCAAAATGACTAAATTGGTCTTTTTCCCTTAATTTAATCTCGACGTAGGCAAATAAAATCTTGAGAATCTCAAATTACATATTACTAAAATGGCGTGTTACTTTCTTCCGATCAAGACAAAAAGAAACGCCAACACAAAATGACAACAGGAGGAACATTCTGAAGGCCCGCACCAACCACGAAATTGTGTTTCTTTTCTTGGTTCCAACTTAGGTGTAAATGATTCCGACTTTTGTCGAATAACACGACTTTGTTTAAAAAAAACACGACTCAAGCTTGTTGAAGAAGAGTTATTATATCAAAATTATTTATTATTCTCTTCATCTCAAAATTATTGTTATCCAATAAAAATATAATTTAAAAAAGTATATATTTATTACAATATTTTTTCTTTTACTTTTAAATAATTAAATAGTTTTATTTTTAACAAATTAATTTAAATTTTTTTATAAATTTTATAATTATAATTACAATTTGATCAAACATAAGTTGAAATATAATATATGAAAATTAATATTGGGATGGAGAGAGAACTTCTTTATTTTATAAAATGTTTAAAATATAAAATAGCTACGTATTTTTTAAAATATATCGATATTATACGTGTTTTTTTTATTACATATATGATACGTCTATTTTGTCAAATTTATCGATGTGACAACTTTTTAACGGACGGTTGGTAAATACGGTTACTAGTTCTCTACTAGAAAACAAGTCAATGGCGACAGTTATTTTCGTCGGAATTCCGTCAAGATTTATGGTTTCCGACGAATTTTTGACAAAATTTTCTGTCGCATTTACATAATTATTGTAAAAAGAATTACTTGGTAAATTTTTTCCAAGAACAAAAATTTCATAAGATTTAGTTTTGCAAAAACTTGTAATTTCGTAACAAAAGAACTTATTTCGTACAAAGAATTTGCAATCTCATAAAAAAAATGTAATTTCATAAAAAAATTGCAATTTCATAAAAAATTGTAATTTCATTAAAAGATTCTAATTTCATAAAACAAACTGTAATTTCATATAAAAGAATTTTAATTTTATAAAAAAAATTGTAATATCACAAAAAAAAATTAATTTCATAGAAAAATTTATAATTTCATAAAATGAATTTTAATTTCATAGAAAAAATTATAACTTTGTAAAAAAGACTGTAGTTTCATTAAAAAATTGATATATCATAAAAAAATTGTAATTCATAAAAAAATTGTAATTTTTAAAAAAAAAAAAAAAAATTTTATCAGCACCACCTAATATCCTAATCACCAACCGTAATTCCACCATCCAAATATTAAATCGAAATTTTTTATTTTCGCTACTATATTTGAAACAAAAAAAAAATCAAATTTTTTTTTCGAATTAAAATGGTAGCTAAAAATAAATATTAATCTTTAACTACATTCATATCATCATATGTGACTATTATAATATTTCCTTTTTGAATTTTCATAAAAAAAATTCAGATTTTTTTCGTTTTTTATATAGATTTTGTTCCAACAAAAATTCAAATTTTTTTTCAACACAAGATTTTTTTCGAACTAAAAGAGTAGCTGAAAAAAACTTATGAAAAAGAAATTCAAAAAAAAATATTTTGTTGGATAAAGAATAATTTTCGTTTTGGACAAAAACTTTACAAAAAAATCATAATTCTTTTTCGAGTTTTTTTTCATATTTTTTCCAGCAAAAATCAATATTTTCCAACAAAAGAAGATAGTTGCTGAAAAAAATTATGAAATAAAATTCGAAAAAAAAAGTTTTGTTGGAAAAAAATTGAATTTTTATTTTGCACAAAAACGTTAAAAAAAACTTTGATTCAAAAAAATAATAGAAAAACAATTTGAAAAGTTTAAAAGACAAAAACAAACACGCGTTAGTATAAATGACTAACAATACAAATCAATGTTGCAAACACACGTTAATAATTTGGCATGTATGCGAAATTACCGGTTAAAACGGTAAGAATGAGTACGCGTTACCATATTATCCAATTTGCTAAAATAGACGTACCATATAGAAAAATAAAAAAATATACTTATCATATTGATACATTTCAAAAAGGGTCAATTCTTGAAATGCCCCATGGTGTTACCATGTTTCCCTTTTTGCACCCACCAAATGAGATTTTCCCTAAATGTCATATGCAACCTATGCAACCTATGCGACTTTGATTAAAATACAAAAAGTGTACTTTTAACTTTATGACACATGTCAGAATGTGTCATAAAAAGTACATATGTGTAAGAACTTGTCTCTTATGCAACTTACTTTGTTTTTTATGCGACTTGTATTAAAATATAGTATTTTGATAAAAAGTAATTTTTGACAAAATCTTTTAAATTACTTATTTTATATTTTAATTTTATGCAACTTGTACCTTTATGTAGACAATGAAGTGACATATGACTAACTTACTTTTTGATAAAATCTATAAAGTCTTTTTATGCGACTTGTATGTATTAAAAAATAATATAAAGTACCATGTGAATATGTACAGGTAGGTAAGTCTTTACTTATGCAACTTTTATTTAAATTTTTATGCAACTTTTAAAAACTAAAAAACTTAAATAATATTTTTTAAATTTTCTTGAATAAAAGCTATAAATTAAATTTTTTTAATATTTAGAAAAAATAAAAATTTTAAATAAATTTTTTATAAAATTAAATTGAATATAATTTATAAATTAATTTTTTTTTAAATTAAAGTTTTTAAAAAATTAAATTTATAAAAATTAAATTTTTTATAAACTTTTAAAAAATATTTAATATTAAAATAAATATTTAATTTTTTAATATAATTTAAAAATTAAATTTTGTAAACAAAAAATAATATAATTTAATAATAAATTTAATTTTTTTATATTAAATTTGATAAAGTCTTTTTATGCGACTTGTATGTATTAAAAAATAATATAAAGTACCATGTGAATATATGTAAAGGTAGGTAGGGTGTAAGTCTTTACTTATGCGACTTGTATGTATTAAAAAATAATATAAAGTACCATGTGAATATGTGTAAAGGTAGGTAGGGTGTAAGTCTTTACTTATGCAACTTTTATTTAAACTTTTATGCAACTTTTAATTAATAATTTAAAAATAGATAAAAATAAAAAATTTAATTAATATTTTTTAAAAACTAAAAAACTTAAATAATATTTTAAAAAAAAATTTGAATAAAAGTTATAAATTAAACTTTTTATATATTTAAAAAAAATAAAAATTTTAAATAAAATTTTTAAAAAATTAAATTGAGTATAATTTATAAATTAATTTTTTTTTAAAAATAAAGTTTTAAAAAAATTAAATTTATAAAAATTAATTTTTTTTTTAACTTTTAAAAAAAAATTAATATTAAAATAAATATTAAAATTTTTAATATAATTTAAAAATTAAATTTTGTAAACCAAAAAATAATATAATTTAATATAAAATTTAATTTTTTTATATTAAATTTGTAAATCAACTATTTTTATTTTTACATTTTATTTTGAAAAAGTTTGTCTTTTTTAAAATTTAACATATGTTTTAAAACTAAATTTTAAAACTTTTTAAAAATTTCTTCAAAATATTAAATTTGACTTTTAGTACTATTTTTCCTTTTGACTTTACACTGTGCAAATCACTGTTAACTTTTTCTATTCTTTTTGTAAAAACAACTTTTAAGTTTTATATATTATTCAACTGTACCTTATGCAACTTATATCAAACGTGATCTTCTTCTTTTTGTACTGTGTGATTTGATATTCATCTTATCTTTACCTTATGCAACTTGTACCAGTATCATGCAACTAACCCTTACCCCAATCTTATCAATAACAACAATCAAACCAATCAATCAAACCCCTAACCCCAATCGTGATGTTGTTTAACCCAATATCAATTCAAACCAAAAACCCCAATTCAGAATGCCCATTTGATTCATGATGTGAAGCTAATCTTGATTTTCTTTAATCTTTATATTTTTTAAACCAAAAACCCCAATCAAAACCAAAAACCCAAAAAATGGAGAATCCTCAAATGATATATGATGTCAAGGTTAGTCTAAGGTGTAAGATTAAAATGTCGAAGACGATTAAAGATAAGTTGCTTCCTTTTTCCAATCGTTTATCATTGTTTAGGAATAGTGTGTTTGGTAGGTGGTTAGATTATGAAAACAGCCCAAATGATAATCATGTGTTAAATTTTGTTCTTCAACATCAAGTTGTTGTTGATAACCCTAGTCCTGATTGTCCTCCATTGAGGTTCAAAATAGGTGATCACGAGTTACAGTTTGGTCGTTATGAGTTCTGTTTAGTTACTGGATTTAGATTTGGCAGTTTAAAAACCGAAGATAAAAAGGTTAGCCCCTTCTGTAAGCGTGTATTCCCTCAGAAAAAAAATAATCATACCAAAAGCAAAGAGCTATATGCTGTGATTCTCAATGAGAAGATTTGGGCAAAATTAGATGATTTAGACGCTGTTAGGGTATGCTTATTGTTTGTGGAAGAGGTTGTATTTATGGGTCGGGAAGAGTTTTTAAATATACCTTCTCAGATATTGACCCTAGTTGAGGATCTGTATTTATGGAATACATATGCCTGGGGAGAATTGATGTGGGTCAATTTTTATAAAAGAACAGTTAATCATGTCCCCAATCATGTGAAAGCCCACATTGCTGAAAATGGTCCGGAAGTAAAAAACATGGGGACATACAATCTGAATGGTTTTGTGTTGGCATTCAAGGTTAGTCCTTATTTTGTATAAAGTTTGGCTGCCTAAATTTATTGGTTAGTCCGCTAAATTTTTATTTTTTAAATGTAGACGTGGATTTTAGAAAGCTACCCAAACAGCACTACTTGGTGGACCAAGGAACGTGACATTATTCCTCGAAGTAAATCTTGGAAAAACACTATAACTTTTAGAAAAAGTGATTACCCTCTTTTGTTTGGGCAGGTATAAATTTTATTGTTTGTTCATTATGCATAATTATTTAGCCGCAACTGATTTATGAAGCAATTGTGTTAAATCCTTTAATTAAAACAAATTGTTATGCTCAACTTGTTATTTTTTATGATAAGTGGCCATGTGGCCCTGACTTTAAAAAAGGAAAAACCCATTCCTTTATGAAATGGTCTTTTTAACGATACGTGGCCATGTGGGTCTGACTTGATTTTTTTTACAATTTTGACATATTCAAGCGAATAATTTGTAGTTTACTATTTTATCTGGTTAAGAAAATCTCTATATATAAGCAGTGGTCCTTTTGTGCTTTTCTAATATTCTATAATTCCTGCTTCAAAGCTGCAATTTCAGCACTCATGCAAAGTTGTCTTATCTGTCTGAAATAGTTTTGAAGAATAAAAAAAACATATTGTGAGGGAGTGCAAAACACCTAACAACTTAGAAGTGCTCTGCTAGAATTATACATATTTTCTGTAATACGTATAATGTAAAATGTTTAGTTGGCTTATGGCTTATTTGATTGCGACCTTATGTTTCGTAAGGTCACTTTTGTGGCTTATTTTTGAACTTCTCGGCAATTCAGAGTATACAAGTTTATTAGGTCGGTCCTAATAAACTTATATAAGCTGAAAAGTTTAACAATAAGCTACAAAAAGTGAGATTACGAAACATAAGGCCGAAACCAAATAAGCCATAAGTCGGATATATAGGCGAAACAAGCACCCCTACAAGGTGTAAATAAATGTGATTGCTATGTTGTAATTTGTAAATAAATTTAGGCGTTTGGTTATTTATAGTTGTCGATTTAGGACAGAGGGTAGTTTGGTTTAGTGTGTGCAAATCAAAAGTGGAAGTGTGCAAATGACATCCCATTATAGACGTATTTATTATCGAGACAACAAGTGTAATATGAATAAATGACCCAAAAAAAGGCTGGAGAACTCTATAATCCTAATCCTATTCATGTGCAAGTTTTTGAAAGCCTTATAATGTAACTATAATGTAAAATGTAAAATAATGTAACTATTGAGTCTGCTCACATATGTGGTCTAAGAAGTTAAGTTTTAGCTGATTTATGATGCATGTGTTTGTGGTGTTTAATGTTATGAGATATCATGATGCTTGATTAAGGTTTGGGGCATGTTTCTTGTTGAAAACCTATTCAAAACTGCGGATCCTATGCAGTAGGTGTTTTGGACTTGAACTTGTGATTTTGGCTATTGAAATCTTGTAGGTTTGTAGTCTAGGGTGTCATCTAGGGTTGCAAGCAAATCTTGGATAAGCTGGTGGCATATACAGCTTTGGGGAGCCTTAGAAAGTCACCAATAAGCCTTTTAGATCAGCTAGTTTTTCTTTGTTTTCTGTAACACCCACTGTTAGCATTTCATACTCACAATTTGAACCAATTTGGTATAAGGGTGAACACTATTTGCTTATGTGGTATCTTGCTGGCTTAATTTCCTGATTTCATGTTTATTGTGACTCCCCAATAAGCAAAAGCTTATTGGGGGTGCCTTTTTATCCACAAAAAGCTAAACACAGCAAAAAGAAAAGTAAGAAAAACCTAAAGCATAAGCAAAAGAAACCATATGTAGGTTTGTGATAAGCTGTGGGCTTATACAGCTTTTCTTGGGCTTATTTGTGTGTTTTTTTATATGTAACTATAAAATGTATATGAAGTGAAATTTAACATAATGTGATCCAATACTAAAAGTGAAACATTTATGTCACAGGCTTCCATTCCAATACTTGAACTACAGCCAACAAAAAAAGAATTGAAGGAACCATGGTTTAGGCGTAGCTTTTTATATATTAAAGGAGAGGAAGCCCCGTTTATCCAAGAAATTAGGCCGGTGGTAGATATAAACTCAATACCAGTTAGCCCCAGGCCTAATGTACGCTCAAGCGGATCACGTGACATATTGAATGCTTACGATTCTCTTTTTAAAGAAATTGTTTTAGTACGGCCAGATTTTACTGGTAGGGTTGTGGATTTGAGAAATAAACTTGTGGAAGAGATTTGTGTACAACCGAGCACTCAAAAGATAGATGGAGCTAGCGTAAGTTCCTATTTAAAAACTTATAAATTACATTTTAGGAATTATTAAGTTGCTAAAATATTTCTCATCTGTTTTTTACAGACATCTCGGCAAACAAATTATGAAGAATTTGTTACAGAGAATGGTTATCATGACACACAAGGCTCATTGCAAGATTTGGTTAAAATCTTGGAACCTGAGTTTGCACCTGAGATTTCTTGCATTCAAAGCGATAGAGAGGAACAACATGATTTCACGACTACAAATAAAGTAAGGCCAAAATACACATGTAGTCTTTGATTTATTTTGTTTCAACGTTTACGCCGAAAAAAGTAATACATGTGTTTCAAAATGTATAGGAGAATGTTGATTTAAACAGCCTGCAAACAGAAACAGAGGGACATATGGATAATCTGGATGAAGTTAAAGTAAGTACAATCTACATTGTTACATGTTAACTGCTATCTGTTTTGGCTAAGTAAGCTCTTCATGGTTTCTGATATATAGATATCTAGTGTTTGGCAGTAGTTTTACATGTTAACTGCTATTTGTTTTGGCTAAGTAAGCTCTTCATGGTTTTTGATAAATCATTTACACATGAATGCCTTCCAAATTCCAAACGAGTAAAGCTCAAATACATTAACATGGTTTAAACATTTCAAATATGAATTACGTTTTGATTAGCCTTCTTTGAGAATGTCCAAATATTGTTATATGATTTCAATTTTTAGATATCATGTTAACATACCAAACATAGCTATCATTCCAGGAATCATTGTTCGATTCCCATTGGCTTATACCATGCACACCCTTATAACTAACCTGAGATTCCAAAACACTGTTGTCAGGAAAATGATGTGATGGAAGACCTCATGGATTATGAGAATCAAGTCAATTATTGTTTAGATGATATTACAGTTGATTATGAAGAAGATAAGTTCAATGGGGATATAAATGTTAGTCTTCATGAAGAAGAGAATCTAGATTTTCCCGATACAAACTTTGAACCGGTCGAAGTTACTACATCTGTTATATCTCTGGGGGAAGAACCAATAATTGTACCGGATGAAGATAAGATCAACGGTCAAGAAGATCCAACCATTTCATTTATGAATTAGTACTGTTTTATACAACATGTATCTTTATGGAACCTGATCGTATTTAATACTTAGCTATATAAAGGCTTGTGTATCCATGCTTGTGTATCCATTACAAAATAACATGAGCAACTCGTCAAAATTTAAAACTCGCCTTGTCTTTCAAACATCAACTCGATCAGTTTTACTTCCTAGACAAATCAAATACAAAAACCTAGTCAAGTATTGCAAGAAGAAGTTTTCGATCCCTGGAGAGGACAACATTTGTTTGTGGTATGAAGATAGTTCAGAAAAGATAGACGTAGAGGATGATGATGATGTAGAATGCTTTGTGAATGATGTGGTTACTGGAAACGTGGTTGTGCCTAAATTGTTCATTGGTTACACCGAGGTAAACACCGCTGCTTTGTTTAAAAAAGTTCCTGATTTTGATCTTAATGTTCCAACTTATTTTAAAAAACAAAAACTTGAAAACAACAATCATTTACATAACTGGGAAAACAACACTTTTACAAACATGCCTAGTCCACCACCTGCACCAGAACTTTTAATCAAAGACACACCTAGACACAACGATTTAGTTCGATTTACGTTTAATGAGGGGCAAAAATTTGATGATAAGCACGCATGTATGTATGCAATTGCCTTAAAAGCAATAATGGAAGGGTTTGAGTTTCGGGTAATCAAGTCTTGTCCTATAAGGTATAGTGTCCGTTGTGTACAAGAAGGGTGTACTTGGTGTGTTTATGCACGCAGGATTAAAAACAATGAATCATTCGCCATTTCTAACTTCGATAACAATCACACATGCTCCCAAACAAAAATAATACCAATTCATCGAAATGCTACAAAAAATGTAATTGGTCAAATGATTGTAGAAAAAATGAGAGATCATAAAAGGATTTATAAACCACATGACATACAAAAAGATTTCAACATGAATTGGAAAATAGACATTTCTTACAAACGAGCTTGGGGGTAAAAACGTAGCCCTAACTTTGTTGAACGGGACCCAAGAGAGTTCGTTCCAGCAACTACCATTCTACTTCCATAACTTAAAGCTGGCAAACGAGGGGACAGTTACGCATATAGAGACAGATGACGCGGGATGTTTTAAGATGTGCTTTGTAGCATTTGGTGTAGCTGTAAGTAAATTTCCATTCATTTAATTTTTTATTTGTATCTATGAAAGAGAGAGATAAATTAAATTAAATTAAATGTACAGGTTCGTAGTTTCTTGTCATTCATGCGGCCGTTAATAAAAATTGACGGAGCACATCTAAAAGGCACCTACCTTGGTACTAATTTGGTTGCAGTTGCCATGGATGGTAACAATCAAATAATACCAATAGCTACGGGTGTTTCGCAGGGTGAGACAGTTGAAACGTGGACATGGTTTTTGACAAAGTTGAAAGAGTGCATCGGTGAGCCACGTAACATGGCAATCATATCCGACAGACACTACTCTATAGGCGTTGCATGTAAAAATGTTTTCCCAAATGCTTTTCATGGTTTTTGTTGCCGTCATCTGTTGATGAACTGCAAACTGAAATAAAAAAAGCATAACGCTTTTTTCTGGAAAACATGCAAAGCTTATTTGGTTTCAGACTTTGAAAAAGAAATAGCTGATATAAGAGCGGTCAAACCTGAAGCATACAAAAAACTAGAGGAAGCCGGGTTTGATAAATGGTCAAGAGCACATTGCCCTGCTAAGAGATATAACTACATGACCTCAAACTGCGTGGAATCTATAATGCTTTAACGAAGACAGTGAGGAAACTTCCAATCACAATGCTAATGGACTGGTATAGAGACCTATTACAAAAGTGGTATTATGAGCGTCGATACGTTGGTGAAGGTAATTATTTATAAATATATTATATTTAATGGTTTTTAGTTTATCTTTTGTTTTAAAGATGAACCAGAAGCAGGCTATTCCTTTATAAACACAATATTGTATCGTTAAGAAGATGAATTAATGTATCAGTAACTTTTCGTAACTGTAAAGCCATTTGATCCATTATGTTTTCTTTTCGTAACTGTAAAGCCATTTGATCCATTATGTTTTACTGATACATTATTAAATCTTTTGTTTTAGATGAACCAGAAGCTCATGTTATCAAGATGGGCAACAGCAAAGGTAAACACCAGAATGCTAAAAAGTGCAACATGGACCGTCTTTGGTGTTGAACGGTTCAAGGTTTACCAAGTGAAAGATAACAAAACAGTACACACTGTTGACTTGGTCAAAGGTGAATGCACTTGTTTAAAATGGCAACTTTCGGGATTACCTTGCGGACACGTATGTGCAATGTCTAAGTTTCTAGGTCTGAGTAGTTGTAACAGATGGGCAAAAGCATGGTTGTCTAAAAGAACTCTTAAAGGTATATACCAAGAGTTGGTGAATCCTATACCTGATCAGTCCGTGTGGGAAATTCCTAACGATTTACAAGTTGTTTTACCACCTGCGTTGGTGAAACCACAACCTGGTAGGCCAAAAGCTAACGATAGAATAAGATCACAAGGAGAGGAGCCCAAGTATAACCGTTGTTCTAGGTGTGGTACAAAGGGACACAATCGGGACACTTGTCATGTACCATTGCAATCACAATTTTGTGTAAGTTTTTATACGCATTATGAAGATTATTTGATTTATATTATAACAAATGTAGATAACTTGCTTAAACTTTGCAGGAAAATACTCAAGAAGATCATGTTAATTCCAACAAACAAGAACAAGTTTATGGGGAAACACCATTCGCTTCACACAGGATGCACTTAGATGATATTAGCATGTAATATTTCCTTTCCTTTTAACTATGCAACTTCTTTGGAATTTTATGTAACCAGTAAACTTGATGGATTAGTCTAATTCCATGATTTCATTACAAAAATTTAAGTGCTAAACAACAAGTATTCAATTATTACACGCATTAAGTCTACTGATGAGCTAGAAACTAATTCTAATACTTGTGATTAAAATAAAAGCGTGACATACGCTCACGATAAGCAAGGGCAGTCTGGATAGGATCCTCCACATCCAATGATATGCCGTGTGCCAAACGATACAGAAAAATACACACCCAAACACCACAGTCACCAAACACCCCCTGCTTTGGCATGTTTTTGGCAATTTCAAATGTAATGTTGTAAGCAGTTTTGTCAATCCCTTTCTTATCAAATACATCTAGTAGCTCTAAAACTTCAGGCAGTCGGTCCTAAACATATGGTGGTCAAAAGTCTTAACAGATTATCCCTAACAAGTATTAACTGAAAATTAAAAACAATGGTTAAGATAATCTAACCTTTAAGCAAGTCCTCATCCCGATATACCAAGGGCGACATTCAACCTCATAATTGTTCCCACTATCATAGAAAGTAACCACACCAGACACGATATCAAAAATTGCTAGACACCAATGTGCTCCAGGTTCATTGATAGGCATAAATACCTGCATTGGAAAAAATATTAATCAAACAAGCAGCTTATATATAGAAAACCTCTATATATACTACCATGTTTAATGCCAATCATTTACATATAAATCATTAACGTGTTTTAAAGTCTACCTTATCAACTTCAGTCCATGTAATAGGATAGCTCTCTCCATTATCGTACCATAATGGCATTGTATTTTGTAGCAGGAGTTGAACAAAATAAGCGCTAACCATTGCCCAATTAGCATCCTGTGGACGCACATGCCACATGTACTCTACCCACAAGTCAATGTGCTACAAAAGACCAAAAAACGAAGACATATTTTAATAACCAGAACAATTTTAAATGAACTTTATTTTTTGATTATAACTGTTTAACTTACTTCATCCAATAGATATCCCTGTCTTGGAGGGTCTAAACAAACTAAAGACTCCCAAAACCGACGATCCACACTCACAACTTTAGACCAAGGAAATTTACATCGAAGATTACCGGGACGACCAAGAAACTCATCCAATTCATCACATATCCAAATATGATCTATGGATCTGGAGATTCTGGTAAGATCCTAATTAAAGGTGAAACAGTATTAGAAATATAGGTTTTTAGGAAAGAATAAATATTTTTGGTAATGAGAAATATATTTATACCTCAGACCAAGGTGTAACATTTTTTAGGAATTATGTCCTATCCGGATCACCCAAACAGAATGCGCCTTGTTTCTTTTGAAACTTATCACATACTTGCAACCAACTACCGGTTCTAACAGCTGACATTTGTGATCTCTTTTTAGGTAAGCAACGAGACATAGCTAGTTTCATATGATCTGAGTTCATAAGGGCGTATGACCTTTTCCTTCTATCAGCGTCAAACCTTTTCTGCTGTTCACGCGCCCTTTCTTCTTCTATCTTTAATTTTCTTTCCTGTTCAGTCCGAAACCTTTTCTCCTCAATAATTCTTCTTTTCTCTTCTAACAATAATCTTTCATCATCTTCCACCCGCATCCTAAATTCCTCTAAAAGAAGATACTCCTGAGGAACGCAAAAGAATTTATAAACCTACGAATTGATTCACATAACTAGGAATAGTATAGTATGTATGAGTTACCTCATCAATCTTGTCTTCGATATCAACATCTAACGGGGTACCTAAGGTATAACCTACTGGGGATTCAAACAACTCCATGTATATTTGATTAAGTTCTTCATAAAAATCATCCCCAAGATGACGAAATGCCTCACTGAACTCAAGTTTTTGAAAATCTATACCAACATTTCTTTCTCGACCGATAACCTGCAAAGTTGATATCCTCGTATGTTATATTGGTATTTTTTAAAAAAATATACTTATTAGTTATACATTAAAAAAATACTTACCTGAATAATTGCCTCAAGTTTGAATGTACGAGAATTTAACTCTTTAATAACGCGATCTTTAACCGTGCTTATCTTGCTCCTAACAACGTTATTAGTCGGAGTACTCAGTATTTCACAAAACGTATTACGTGTGCGCCTAGCAGAAAGCTTTTGTAGATAAGCATCATAAATATCCGGCTGTCTAGTAGGAATCCTTGGCACGTATTGTTGAATAAAATCTATGTTACTCGTCCACCAGTCAGTATGGTACTCGTCTAATGTTGGTATAAGATTAAAAATTATCTTCGAATCCTGCAACATGGTAATATATGAATATAAAGTATTTGATAAAACTATACCTAACATGAGTATAAATTAAATATAAATTAAGTTATTGCAATACACGTTACCTTGGCAAATAGGCTGGAATAATCTGATCTTTTAAATAATGCCTTCCTAGACCATCGTATACCTCTGGGTATAACTCCGGTATCTTTATTCCACCATTCGTTGCTCCTCTCAAACGACTCCAGAATCCAAACCTTCGATTTAGTCAAATGATTAATTAAAAATAACCTTCATTACAGTTACCATCATTATATGAATATAATGAACATAACACTTACCTTGAATGCCCAAACAAAACCAGAGATTGTATACGTAGGAACATAGTGGCGCGATTTATGCAATCCTTCAAGGTGTTCATCCTTATGCTTAGATACTACGTTCATATTTTCAGCGTACAAATGCATCCAAATATGCTCTCCCCATGGAAAGGCATTCCATGATTCTAAACAATCAACCAGCCTCATAAGGGGGTCGTCAATTTCTTTAACCAACAACTGACCCATAAATACAACCTCTAAACACAATAATAGGCTGAGTCTAACAGCGTCTAAGTCAATTAGTTTGTTAAAGTACTCTTCATTCTCAATTACCCCAAACAGATCTAAACTTGTAATTGGAACGCCAACCTTATTTGGGAACACCCTGTTTCTAAATTCCATTTCACCCGAATCATACAAAGAAAAATTTACTGCGCCAAACCTAAAACCAGTGATAAGAGAAAACTCCCGCCGGCCAAAATGTAGCCCGCGCCCATTGACATAATAGGTTAACGGCGTATCATAGCGAGAATCATCTACACGACATTGTTTTTTTAGCATATAATCAATCAAGTGTGGTTCATGATCAAAATAAATAAGATCTAACCAACTGCCGAAACAAGTTTTCCTAAACAACTTCCTTCTTTTGTCATCCAGTTTGTCTTTGATCAACCTCAAGTAGTTCAATTTGCTTCTTATAATAACTTTGGCCTCGTATTCCTAAAAGAAATTAAACAACTCATCAATGTTTGCTAACATAAACGACATATTGTGATAATCAGATAATTATACTAGTGTTTGGCAAACTAATATGAAACAAACTATGAATTGAAAGCTCATACACAAACTGCTGTCAAAATAAAGGAATTGTGACATATTTCATTTTCAACAAACTCTATTAAGTGTGCACCGTTTTCCAAACAGTGAAAGTTTGAGTCAACAATAGAATCAAATGAGGTAACAAGTGGGGGTGCATTCTCAGGCCATGGGTCAAATGTATTCGTGCTCGAACAAACACACGTATTTGACTCATATATATTTAATATTATATTATTTATTTGCAGATTAGTAAAAATGTGACTCGTTTTAAATGAAGACTTTGTGCTATTGCACTTCTTACACATCCTTCAACGCATCCTTTGCAATCAAGCTCAAGTTATAAAAATCACTTTAAAAAAACTCAAAACGATGATAAGAATGGAGAGGAGCAAATATGCATGAATCTTTTATAAAAAAAAACTCAATTTTTATGATTATGACTTGGAAGTGTCAATCTTAATGATCCTAAGTGGGCCATCTAATGGGGGGTATTAGGCCTATTATATTGATTGGGACTATATAGCTCTAAATTCTAAGTAGTCGTCTACTCATCCTTCTTTGCGCTTGCTAAAAGTTGGGCTCGTTCTCATAATGTTCACCATGAAAGACTATACCTTGTACTTTAAGTTTGTAAATTTTGCATGAAACAAGTATAAGATACAAAATATGTTTATAATACATATACTATGTAAGCAGGGGCCTCTAGTTGTCGCACGAGGTCTACATTTAAATTATGTAAAATGTATGAGTCATATAATTATGTCACAATTTGCTTCTTATATAAGAACTCATCAATGTTTGCTAACATAAACGACATATCGTGATAATCAGATAATTATTCTAGTAATTAACGTTTGCTTTTTAGTAATTAACGTTTTGTAATTTGGTAATTTGGTGATTTTGAAGCTATGCAAATGGAGAAAAGCACTTTTCAGACATTGATATCCAAACACCAGCTTTGATATCCAAACATAAGCAGATAACTCGGCTGCAAACGCAACCCCAAACACCACCTAAAACCCAACTAAAGTGCAATATCACGACCAAAGTGCAACATATAATATTTCAAAACAATCAATCATGAAAAAAAGTTATGAGATTAAAAGAATAAGATTGAAGGATAATTTACCTTAGCCAACATCAAGGAGGACACGATTGAATTATGTAAGATGCCTAATCCACCGCAATAACACCGAATTCCTAATCCACCATCAACACCAAAGCTCACTGGGTTTACTCGAAAACTATAGTTTGAAAAATGAAAAACTGTTAACAGTTTAATCGAAACTATTTTTTTTTGAAAAATGATAGATTGAAGAATAATTTACCTTAGCCAACATCAACAGGGGTTTGTGTGTGTGTTTTTGTTGGGCCTTTGTTTTTTGGGTTTCAAATATTTAACAGTTTAATGGGCTATGTTCTTTTTTTGTTTTCAAATAAAAGTTTGATTTACTCTAAAAAAAGTTGCATAAATAAAACTTTTAAAAACAATTAAATTTTATATTAAATTATATTATTTATCTTTTGTACAAAATTTAATTCTTAATTATATTAAAAATTTAAATATTTATTTTAATATTAAATATTTTTTAAAAGTTTTTAAAAAAAACTAATTTTTTAAAAACTTTAATTTAAAAAAAAATTAATTTATAAATTATATTCAATTAAATTTTATAAAAAAATATTTAAATTTTTTATTTTTATTAAATATTAAAAAATTTTAATTTATAGCTTTTATTCAAAAAGATTTTAAAAAATATTATTTAAGTTTTTTAGTTTTTAGAAAATATTAATTAAATTTTTTATTTTTTTATATTTTTAAATTATTAATTAAAAGTTGCATAAAAATTTAAATAAAAGTTGCATAGCTAAAGACTTACACCTTACCTACCTTTACACATATTCACATGGTACTTTATATTATTTTTTAATACATACAAGTCGCATAAAAAGACTTTATAGATTTTATCAAAAAGTAAGTTAGTCATATGTCACTTCATTATCTACATAAAGGTACAAGTTGCATAAAATTAAAATATAAAATAAGTAATTTAAAAGATTTTGTTAAAAATTACTTTTTATTAAAATACTATATTTTAATACAAGTCGCATAAAAAACAAAGTAAGTTGCATAAGAGACAAGTTCTTACACATATGTACTTTTTATGACACATTCTGACATGTGTCATAAAGTTAAAAGTACACTTTTTGTATTTTAATCCAAGTCGCATAGGTTGCATAGGTTGCATAGGACATTTAGGGAAAATCTCATTTGGTAGGTGCAAAAAGGGAAACATGATAACACCATGGGGCATTTCAAGAATTAACCCTTTCAAAAAAGTAAATACAACTATTTTATGCTTTAAACCCTATTATAAATACGTTGGATTTGGATCGTAAACATTCAAAACGAACATTTCTATAAAGAAGAAATATCAACAAAAGAAGCAGGGTGTGTTTGGGTTTGATTATTCTTGCAGGATTAAGGTAAGAGTTGCAAATTATTGTTAGAAAAAATTACACGGTTTTTACTTTCACTTCAACAATATATTTTTAAATGTTTTGCCTTGGAAATGTTAAAATCATAATTTTTCAGAATTCATACAAAAAATTAAAAAAACCACAACTGAAGTTCTCAATCTTGGAGCACCTTTGATTATTCTTCATACTGATATGAGTCATTTCAGAATGGCTGGTACACCTCCGAGTGAAGAATTACCTTCTGAATTCTCGAGTAGGCATTACAATAATAACATCGAAAGTGTGACACTTAACAGAGATAAGTCTGTCTTAGTCACCAAGCATCGGAGTGGTCCCTTTGAGACGATTTTAACACCGTTGTTTGCCACCGATCCTGATGATATAGATGTAAGTAAGTGTATCATTTCTTGGAATATGGTTCTAGAATTTCGGATATTTTTATATGGGGCAACTTACTATTTTTCTATCATGTTATAGATATATTCACTTGAGATGATGTTAAAGAACGTACTCGTTAATAAAGATGATTTTGTGGTCGGACACATACACGTACCTCCAGAAGATTTTAGTACAAAAACACATCATGGAACTTTGGAAATAAATCCATTGGGGACTTTGGAAGCCAACCAATACATGCTTATACCTAGTAACTGGAGGATACCTGAATGTCCCATCAACGTTATAGGAGCTGGTTTAGAATTTTATGACCCTGGTAAAACAGCAGCTTCGGGAGTTTATGCCTTAGCTAAGGCTCAGGCTCTGGATTTTGGTTGGGGTAATAAGAAAGCGATCAAGTGGGCAGTTCTTCGAATGGAAGCATTTAGGGCTGGATGGTTTGATCATCAAAAGTACACCATGTTTAAAGAAGCACCACCAAATTCGATGGAAATTTGTGTACAAGATGTAGAAGAAATCAGGAAATATTTCAAAATTGCATCAACATTATGTTTGTTTCTTCCATTTCTGGCTGAGTTCCATTTTCGAGCATATGGAACTAACTATCAAACTACTGAAGATCCAACAAAATATGTTCATAGTGCTAAAAAGCTTGCGGCTTTATCTGATATAGAAAGGGAAGTCAATTATATGGACCATGATACTCTTTTTGGTAGTGTGTTATCTTGGATAGATGTTAAGCGGCCAATGGAATATTTGAAAGATCCAGAAACTAGTAGTACAAACCCTAGAGTGTTCCACGTGAGGAAAACAGCGGCTCCTGTAGGACAGACTTTAATTGCAATATCTGTGGCGATAATAGACAAACTTAAAGGGGATGGATGGTGGACGGGAATTAAAGAAGCGTGAGGGTATGAAGATGAAAAGTTGATGATAGTTTATGAGAAGATCTTAGCTGATCCTTGGAAGTATCATATAGCGAGTCAAGTTTATGGAATGAAAGAGTTGAGCGCAGAAGAATTGGAAGAAGTTGGAGAAGGTAAAAGGTTAGCTACTATTTTTGCTCCTGTACTACAAGCTTATTTTGATGTTTTTACCTTGAAGAACTATATGGAAGAATCAAAGGAGTTGAAGGAATATGCATATGCAAATAAGGCGTTGTATTCAAAGGCTGCCGAACAATTCAAGTTTGCAGATTTGCACGATAACAAGCCTCTAAAACCGGAGAAGATATTCGAGGACCAGGTCGGCCCTTCAACCAGATAAAAAGTACAATCGAGAAATCTTATGTAATCTGTTCATCGGTTGTGTTTTATTGTTGGATGTTTGCTTTAGTTGTTCACTTGTTTGTTTTCTTTTCTCTATTTGGATGTTTTTGGCTTTTCTTGTTGAAATGCATTCTCTAGTCTCTACTTTCTACTGTGAGTTTATAAGTAGTACTTTATGCTAATTTTGGTCTGGTTTTTCAACCCATTCATGTGATTACAAATAGTATAAAGGTAATACTTTAAAAAAAACACACATACTTTGATTTGGTATAGCATCAAATTAGTTATAAATCGTGCAAGATACAAATAAATCAAATTTAATTAATATTTCGGTTTAATATAAGGATATATAAAAAAATGTGTTTAATATTTTATATTTTGTATTGTGATATTATTAGCTTATAAAGTGTAAGGGGTATTTGTTAACTTTTTAAACTTATTGAAAAAATAAGAAAATATATAATTTTCATTTAACATAATCTAATTTATTTAAAATTTAACCACTAAAATTGTATTCATTATTTTTTAATTTTTTTTTTAAATTAAACACGTATAGTTTTATGTATTTTTTTTTTCATCAAATTTTACCATCAATTTTTTTATTTTTTTTACCAAATAAGTAATAAACAAATAATTTCAATTAAATAAATATTATTTTTAAAAAAGTGTCAACTTTAAGTTTTATTTTAAAAAAAAATTCTTTTTAAGTTTTGTTTAAAAAAAAGATTCTATGCATACACTCAGGCGGGTGAGCATCAGGTCAAAGCTTGGACCGGACCCTGAATCTAATCGAAAACATTTAGCTAAAAATCACAAAACTAGGACCGAACAATTGTGTTCATTTCGGTCAAGCCCTATTCTTTGATCGGTCTGGTTCGGGAAGCCATAACGATCAGTTGTATGCAGGTTTTGGTCGAACTGGATCAGATCAAAAATCGAACATGAGTAAAATGTGAACAAAAACTGGACCGAAATAGATACAGTCTGATTTATGCTGGTTTCTTGGTTGAGTTCGGTTCGCGAGGTTGTGCTGCCCCTACATGTAGTTAGGGCTGAGCGGCGGATCTATATTGAATCGGACTGATTAAAACTGGACCGGACCGAGTACCGAATTGGTCTAAAACCTCAGACCGAGATTGGATCGAAATGGTCTAGTCCAGTCCGGGTTGATCCGGTTTTGTCCGGTATTCGATCCGTTCCGGTCCAATTAGACATAATAAACGAACTTTTGGTAACACCGAACCAGATTGGACCGGATCGACCGAATCGATGATCAATGATCCAAAATCATGGATCGAATTTGCTAGGTCTAATTCGAGTTGGTCTAAGTCGGTCTAATCCGGTTTGATTTTCAGTCTGATCTAGAGGTGGCAACGGGGCGGGTTTGCGGGGAATAGTTGCTACAATCCCCATCCCCGAAATTAAATATCTATCCCCATCCCCATCGGGGATTACGACTTACATATCATCCCCATCCCCAGCGGGGAACAGGGATCCCAATGAGAAATCGGAGATTTTTTTTTCCCTTTTGTTGAAATGTTTGGTTCCTTGTGTTGACAAGTTTATAAGCTTGAAGGATTGGTTTGGTAACTTTATTTTGGTTATTATAACCGTTGGTGTCATTTTTTGCTTTTTTGTCCTTGTGTTTATTTTGCAGGGATTGAAGCTGCCATCTTTTGTAACTTGGTGAAGACTGGTCAAGGAGCGTCTATATCAAGCTAAGACGTGTCCATTTTGAAGATTCGAGAAACACACACTTCACTCATCTTCTCTCCCAACAAATCCAAATACTTGTTTTCTCCATCAAACGTTTGATTGTTCAAACGTTTGATTTTGTTGTATTAAACTTTGTATTCTTGGGTTGCATTCGTTTGAGGACAACCTTTTCTGTTTGTAAGTTGATAGCACCCATTTGGGGACTATCCTTGGATTCTTTGATTAATAGCACAAGGGGTGGTTGGTTGAGTGCTTCATTCTGGTGTCTGATAACTTTTTACATGGTATCAGAGCAAAGGTTGCTCTAGATCTAGCTGGATCTTGCTTCCTTGCTCTTGTTTCGGTGTTTCTTGACGTTCTTGGTGGTAGATATTGTTGGCCGTCATCAGATCTAACTGTTTCTGAAAAATCAAAATTAGGGTTTCTCAAACCCTAACTTTTATTTTTTGGGGGTTTTGATTCTGGTGACTTCTATTGATCATTGGTGACTTGGGATTAAGGTTTGTTGTTATCAGATCTTCCTATTTCAAAAAATTCAAAATTAGGGTTTCTCAAACCCTAAATTTTATTTTTTGGGGGTTTTGATTCTGGTGGTTTGTATTGATATCTGGTGGCTTGATTTAGGGTTGTAAAACCTTAATTGTTGTTTGGGGCTTCTTGTGCTCCTGGTGGTTCTATATTGCTGGCTTTTGTGTCTCTTGACTAAGTGAATCAAGAGCACAAAGTTTTTTGCTTCCTGATACTGCGCTGTAAGTGATTCGTTTTTACTTTTTCATTGACCTTACTTGGTGGGTGCAAACAGGTTGGTTAACACCTTGACCCTCCAACCTAGATTGGTGTGGATACCTGCTCTGGCCAACCCCAATTCACCAAGTATTGTGTTGGTGTTCTTGTATTTCGAATCTGTTCTCCTTTATCTTTTTATTATTTATTTGTCTTCTTGTTTGTACTATTTGGTGTTTGCCTGCTTTGTTTACTTGTTTAAACTTGTGTTATCATGTCTGGACCTTCCCCTGGTGGTGGTCCTAGTGGTTCCAATATCAATTCTGAATTGATAAGTTCTCTTGATGCTGGGAACCCCCTTCATTTACAGACTAATGATAGTAATATTGGTGCTTTGGTTAGTATTAAACTTACTGGTTGTGAAAATTATAGGGTTTGAGCAAATGCTATGAAAATTGCTCTTCAAGCTAGGAATAAAATGGCTTTTGTTGATGGAACTTGTGTGAAATCTGATTATGCTAGTAGTATACCTCTGTCTAATCAGTGGGATAGATGTAATGTCGTTGTCTTGTCTTGGTTGTTAAGTAGTATTTCGGAGGACTTATATCTTAGTCAGGTCTACTCTGAAAATGCTTCTCAAGTTTGGTATGAACTTAGGGAAACTTATGATAAACTTGATGGTTCTATTCTGTTTAATCGAATTCAAAAGATTAATAATTTTAAGCAAAATGGTTTGCCTGTTTCTGAATACTATCATAAGTTGAATTCTCTTTGGAGGGAGTTTGATATTCTTACCAAATTCTCTCCTTGTACTTGCAATGCTAGGACCGAGGCTGGTAAACATCAACAATTGATGAAGTTGATGCAGTTTTTGATGGGTTTAGATGATGTTTATCAGCCAATTAGAAAAGATGCCTTTATGATTGTGTGTATAGAAGAATCCCATAGGGGGGCTTGGTTCTAACTCTAGGGCTTCAAAACCCCAGGTTAGTGCCTTTGTTGCTAAGACTGGTGATCAATTTAAAAATCAAAATAGAAACAGTTTTAACAATAACACTAATAGAAACCAAAATCAACCTTTTTCTCCTAACAACAACAGAAATCAGTCTTCTAATAACAACAATGGAAATATGAGGTCTTCTTATAATTCCTTCAGTTGTACTAAATGTGGGTTGAAAGGGCATACTGTTGAGAGATGTTATGAAATCATTGGTTACCCTCCTGGGTATAAGAAAAATCCTAATGTTGTTAATAATAACAACAGAATTTTTCAAAACAACAACAACAGATCATCTGGTTCTAGCAACAATGTTGATGCTTCTATTCCTAATGTGCTTTTACCTTTTTCTAATGAACAAATTGCCAAGATTATGTCTTTAATTGGGGAAAAGGAGAACTCTGTTGCTCAAACTAATATGGCAGGTATAAACTTCAGTTTCTTTAATGCAAATATTTTTTTCAATAATCATTTTCACAGAATTTTTATTGCCAATATGAATTTTAATGGGTTGAATATCAATCTGGGGTGGATTATTGATTCAGGGGCAAACCAACACATCACTAACTCCACTAAAAATATGACAAACATTTTGGACATCTCTGAACTTAAAATTACCGTTGGACATCCTAATGGTACTGTTGCTAAAATAACTCATGTTGGTAATCTTAGACTTACTAACAATGTCATTCTGTTTGATGTGCTAGTTATACCTGAATACAAAGTGAGCTTGTTATCTGTGAACAAAATGATTAAAGATAGTAAATTGCATGTTGGTTTCAATGAACATGATTGTGTGATTCAGGATTCGAAAAGGGAGATTGTCCTGGGGATTGGTAGAGAACTTGATGGCCTTTATATGTTTGATTTTGATTGTAAGATGCCTTCTGTTAAAAGCAATTTGTCTGTTCTTTGCTGTCATGTATCCAAATCTGTGTGGCACAATAGGCTTGGTCATCCCTCAGACCATGTCCTCAAGGTTTTAAAAACGAGTTTAAATCTGACCAAACCTGAACATTTTTACCCTTGTGAAATCTGTCATTTTTCAAAACAAACAAGGGAACCGTTTCCGCTTAGTAATCATAAGTCCACCAAATTAGGTGATCTCATTCATCTTGATTTATGGGGTCCTTACAGAGTTACCTCTAGAGAAGGGTTTCGATATTTTTTAACAATTGTTGATGATTTTTCAAGAGCTGTGTGGGTTTGTTTGCTTAAGTCTAAAGATGAAGTGTTTGAATACTTTTGTATTTTTTGTAACCTCATCTTTAACCAGTTTCATAAGAAAGTTAAAATTATAATATCTGACAATGGCACCGAGTTTGTTAACAATAAGATGGGAACTTTTTTTAGGGATAAGGGTATTGTGCACCAAACTACATGTGCTTATACTCCTCAGCAAAATGGAATTGCTGAGAGAAAGCACAAGCATCTTCTTAATGTTGCTAGGAGTCTTCTGTTTCAAGGGGGTATCCCTTTATGTTTTTGGACTGAATGCATCTTAACTGCTACTTACTTAATTAACAGGCTTCCGTCTTCTGTTCTTGCTGGAAAATCTCCTTTTTTGTATGCTATATGGTAGTGAACCTTCTCTTTCCCATTTGCGATGTTTTGGTTGCCTCTGTTTTTGTAGTGTGTTAAATGTGTCTGATAAATTCTCTCCAAAGTCTAAAAAATGTATTCTAATTGGTTACTCATCTTCAAAAAAGGCGTATAAACTTTTGAGTCTTGAAAAAAGAAACTTTATTTTTTCAAGAGACGTAAAATTCTATGAAACTATCTTTCCATATAAAATGAAGTCTAATAAAAACATTTTTGATAATGTTGAGTTGAATAAAGAAAATCTTTTTGGGTCTGATGAAGTTAATCATAAATTTTTTTTTGATTTTTTTGAGTCGGGGCATCATAGCATTGTAAGACCCAATGATGAAGGAGAGAGTACTCCTGATGATGATGGAGGTCATTGGATGACTCCTCAAATGACACTGCAAGGGTGCATTCAATTGAGGAGGATGTCGATACCACGTCATCAACAGATGAAAACGACATCTCTAAGGGTAATTTTTTTCAACAACAAAATGTTCCTACTTTTGATACCAGCAATCAAATAGAAGATGAAGGTCAACCTCCTTTGCCTGAACCCAGAAAATCTAATAGAATATCTAAGTTACCTGAAAAGTTGAATGATTTTGTTCTTGATGGTAAAGTTAGGTATGGCCTTAATAAGTATGCTAATCATACTAAACTTGCTCTTGATTTATGTTGTTTTATTGCTAATTTGAATAAAACTGCTGAGCCTAGTTGTTTTGAGGATGCTATCAAAGATCCTAACTGGGTCCAAGCTATGAACAATGAAATGGAATCTCTCTATCTTAATCATACTTGGACCCTTACTGATTTGCCTGTCCATAGGACAGCTATTAAGTCTAAGTGGGTTTACAAAATCAAATACAAATCTGATGGGGAAGTTGAGCGTTATAAAGCCAGGCTTGTTGCCAAAGGCTGTAGCCAAAAAAAGGGGCATTGATTATGATGAAATATTCAGCCCTGTTGTTAATATGACAACTGTTAGATGTGTTATTAATATGGTTGTTCAAAACTCTTGGGGCATATTTCAATTGGATGTTAACAATGCCTTTCTCTATGGAGACCTTACTGAGGACATCTACATGATTCCTCCACCCGGTTTCTTTGACAAAAATGAAACAAGGGTTTGTAAGCTTTCCAAGTCTTTATATGGTCTTAAACAAGCTCCTAGGCAATGGAACAAGAAATTAGTTGAGACTTTGACCAATGCTGGTTTTATCCAAAGCATAAATGACCACTCTTTGTTCGTTAAGAACAAAGATGACATTTTTCTGGTTCTTTTAGTCTATGTTGATGATATTATCATCACTAGAAACAACAAAGATGAAATTGCTATCTTTAAGAGTTTTCTGAATCAGAAGTTCAAAATCAAGGACTTAGGTGAACTTAAATTCTTTCTGGGTATTGAAGTGCTTAAAGTTAATGATGGTTTATGCTTAAACCAGCGAAAGTATTGTATTGAGCTCTTATATGAGTATGGTCTTTTGGCATGTAAACCTATCTCTACTCCTATGCCTGAGAATGGTATCCTGCCTCATAAAGAATCTTTGGATGATAAATACTTGAAAAATATTACGGCTTAGCAAAAAATTGTGGGAAAGCTCATTTACCTATGTAACACTAGACCTGATATTGCCTATTATGTCCACTGCTTGAGTCAGCATATGCATGCTCCTCTTCAATCTCATCTTGATGCTGCATTTAGAGTTCTTAAGTATCTTAAGAATGCCCCAGGTGCTGGTATCCTTTTCAAGAGATCTGCTAATCAAAGCATTTGCTCATATACTGACTCTGATTGGGCAAAATGCAAAGTGACCAGAAGGTCTGTATCTGGCTATTGTGTTTATGTTTGTGGTAACTTTGTCTCTTGGAAGAGTGATACAAGGCTTTTGGCCCGTATAAAAATAATTAAAAGTTCGTTGTGTTGGTCTCTTCGAATTGAAAAACTTATTGTTTAATGTGTGACTCAGTTGAACTTTGGTGGAACAAAGATGTGTCGTTGTAGTTTTGAAAATAAAATGTGCAAAACAATTAAAGAAAAGGTGCAATTAAAGTAAATCTAAATCTAATGAAAATAATGTGCAAGTATTTAAAGCGCGACTAGAACTAAAGGGCAATTAAATAAATAACGCAAACTTAAATTTAACTAAGGCAAACTTAAAACGCAACTAAAACTAAAACTTAAACTAAGGCAAAGCTAAAGTAAATCTAAGGCAATAAACTTAAAGTGCGAGTAAGGAAAAGGCGGGAAAAATAAAGCTTAAAACGAAAAGGCAGAAAACTAAAAACTGAAATTCCCTATCCGGAATAAACTCCTATTCGGAATAAATGCTATTCGGAATAACTGTCACCTATTCGGAAAGATAGCCCTATTCGGAATATTTGTCTATTCGGAAAGATTAGCCCTATGCGGAATAAACCTCTTATGCGGAATAAAGTCCCTGTTCGGAAAGTACCTCTATTCGGAATATTGTCACCTATTCGGAAAGATGTCCTATGCGGAATCAAAGCCTATTCGGAATAAAAGGGTCTATGCGGAAAACTCCCCTATTCGGAATAGTGGATATTCCGAATAGCAAATTCTTCAAAATCCCTATGCGGAATAAATTATCATTCCGAATAAACAATTTCTATAAAACTGCTACGCGGAATAAGACACCTATTCGGAATATGAGATATTCCGTATAGAACACAATGGTCCACGCCTATTCGGAATGTTGGCTGGCACGATTCTGGGCAAGAACAGTAAGAGAGATCCGAAGAACAAGGAAAGCTAAAAACATACGGATCTAAACAACACTTAACCAAATCAACAAAAAGATTAAACCAAACAAATAGATAGACAAATATATAAAGCATAAACAATCAATCCAAATCAATAAAACTCACAAAACTTAATCAAATTAATCAAAACCCACTTAATTAAATCAACCAAATTCAAGAACATAAACATAAACAAATCAACACAAAGATAAAGAAAGGAAGAATGAGATTAACAAATAAAGATAAAGCTTGACAAGAATTAAAAAGAAAAACTTACTTGAATTAAATGGTAATTAAGGTGCAAGACAAGGTAATTAAATGACAAGTATTTAAATGTGCATAAATTAAAGGTGGAAGAGCTAATTTGTCAAGTTAGCCAACAAAACAAATGATTAACAAATCATAACTATATATAGGGGAGGATTAGGAAGCTTCCTCCTCTCCTTCATTTCTTGTTAATTGCAAGATTAAGTCCTTCCTTCATTTAATCTTCATTAATTGCGTCATTAGTCCTTTTCTTCTCATCTTTCTTTTAAGTTTGGACTTTAAGGACTTGTGGCTCGGGATATCTTTTGAACTCGTCTTTAATTTCTTCAATAAAATAGACTTGAGTTTCTCGGCTTTTGATAAACTTTCGTCTTTTGACTTTTTCTTCGATAAATCTTCAGAATTGGTCTTGGACTTCCGTTCTTTTTCCACTCTTGACTTCTCGACTCCGTCTTTCATCTTTTTCTTCAATAAAAGCCGTGAATGCCCGTGAATTCCCGTGTTTTCTCCACTTTTCATAATTTCATCCTAAATTACAACAAAAACACAAACCACGCATAATTCCGACATAAAAGACATAAAATACACGTTTAGGTCCGGTTATTCTTGTAATTAAGTGGTAGAAAAGATGGGTGTTTACACACCTATCAAATCCCCTACACTTGACCATTGCAATGTCCTCATGCAATGCATTAGTTACAAAGCATGTTTACACTTTTCATCTTAATCAATCCACATTGGCCTTTATTAAAGAGATAGAAATTTATAAAAATGCAAAGCAAAGAAATTAAAAGCATACCTTGGGTTTTGAAAATGTTATGAATAATCATCATCCTCAACTTTTCACTTTCTCCAAACCAAGCTTAAAAACGAGATCATTGTTATTATAAGTTAGTAAACTATCACGAACTCATGTGGGCCAATTACTTACTTAGACTCCCTTATTCCTATGGGTATCTCTTATATTTTATTATTTGTCTTGAATGATCACGAAGATGCATTGTTTGACTTATTTCGATAATTATTAAGTCTGAAAATAAAGTGCACGATTTAATCAATAGTTAGCTAAAGGACCAAATCTTTTAAAACTGCTTCTCGGGATATCAAAAAGTTCATATCTTGGCATAACTTGGTTCGCGATTTGAGACCTTTCTCGGGCCGATATTTGGCAGCGACTTCATACTTCAAATCTTGAGAGACGTTCATGAAATAATGGTCTTCTCTTCATAATTGGAATTTCTTCACTTGGAATTTTTGAGAGATTCTTCATATATGGACCACGACTTCTTCATTTTTCTCCAATCTTTATTTTGGATTTTGATATACAACGATCCGCCTCCTTTATTGACTTGGATCTATTTATCCTCATACCTTGTTAGGGTCTTTTCGGATACACTTCTCCATGACTTTTTGGGAGTTTTTGCTTTTCGTCGTGTGTCTCGATCCTTCATATTGATTTTCGATAAATGATTCTTCACATCACTTTTGGATCTTTAGCAACAAAACATAGCCCTCATGCCTTGTTAGGGCCTTTTCGGACTCGCCAATCTTCGCGCCCCGCTTCATAAGTTATGCCTTGGCTATGAACTCTCGTCATTACCGAGCAACTTTTAAACGATCTGGGGCTAGAAGCTAAGTAACTTTTCAAATCGTACAACCTTATTTATTAGCAGATAAATTTATTAGCAAGCGATGGGAGAATAGGCTTATAATTAACTCACATAAATTCACGAAAGAATACCGAACTTATAATTGGCTCTATCATCTCTCGTTCTCCACAGTTTAAAATCTCAAGTAATGAGACTCGTGGATACTTAGCCTATTAAATCAAAGTTTTGGGTTTTCGAGTCGCCTATAGGATCTTGCAAATTCTTAGACTCTTTCAAGTTTAGAAATCGCATCTTAAAGTTCCTTTGATAAACGACTCTCTAGGATCAATTATAGGAACTTGCGAAAAGTTCTTGTTCTTAACCCGTGAGAGTTAAGACTTTCGCGTTTTATAGCTCCCTATATAAAAGTCTAGCAAAACTTGACTTAAACACGTTAAGGGTACTAGCTAGAGTAAACTCGGGTTGAGTCAAAATATTCACAACGTTTAAAAATTAAAACCACTTATTCAAAGATTTATTCTAGCAAAGGAAGAAAATAACTATACAAAGATAACAACTAATAGGCCAAAATAGATCAAAAATTTTGAAAAATGTCGAAAAATTTATTTTCCGGTTAAAATGAGGACAAATACAAGGAAAAGACCACTTAACTTCGATAGAAGTCCCCCTACACTTAAGATAAACATTGTCCTTAATGTTTAAGCATGTGGGAGTAAGCTCCCCTACACTTAGGACATTGTGCATGTTGTTTAAATCTTGCTAAGGAAAAGACAACTAAAGAGATTCCTATTTTAATATTGAGAAAATATAAAATAGTGAATCGAAAAGAGTTTAGGATAGAACCGGGAAGAAGTAGAACACGGAATCACGGGTCGTCAAGAATCATCAAGAGTGGATCATTGAAGCTCGAATCCCTGATTAAGAAGTGAGGAGAGGAAATAGCAATCCAAAGGGTCCCCCCTACACTTATGGTAAAGAAAGCAAAAAGATAGATGCATGGGTTGCCTCCCAAGAAGCGCTTGGTTTTTGTTTACCGAGTCGTGAGCCTGACTCGACCTTGATCATCAACGGAAGAAACATGAAACATATCCACCAGGATCAAAGACATAGTTTTCATCGAGCAAATAACACAAGCTTAAGGCGAACAAGGCAAGCCAAAGAAGAGTAGGCAAGGTTCCCTTAAGCAGTGATGGAGCACAGTAGAAGCAAGGATGAAGTGGTGCAAGCATGTCGTCAATGGTTCCAAAGATTTTTCCTTTTATTTCATCAGGCGGATACTGAGATGGCTTAAAAACTTCAATACCGGGGTCGAACACCTTTTCCTTCAGGGGAAAATAGCACTCCGGCTCAGCCGAGTGTGAAGAAGATCCGCAAAGAAGCACAACCTCGTCCTCAGAAGTGGGACAAAGAGGTGTCAAATCATACGTGCAACGGATTTCGGTGTCAACCGGTTTCTTCTCCTTGGACAAAATGCTCTTCAAATCCAAAGTAGGATCAAGACGATAATCTTCAAAGTCCAAAGGAGGTGCATCACTCTCATGAGGGAAGTATGTGTTGAGAAATTCAGAGAAATCTTCCTCGAATGAGTAATCGTCCAAAGTAGGATCGAGTGATGGCGGAGCATCTTCATCATGTGAAGAATCGCTCGAAAGAGTATCGGCCTCATCAAAATCATCGAATGTGGGCAGCTCGGGATACTCAGAAGTACAATCAAAATCATCCGAATCTGAGCTAGAATCATCATCATCATAAGCATCAAAGAACGGTGGTGAATCATAAATGGGAGAAGCGTCCAAAGTAGAGTGAGAATCATCCACATCATCTTCAAAGAGTGGATTATCAGTGGAAGACTCGAATAGAGGATTGTCATAGACGGTAAAGTCATCGAGCACATTTATCATATTCACTGATTCTCGGCCTCCAAAGGATTTGCCTGTAAGCTTCCCCATTTTAAAAACTTTAGAATCATCCCCGACTCGTAAGATTAACTCACCTTCGGCCACATCTATTAAAGCACGTCCGGTTCTCAAGAATGGCCGACCAAGTATTAAAGGAATACGAGGGTCCATTTCATAATCAACTACGACGAAATCGACCGGGAAGGTAAATGTGCCAACTTTAAGAAACACATCTTCGGCTATACCAACGGGGTAAGCGAGAGTGCGGTTTGCAAGTTCGAGAGTCATCTTTGTTGGAATGAGGTCGGGCAATGATAGTGTTTTCCAAACACTGAGTGGCATCAAATTAATACTAGCCCCGAGATCAGCAAGGGCAGTAAATTCTTCAGTTTTGTTGAACACGCAAGGCAACACAAAACGACCGGGATCTCCAAGCTTTTCCGGAAGTTCTCGAAGAAGGACTGCAGAGCAGTTTTCATTTAAGCGTGTGTTGGCGAGTTCAATCAGCTTCTCCTTCTTGCTAAGCAATTCCTTGAATGCTTTTACAAATTTCGGCATGTGGCACAGTGCTTCAACAAGGCTAATGTTGATGGTCATTTTAGATAGCATATCCACATATTTCGATACTTGACAATCATTCTTGGTTAGATCGTTGGTCTTGCCTATGCGAGAAGGGTATGGGATTCTGGGTTGATAGGGGTTAGGTGAAGGTGTAGTCGGTGAAGGTTTTGATGTTGAAGGGTCCTTCCGAGATACATCGTCATGGCGAGGCGGAGACGGTAATGGTGTACTATCACTAAGTGTAAGAGGAGTAGGGATACATGGTGGTGGAGGAGGTGTAGATGATGGTGGTGAGTCAGGTGGATTGACAATGGTAATTCCACTACGCGTAGTTATAGCACTCACATTAGCTCGCGGATTAGTGACGGTGTTTGAAGGTAGAGAACCCGAAGAAGAAGAAGGTTGAGCTTCGGGCAAGAAACTAGCCAACAGATTCTTCAATTCAGTTGTTTGAGTGATGAAAGAGGATTGAAGATTATCACGAACCTCGGTTCTGATGTCATTACCCTGCTTCAAGATATCTCCTTTCAAATTGATTATTTGGCTCTATAGATTCTTGATTTGCTCACCTTGAGTTCTCATGATTGTGTCAACATCGGGATTAATGGGTGGGTGTTGTTGGGTGGGTGGTTGATAAGGGTTAGAAGCACGAGGTGGGATTTGGTGGCTTCTATTGTAGTTGTTGGCGGGATTTTGGTTTTGAGGAGAAAAACCGGGTGAAAGGTAGTTGTTGGAACGGTAGCTTAGCAGATTTCTATCCCCTTGTTGTCTAGCTTGGTAATTTTCCGGTGAATAATTACCGTAAGCTGCATACACATTTTCCGGATTTCCTTGTGTCGAAGGACAATCGGTGTATGAGTGAGGACCGCCACATGTTTCACAAGGATTAGCAACCGCTTTAACTTGTTGTTGTTGTTGGTTTGAAGCGAGAAGCGTAATACTTTTGCTCATTTCAGCCATCATGCGGGTGAGTTCGGTCATCTCAGGGTTTGCTGAGGTAGAAGAAACATTGACTCTCGTGTTGTTTCTAGAAGAAGCAGAGGAATCCCAGTTCTTATGATGAGTAGTCATGTTCTCTATTAACTCTCTACACTCCTCGGGTCTCCTTTTCATGAATGTGCCACCGGCGGCTGCATTGATCGTATCACGATCTCGAAAAGTCAATCCGTTGTAGAAAGTATCGATCAAGGTGACCGGAAGCATGTTGTGGTTTGGACAACGGTCGATCAAGAAATTATATCTCTCCCATGCATCAAAAAGAGATTCATCGGGATCTTGCATGAAACCGCTGATCTGGTTGCGAAGGCTTGTGACCATGGATGGTGGAAAGTAGCGCGACAAAAAGCGTTGAGTTATGTCATCCCAAGTGTGAATAGAATTCTTCAGGAGACGATCAAACCATTTCTCGGCATGATGTAATAGAGTGTGTGGAAAGAGTTGTAGGCGAAGCTCATCCATAGTGGCACCAGCCAACTTCATGCTCTGGGTGATTGTAATGAACTTGTCGAGGTGTTTGTTGGCATCATCATCAGGCAATCCTCTAAATGGGTTTGTTTGTACTTGCTGAATCATGTGGTGCTTCAACGAAAACTCAGGAGCGTTGATTTGCATCGGCGCAATCGGTCCTCCTCGTCCAAACATTGTTGGTTGACAAAGTTCCTCCATTGTCCGAAGATCGGGCTGTGGAAGAGCATTGTTGTTATTATTATTATTATTGAGGTGCGGTTGCATGTTGTTGTTGTTGACACCTGCCATATCTAAATCTTCTTGAGGCTCGGGCTCTTGATAATTAGAAGATCTAGTACGCATACACCTGAAAATGCAAAAGAAAACAAAACCAAACACAAAGACAATATATATACACAAGAAAGATAAAATCTTTTTGGATTTTTGAAATTTTTAATTTTTATGGTTTTTATGAATTTTTTATTTTTTATGATTTTTTGAATTTTTTATGCAAGAAAAATAACGCTCACAAGTGAACGGATCCCAAAAAGCAACGTGTCTCTCACAAAAAACTGTTGATCTTTACGAAAAGAGCCGGCAGCGGCGCCATTTGATACAAGGCTTTTGGCCCGTATAAAAATAATTAAAAGTTCGTTGTGTTGGTCTCTTCGAATTGAAAAACTTATTGTTTAATGTGTGACTCAGTTGAACTTTGGTGGAACAAAGATGTGTCGTTGTAGTTTTGAAAATAAAATGTGCAAAACAATTAAAGAAAAGGTGCAATTAAAGTAAATCTAAATCTAATGAAAATAATGTGCAAGTATTTAAAGCGCGACTAGAACTAAAGGGCAATTAAATAAATAACGCAAACTTAAATTTAACTAAGGCAAACTTAAAACACAACTAAAACTAAAACTTAAACTAAGGCAAAGCTAAAGTAAATCTAAGGCAATAAACTTAAAGTGCGAGTAAGGAAAAGGCGGGAAAAATAAAGCTTAAAACGAAAAGGCAGAAAACTAAAAACTGAAATTCCCTATCCGGAATAAACTCCTATTCGGAATAAATGCTATTCGGAATAACTGTCACCTATTCGGAAAGATAGCCCTATTCGGAATATTTGTCTATTCGGAAAGATTAGCCCTATGCGGAATAAACCTCTTATGCGGAATAAAGTCCCTGTTCGGAAAGTACCTCTATTCGGAATATTGTCACCTATTCGGAAAGATGTCCTATGCGGAATCAAAGCCTATTCGGAATAAAAGGGTCTATGCGGAAAACTCCCCTATTCGGAATAGTGGATATTCCGAATAGCAAATTCTTCAAAATCCCTATGCGGAATAAATTATCATTCCGAATAAACAATTTCTATAAAACTGCTACGCGGAATAAGACACCTATTCGGAATATGAGATATTCCGTATAGAACACAATGGTCCACGCCTATTCGGAATGTTGGCTGGCACGATTCTGGGCAAGAACAGTAAGAGAGATCAGAAGAACAAGGAAAGCTAAAAACATACGGATCTAAACAACACTTAACCAAATCAACAAAAAGATTAAACCAAACAAATAGATAGACAAATATATAAAGCATAAACAATCAATCCAAATCAATAAAACTCACAAAACTTAATCAAATTAATCAAAACCCACTTAATTAAATCAACCAAATTCAAGAACATAAACATAAACAAATCAACACAAAGATAAAGAAAGGAAGAATGAGATTAACAAGATAAAGATAAAGCTTGACAAGAATTAAAAAGAAAAACTTACTTGAATTAAATGGTAATTAAGGTGCAAGACAAGGTAATTAAATGACAAGTATTTAAATGTGCATAAATTAAAGGTGGAAGAGCTAATTTGTCAAGTTAGCCAACAAAACAAATGATTAACAAATCCTAACTATATATAAGGGAGGATTAGGAAGCTTCCTCCTCTCCTTCATTTCTTGTTAATTGCAAGATTAAGTCCTTTCTTCATTTAATCTTCATTAATTGCGTCATTAGTCCTTTTCTTCTCATCTTTCTTTTAAGTTTGGACTTTAAGGACTTGTGGCTCGGGATATCTTTTGAACTCGTCTTTAATTTCTTCAATAAAATAGACTTGAGTTTCTCGGCTTTTGATAAACTTCCGTCTTTTGACTTTTTCTTCGATAAATCTTCAGAATTGGTCTTGGACTTCCGTTCTTTTTCCACTCTTGACTTCTCGACTCCGCCTTTCATCTTTTTCTTCAATAAAAGCCGTGAATGCCCGTGAATTCCCGTGTTTTCTCCACTTTTCATAATTTCATCCTAAATTACAACAAAAACACAAACCACGCATAATTCCGACATAAAAGACATAAAATACACGTTTAGGTCCGGTTATTCTTGTAATTAAGTGGTAGAAAAGATGGGTGTTTACACACCTATCAAAGAGTAAAAAGCAAGCCACTTTGTCTAGATCTTCTACTGAAGCAGAATATAGATCCATGGCCTCTGCTGTTTGTGAGATAATGTGGATTGTTAAGATCCTGAAGGATCTTGGTATGACTGGTAAAATTCCTGCTTTTCTCTATTTCGATAACAGCTCTGCTATACAGATTGCTGTTAACCCTGTTATGCATGAGAAAACCAAGCACTTTGATATCGATGTTCATCTCATTAGAGAAAAGGTTGCGTCTGGGCTTATTCGTACTGTGAAAGTGCAATCTGAAAAACAGATTGCTGATATTTTGACCAAAGGATTGGGAAGTGTTCAGCATACTGAACTTTGCTCCCAACTTACTTTGTACAATGTCTTTGGCTTATAAACTTGTGGGAGGGTGTTGAAATGTTTGGTTCCTTGTGTTGACAAGTTTATAAGCTTGAAGGATTGGTTTGGTAACTTTATTTTGGTTATTATAACCGTTGGTGTCATTTTGTGCTTTTTTGTCCTTGTGTTTATTTTGCAGGGATTGAAGCTGCCATCTTTTGTAACTTGGTGAAGACTGGTCAAGGAGCGTCTATATCAAGCTAAGACGTGTCCATTTTGAAGATTCGAGAAACACACACTTCACTCATCTTCTCTCCCAGCAAATCCAAATACTTGTTTTCTCCATCAAACGTTTGATTGTTCAAACGTTTGATTTATATTTCCTTTTGTTGTATTAAACTTTGTATTCTTGGGTTGCATTCGTTTGAGGACAACCTTTTCTGTTTGTAAGTTGATAGCACCCATTTGGGGACTATCCTTGGATTCTTTGATTAATAGCACAAGGGGTGGTTGGTTGAGTGCTTCATTCTGGTGTCTGATAACTTTTTACACTTAACATTTAAACTATGTTTTAAATGACGAAACCATTACGAATAACACAATACGGTTAATACACTTGAGATTTTTCTCGTTGAAAGTTCGTTTTCTCGGTGTCTAATCGAATTGATTTCCGGTTTATTGTGTGAGATTCGTCGTTCTTGGTGAAACAAATATCTTTGGTTTTAGAAAAGTAAATATGCAAGACTTAATAATAAAGGACGAGTAATTAAGACTACAACTAAGTGAAATATAAACGGTGCAATATTTAAAATGTTAAAGTAAATGACGAGAATTTAAATGACGTGAAATAAAAACTTAGCGAAAAGCAAATTGACAATTAAATAAAAATGCATAACGAAATTAAATTGAACTTAAAAATAAAACATGAAACATTAACCCTTTAACTAGGACAAAGTATTAAAAGCAAACCTAAAACTACCCAATCGGAATACACCCAAAAAGGTGTCCCAATCGGAATATATTCCGATTGGTTGATCGGAATATGGGGCATTTTGAGCGATCGGAATATCTAACAAATTAAACCAAGCGGAATGCTTAATAACACCCTCAATCGGAATGTGAACACTAGACCCAATCGGAATATCACCAAAGAGTGCCAATCGGAATATTTGTGGGCAAATCGGAATACATGAAACCCTTTTCCGATTTGCCAATCGGAAAAAGGGAGTGCCAATCGGAAAGTATGATCGGAAAGGGGTTTTCCCTTTCCGATTTGTTCTTGTGATCCGAAAATAAAGGCAAGGTTACAAGCTTATTAGATTAAGCTCAAACCCAAAACTTAAACGGATTAAAACTGAAACGGGACCAATAAGCACAAGTAACAACTTATCAAACTTAAAAGAAACAAACTTTTAGAATTGAAATATAAAAAGATGAACTTTAAAGATCAAAACTTTAAATAAGAACTTGATGAAAAAGATGAAAGAAAACAAGATGAAGATTAACAAGAAAGATTAATAACATAAAGATTAAGACAAGGTTAAGCTTAAAAAGTAAAGCTTGATTCAAAACAAGAAAGATAAAAGATGAAAGATTGAAATTATAGAGAGAGAAACTGTCACTTTCTCTCTCTAAACTAAACTACTCCTACACCTAAACTAAAAACTAAAAAAATATGACTCCCCTCCTTCATGTGGTGAAATGAAGGGTATTTATAGGAAAGGGAAGTGGTTGGTGTCTTCTTCTTTTCTTTCTTTCTTTCTTCACGTCTTTTCGTCTTTAAAGTTCTTCGACTTTTTCGACTTTGTCTCGGGATTAATTAAAACTCGTCTTATAATTTGTTTATTTATTAGACTCGAGTTCTTCGGCTTTATGAAACTTTCGTCTTTAGACTTGTTCTTCGATAAATCTTCAGAATTGGTCTTGGACTTCCGTTCTTTTTCCACTCTTGATCTCTTGACTTTGTCTTTTGTCGTTTTCTTCGATAAAAGCCCGTGAAATCCCGTGTTTTCTCCACTTTTCACCTTTTCGTCCTAAATTACAACAAAAACACAAACCACGCATAATTCCGACATAAATGACATAAAATACACGTTTTGGCTCGGTTATTATTGCAGATAAATTTATTAACAAGCGAAGGGAGAATAGGCTTATAATTAACTCACATAAATTCCCGAAAGAATACCAAACTTATAATTGACTCTATCATCTCTCGTTCTCCACAATTTAAAATCTCAAGTAATGAGACTCGTGGATGCTTAGCCTATTAAGTCAAAGTTTTGGGTTTTCGAGTCGCCTATAGGAACTTGCAAACTCTTAGAATTTTTCAAGTTTAGAAATCGCATTTTAAAGTTCCCTTGATAAACGACTCTCTAGGATCAATTATAGGAACTTGCGAAAAGTTCTTGTTCTTAACCCGTGAGAGTTAAGACTTTCGCGCTTTATAGCTCCCTATATAAAAGCCTAGCAAAACTTGACTTAAACATGTTAAGGATACTAGCTAGAGTAAACTCGGATTGAGTCAAAAGATTCACAACGTTTGAAAACTAAAACCACTTATTCAAAGATTTATTCTAGCAACGGAAACATAACAAAGGCAAATACAACTATACAAATAGGCCAAAATAGATTAAAAATTTTGAAAAATGTCGAAAAATCAAATTTTCCGGTTAAAATGAGGACAAATAAAAGGAAAGGAACCACTTAACTTCGATAGAAGTCCCCCCTACACTTAATATAAACATTGTCCTCAATGTTTAAGCATGTGGGAGTAAACTCCCCTACACGTAGGACATTGTGCACTTTTGTTTAAATCTCGCTAAGGAAGAGACAACTAAAGGGATTCCTATTTCAATATTGGAAAATATAAAATAGTGAATCAGAAAGAGTTTAGGATAGAACCGGGAAGAAGGGAACGCGGAATCACGGTTCGTCAAAAGTCATCAAGAGTGTGTCTTTGAAGCTCGAATCCCTGCAATGATAAGAAAGAAAGCAAGAAACACCACGGGGCTCCCCCTACACTTATGGTGAAAACAGGTAAAGATAGATAATTGGGTTGCCTCCCAAAAAGCGCTTGTTTTTGTTGACCGAGTCACGAGCCTGACTCGTCCCCGAATTAAATGGTCCATGGGGAAGCCTCGAATGTGATACCGGGATCAAAGACCTTGTCCTCGTTCCCGGTTGACATCAACAAAGGAGAGGCGGGGGGATAAGTCTTGAAAGGGAGAAAAGTCCTTTCAACATACGAAAAGTATGTGAAATCAAAATTCACGGGAGGTGGGTTGGGTAAAGTACGCACATTGTCCTCCCCCAAAGACAATAGATGCTGAGCAAGCGGCAAAGCCGTATTGTTATCAATCATAGCATAATCAATGTCACCTCCCGGGTCAAAGCACTCATCCTCCGTGATAGTGGCTAAAGGGGAGGATGAAAGGTGCTCGGGAGGGGGACTTGGGACAATATCTTCCTGCATCAAATTATCAAAAAATAGAATGTCCCCCTCCGTGTCATAGTCATCAATACCTGGAGGGATGGAGTGGATATCGATTTCTTCCTGCAATGGGTCATTATCTTCAACGGGAGGAATAGATGGAGGTAAAGACTTGGAAAGAGAAGGAGAAGTCAACTCTTCGATTTGAGCAATAAGAAGATGAACTTTCCGTAATCTATCGCGAAGAAGCACGTCTTCCACCTCATCCACACGATCATGTTCATTGGTGAACTTCTCGTAAACCGCAGAGAATAAATCGTCATCGTCGGCATCTCCCGGTGGAGATTGAGAAATTTCAAAAGTGAAATTCTCATAGCAGAGAGAAGAATCGTCATCACTAGGATCGACTTCTTCCGTAAGAGCAATGTCGTCCTCAGGCTCCATAGCAGGTAAGTCACAAACCTCATCATCCAATACTTTGTCGAGACCAACATCACTAAGCTCATTCATCGTATCACAATCCGTAGACTCATTTGGGATATTGAGAGAAGGGATGACAATTGCACTAGGACATTGAGCAGTAAGATCATTCCAAGAAATAGTAGGCTCATCGTCATCATCATCATCATAATAGTATTGACGCACAGGAGGAGGGGTATAATCATTAAGATTAGATACTTGCTCTTGTTGCTGTCTCTTCTCTTTTTCCCATGCTTCTTTGAACTGAACAAAGGCGTCTTGAATGTCCAAAATAATGGCGTGCCTTTCTTGAGTAGTGAGTTGTTGATCAATATGAATTCCCTGAGAGGATTGATGATTGAGGGTGTGATGTGGGGGCTCAAAATGTTGAAAACCTGAATTATAGCATGGTTGTGGCTCATAGTAGTTCATCGGTTGAGAAGATTTAGAAACCGGGTTTGGTTCGTAATAATCCATAGGTGAAGAAAACGGAGGACACGAATTTTGCTCATAATAATTCATTGGTTGACAAAAGGAAGTATCGTGAGGACCCCCACAGTTGTTGCAAACCGGGTATGGAGAAAACTCAGGTGCGTCTTGTGGATAGCTATTTTCATTGTCATAATTGTATCCCGGGTCTTGCCCGTGACCATACGAGTATTGAACCGGGCACGAAACATGCCAATGAGAATCGCTTCCACAATAGATGCACGGGGAAAGAGTAGGTGGGTTCAAAAAGGACGAATTAAGTGAGTGGCACAAAGGACAAAATCCTGGTATTAATTGTGTATCTTTGATATCGTTTCCGCACCGCTCACATGTACACCATTGACAAGAGTCGTTCCCGTACAATCGTCTCCCGCACCCGACGCAATTGACATAAAAATCCATAGAGAAAGATAGATAAGCAAGAAGAATATTTTTGGTGCAAAACTTTGAAAAAGAAATGCTTTATATGATTTTTTTTTTTAATGTTTTTGGATTTTTGAAAATTTTGGACACGAAAAATAACGTTCACAAGTGAACGGGTCCCAAAAGCCAACGCTTGTCTCACAAAAAACTTTTAATCCTCACGAAAAGAGCCGGCAACGGCGCCATTTAATACACTTGAGATTTTTCTCGTTGAAAGTTCGTTTTCTCGGTGTCTAATCGAATTGATTTCCGGTTTATTGTGTGAGATTCGTCGTTCTTGGTGAAACAAATATCTTTGGTTTTAGAAAAGTAAATATGCAAGACTTAATAATAAAGGACGAGTAATTAAGACTACAACTAAGTGAAATATAAACGGTGCAATATTTAAAATGTTAAAGTAAATGACGAGAATTTAAATGACGTGAAATAAAAACTTAGCGAAAAGCAAATTGACAATTAAATAAAAATGCATAACGAAATTAAATTGAACTTAAAAATAAAACAAGAAACATTAACCCTTTAACTAGGACAAAGTATTAAAAGCAAACCTAAAACTACCCAATCGGAATACACCCAAAAAGGTGTCCCAATCGGAATATATTCCGATTGGTTGATCGGAATATGGGGCATTTTGAGCGATCGGAATATCTAACAAATTAAACCAAGCGGAATGCTTAATAACACCCTCAATCGGAATGTGAACACTAGACCCAATCGGAATATCACCAAAGAGTGCCAATCGGAATATTTGTGGGCAAATCGGAATACATGAAACCCTTTTCCGATTTGCCAATCGGAAAAAGGGAGTGCCAATCGGAAAGTATGATCGGAAAGGGGTTTTCCCTTTCCGATTTGTTCTTGTGATCCGAAAATAAAGGCAAGGTTACAAGCTTATTAGATTAAGCTCAAACCCAAAACTTAAACGGATTAAAACTGAAACGGGACCAATAAGCACAAGTAACAACTTATCAAACTTAAAAGAAACAAACTTTTAGAATTGAAATATAAAAAGATGAACTTTAAAGATCAAAACTTTAAATAAGAACTTGATGAAAAAGATGAAAGAAAACAAGATGAAGATTAACAAGAAAGATTAATAACATAAAGATTAAGACAAGGTTAAGCTTAAAAAGTAAAGCTTGATTCAAAACAAGAAAGATAAAAGATGAAAGATTGAAATTATAGAGAGAGAAACTGTCACTTTCTCTCTCTAAACTAAACTACTCCTACACCTAAACTAAAAACTAAAAAAATATGACTCCCCTCCTTCATGTGGTGAAATGAAGGGTATTTATAGGAAAGGGAAGTGGTTGGTGTCTTCTTCTTTTCTTTCTTTCTTTCTTCACGTCTTTTCGTCTTTAAAGTTCTTCGACTTTTTCGACTTTGTCTCGGGATTAATTAAAACTCGTCTTATAATTTGTTTATTTATTAGACTCGAGTTCTTCGGCTTTATGAAACTTTCGTCTTTAGACTTGTTCTTCGATAAATCTTCAGAATTGGTCTTGGACTTCCGTTCTTTTTCCACTCTTGATCTCTTGACTTTGTCTTTTGTCGTTTTCTTCGATAAAAGCCCGTGAAATCCCGTGTTTTCTCCACTTTTCACCTTTTCGTCCTAAATTACAACAAAAACACAAACCACGCATAATTCCGACATAAATGACATAAAATACACGTTTTGGCTCGGTTATTATTGCAATTAAGTGGTAAAAAGGACGGGTGTTTTCACACCTATCAAATCCCCTACACTTAACCATTGCAATGTCCTCATGCAATGCATTAGTTACAAAGCAAGATTACATTTTCCATCATAATCAATCCACGTTGGCCTTTATTAAAGAGATAGAAAATTATAAACATTCAAAGTAAAGAAATTAAAAACATACCTTGGGTTTTGGAAATGTCGTGAATGATCATCATCCTCAAGTTTTCACTTTCTCCAAACCAAGCTTAAAAACGAGATCATTGTTATTATAAGTTAGCAAACTAACACGAACTCATGTGGGCCAATTATTCACTTAGACTCCCTTATTCCTAGGTGTATCTCTTTTATTTTATTGTTGTCTTGAATGATCACGAGGATGCATTTTTGACTTATTTCGATAGTTATTTAGTCCGAAAATAAAGTGAACGATTTAATCAATAGTTAGCTAAAGGACAAAATCTTTTAAAACTGCTTCTCGGGACCTCATAAAGTTCATATCTTGGCATAACTCGCTTCGCGATTTGAGACCTTTCTCGGACCGATATTTGGCAGCGACTTCATACTTCAAACCTTGAGAGACGTTCATGAAATTATGGTCTTCTCTTCATAATGGAATTTCTTCACTTGAAGTTTTGAGAGATTCATACATGGACCACGACTTCTTCATTTTTCTCCAATCATTACTTTGGACTTTGATATACAACGATCCGCCTCCTTTTAGGACTTGGATCTATTTATCCTCATACCTTGCTAGGGTCTTTTCGGATACACTTTTCCATGATCTTTTGGGGAGTATCTGCATTTCGTCGTGTGTCTCGATCCTTCATATTGATTTTCAATAAATGATTCTTCACATCACTTTTGGATCTTTAGCAACAAAATGTAGCCCTCATGCCTTGTTAGGGCCTTTTCGGACTCGCCAATCTTCGCATCCCGCTTCAATAAGTTATGCCTTGGCTATGAACTCTAATCCATACCGAGCAACTTTTAAACGATCTTGGGCTAGAAGCTAAGTAACCTTTTAAATCGTACAACCTTATTTATTGCAGATAAATTTATTAACAAGCGAAGGGAGAATAGGGTTATAATTAACTCACATAAATTCCCGAAAGAATACCAAACTTATAATTGACTCTATCATCTCTCGTTCTCCACAATTTAAAATCTCAAGTAATGAGACTCGTGGATGCTTAGCCTATTAAGTCAAAGTTTTGGGTTTTCGAGTCGCCTATAGGAACTTGCAAACTCTTAGACTTTTTCAAGTTTAGAAATCGCATTTTAAAGTTCCCTTGATAAACGACTCTCTAGGATCAATTATAGGAACTTGCGAAAAGTTCTTGTTCTTAACCCGTGAGAGTTAAGACTTTCGCGCTTTATAGCTCCCTATATAAAAGCCTAGCAAAACTTGACTTAAACATGTTAAGGATACTAGCTAGAGTAAACTCGGATTGAGTCAAAAGATTCACAACGTTTGAAAACTAAAACCACTTATTCAAAGATTTATTCTAGCAACGGAAACATAACAAAGGCAAATACAACTATACAAATAGGCCAAAATAGATTAAAAATTTTGAAAAATGTCGAAAAATCAAATTTTCCGGTTAAAATGAGGACAAATACAAGGAAAGGAACCACTTAACTTCGATAGAAGTCCCCCCTACACTTAATATAAACATTGTCCTCAATGTTTAAGCATGTGGGAGTAAACTCCCCTACACGTAGGACATTGTGCACTTTTGTTTAAATCTCGCTAAGGAAGAGACAACTAAAGGGATTCCTATTTCAATATTGGAAAATATAAAATAGTGAATCAGAAAGAGTTTAGGATAGAACCGGGAAGAAGGGAACGCGGAATCACGGTTCGTCAAAAGTCATCAAGAGTGTGTCTTTGAAGCTCGAATCCCTGCAATGATAAGAAAGAAAGCAAGAAACACCACGGGGCTCCCCCTACACTTATGGTGAAAACAGGTAAAGATAGATAATTGGGTTGCCTCCCAAAAAGCGCTTGTTTTTGTTGACCGAGTCACGAGCCTGACTCGTCCCCGAATTAAATGGTCCATGGGGAAGCCTCGAATGTGATACCGGGATCAAAGACCTTGTCCTCGTTCCCGGTTGACATCAACAAAGGAGAGGCGGGGGGATAAGTCTTGAAAGGGAGAAAAGTCCTTTCAACATACGAAAAGTATGTGAAATCAAAATCCACGGGAGGTGGGTTGGGTAAAGTACGCACATTGTCCTCCCCCAAAGACAATAGATGCTGAGCAAGCGGCAAAGCCGTATTGTTATCAATCATAGCATAATCAATGTCACCTCCCGGGTCAAAGCACTCATCCTCCGTGATAGTGGCTAAAGGGGAGGATGAAAGGTGCTCGGGAGGGGGACTTGGGACAATATCTTCCTGCATCAAATTATCAAAAAATAGAATGTCCCCCTCCGTGTCATAGTCATCAATACCTGGAGGGATGGAGTGGATATCGATTTCTTCCTGCAATGGGTCATTATCTTCAACGGGAGGAATAGATGGAGGTAAAGACTTGGAAAGAGAAGGAGAAGTCAACTCTTCGATTTGAGCAATAAGAAGATGAACTTTCCGTAATCTATCGCGAAGAAGCACGTCTTCCACCTCATCCACACGATCATGTTCATTGGTGAACTTCTCGTAAACCGCAGAGAATAAATCGTCATCGTCGGCATCTCCCGGTGGAGATTGAGAAATTTCAAAAGTGAAATTCTCATAGCAGAGAGAAGAATCGTCATCACTAGGATCGACTTCTTCCGTAAGAGCAATGTCGTCCTCAGGCTCCATAGCAGGTAAGTCACAAACCTCATCATCCAATACTTTGTCGAGACCAACATCACTAAGCTCATTCATCGTATCACAATCCGTAGACTCATTTGGGATATTGAGAGAAGGGATGACAATTGCACTAGGACATTGAGCAGTAAGATCATTCCAAGAAATAGTAGGCTCATCGTCATCATCATCATCATAATAGTATTGACGCACAGGAGGAGGGGTATAATCATTAAGATTAGATACTTGCTCTTGTTGCTGTCTCTTCTCTTTTTCCCATGCTTCTTTGAACTGAACAAAGGCGTCTTGAATGTCCAAAATAATGGCGTGCCTTTCTTGAGTAGTGAGTTGTTGATCAATATGAATTCCCTGAGAGGATTGATGATTGAGGGTGTGATGTGGGGGCTCAAAATGTTGAAAACCTGAATTATAGCATGGTTGTGGCTCATAGTAGTTCATCGGTTGAGAAGAATTAGAAACCGGGTTTGGTTCGTAATAATCCATAGGTGAAGAAAACGGAGGACACGAATTTTGCTCATAATAATTCATTGGTTGACAAAAGGAAGTATCGTGAGGACCCCCACAGCTGTTGCAAACCGGGTATGGAGAAAACTCAGGTGCGTCTTGTGGATAGCTATTTTCATTGTCATAATTGTATCCCGGGTCTTGCCCGTGACCATACGAGTATTGAACCGGGCACGAAACATGCCAATGAGAATCGCTTCCACAATAGATGCACGGGGAAAGAGTAGGTGGGTTCAAAAAGGACGAATTAAGTGAGTGGCACAAAGGACAAAATCCTGGTATTAATTGTGTATCTTTGATATCGTTTCCGCACCGCTCACATGTACACCATTGACAAGAGTCGTTCCCGTACAATCGTCTCCCGCACCCGACGCAATTGACATAAAAATCCATAGAGAAAGATAGATAAGCAAGAAGAATATTTTTGGTGCAAAACTTTGAAAAAGAAATGCTTTATATGATTTTTTTTTTTAATGTTTTTGGATTTTTGAAAATTTTGGACACGAAAAATAACGTTCACAAGTGAACGGGTCCCAAAAGCCAACGCTTGTCTCACAAAAAACTTTTAATCCTCACGAAAAGAGCCGGCAGCGGCGCCATTTAATACACTTGAGATTTTTCTCGTTGAAAGTTCGTTTTCTCGGTGTCTAATCGAATTGATTTCCGGTTTATTGTGTGAGATTCGTCGTTCTTGGTGAAACAAATATCTTTGGTTTTAGAAAAGTAAATATGCAAGACTTAATAATAAAGGACGAGTAATTAAGACTACAACTAAGTGAAATATAAACGGTGCAATATTTAAAATGTTAAAGTAAATGACGAGAATTTAAATGACGTGAAATAAAAACTTAGCGAAAAGCAAATTGACAATTAAATAAAAATGCATAACGAAATTAAATTGAACTTAAAAATAAAACAAGAAACATTAACCCTTTAACTAGGACAAAGTATTAAAAGCAAACCTAAAACTACCCAATCGGAATACACCCAAAAAGGTGTCCCAATCGGAATATATTCCGATTGGTTGATCGGAATATGGGGCATTTTGAGCGATCGGAATATCTAACAAATTAAACCAAGCGGAATGCTTAATAACACCCTCAATCGGAATGTGAACACTAGACCCAATCGGAATATCACCAAAGAGTGCCAATCGGAATATTTGTGGGCAAATCGGAATACATGAAACCCTTTTCCGATTTGCCAATCGGAAAAAGGGAGTGCCAATCGGAAAGTATGATCGGAAAGGGGTTTTCCCTTTCCGATTTGTTCTTGTGATCCGAAAATAAAGGCAAGGTTACAAGCTTATTAGATTAAGCTCAAACCCAAAACTTAAACGGATTAAAACTGAAACGGGACCAATAAGCACAAGTAACAACTTATCAAACTTAAAAGAAACAAACTTTTAGAATTGAAATATAAAAAGATGAACTTTAAAGATCAAAACTTTAAATAAGAACTTGATGAAAAAGATGAAAGAAAACAAGATGAAGATTAACAAGAAAGATTAATAACATAAAGATTAAGACAAGGTTAAGCTTAAAAAGTAAAGCTTGATTCAAAACAAGAAAGATAAAAGATGAAAGATTGAAATTCTAGAGAGAGAAACTGTCACTTTCTCTCTCTAAACTAAACTACTCCTACACCTAAACTAAAAACTAAAAAAATATGACTCCCCTCCTTCATGTGGTGAAATGAAGGGTATTTATAGGAAAGGGAAGTGGTTGGTGTCTTCTTCTTTTCTTTCTTTCTTTCTTCACGTCTTTTCGTCTTTAAAGTTCTTCGACTTTTTCGACTTTGTCTCGGGATTAATTAAAACTCGTCTTATAATTTGTTTATTTATTAGACTCGAGTTCTTCGGCTTTATGAAACTTTCGTCTTTAGACTTGTTCTTCGATAAATCTTCAGAATTGGTCTTGGACTTCCGTTCTTTTTCCACTCTTGATCTCTTGACTTTGTCTTTTGTCGTTTTCTTCGATAAAAGCCCGTGAAATCCCGTGTTTTCTCCACTTTTCACCTTTTCGTCCTAAATTACAACAAAAACACAAACCACGCATAATTCCGACATAAATGACATAAAATACACGTTTTGGCTCGGTTATTATTGCAATTAAGTGGTAAAAAGGATGGGTGTTTTCACACCTATCAACGGTAATATCAAAGAACATTAATGAGATTAACATTCATGCGATAATAATAACAAAATTAACACAAAAGAGCTCATCCTAGAAAGTTAGTGTCAAACGAGATATTAACCATCGATTGACAGTGTTTCAAATATCTAATAGATATTTGAAACATACAAGATATATAAATGTATATGTATAATAAAGATATTCGGAAGCAGGTTCGGGGACGGGTTTGAGGAACCAAGGGTATTACCATCCTCGCCTCCATACCCGCTTTTTATTATCGGGGAATCCCCACCTCCATCCCTATACCCAGTCAATTGGATTCGAGTATTGGATTCTTCGTCGGGTTCGAAGTTTTTTTTTTTTCTCCAATCTCTAGTCTGATCCACTTCGATGGATACTCACACTTACATGTAGTTGGTTCACTGTAGAACTAAATATGCAATGCAAATAAATGACCAAGTTCAATGTATTTTAATTCGTCCAACAACAACACGCCACGTGTAAAACTCACGACTAAAATACTAAAATCAGATACTTTTCAAATATTATATCTTATCTCATCATTCATCACACTTTTGATTTCAACGCAACTCATGCCGTTTTGAAAAAAAAAAAACAGAATCTTTCTTCAATATAACAACAACCCTTCATCTGTTTTCCAACAGCCGCCAAACAAAAACATGACAACAACAACAACAACAGAGGGGGGTTTTATAGTACTTGACGAGAAAACATTAAGGGAATATATAAAAAACACACCCTCTTTGTTTTCCAAGGTGGGAAATGATGATGTTGATAAGCTGGAAGTTAAAGAAGTTGGTGATGGAAACATTAATTTTGTCTACATCGTTACCTCCTCTTCTGGTTCTATTGTCGTTAAACAGGTTTTTATTCGTTTATATTAAATATTACTTGCCATATTTATTCATGTACAGCGTACGTAATAGTAAAACATAGATGATGATATGTTTTTTTGTTAGGAAAACGATTACCTTAATGCACGCACTAACAAGGTTTTTATTGGTCAAAGTATATGTGTACACGTTTAGAGTTACCTAGAGGTTGTATATGTCGGATCTTGTGACTAGCCTGATATCATAAAATGAACCACACTTTGTTTCTAAGGCGCGTGGGAGAATACCAACTCGATTACCAGTAATTTTGTTATTTAGGTTATGTTTGAAGAGATCTAATCGGTTAAACCGAAAAGACACAGTGATTAAGTAATCATTGTGTTGGTTGGTTCTATATGCCCCCACACACTTTGTCGTGGTGGCATTAAGCTAGTTAGAACAAATGTGCAGTTGTGCACTCTGCACTTCCTTACTCGCCTATGAGTAAAACTTGATTAAGCATTTTGATATTAAGTTAATTGAAATGACATAAGATTACCAACAACATATATAGTGGAGCAAATTAGGCTAAATCGTTATGACGACATTTAACCATCCCTTAGGTGGCCTAGTGGTGAGGTTGTCCCCCAAGTCTCAAAAGATACCAGGGTCCTGTTGGGTAAACATCTTGGGATCGCCACGGGGAAGTCCTGAAACAGCCACGGGAATACCAGGCCGCGTAAACCTGGAGCCAAAAAGGTTTGATTCCCCTGGGTAAGCCTGAAGAGAGATCATTCTCTATTTATCCGTTTCACCGGGGGCTCGGCCGCCCTTAATCTCTCGCTATGTGGCGGAAAAACCATTCCACAAACAATCAATTTCAACAACTCGATAATTAAACACATAATATTTCTTACAGTAAATGAAAAAGAAAATGCAGTGTATCCGACATTGTTGAAGACTTGAAGCATGCCTATGTTCAAGCTATTATATTTTCATATATAATGAGCATTCTGTATAATATACATGTAGAAACATAGCCTTGTTAAGACGAAAAGATATATAGTAAATAAATATAACGTAATAAGGTATTAGCCACTTTCTAAGTTGAAAACTTTTTGAAAAGGGTTGATAACCTTTGGAATCTAGATGGCATTCTCTAAGCGGGCTGTGATGCCTTAAATTCTGCAAACTCATTGCAGAGGATCGTACAATTTATGGACCGGTTTACAATCTAATATACAGATCCATATTTAACAATGTTTATTAATGGCCCTAGGACTAGATGTGAGTAATAAAGAACACAATTGTACCTTTATCGTGTGTATATATGTGCTCAAATAGTTACGTTCTTAAAAAAACTGAACTGTATTCGATTATAACGATTTTGAATTATGTTGGCAGTCGTTACCGTACGTCCGGTGTATTGGTGAATCATGGCCAATGACAAAAGAAAGATCATATTTTGAAGCCACGGCTCTTAAACGTCAGTATGGTTTATCACCAAAACACGTCCCAGAAGTTTATCACTTTGACAGAACAATGTCAGTAATTGGTATGCGATATATAGAGCCTCCACATATAATTTTGAGAAAAGGGTTGATCGCTGGAGTTGAGTACCCATTGTTAGCAGAACACATGGCAGAATTTATGGCCAACACTCTCTTCTACACATCTCTTCTTTATCTGACAACCACACAACACAAAAGTGCAGGTGGACTAGCTTTAGTATAAGTAATGCTTATTTTCTATCATGATTTTTTATAATATGCGAATGACTCAAGACATATTTGTGCAGTTGCTGAATTTTGTGGAAACGTGGAGTTGTGTCGGCTGACTGAACAAGTAGTGTTTTCAGACCCTTACAAGATCTCCGAGTATAATCGTTGCACTACGCCTTATCTTGATAGTGATGCTGAGGCTGTTCGTAATGACAACATATTAAAGCTTGAAGTTGCTGAGCTGAAGTCTAAGTACAGACCTAATTACTATTTTTTTTCAAAGCTTTATAAGCTTTTGGAAAGCTCTTCCTTACGCAAAAGGTCTACTGTGCAGGTTTTGTGAAAAAACACAGGCTCTAATACATGGTGATCTCCATACTGGTTCGGTCATGGTTACTCATGAATCAACTCAAGTTATTGATCCAGAATTTGCTTTTTACGGGCCAATGGGATTCGATATTGGTGCTTTTATTGCAAATCTTCTTTTAGCTTATTTTTCACAAGATGGGCATGCAACTCAGGGGAATGACAAAAAGGTATGTTCTGCTTGAGATATGCTGTATTTTATCGTTTCATGCTTTTACAGTTTTATAGACATCACATATTTGTTCCGTTCCACAATTCTCTTGTATGAGGTTGGGTTATCAATAAGGCGAGTATTGTTAATGTAGGCATATAAAGGATGGATAATGGATACATTAGCAGACACTTGGAATCTCTTTCACAAAAAGTTCACCACTCTTTGGGATATACACAAGGAGGGGCCTGGCGAAGCATACCTACATGAAATCTATAATAATGTGGAACTCCAGGAGCTTGTCAAACAAAAATACATGACTGAGTTGTTTCACGATTCACTTGGATTTGCTGCTGCCAAAATGATAAGGTAATCTGGAGCTTATGCAACTATGTTTTATATATTGTGTTCATCAGTTTGACTACAGTAAAGTCTGTTTGACTAAGTCTTGGATCAGTAAAGTCTGTTTGACTAAGTCTTGGATCAGTAAAGTCTGTTTGACTAAGCCTTGGATCAGTAAAGTCTGTTTGACTTGGTTCTGGATCAGTAATGTCTGCTCATAAATACATGAAAATGCGTATCATCTAAAAAAACTTGGCCAACCTATTTATATGATCACATACCCATTCAAGGACATATTATTAATATGGTGGTGGTTTCGAGAGGATTTCTTGTCAGTGTGACTCATCGTTGTATTCGGTATTTATGAGTCGGACCAAATCATATGATCTTTGGCAACAAAGGTTTCCAAATGTGTTACTAGGCGCCAAACCTGTCAGGACCAACATTTGACAACAGGGCAATTAATTTATGTGTATCTTAATTTCAAACTATATTTTAAATATTTAGCTATTAACTTTTTGCTTTGAACCACAGGAGAATTGTTGGGGTGGCTCATGTGGAGGATTTCGAGTCGATCACTGATCTTGCCAAACGAGCAGATTGTGAACGAAGGGCTCTTGACTTTGCCAAGATGCTAATGAAGAAACGAAGGGATTTCAACACCATAACTGATGTTAGTTCCGCAGCCCAATAACTTTATATGCCATCTGGATGGCATGAAAATCTATGGCTTTCAATAAAACCTGTGTGAAGTGATGAACCAAACAACAGAGGAGAACAATGAGTGCACTTCTATTCTTGCCTCGTTTGTGTGTGTCCTACTTAGGTCACCAAATATTAGCAATGTAACGGTATTGTAATTAAAAATTCTGGAAGCTTAATTTGTTTGCTGGTCTGTTTTAATGGGTATATACACGTGAGAATGGGTTTATCAACTAGTATTTTTAATTGCATGATAATACATGTGTAATGAATAGGTTATTGGCAGGATTGTTGGAATTAGCATAGATGACATGCCCATGAAACGGGTGCAGTTATAGTGCCAATAACATAACGGTGCACGTATAACGAGCTGCACCAGCTCTCTTATGTTTTGAGAATCGTATCATTCAATTTAAAGTCAGCTTGTGCTTGCAGGTGATCTTTTCCAAAGTTATTCGCAACTTGAAGTATACACAATCCCAGATATAGCAGTGTGCTATGGCCCATATCTACATACAAAGTTTTATTCATCCACAATATGGTCAACCCACTCAGGGCAGCTGGTTCAGAAAGTGATATTTTCAATGATAGTGTCGCAAAACCATGCTAGCAGAGCCTATTTATCAGGTTATGCAAACTGTTTTATGTGTTGTTATATCTAGTCTTATTTTTTCGCCTAAGTCGTGTCTAGGGTAATCAAGAGTCAAGTAGCCTAGTTTCCTAATAGCTATGAATAAAGATCGGTTGGCAATGTCTAAGCCCAACCCGACCCGTAGGACTTGTATAGTCGGTTCCCCCTCATCTCTATAAAAGGAGGTGAGGGGGAACAAACCAATTACGCATTCTTTCAATAAAACTAATCGGGAACGATTAGGGATAATACCTTGTGTGGGCGTCGCCTTATTTTCTGTCGATTCTGCTGTGTGTGTTCTTCGGGATCGATATTCCGCATCTAGTTAACCAGGATTGTAGGGATTAAACCCTACAAGTGGTATCAAGAGCTTTGGTTCTTCGAGCGCTGGTTATCTAGGATCGATCGAAGGTTCTTGGTGTTCGGGTTATCGTGTACATCAAGGTTGTGCAGCAGTATTCGATTGAAGAGGGTGTGTTGGTTTTCCTGTTGTGAAGATCAACCTTCTGCCATTGTTTTTTTTCTATCCCTGGTGTTTGTGTAACAGGGAGAAGAGAGAGAAGGAAGAAGGTTACGTATATAATTGTTTTTGGGTCAAAGGTTTAATTTTTGGTCAAGACATTTATATATTGTGTCAAAAGTATATTATTTTTTTTATTTGGTTTAGAATAAAAAGAAAAATAGTATTACTTTTGAAGTGTGTACACAAGGGGACTTTGTTAGTTTGTGATTGTGGGTATTACACAAGGTTTAGCAAACTAATAAAGGGGACTTTGTAATTCGTGATTGTGAGGTTTAACGTATCACAAGGTTTAGCGAGTTACCGAAGGGGCTTTGTCGGTTTGTGATTGTGAGGGTTTATCACAAGGTTTAGCAAATCAACAAAGGGATAAAGAATGACGGGAGCCAAGTTTGACATCGAGAAATTCGATGGAACTGGTGATTTCGGGTTATGGAGAATCAAGATGCGTGCTTTATTAATCCAGAACGGATGTGAAGCAGCTCTGGAGGTTTTCCCCGCGAATATGGAAGCTGAAGAGAAATCTAAGCTTGACAAGAATGCTCACAGTGCCATGATTTTGTGTTTAGGTAACAAGGTCCTGAGAGAGGTTACCGGGGAGACGACTGCAGCGGGGGTTTGGTCAAAGCTCGAGTCTTTGTACATGACAAAGTCATTGGCCAACAAGTTGTACCTGAAGAAGAAGTTGTATACATTCTACATGCCGTCTGGACGAAAGATTTCCGAGCATATAGATGAGTTCAACAAAATCGTTCTCGATTTAGCAAATATTGAGGTAAAATTCGAAGATGAAGATCTTGCTTTATTGTTACTCACGTCTTTACCAGCATCATACGAACACTTTGTGGATACCTTGCTTTATGGACGAGAAGATTTGACTTTGGAGGACGTGATGGCCACACTAAATTCAAGGGAAATCAAAGAAAGATCCAAGGCGAAGGGGGATGATGGTGAAGGGTTATATGTGAGGGGAAGAACTGATCGCAGGAATTCGCATCAGTCAAAGGGAAAGTCAAGATCGAAGTCTCGAGGTGGAAGACTCAAATGCTTTATTTGCCAATCTGAGGAGCACTTGAGAAGAGACTGTCCGAAGAATAATCGCAAGAAGTCAAAAGATTACGTCAAGAAAGATGATCAACCAAGCTCCAGTGGTTCGATTTACGATGATTCTGAGGTGATGATGGTGATGAGTGCAGAAAGACTGCAAGACTGGATCATGGATTCAGGAGGTTCATATCACATGTCACCCAGGTTAGATGTATTTTTTGATTTTCTGGAATGCGATGGGGGCAGCGTACTGTTGGGCGACAACAGGGAGTGCAAGATCAGGGGTATTGGCAAGGTAAAGGTACAACTGAAAGATGGGTCAAGTTTTGTGTTACACAATGTCAGGTACATTCCTGAATTGAAAAGAAACTTGATATCGCTGGGAACTCTTGAAAAAGAGGGATATACCGTAAAATTGCAGTCGGGCAAAATCAAGGTGATTAATGGTTCTAGGGTTATTATATCTGGAACCCGAAGGGAGAACTGCGTGTACTCTTTGGATGGTCATGCATTGGCCGGTGAGCTTAATGCTAGTGTTGAAGAAAAAGACAGTCTTGTGCAAGTTTGGCATAAAAGACTGGGACATATCAGTGAGGCGGGACTACACGTGCTGGAAAAGCAGGGTTTGTTTGGCAAGAAGAGTCTAGGTAAGCTCGATTTTTGTGAGAATTGTGTTCTGGGAAAGTCACATCGAGTCCGTTTCGGTGTAGGAAGGCACACTACTCAGGGAGTGATAGACTATGTTCATTCAGACTTATGGGGTCCGTCTCAGGTGGAATCATTGGGAGGTAAGAGGTATTTCTTATCTATTGTCGATGATTATTCCAGAAGGGTATGGGTTTATGTTCTCAGGTTCAAACATGAAGCATTTGAAAAGTTCAAAGAGTGGAAGCAGTTAGTAGAAAATCAGACTGGGAGGACGGTTAAGAAGCTTAGGACGGATAATGGTCTTGAGTTCTGTAACCGGGAATTTAATCAGCTATGCACTGAGAGTGGGATTGCTAGACATTTGACGGTTGCCGGGACGCCGCAGCAGAATGGGTTAGCAGAACGGATGAACAGAACTCTCATGGACAAGGTACGCTGTTTATTAATACAGTCTGGATTGCCCAAGACCTTCTGGGCGGAAGCGACATGTACGGCCGCATATCTTATAAATAGGTCACCATCGACAGCGATTGAGAAGAAGACACCTATGGAGATGTGGTCGGGACATCCTAGTGATTATGGGATGTTGAGGGTTTTCGGCTGTGTCGCGTATTCACACGTTAAACAAGGTAAGCTCGAGCCGAGAGCGGTAAAATGCGTTCTTTTGGGGTATCCTGAAGGTGTGAAGGGGTACAAACTATATAGGCTTGATAATGAATCGCCTAAAATAGTCACAAGCAGGAACGTGGTCTTCAATGAAAGTGTCATGTATAAAGACACGTTGAAGGATACTGGTGCAGGTAAAGATAAGTCTGTTGAGGAATTACAGGTTGAGGTGGAACTGCAGAGGTTAAATAATCATACGCCTGAGGAAGACCAGACAGGTCAGGAAGATCAAACAGGTCAGGAAGATCAGTCAGATCAGGAATACCATACGGATCAAGAAGATGGCGATGATGAAGATGCAGGGGTTCAAGAAATTGATCATCCACCGGATCTCACAGATTATCAATTGGTTCGGGATAGAGAACCAAGGACAAGAACGAAACCGGCAAGGTTTCGGGATGAGAGTAATATGGTTGCTTACGCGTTTGCTGCAGCAGAGGAAGAAGATACTCATGAACCATTGACATACCAGGAAGCAGTTGCTTGTGAAGACAGTTCTAAGTGGAAAGCTGCTATGAAAGAAGAGATGGATTCTCTGAGGATGAATAAGACCTGGGTGTTAGTAGATCATCCAGCTGGGCAAAAGCTGGTGAGCTGCAAATGGCTGTTCAAAATAAAGGAAGGGATTGAAGGTGTTCAAAAGCCTAGGTACAAGGCAAGGTTGGTGGCTCGTGGATTCACACAAAGGGCAGGTATTGATTACAATGAAGTATTTTCGCCGGTAGTTCGACACACATCTATTCGGGTTATACTTGCATTGACTGCGTGTAAAGATTATGAGCTGGAGCAGCTTGATGTAAAGACGGCGTTTTTACATGGAAATCGTGAAGAGGTGATCTACATGAGGCAACCACCGGGATTTGAACAAGGTAACAAGGTATGTTTGTTAAAGAAATCTCTTTATGGTTTGAAGCAGTCACCTAGGCAATGGTACAAGAGGTTTGATGAGTATATGATGATCAATGGGTTTAAGCGTAGCAGTTACGACAGCTGCGTATATTACAGGAGTTATGCACCAGGGGAGTATATCTATCTATTGTTATATGTAGATGATATGCTGATTACTTGTAAAAGCAAGGCTGAGATCGCGGCTACCAAGTCTTTGCTTAAAAGGGAGTTCGACATGAAAGAGCTCGGGGAAGCAAAGAAGATTCTTGGTATGGAGATCTTCAGAGATCGGAGTCGCAAGATTCTGAGGGTGTCACAATCCGGGTACGTTTCTAAAGTTTTAAAAAGGTTTAGAATGGACAATGGGGAGTCGGTTCAGACACCATTGGACGGGCAATTCAAGTTGTCGTTGAAAGATTGCCCAGTTAGGGATTGTGATGTTGAAAGAATGAGTAAGGTGCCGTATGCTAATGCGGTTGGGAGCTTAATGTACTTGATGGTATGCACGAGGCCAGACATAGCGTATGCAGTAAGTGTAGTTAGCAGATATTTGGCGAATCCGGGTAAACTCCATTGGGAAGCAGTGAAGTGGATTATGAAATATTTGCAGGGTACTGTAAACGTGGGTTTGGTGTATGGTACAAATCGTGGCAACCATGTGGACGTAACAGGTTTTGTTGATTCAGACTACGCCAAGGATCCGGATAAGGGTAGGTCTCTCACTGGTTACGCATTTTTAGTACATGGATGTGTTGTAAGCTGGAAGGCAACGCTACAACACGTGGTGGCTCTTTCAACTACAGAGGCGGAGTATATGGCCCTTACGGAGGCTGTGAAGGAAGCTATTTGGCTAAGGGGACTCTTGGAAGAGTTGGGCGTGAAGCTCAACAATGTTGCAGTTAATTGTGATAATCAGGGCGCGATTCACTTATCGCGGAATCATGTTTTTCATGAAAGGACTAAGCACATCAATGTGCGTTATCACTTTATCAGAGAAGTCTTGGAAACAAAGACGGTTGAAGTTCTGAAGGTGGGTACTGAACACAATGCTGCGGATGCCTTGACGAAGGTGGTACCTGGACGCAAGTTACAACACTGCTTGGAATTGCTGAGTGTTGGGATAGGCTAATATAAGCCTAAGGTGGAAATTGTTATATCTAGTCTTATTTTTTCGCCTAAGTCGTGTCTAGGGTACTCAAGAGTCAAGTAGCCTAGTTTCCTAATAGCTATGAATAAAGATCGGTTGGCAATGTCTAAGCCCAACCCGACCCGTAGGACTTGTATAGTCGGTTCCCCCTCATCTCTATAAAAGGAGGTGAGGGGGAACAAACCAATTACGCATTCTTTCAATAAAACTAATCGGGAACGATTAGGGATAATACCTTGTGTGGGCGTCGCCTTATTTTCTGTCGATTCTGCTGTGTGTGTTCTTTGGGATCGATATTCCGCATCTAGTTAACCAGGATTGTAGGGATTAAACCCTACATGTGTCCTCAATTTTCCTTGTTGATTTCAGGGAGACTCCTCAATGAAGGAGCCAACACTTTCGCACGCTAGCAAACTAGCATAGGTAGCCAAAACGAGCACAATACGATTACTGAAAGAAATTTGCAAGTGTCATGTATGGTACCAAGATGAAAAAGATATCATGCCCATGGACAATACCTACAAGAAATTAGTCTACAAGGTAAATCAAATACTCCACTTGACCTAAAAACAAACCATAGCACAGTGATTAGCACAGGCAATTCGGAATGTTTGGAAACGGGTTGAAATTGGTTATTCAGGTTGACCCAACACTGAATTACAGTCCCTTTCAACCATCTGACTTCTGACGGTTATGCCTACTTTACTTGCGTTCATTCGATTGAGCATTAGCTTGGTGGTATTTGACCCATCACTAGTATACAAGCTTCCATTAAGGTCACAAAGAAAAGCATTGCTATGTTGACACATCCTTCCCTTTAATGAAAACTTGTATGTGAAAGGAATTTAACCATTGATGAGACCTATTGAATGCCAGCAAGACCATGCAACATATTGATCCAAAAGCATTTTAGCAAGATGCAAAGCATTAACATGATCCAAAGCATTTTAACATGATTCAAAGCATTTTAACATGATCCAAAGGCAGTTCCTAAACACTAGAAATTTCAAGAGAACAAATCAGACCATCTGAATGGTGGATTAGAATACGACCAACTCTACCCATGGAGGCAAGCATGGTGACAACTCGGATTTGGCATGTGAACGACCAGCTTCCTCTCTCTTCAAACGCTCATTTGCAGTTAATACACTTTCGTCAATAGGATGGATGGATGGATGGATATATGAAAATTGTCTTGATTGTGTTAGCAGCATTGCCTATCATGTACAAAGCAATCTGAAAGTCACTAACTAGACCACGATAACCACCAATCTCAAGATGCTTGAGGTGTGGAAAGGAGTGACCAATAGCAGGCCACAAAGTTTTCTTCCTTGTAATTGGTGAACGCCAATATACCTGCACAAAAAGATCATATCAACATAGTTTATGAATTAGATTAAGTCAAAAAATTAACATCGATTTACTTTTAATAAAAAGTAGCTACTGAAAAACATACCCACACTGAGAAAAGTTCCAACCTCAGGCACTTCTTAGCAATTTCAATGAACGCTATTAGACTATCATGTTCTTCAGTTGGAATTGTCAGTTTCAGTATCTTGACATTTGGTAGTTCTGGAATCGCTTCAACATCCAAATCTTCCTGGAAAAAGAAGAACACAATCTCATCATCTGATCATTAAGATTAAAAGCACACAAATGTATTGAAGAACTACTAACCATGGTACGATCTATGGTCAAGTTGAGAACCTGAAGGTTGGAAGCAACAGATGAGATCGCTCTGAACACCTTATTGTTCAACCCCACACTTACAAAGCCACAACAAACTTCTTTGATCTTTGGAAGATTCATTAGACGTATAACGATATCTTTACCGACATAGTGAAACTTTTCAAGATCAAAATCATGTAAAGAAATGAATTGGACCTCGGAACAGTCCGTTAATGTAAGATGTTTCATGTTAATGTCTTGTCCACCAACATCAATATCATTGAACAACCCAGATCCATGAATGTAGAGCATTTCAAGATTTGGAGAATTTTTAAGTAGTAATTTTAGGGTTTGATCACTCATGTTGACAAACAACAAGGAGAGCTCCTTAAAAGACAAAGTCTCCACAACTATGGAACTGGGTGACGAAAGTTCAGAAAGGTGTACCATGTTTCCATCTGACAAAGGTAAAGGGAAATCATACTTCTCCTTAGTAGCACGACAAGTTTCGTGAACGGTTTCAGATAAATCCAGTTCCATAACCTCAGCTTTCTTGTCAAGGGCAAATCGGAGCCAGTTATCAATATCTTCAAAACACGTCTTATCCAAATCAAAACGAATCTTGAAAGACTGAACCATTGGCCTGCTGTGACTTCTAAGAGTTCCAATGACACTGTTCACCTGGTTGATGTACTTAGCCCGCTCTAGATCACAGAGTTTCCCATCCATCTTAACTAGAATTTTGGAACCAACAAAGTCCAGTTTGTTTAGAGAACACCACACGTACCTCCATCGTGGGGAGAGAACGCCAGTGGTCACCGCTTGTTTTAAAGGCAGACGAGATAGTATATCAACAAGAACCTTATCCGGCATTTTGCTGATGAAATCCATCACATCTGGTCCATGACAATCCTCCTATATAAAAGCAAGTCATCGGTAAACTTAATAATAACAATTATCAAATACATAACTGAACAAGTAACAAATTTACACATTTCAATGGATAAAAACCTATAATCATCAAAGTGTTCTCTGAATTTATAATAACACAAGGAGATACAAGATTTTGGATGTACCTCTATACACGGATCACTCTTTATCTCCTTCCCTTTTGCTCCTGAAGTAACACAAAACAGAAACATGAGAGACAGTTAAAATCAGAAATATATAAAAAAAATTAAATTAACCGTAAGTAAAGTTCAAACAATATACCAGGACTCTTGACATCCTCTTTTTCCACCTTTACATCTGAAATGTCGAATAACACGAAACGGTCATTGTTATGCATAAAACAGACGACTGGCGAGTGTCTTTTTTATTAACTGATATTCACGAAGAGAATTAAAAAAAAGTATATAGGCCTAGTTTTATCTGGAACAGATTTGACTAATGACAGAATTATCCCCAGCCTAAACAAAGGGCAAGATTTATCTAAGCTTGTGCTATATAAGCAGCTTATGATGGTTTGTTAGTCAAAAACATATAAGCCAGTGATGAGTGTTTGGACTGGTTTATCTTTAATAAGCTGATGTATTAAAACCATTGAAACTGGCAGTACATTTGTTAAGCATGTGAAAACATCAGTACATTTCTTAAGCAAAAAAATGAAAGTCCAAATCAATTTTTACGTCACAACCGAACACGCACAAAAAGAACTAGCATATAAATATGGTCTTTACAATGTTTGGTAGGATGCAACGATGAACATAGATCTCATACAATGTTGGTAGTCTGAATAACCAGTAGTGTTGAGCGCTAGGCGGGCATACAACGCCTCGATATATGACAAATCGGCCAAACTAGACGGAAAAGTCAAAAGGAGGAGCTAGGCGGCCAAGGCGGTCAACAAAGTCAACGAAAAGTAAACGTTTCTAAACTAAAAGTGGAGGTTTTCTTTTCAATATACCCTATATGATAACATCTTAACATAATCGAAAACCCCACGATTGTAAAGACAAAGTCTCGGGTATTTCATGTGAAATTCGAACAATTCGAACCTGATTCTCACTGATGTGAACAATATGGACTAAAAATCAAGCATCAATTTATTATTTATGTTTGAAGTATTTGAGGTAATATGCTAACGTTTGAAGTTTTAAATACTTGAATTGTTGTGTTTATTATGTGAGCAGTGAGCTTTGAACTAGAAGTATTTTGTTATGTTATAGTACATATCTATATTACCTTATAAAGGGTGTATGTCAAATGTTGAAAGTTGAAAAATACTTATATAAGGAAATGTTGAAAACATAAATGCATAATGGTTAAAAATTGGCTACAATGAATAAATCGGATGAAAATATTACACAAGAATGAAAATATTACAATGCTTATATAGGAAACTAATTAATATTTACTATCTATAACACAAAATTAGTTGTAACTCACCTTTTTCCAGTTGTATCATAGGCTTGCAAAAGTTGTCTTTGTAAATTAGTTATACGCAAATGATGAAATTTGAAAACTATTGTCGGCTTTGATTTTTTCTATTTAGGAAAATGTTGAATTTTGAAATATTAGACTTATGAGTCTCTGCGGATGTTTATTTAAGCCGTAAGCATATCAACACAAAACCCTTAAGTGTGATATACAAAGAAAAAACACACAATAAAACCCTAACCAAGCCTCTCTCTCTATCTTAATCACAGCCGCCACCACAGCCACCAGATCAACCATTGCCATCATCTTCACCATTAATGGTTCATTGATGTTTCTGTTCGATGGTTGATGCTTCCGTCTCGCTTTTCTTTTCTTTTCTTTTCATTCGAGTAAGTTTTCAAATCATTACATCCTATTTTTCTTATTTCTGTATTTTATAAACGTATTCACATTATTTTGATATATTAAGAATGTATCATTTGGATTCTTTAAAGTCGAGTTTGTGTAGGAACTGATTATTTATTATTTAATCTTGTTTGTCATTCTCAGGTACATGATATTGGCCACAACCAAAATATCAACATTTTTCAAATACATATGTCTTATATGTCAATTACATGCTTATGAAAGGACAGTGGGAAAAAAGTTGTGTAAACATTCTAATTGGAGCTTATTCGCGATGTGTTGCACTTATTTATGTATTTGTGCTTTTTCGTCACAATCTCTGTAAGTACTTTCTCGTAGATTCTTATCAGTTATGTACACATGAAGCGTGCTTTATAATACATTTTTTGATTGTATTTTTGTAAGAAATACGTTTTCTGAGTTCTGTTAATTATATATTTTTTATGTTCTATTAATCAGATATTTATATGTTCTTTGATTGTATTTTTTAAGAAATGTGTTTCTATCTCCAGGTGACGATGGCGCAAAATGGCCGTTTCTTAAAGAGGATCTCATGGCTTTAAAAGGTTTATAACTCATGCCCGAGCAGAATTCTAAGCTTGATCAGCCTGCCCCGGACATGTTGTCGCTACTGCCCCTACTGTACAAAACCCGCCTACTGAGAAGAAGATGGTGAATCCAAAGTGGTTAAAAATGTAATTCCGCTTTAAGATGCCTTCATCTTTATTTGGGTATGATTTCGCTTTAAGATTCTTTCATTTTTATTTGGGTAAGAAGAAGCCTTAATATTGTTCTCATGATCTCTGAACTTGGTTTCAAAACCATAAATTTATACTCAAATGATAATCAGATGATCCGATGGAACAATGGAACAGATTTCTGGTGGTACTAATATGATAGAGTTTTTGTTTTTTAATGAATTGCGAATGTAATTATGGCCATGGTATTTTATCATCTTACCATGTTTGTTGTGATTATTAACAATGCAGAAACATAAGTTTTGCTCTCTGCTAATGGTGCCTTTGTGGTTGTTATTACGACATCATGTGGATAATATCATTAAGTGTAAGTAAGCAACTTTGTTGAATAATGAAATTAAATTCATACTCAAATATTTGATTTTGTTACAGAGATTTTGTAAATGATTTTTGTCTTTAGAGAATCACTAGCATGGTAGAGACCTCATTTTGTGTTGGACCAAGAATTCTTTTTTATACAGTTACATAAAAACCAACAAACAATTGTACTTACAAACCCTTCTTTACATAGCTTAATCAAAGTATCAAAAATAGTTCTTAAACTTTGTAGATGTGACATCAATATATGTTGCAGTACGAGATATAAATACCCAAACAATACATAAACTGAAATACCATAATACACCATCTGTTAACCAGTCAAATGAAATCAATAAAAAGTTATAGTTCAGTACTCTTTCTTATTGGAGGTGAAGGTGGTGTTGGTATGGGAAGAATAAGGCTTAATGGAGAACATACTGAATGTGAGCGAATATCATGTAGATCAATTTCCAAATATTTATAATGTAAACTTACCTTTTGATAGGCATTGAGGGAAATGAGGTTTGCAGAAGTAGCTATATTTTAGAAGAGTGAAACATGTTAACATATGATCTACCAGATGTAGCTAATCTTTGTGTTGTCAATTGTGTGTACTACTTAGATAACAAGTATCATGTGCTTATATTTTCTGTCACACATAACAAAATGAAACCTAAACCGCCGCTCACAGCCAAGGATATAGACAATCTGCCCATTATTTTTGCCAATAATCTTTTTACTAAAGTAATCACGTTTACAAGCGTCATTATGGGATAATAAACCATTTTTAGGTTCAAGAAGGCAAAGCAATTAATCTTTTTGGTTGTACACTAGAAAAGTTCCCGCAAAATGTCATCTTCAATATTTGTTTCCAAGCCGATATTGCGTATCGTTAATTGTTTGTCGCTAGGCAATTCCGCCGCTATGCGCGGGTAATCGTCTAGTTATTTATAATATCTAGATATGTATATAATTCAGTCTTGAAGGTGTTTGACCGCCCAACTAGCAACTATCAATTTTTGCAATATCGATTCAAAACTTGCAAAAACCCACCCTCTAGTCTTCATAAACACACTATTTAGTCTTCAACGACCATCATACTACAACGACCATAGACGATTCTCAATCTACAATGACCTATACGATTCTCAAACTATAACGAGCTCAACGGCTCTCAAACTACAACGACCTCAACGGCTCTCTAACTACAACAACCCTCGTACTTTTACCACATTCTCACAAAACTCAATATTCTATGTGTTTATAAAATGATCACATAACAAAATATCTTTTTTATAAGAGATTAAATATATAGATACAACTAAAACTAGCAAGATCCTAAAAAGTACCACTACACTACACAGATTAATAACTTTAATGATACGACTAAAACGAACCGCAAACGAAAACGACCCCTGAACCACATTGACCCTTTTACTACAACGAGCCGCAAACAACGACGACCCTTGAAGGACAACAAGCCTTAAACAAAAACCACGCTTAAGCCACAATGACCCGCAAACGAGAACACGCGCAAGCCAGATTCGCCCTTAAACTAAAACGACCCGCAAACCATAACGACACACACTTACAACGTGTCAACGACCCTTAAAAACCATAATGAACCTTAAACACAATGACCCTTAAACCCTAATGACCCTTAAACCACAACGGCCTTTAAACCACAACTGCCTTTAAACCATAATGATCCGTAAACTACAACGACCCTTAAACCACAATGACCCTTATAACCACACCGACCTTTATATAACCACAACCACCCTTAAACCACAATGACCCTTAAAACCTGTGGCAGAACTTGAAAATTTATCTTACGGAGGCCGGAATCTTAAAAGTTAAAAATGGATTTTACTTTTAAATTTTTAAACATCCACAATAAATTACAAAATTTTACCCACAAAATAATTTGGCAACAAGTAGTGGAGGGTAAATAAAAATAAAAAGAAAACAAGATACAAGATTGGACCACTACATATACCATGTCATTTTGTGGGAATAATTATACAAATCTTTTGTGGATATAGGAAAATTCTATAGAAGAGTTGAAAATAATTTCTCTTTTCCAAAGATGAAAACATATTTAAATAGAAGAGGAAAAATAAAAAATAGAAAAAATAATATTTTTTCTATTCTTCTTTATAAAAGTGAAAAATGAGAGTTTCTTTATTATTTAAAGTATAAAAAAACTGTGCGAATAAAAGGTTTTTTGTTTTTCTATTTTGATATGAAAAGATTTTTAAAGAAATAAGATATTTTTTCACAACTAAACATACCCTTAAAGTTTCAAAATTTGAAATCTAAAAATCGGATCTAGTTTGAAACATGAACTAATCGATATAAAAAATGATTGTGCTATAAAACCATATTAAAAGAACAAAAATGATTGTGCCTAACAGATACGCTTTACATTTAAGTTACGCATTTGTTTATTAAAAAATTTCATTAAGTCATGTTTAATTAAGAAATAATTTAATATTACTTAGTAGTATTTTTTTAACGTCTTGGTTAATCAAGCCACAAACAAATAATTTATTTAACTTAATAAGTTTAGTTTTTTTTTTAAGTTAATTAATTCATTATCAAACACATTTAAGGCTTTGTTTGTTAAAAAAATCATTAAGTCATACTTAATTAAGAAATGATTTAATATTGACAAATTTGATTTTATTACTTAATATTAATAGACGTTTTTGTTAATTTACAAACAAACAATTCTTATTAATTTAAAAAGTTTAGATTTTTTCATAGACTTTGGTTTATTGTAAGAATATTATTGAGATATGAATAAAAAATACAGATTTGTAGTCTTTTGTTAATTGACTTGAATCCAGGTTAGGGTTTATTGTTCAATTTTCATCCTAATAATCGGGCATTCGTTTGAATCAACGATTGTTAGAAGAGTTGTTTCTGGTATTCTTGTTGAATCAAGAGATCCAATTACTTATCTTTGTTACTTTGTTTTTTAGTCTACATCATTAAGTCATTATCAAACAAACCTAAGGCTTTGTTGTTAAAAAAATTCATTAAGTCATGTTTAATTAAGAAGTGTCTTAATATTAGACTTGGTTGTATTACTTAATATAGTATTTCAGACTTTTTGTTTTACTTAATATAGTATTTCAGACTTTTTTTTTTAATTACTCACAAATATATTTAACTAAATAAGTTCAGTTTTTTTCATATTAAGTTAATTAAATTATTAGTATCAAACAACACCTAGATGAGCCTACTAATGTGTTCATTTTTCTGAAAACTAGATCTAGTGTCATTTAAAAACAAACAAGAGTTTACAACTTTAAATAAAAAAAAAACCAGCAAGACATTGTGATTTTTTTTAACAAAAAAAAAACTAGAAAGCTTACAAAGATATGTAGCAAGATCTTGCTAAGTTTGGGTATAATTGTTCTTTTTTAGATAAAAATGGAATATTTGGTAAATTCCTCTGTAAAATTGGTAATTTTTGTTACTTTCTCTAAAAACTAGTTTTAATATCCGTGCACGCACGTAATTTAAAATAAATGATTCATTAAGTAATACTTTTGTTATTCTAATTTTATGTATATTATATATGTTTTTTTAAGAACATTTAATATTTATATGTTTTATTATCTTATTTGTGTACCGTTTAAATTAATATAAATTTACTTTAATTTTTATTTTCTAAATTTCATATTCTTTTGACTTTCGATATTTTACTCTAAATAGTTATATCTTAATTATTAATCAATAAATCATTTACATCAACATTACACGTACACGATTTGTAAATTCATGATTTCGTTATGTTTGATATTATTATATATAACAATATTAAACTTTAATATTTAAATAGTATAATGCTCATTGATTCACGAGTTTTACATGATTTTTCATTATGTGATAATATTAATTGATATTTTGTATAAATATTTGTTGCATAAAAGATTTGATTTTGTTAACTGAAATTTTAGCTATCCTTTTCTAGACATTTTGTGTTTAGTAACAAATAACGACCTTGAAAAATATATGTTGTTGTAATATGTAGAACATCGTATATTTATTTTCATCTCACACCGATGTTTGAGGTCATTCATTCATTTTAATATTTATATTCACGTTAATATAAATTTACGTAGACTTCATTACTTGATTTTGTTAAGTGCCAAAATAAAAATAGACAATAATTTATGTTTTTATTTGAATATATATAATTATGAGATATGTTGTTTTTTTAATATTACATATATGTTGTATTTTAAATTATAAAGTATATTGTTTATAAAGTATATAGTTTATAAAGTTTAAGGGGGTATTATGTTTATTTTCTAAAGTTACTAAAAAATATGGAAAATATAAGTTTAAACTTAAGTCCATCTAATTTATTTAGAATTCAATCATTAAAGTTTTATTAATTTTCTCCTCCTTTTTTAAGTTTTTATTTTCACAAATTTGACACATATATTTTTATGTATTTTCATCAAATTCCTCCACCAAAATTTTTTATTTTGACTAAACTAATTCAATTTTGACTTTTTTGGACCAATCACATTATGTGTCAAAATCAAGTCATTTGATTGGTCCAATTGTTTTTTTACAACCTCCACTTTTCACTAAAAACTCTCAAAAAATCTAATTCTTTTATTATACACATATACTCTATTAAGCATAGGCAACAACGTTAATGACCCGAGTCGCCCGACCTGTTTCAACCCAGACCTATTCCAACCCAGACCTATTCCAACCTGACCTGTTTTCCATCCCACATGATCCACTCATGTTACCGCATATTTAAGTACCATACCTTAACAAGTGTGATTGCATGATGTGAGAAATCACAAGCATGAACAAAAATTTGAGGAAACTTCTTAGCGATGGGAAATATTGTGTTGCCAGTTCCACAACCAGCCTGCAGATAATGATCAAGTTTTAGTTACAACCAAAATTATTACTGTCTTTTTTATCCATTTGGACATAATTCATTGGCTTTGAGTAATAAAGCTAACTTCTAATATTATTTTCCCATCCGTAGGGGAAGTGTCGTCTTCATCACAGAAGTATTTTCCCCAATCTTTTTCGAGGTAATGTCAATCCTTGAAAAACTGCAATTACTTCATCAAGTCAAATAGATATCTTTTACTAAATTAATTTCAAAAAAAAAAAGTAAAATGCACATTGTTGTATTTTTATTTTCAAGGGGGTGTTTGGCATTGCGATTACGCTGTCATAATCAGATAGACAACAAAACTTGTTTATATCCAAAATTGGGTGTTTGGCATTGCGATTAAGTAGTAGTAATTAAGAAGACCTTGTTTTGATGGCGTTGATAGAAGTTATCCCAGTGCTTTCTTGACTCAATTACGTATTGCGTGAGGTCATCACCACCGCCACCGTTAGACCCTAAACACCGTAACTTAAAGGTGCTCAAACGGCGTCGTTTATGTACGACGAGCGTCAAAGGTGTATAACGGTTGTCGACTGCGTACGAGGAGGGAGATGTTGAAATGGCGGGAAAGTAGACCGCCATTGTGACTTAATTTAATGGTCGCCGGTTTTGGTGGTTTGGATATTTAAGGATTTTGATTTTTGAGTTATTTAGCTGCAAGAGATGAGTTGTAATAATAATACTCCCTTCACTTTGTTATCTTAGACACTTTTTGCTTCTAAATACTTTAAAAACATTCTATCTTTCAGGGTTAACATACCGGAGGTTATTAAACATTTCTAAAAAATACGCCTAAGTTACTAACGTTTTAAAAAATTTATGTTTATCAAGTTTTTGTAAAAAGCGTTTCAAAAAGCCTTTGATGCAATATCAAAAAGCTTTTTATAATAATGAAAAGTCTTTCATGAATTTTATCATCGTAAATATGCATCGAGAGCTATGTTTGGCACCGGTTTATCAAGGCTTATAAAAGTTTGAGTCTTAAAAATAAGTTGGTTCATAAAATAAGTTTTTATTATTAAACAAGTTCATGAGAAGTTTTATAATGTCGTGAACTTCCATAAGTGTAAGAAAAAAAAAAGTCATAACTAACCAAATTACTTTCAAAATATGATAATCATTACGCAAAGTTGTATATCTAAATTTAATTTAATATAATATCAATAGATTTTAACTTTAGCGAATTCGACAAACAACTTTATATAAACATATCATAAGACTTTTCCTGCGTCAACCTTCTCTAACCCATTTCTCCATACCTCTAGTTATGCTTAGGGTCGAAATGAGTCAAGTTGTTCGTAAAAAACTCGAGATTGAATCGCTAGAAAATTCAACGAGCCGAGCTCAAATGAGATCGAACCCGAGCTAGAGCCTAAGTTGAAACTCATTTGTTAATAGAGCTCGATCCGGAGTTTTATATGTAAAGCTTGATTTGGCTCACAAATAAAATGTTATGCATTTTATTATAAACGACCTTATTTATGAGCTCAATAACAAGCTTATTAATGAGCTCAAAATTAAAATATTATGAGTTGAGCTCAATTCGAACTCGATCCAATCCTCAATATTCATTACGAAACCCCTATATACATATCATGAATATGGCTCGAAATGAGATTTATAAAACTTGAACAAAACGAGCTAAGCAGGCTTGCGATTGACTCCTTATTTGAACATTTTAAATACACATGCCTTTTTTTTACGTTATGACAACTTATGAAAAACACATTTAACATCTTAAAACGCAAGCCCAATAAGTGGAACCTCTAATTCAACTTGATCCACATCAAACGTCTTTGTTATCCCAACCCTAGAAAAGCCCAAGTATCCACTATAAAACTTATCATCTAACATTAACCCTAGCCGCACCACACTACAACTACAACACACAATTTCTTGATGTATTCTCTCGAAGCGGTTTTATGCCCCAACAAAATTGCTATGTTTCTTATTTAACAAAGTGATTCATTTTAGTTTTTTTTATTGGTTTAGCAATCTATTCGCGAGAATCTTGATTCATAATCAACACGTTTGTTATTGTTTATGCTGTAACTTGTAATTGATATGGGGAAGAGGGTATGATGTTTCTGTTGCTAGAACACATATTGTTCTAGTTTGTTTGATTCATTTTACGATTTTATAAATTTCCCCAAATATTAAAAAAAAAATCAGAAGTATAATGCTTGTACGCCTATTTTCTATTGGTTTCCAAGTTTCGCTCTTCTGTGACATTTGTTTTCTATAAATCTAACGATTATTTGCACATATGAGTGCATTTTTATTTGTTAGTTAACGCCTGTGATGAATAAACCATTTGCCTACATTGTCTGATATTTTACAATGAAGAGAAGAATGAGATTTCTGAGGCTTTTGTTTAATACTTATTGAGTTTTTTTTTCTAATACATAAATCTTATTTGCTTATAATCTATTCGGAATGGCCTACAATGATTAATATTGTCCTCCAATTCTGATTATTAACTATGAAGAGGAAACTAGACATTTCTGAGGCTGTATTGAACAAGTGCAATGCAAGCTCTGCACGGGTCACTTTGTCTTTTTACGTAGTAAACATTAATGATGACTCGCCCTAAGACAATGCTGATTTGACGACAATGTAAGGCCCTCAAGTTGAGCTCACAAATCGGCTTCCACTCGTTTTTGGATACATTTCTTTACATCTCTGTAAAAAAAGTCAAATAATTTAGCTTGTGCGTAAAGGTAGGCCCTCAAAAGTCAAAGCTGATTTGACTCTACAATCGTAAACTTCTACGGTTCTACAAGTATGCGACACTTTTATTTACTCATATACAGTGAGTTCTAACACATTAACCGGCTAATTCAGGAGATTGAGTCTACCGCCACACAAACTTAGACCAGGTAAAATCTTTTTCAGGAAGTAGGCGTGTCCTCTAATTCACGGGTTTGAGTCTACGGCCAAACAAACCTAGACCAGGTAAAATCCTTTTCAGGAAGTTGGCTTGTCCTATGGAGATTAGACTTGTATTTAGATTAATTCGAGCATCAAATTGATCCATTATCATTTTGCTGAAGGGAGTTGCTGTTAAGCCACGCGAGCTCTCTTCTACACATCTCTTCTTTATCTGACAACCACACAACACAAAAGTGCAGGTGGACTAGCTTTAGTATAAGTAATGCTTATTTTGTATCATGATTTTTTATAATATGCGAATGACTCAGACATATTTGTGCAGTTGCTGAATTTTGTGGAAACGTGGAGTTGTGTCGGCTGACTGAACAAGTAGTGTTTTCAGACCCTTACAAGATCTCCGAGTATAATCATCTTGATAGTGATGCTGAGGCTGTTCGTAATGACAACATATTAAAACTTGAAGTTGCCGAGCTGAAGTCTAAGTACAGACCTAATTACTATTTTTTTTCAAAGCTTTATAAGCTTTTGGAAAGCTCTTCCTTACGCAAAAGGTCTACTGTGCAGGTTTTGTGAAAAAACACAGGCTCTAATACATGGTGATCTCCATACTGGTTCGGTCATGGTTACTCATGAATCAACTCAAGTTATTGATCCAGAATTTGCTTTTTACGGGCCAATGGGATTCGATATTGGTGCTTTTATTGCAAACCTTCTTTTAGCTTATTTTTCACAAGATGGGCATGCAACTCAGGGGAATGACAAAAAGGTATGTTCTGCTTGAGATATGCTGTATTTTATCGTTTCATGCTTTTACAGTTTTATAGACATCACATATTTGTTCCGTTCCACAATTCTCTTGTATGAGGTTGGGTTATCAATAAGGGAGTATTGTTAATGTAGGCATATAAAGGATGGATAATGGATACATTAGCAGACACTTGGAATCTCTTTCACAAAAAGTTCACCACTCTTTGGGATATACACAAGGAGGGGCCTGGCGAGGCATACCTACATGAAATCGATAATAATGTGGAACTCCAGGAGCTTGTCAAACAAAAATACATGACCGAGTTGTTTCACGATTCACTTGGATTTGCTGCTGCCAAAATGATATGGTAATCTGGAGCTTATGCAACTATGTTTTATATATTGTGTTCATCAGTTTGACTACAGTAAAGTCTGTTTGACTAAGTCTTGGATCAGTAAAGTCTGTTTGACTAAGTCTTGGATCAGTAAAGTCTGTTTGACTTGGTTCTGGATCAGTAATGTCTGCAGTCTGCTCATAAATACATGAAAATGCGTATCATTTAAAAAAACTTGGCCAACCTATTTATATGATCACATACCCATTCAAGGACATATTATTAATATGGTGGTGGTTTCGAGAGGATTTCTTGTCAGTGTGACTCATCGTTGTATTCGGTATTTATGAGTCGGACCAAATCATATGATCTTTGGCAACAAAGGTTTCCAAATGTGTTACTAGGCGCCAAACCTGTCAGGACCAACATTTGACAACAGGGCAATTAATTTATGTGTATCTTAATTTCAAACTATATTTTAAATATTTAGCTATTAACTTTTTGCTTTGAACCACAGGAGAATTGTTGGGGTGGCTCATGTGGAGGATTTCGAGTCGATCACTGATCTTGCCAAACGAGCAGATTGTGAACGAAGCGCTCTTGACTTTGCCAAGATGCTAATGAAGAAACGAAGGGATTTCAACACCATAACTGATGTTATTTCCGCAGCCCAATAACTATATATGCCATCTGGATGGCATGAAAATCTATGGCTTTCAATAAAACCTGTGTGAAGTGATGAACCAAACAACAGAGGAGAACGATGAGTGCACTTCTATTCTTGCCTCGTTTGTGTGTGTCCTACTTAGGTCACCAAATATTAGCAATGTAACGGTATTGTAATTAAAAATTCTGGAAGCTTAATTTGTTTGCTGGTCTGTTTTAATGGGTATATACACGTGAGAATGGGTTTATCAACTAGTATTTTTAATTGCATGATAATACATGTGTAATGAATAGGTTATTGGCAGGATTGTTGGAATTAGCATAGATGACATGCCCATGAAACGGGTGCAGTTATAGTGCCAATAACATAACGGTGCACGTATAACGAGCTGCACCAGCTCTCTTATGTTTTGAGAATCGTATCATTCAATTTAAAGTCAGCTTGTGCTTGCAGGTGATCTTTTCCAAAGTTATTCGCAACTTGAAGTATACACAATCCCAGATATAGCAGTGTGCTATGGCCCATATCTACATACAAAGTTTTATTCATCCACAATATGGTCAACCGACTCAGGGCAGCTGGTTCAGAAAGTGATATTTTCAATGATAGTGTCGCAAAACCATGCTAGCAGAGCCTATTTATCAGGTAATGCAAACTGTTTCATGGGTCCTCAATTTTCCTTGTTGATTTCAGGGAGACTCCTCAATGAAGGAGCCAACACTTTCGCACGCTAGCAAACTAGCATAGGTAGCCAAAACGAGCCAATACGATTACTGAAAGAAATTTGCAAGTGTCATGTATGGTACCAAGATGAAAAAGATATCATGCCCATGGACAGTACCTACAAGAAATTAGTCTACAAGGTAAATCAAATACTCCACTTGACCTAAAAACAAACCATAGCACAGTGATTAGCACAGGCAATTCGGAAGGTTTGGAAACGGGTTGAAATTGGTTATTCAGGTTGACCCAACACTGAATTACAGTCCCTTTCAACCATCTGACTTCTGACGGTTATGCCTACTTTACTTGCGTTCATTCGATTGAGCATTAGCTTGGTGGTATTTGACCCATCACTAGTATACAAGCTTCCATTAAGGTCACAAAGAAAAGCATTGCTATGTTGACACATCCTTCCTTTTAATGAAAACTTGTATGTGAAAGGAATTTAACCATTGATGAGACCTATTGAATGCCAGCAAGACCATGCAACATATTGATCCAAAAGCATTTTAGCAAGATGCAAAGCATTAACATGATCCAAAGCATTTTAACATGATTCAAAGCATTTTAACATGATCCAAAAGCAGTTCCTAAACACTAGAAATTTCAAGAGAACAAATCAGACCATCTGAATGGTGGATTAGAATACGACCAACTCCACCCATGGAGGCAAGCATGGTGACAACTCGGATTTGGCATGTGAACGACCAGCTTCCTCTCTCTTCAAACGCTCATTTGCAGTTAATACACTTTCGTCAATAGGATGGATGGATGGATATATGAAAATTGTCTTGATTGTGTTAGCAGCATTGCCTATCATGTACAAAGCAATCTGAAAGTCACTAACTAGACCACGATAACCACCAATCTCAAGATGCTTGAGGTGTGGAAAGGAGTGACCAATAGCAGGCCACAAAGTTTTCTTCCTTGTAATTGGTGAACGCCAATATACCTGCACAAGAAGATCATATCAACGTAGTTTATGAATTAGATTAAGTCAAAAAATTAACATCGATTTACTTTGAATAAAAAGTAGCTACTGAAAACATACCCACACTGAGAAAAGTTCCAACCTCAGGCACTTCTTAGCAATTTCAATGAACGCTATTAGACTGTCATGTTCTTCAGTTGGAATTGTCAGTTTCAGTATCTTGACATTTGGTAGTTCTGGAATCGCTTCAACATCCAAATCTTCCTGGAAAAACAAGAACACAATCTCATCATCTGATCATTAAGATTAAAAGCACACAAATGTATTGAAGAACTACTAACCATGGTACGATCTATGGTCAAGTTGAGAACCTGAAGGTTGGAAGCAACAGATGAGATCGCTCTGAACACCTTATTGTTCAACCCCACACTTACAAAGCCACAACAAACTTCTTTGATCTTTGGAAGATTCATTAGACGTATAACGATATCTTTACCGACATAGTGAAACTTTTCAAGATCAAAATCATGTAAAGAAATGAATTGGACCTCGGAACAGTCCGTTAATGTAAGATGTTTCATGTTAATGTCTTGTCCACCAACATCAATATCATTGAACAACCCAGATCCATGAATGTAGAGCATTTCAAGATTTGGAGAATTTTTAAGTAGTAATTTTAGGGTTTGATCACTCATGTTGACAAACAACAAGGAGAGCTCCTTAAAAGACAAAGTCTCCACAACTATGGAACTGGGTGACGAAAGTTCAGAAAGGTGTACCATGTTTCCATCTGACAAAGGTAAAGGGAAATCATACTTCTCCTTAGTAGCACGACAAGTTTCGTGAACGGTTTCAGATAAATCCAGTTCCATAACCTCAGCTTTCTTGTCAAGGGCAAATCGGAGCCAGTTATCAATATCTTCAAAACACGTCTTATCCAAATCAAAACGAATCTTGAAAGACTGAACCATTGGCCTGCTGTGACTTCTAAGAGTTCCAATGACACTGTTCACCTGGTTGATGTACTTCCCATCCATCTTAACTAGAATTTTGGAACCAACAAAGTCCAGTTTGTTTAGAGAACACCACACGTACCTCCATCGTGGGGAGAGAACGCCAGTGGTCACCGCTTGTTTTAAAGGCAGACGAGATAGTATATCAACAAGAACCTTATCCGGCATTTTGCTGATGAAATCCATCACATCTGGTCCATGACAATCCTCCTATATAAAAGCAAGTCATCGGTAAACTTAATAATAACAATTATCAAATACATAACTGAACAAGTAACAAATTTACACATTTCAATGGATAAAAACCTATAATCATCAAAGTGTTCTCTGAATTTATAATAACACAAGGAGATACAAGATTTTGGATGTACCTCTATACACGGATCACTCTTTATCTCCTTCCCTTTTGCTCCTGAAGTAACACAAAACAGAAACATGAGAGACAGTTAAAATCAGAAATATATAAAAAAATTAAATTAACCGTAAGTAAAGTTCAAACAATATACCAGGACTCTTGACATCCTCTTTTTCCACCTTTACATCTGAAATGTCGAATAACACGAAACGGTCATTGTTATGCATAAAACAGACGACTGGCGAGTGTCTTTTTTATTAACTGATATTCACGAAGAGAATTAAAAAAAAGTATATAGGCCTAGTTTTATCTGGAACAGATTTGACTAATGACAGAATTATCCCCAGCCTAAACAAAGGGCAAGATTTATCTAAGCTTGTGCTATATAAGCAGCTTATGATGGTTTGTTAGTCAAAAACATATAAGCCAGTGATGAGTGTTTGGACTGGTTTATCTTTAATAAGCTGATGTATTAAAACCATTGAAACTGGCAGTACATTTGTTAAGCATGTGAAAACATCAGTACATTTCTTAAGCAAAAAAATGAAAGTCCAAATCAATTTTTACGTCACAACCGAACACGCACAAAAAGAACTAGCATATAAATATGGTCTTTACAATGTTTGGTAGGATGCAACGATGAACATAGATCTCATACAATGTTGGTAGTCTGAATAACCAGTAGTGTTGAGCGCTAGGCGGGCATACAACGCCTCGATATATGACAAATCGGCCAAACTAGACGGAAAAGTCAAAAGGAGGAGCTAGGCGGCCAAGGCGGTCAACAAAGTCAACGAAAAGTCAACGTTTCTAAACTAAAAGTGGAGGTTTTCTTTTCAATATACCCTATATGATAACATCTTAACATAATCGAAAACCCCACGATTGTAAAGACAAAGTCTCGGGTATTTCATGTGAAATTCGAACAATTCGAACCTGATTCTCACTGATGTGAACAATATGGACTGAAAATCAAGCATCAATTTATTATTTATGTTTGAAGTATTTGAGGTAATATGCTAACGTTTGAAGTTTTAAATACTTGAATTGTTGTTTTTATTATGTGAGCAGTGAGCTTTGAACTAGAAGTATTTTGTTATGTTATACATATTATTTGTAATATCTAGATATGTATATAATTCAGTCTTGAAGGTGTTTGACCGCACAACTAGCACCTATCGATTTTTGCGATATCGATTCAAAACTTGCAAAAACCCACCCTCTAGTCTTCATAAACACACTATTTAGTCTTCAACGACCATCATACTACAACGACCATAGACGATTCTCAATCTACAATGACCTATACGATTCTCAAACTATAACGACCTCAACGGCTCTCAAACTACAACGACCTCAACGGCTCTCTAACTACAACAACCCTCGTACTTCTACATATGCCATGTCATTTTGTGGGAATAAATTTACAAATCTTTTGTGGATATAGGAAAATTCTATAGAAGAGTTGAAAATAATTTCTCTTTTCCAAAGATGAAAACATATTTAAATAGAAGAGGAAAAATAAAAAATAGAAAAAATAATATTTTTTCTATTCTTCTTTATAAAAGTGAAAAATGAGAGTTTCTTTTTTTTTAAAGTATAAAAAAACTGTGCGAATAAAAGTTTTTTGTTTTTCTATTTTGATATGAAAAAATTTCTAAAGAAATAAGATATTTTTTCACAACTAAACATACCCTTAAAGTTTCAAAATTTGAAATCTAAAAATCGGATCTAGTTTGAAACATGAACTAATTGATATAAAAAATGATTGTGCTATAAAACCATATTAAAAGAACAAAAATGATTGTGCCTAACAGATACACTTTACATTTAAGTTACGCATTTGTTTATTAAAAATTTCATTAAGTCATATTTAATTAAGAAATAATTTAATATTACTTAGTAGTATTTTTTAACGTCTTTGTTAATCAAGCCACAAACAAATAATTTATTTAACTTAATAAGTTTAGTTTTTTTTAAGTTAATTAATTCATTATTAAACACATCTAAGGCCCCGCGGGAGATCAGTCCACTCCTTTGAAAGGCGGTGGGAACTCCTTGTAGTAAACTAAAAAAAAAAAAAAAAAAAAAAATAACATCTAAGGCTTTGTTTGTTTAAAAAATCATTAAGTCATGTTTAATTAAGAAATGATTTAATATTGACAAATTTGATTTTATTACTTAATATTAATAGACGTTTTTGTTAATTTACAAACAAACAATTCTTATTTAATTTAAAAAGTTTAGATTTTTTCATAGACTTTGGTTCATTGTAAGAATATTATTGAGATATGAATAAAAAACACACACTTGTAGTCTTTTGTTAATTGACTTGAATCCAGGTTAGGGTTTATTGTTCAATTTTCATCCTAATAATCGAGCATTCGTTTGAATCAACGATTGTTAGAAGAGTTGTTTCTGGTATTCTTGTTGAATCAAGGGATCCAATTACTTATCTTTGTTACTTTGTTTTTTAGTCTACATCATTAAGTCATTATCAAACAAACCTAAGGCTTTGTTGTTAAAAAAATTCATTAAGTCATGTTTAATTAAGAAGTGCCTTAATATTAGACTTGATTGTATTACTTAATATAGTATTTCAGACTTTTTGTATTACTTAATATAGTATTTCAGACTTTTTTTTTAATTACTCACAAATAAACAATTTTTATTTAACTAAATAAGTTCAGTTTTTTTCATACTAAGTTAATTAAATTATTAGTATCAAACAACACCTAGATGAGCCTACTAATGTGTTCATTTTTCTGAAAACTAGATCTAGCGTCATTTAAAAACAAACAAGAGTTTACAACTTTAAATAAAAAACACACTAGCAAGACATTGTGATTTTTTTTAACCAAAAAAAAACTAGAAAGCTTACAAAGATATGTAGCAAGATCTTGCTAAGTTTGGGTATAATTGTTCTTTTTTAGATAAAAATTGAATATTTGGTAAATTCCTCTGAAAAATTGGTAATTTTTGTTACTTTCTCTAAAAAATAAAAACATAGAAAAAAAAAACAGTAACATAAAGAATACTTCCAGAATACTAGACAACAATGTAAGTAATCATAAACATATAAAAACAAATAGTAAGTAGTAAAAGAAATACCAAGTGGGTGTTGAGATTTGGAGTTTTCAGCCATTTGGAACAGCAAGATTTCAGACAATGTAACGTTTTTAGATTTGCTCTTTTTAGTTCCCTATTAGGGGGTAGGTAGTACTGTTCCCCGTGCCGCTATTTTGTCGTTTTCTTTGTTGCTTTTAGGGCGACTTTTTTTGTTTACAATGGGCCTTAATGGGTATTGTAGTTGTAAATGGCCCATTTTATATATGTGTTTTAATTAAATCCTAAAATAAAAAAGGTAAATACAATATTTGGTATTTTGGTTTTCGGTCTTATTGGTTATAGCAAAATGGTCTTGTTACCAAAACGTAAACTGAAACGTACTAATAAAGTCTCTCTATTCAACTATTGGAGTGAACAAGTTAGAGTTGGACTCGATATTTAATCGTCACTGACAGCGGCACGGAAATTGGAGGTCCCACAGTGTCATGTGACCACGATAGAATTTTGCTTAGGCCATCTCCAACGGATTGAACCTATGTTGAGTACAATAGAACGCCATATCATTTGCCACAATCCACATCATCACATTACATTGGATGACCTATTTAGTTTATTATATAAAAACTATCTATAGTACAACATCAGAGTCAACTTGATCATATTATAATGAAAGACCCATTTAATTTATTATATAAAAACTGTGAATAGTACAACAACAGTACATGAAGCCAATAATTTAATAATACTTTGTAAAAATGGACCAACTTTAGAAGTTAAATAGAGGTGTGTACAGGTTTGCATGGGCTTTATACGAATAAGCCAGCTGGAAGGTTCACAATGGATTAAATGCTCACTCAGCGTTTTTTTATCTTATTGAATGATGCCACAGTGTAACGTTGTGGATGCCCTTAGTACCGTTAGTTTTCATAATAAAAACATTGACTGTATAAAATGCATCATGTTTTAGTGCATTGTGGTGGTTTTAGCTATTGCTTATTTAGTCCATCAATAAGTAAAAGTATATAAATTTCACTAAACCTGATCATTTAACTGAAAATAGAAACAAAAGAAATTATGGGTGTGTTTAGTTATGAAAAAAAATTCATATTTTTTTGTTTCCAAATTTCTAAAAAAGAGGGGAGTTTCTTTTTTCTAGAAAAGATTTGAAAATTTAAAAAAGAGTAATGTGAGGTTTTCCAATTTTCTACATAAATTTGGAAAATGAAAATTTTGGAATTTTAGAAATTTTTTTTGAAAATAATGCTACTAAACAGTTTTTCTGTTTTTTAGTTTTCAAATAAATTTTTTTTTTTTAAAATGGAAAAAATTTCACCAACTAAACAGGGCCTATACTTTTGATCCTCATTACATAATTACTACTATACCAAAAGCGATATTGAGCACAAAAACTTGGTAAAATATACTACTAATATATGCCTGCATGGATATCTCGATCTATACAGCTAGCCAAAATATGGTTACTTAACATTGCAAGTGTCATGCATGGTACCAAGATGGAAAAGATGTAAAACCCGTGCGACAAACTATAATATCTCGATCGAAACATGATCCAAAAGCATTAAAAAGTTTATACAATGGCTTATAAGAACAACTAGAAAGTTTCTAAGAAGGAGAAATCAGAGCATTAACAAGCTTCAGCAAACCAAGACCATCAGAATGTAAATTGGTGTATGTCCAACTCCACCGGATGGAGGACAACATTTTCACAGCTCGGTTCTGGCATGGGATCGCCTGGCGTCCTTTATCTTCGAAGACTCATTTGCAACTAAAAAGCGTCCTTTATCTTCAACTCCACCCATGGGTACTAAACAGTTCACGATCTACGCTCAAGGAAATTAAACACCTTGTTATTCAATCCCACACAGCCACACTTACCATGCAAATATCAACTTTAAGCTTTGGAAGATTCGTGAGACGCATTTCTGCATCTAGACCCTCTTCAAGAAAGGAATCATATAAAGAAACGGACTGGATCCCATCAGAGCCCATTAACAACACAAAGACTTTCGGGTTAATGTCCTCCCATCCACCAACATTAACATCAGTCGCCAAACCACCTCGCCTTAAAAGACAAATTCTCTACAACGATGGAGCTCGTGACGGGCATTCAGAAAGGTGTACCATGTTTCCGTCTCACAAAGGTAAAGGGAAATTAAGGTATTGGTTTGTATCACGGTCACTATCCTTGAGAATATTTTCATAAAAGTCCAGTGTCAGAACCGCAGCTTTCTTGTCAAGAGCAAATTATAACTTGAAATAGAAGCTTGCTAACATATCTTTTCAACTGTTTCAAAGAGACTTATAGAGTTATCTTCTCATAGATAATTGTGTTATACTTCGTAATTTGGAACTTGGACAATCTGGGCCTAGAAGTAGGTTACGGGAATTGCACACTGGACATCTTAATTGTGGTCTAATTTGAATTGAAGATGATAGTCATTGAATTTGACGGGGTAGATCGATGCGCTTGGGGGATGCTTTTATGAGTTTCCTAAAACGGAAATAAGACACATTCCTTCAATACCCTTTAATGGTCGATTCTCAGGTTCTTTAGGTTGTGGCTTGAAGTATACCTAGAAACGGGTCGTTTCTGATCCGAAAATATAAGAGGTGAGCTTCTTTGGACTGAGCTTGACATAAACCATGAGGAAATGAAGGAAATTTGGATCAATGGTCCTTAAACAGTGCTATGATTCAATGTGCAGAATGTAGGGTGATGTAGTAAAATCGTACACGTTTTAGGAAAAACGCGTATGAGTGGCAAGTATTAAGTAGTACGATTTAATTAAAAACCGTAAAACCGAATAAATTCCAAGTTCGTTCTCGAAGGAGGTGTGTGTATTAATGTACCAAAATATATAAAATCAAGTTTGGATTAGTGATGTTTTTGGTTTTAAGAGAGAAAAATAAAAGACGAGCTACGACTACGTTTAAACTACGACGAATGACGTAAAACGCGAACGTAAATACGTAAAACGTGACGAAATTAAAAATTAAAACCTAAAAATTAATTAAATGATTAAACTAAGTCTTAAATAATATAAATAAGAATAAAAATCCAACAAATATATTTTAAAACCTTTTATTAATTAAATATTCAATTTTTAATGCTAATTAAAGCCCAAAAATTAAATATAATTAACAAAATGCCCAAAATATTAATTTATTGAACTAATAACTAACTTATATTATTTAATGACTAAAAGCTATTTTTCTTAAATTTTAAAAACTATTTTTCTATTTTTAAAAGGCTAAAAACACTTTTTTAATTAAAATAATCCTAGAAAATAATAAAATAATGCCAAAATTAATTTAACAATTTTAAAAATCTTAAATTACCCTAATAAACAGTAGAAAATTGAAAAAGTTTGAAAAAAGTAAAAAATTTTCACTAAAAGACAAAACTAGTTAATAATTAAACCCTAATTAACTTAAATTAATTATAAAAAATAATTAAAAAGTGAACAGTGACTAATTTTTAAACTAAAAATCTTAAACTAATATTCCAAACCTAGGAAAAATGTTTAAAATGAAAAAGAAAACTTTTCTACACTAAATTCCAATAACAGCCTAATTAAAAAGTAATTAAAATAGCAATTAAATCTAAAAAATAGAAAATGAACAGTAAAATAAAAATTAATTAAACCGAAAAATTAAGAATTAAAAAAGAAAAATATTGAAAAAAGAACGAAGTCCTAAAACCTAATTAAGTCCACAAAAGACAAAATTTTAAGATACTGATGTTGACACTTTCCTTGTTTCTGTCTTTTAGTGTAGCAGTGGCTACAACAAACCTATCAGTGGGAAAGGAGTTCCCACTGACAGTATAAAAAATGGGTCTGAGCCTTTTGAGGCTTGTAACTTGCTTGTTTCTTGGAGTATTTGGACAAGAGGGGCACCCCCACACTCATGGAAGTGTGGGGAGTCAAGCTAAGCAGAAAAACACACAATGTTCAACACAAATTAATCACAAAAATAGGCAGAAATCAGTTACTGATATGGATGGGGAGGTCTGTGCTACAGTGACTGGTCTAACATGCAAATGGGTGAGATTCAAAGGCCTAGAACTTGCACACAACACACCCAAACAACACACAATCAAACTCCTAACCCTAGATGGACTTATACTAGCAGATTACAAAGATTGATGGGCAATTTTAAGCTAAACAAGGCAGAATGAATGAGTTTCTGAATTTGGCTATTTTCTACCACTATTTAAACATGCAATTACTCTTTCTACTTATCAAATCATGAAACACATTACTCAACTGACCTAAAACAACTAAAACAAGCATGTATGGACTGCCCTTAGACCAAAAGGTTGTCAATCTCCTAACTAAATGTGCAGACCCAAACACCCCTTTATTTTCAGCAAATCAAAAATTACAAACCAACAGCTTTGAAAACTTAATCTAATTAATCTAAATCACTTTTATCATGCATAAAAGGCTTAAAGCAACATAATCAAACAGGTAAATCAACAATTAAACAGTCAAAACTCACAATCACATAAATCACATAATAAGACTCACAAACTTAACCAAATGGGGTTCAAAGCCCTAACCTGGCTGACTGCCTTCCAAAGGGCTTGTGAGAGAGCTTTTATGGCTTATGGAGTGTAGAGAGAGCCTGCTGTAGGAATCCAAGAGGACCCTAGGCTTTAAATATCTTCAAACAACCAATGAAATGGAAATAATGGGATCTTGTTGAAGCCTTTTGGAACCTGCACAAACAAACACACAAAACAATGACCTGTGGAGAAGAGCAAATAAGCTATAAGCAGGCTTATTGCATAAGCTGCTATAGCTTATTGCTTAAGCTAAAAATTGAAAACAGATTTCTCATGAAATCTTTTTGGAATCTTCTAAAAACCTTGTAACCAACTGATTGAAATCACTTAAACAGGACCTCCACTTTCACTTCAATCCTCTTTAACTGATTTCAAAAAAAAAAACTCTTCCAAGAACTAAAAAAACGATTTTCTGAAAACACTCTTATAAATCAAACTTTTTAGAAACCCTTTTTAAACTAAGTTGCAAATGAAAAAAAAAGATTATACTAAGAACAAAATATCAAAAGGAACTCAGTATTGGAAAGATTAAAAGCTGCTATATTACTTCACTTAAAAATCTTTACAAAAACTGGAACAAGTAAGGTGGTCACATGTCGACCCCTTATATACTGCCTAATAGTAGATTCTAGAAAGCAAAACAAAGCTAAAACCCTAATGGCAAAAAGCCCTAAATTGCCCTTTGAAAAAGTCTTGATCTTGGTCAAGAGCTGATCACATGTGAATGCCAGCTGTGAGGAATGATCTTGGAAGTTCCTTGCAAGCTTTGGGACCAAGTTTTGAATAGGAGACGTTGATGCACTGCTTGGATTCTTTATTTGCTATTTTTGACAAAACAGGGGAGCATGGGGGACCACTTTGGAGTCACGGGGTGAACAAAGTGAGTGGTGGGTTTTGATGTAGGCCAAGTCAATTATCCATCTGGAATTAATGGGGTGAAACCCCTTTGATTTGGTGATAAACGAGATTAGGGTTTATGATAGGGATTAGGGAGAATTTAGGGGAGATGGGTGAATAGTATGTGTTTGGCGCCCCAAAATTAGTATAATAATCCGTTTAAAAAACGAATTAAAATATTAATTTAGGTTTGACTGGGAAAACGGGTATTAAGGGTGTGGGTATGGGCTTGGTTGGGTCATGGGTAGGGTTTGGGTTGTAGTCGGGTTTTGATGACGTGTCATGAGCTGGGTGGCTAGTGGGGTTTGGTTGTTTGGCAGTTTATCCCCCCCATGTTTCTTCATATCTTCACTTTGTATTTAAATAGCAAATACTTGAGTCCCTTTGATAACAACTTTGGGTAATTGTCATTTTTGGCACCAAAGTTTATAAAACACATTCACAAGGGTATTTTATGCATTTAATGCATTCTTCAGGGGCATAAATGGTATTCTCTTGAAACTTAAGGACCAATCTTGTAATAATAGAGATTTAAAAGGGTCAAAAGTGACAAGTCTTCAAAAGTTGAGGGACCATTCTTGCCAAATCTTCAAACTTCAAGGACTTGATAGGAAAATCATAATTCGGGTCCGGTTCTTTGTGCGGCTTCGTTTCCCGTGTTCGTTTTTGCTTGATTCCTTTGATCTTTTGGTGAATTCACGATATCCGTACCTGAAATACACAATGAACAAACACAGGCATATATTAGGGGTATTTTGATGACATTTTAAGCGTTTTAAGCCCGATTTGGACGATGAGACTATGTATAAATACAGTCTCATCACTCCCCCATACTAAACCATTGCCGTGTCCCCACGTAATGCTAGAATTAAGTATCTTAGCACTTCCAAAATTCATTTTATGATGACATTTATTCAAGACATAAAAATAAACTACTTCATGCGTTTTAGACATAATGTATTGTTTTCATCACGAGAATGTGACTTTTGGGATCATAGAACAAGAACACGTGAATGCTTCGTTAGAAATAATTTCGTCGTCCTCGATTTTCACCCAATTCCATGCTAAGCGTGTAACGAGATCATTGTTATTATAAGTTTGCAACACGAACACATCTCATGAGTGTTAATTACGAACCTAAACTCCCTTATTCCTACTTGGTATCTCTTATATTTTATTATGTCTTAATGATCACGAGGATACATCATCGACTTATGCGTGAATAGAGATTAAGTCTAAAAATAGAAACTTAACGGTGTAGCCAAAATCATCAAATCAATAATTCACCCCAATAGACAACGATGTCAAAAAATTAAGTCAACAAGAAAGATCGATAAACACGGTTTTATAACGGTTTTGAACATGAGACTTATTACCAAGACTTTTATACGCCCCCTAACGGAAGGGCCTTATTATCTTTGGTTTACCTCCATCTTTTATTCAACTTCGCCATGAAGCTTTTATTATGACTTCGGTCTTGCCTTGCCTTTTATTATCCGCCTCATCGGTGGTTTTATTAGCCAAAGACGTATATCCTCACGCTAAAGCGAATTTTGGATCTTTAAAGCTTCGAAGATTAAGGCTTGATTCACTTTCAATTTGGGCATAGATTTTTCGGCCTTGTGAGCTTCAAATTTTTGCTTAATTTAGGTGAGCACTTGAAATCTTATTATTAGGTGAAGCTTTCGATTATTCGGGTGCCAATACTTCAAAACCGTGACGCTGGCGATACCTTAATGTTTTCCCAATTTAATTACATGGAAGCTACCAAAACAAATTAGAAACCCAACAATAGTGACTAAACCGCCAAATCAATATTTATTAACAATTTATTATGCAAAAGCGTGGGGAGAATAAGCTAATAATTACTACACATAAGATCGTGACGATTACGAGACTTATAAATAACTCTATCATTTCTCGTCCTCATTTAAGAGACTTAGCCTAAAAAGTTAAGGAATCGAAGCTAAGTGCTCAACACGCACGGTCGAGTCAAAAATTATTCTCGTTCTCACCATCGGAAAACCTACATTCGTGTCTTAAACACTTATGAAAAACAAGAAAAAATTTTAAAATTTGGCCATTTTTAGCCTTATTTGCAACAAAACGATAGCAAAAAGATGAATATTGGATTGCGTGTTGACGTAAGCAAGGTGAAGTATCTACTCACCCCCCCATACTAAAACTAAACATTGTCCTCAATGTTTCGAGTCTAGGGGTGTAAACACCCCCATACTAGAGACGAAGTCGAATGCTTAATCTCGAGCATGGAAAGGGTAAAACGAATAACCTAAAAGCCGTTTATGAATTATGCTAATAAGATAAACGTTATAACATAAAAGGATATCATCGGATATCGGAATCTCCAAAGGCAACGATCGAAGCTCGAGTGATCCATAAAACGAACACGAGAGGCTTCAATGATGACGATGAACCTAATAAATCACAATCACAAACAACCACGAAACAAAGGTAGGAAGAGCACAAGTCCCCTTGTTACATTAACTAAGAAAGCGATAATATTTACAATGATAAGCATGAGAATCCCCCACGAGGCACCTTGTTTTTGGTAACCGAGTCAAAAGCTCGACTCGAATCCCCATAAATGTGATCATTTAGGGATAATCTTGGTATGGTCATTTTTGGTGGGACTTACATGATAAACAAGGCCCAAAAGTACGTGGAGTACTTTAAAAACCCGATAAACGTATACCGGGGTCAAAGATAGCGTCTTCGTTTTCGGATGAAAGACGAAATAACGCTACTTCAACACAAACCCCAATGGGGTAGAAGAAAAGAGATAAGAAGTAGAAAGGTGGGGCAATGGGTAAGTCAAACATATGAGCTACTCGAGGTAGACTCACACCAAGCAAACGAAAAGATTTTCTATTTATTGCATCGGTGGAAGACCGAGATTTCCCTTTACAAGCAATTCCGGGATCGTAAATCTCGTCCTCGGTGGAGAAATGGGAGGGAACATTTGGGGCTTCCCCCACACTAGATCCACACCAACCATCGTCAAAAGGAGTAGACGAGGTGGTAGCACTCATAACACGATGTGATGACGGAGTTAAACATGTAGAAAAATCATTTAAAACATTTTTAAAATCTTTTCCTTTTTCATCGTTTAAAAACTCTTTATGAAAACCCGATTGAATAATGTCGAAAATATTTGGCGTGTCAAATTGAAAATTAGTTGCGCTAAAAATCCTCACATTTAAGTCTTTGGTGGGAGGGGGTGGCGGATTATATAAGTTCTCAAAACGTTTGTCAATAAAGAACACCGCCCCCTCGGGGCCAACATACTCGTCATCCTCATGAACGTCGATCTCATCGATTTCTTCATCAAAGATAGGCTTGTCAAACCACGGTTTGTCATTCCCCTCCTTGAGTATCTTAGAAACTCTCTCGAAAAGATCATGATCAAGCACGAAACCATCATTCTTTTGTGGGGATCGTTGATAAGTTAGATCCTCACGAATGTGGTAAACGTCATTCTCAAATGAGGAGTGTTGATAAGGTAACTCCTCGAGAATGGGATTTTTGGTGGTCACATGAGTTGGTTCGTCATCGAAAATAAGACGTTCCAACTCATTAAGTTCATCCTCGATTTTGGAAAGATCGACCTCACTTGTAGGTGGAAGTGAAGGCATAAGAGCTAGCTCTCGTTCAATGATTTCCTCAATCTCGGGATCAAACTCATAATCATCGTACTTCACATGTTTCTTCTTAGGAGAATCAAAAATAGCATGTGGATGTCGAAGTACGTGATCAAGCTCGGCAAAATCGCCATCGTCATCGTCAAAGAAAGAGTCGATGTGAGCACTCACAACCATGGACTTACAAGCACTAGGGCTATGCTTAGGTGACTTTTCTAAGACGAGAGGATCGATGTCGATAAACCCTTTAGCCTCAACGGGTGTTGGGCTAGGCAAAGGAGGCACTTCGATGGAGTTAGAAGTTGAAGCCTCAAAGACGTGGTCCTTCGAAGGTGGTGAAGACGAATCCATTTTGGTCATTGTCGTGATGGCATTAACGTCACCCTTCGGAATTGGTGGTTCACTTGTTTCGCTAAAAACATCCCAAAGTGAGTTTTCATCCATGAATTTACACATACCCTTTTGGATTAGGTACACGTATTCTTTATCATTAAAATCATCATCTTTAAAACCGTTTTTCTTAATTCTTTCAAAACATGCGTCAAGCTTCATTCTTTTCGCTAAAGTAAACATTTGAAATCATTATAATTTGAATCATTAGGTTTTGAAACCTCGGTTTTTTCATTCTCATAAAATCCTTGGGATTTTCTAGCGAAAAAGTCTATTTTCTCATCCCCATATCTCATAGTAAGTCTCCCCTCGTGAACGTCGATTACGGTTCTAGCCGTCGATAAGAATGGTCGGCCTAAAATAATGGGACATTTAGGGTCACACTCGTAATCGAATATAACGAAATCCGCGGGAAAAACAAACTTTCCAATCCTAACATAGACATCCTCGGCTATTCCAATTGGTATAAGTGGAGTACAATTTGCAAGCTCGATTGTCATGTTCGTGGGGGTAAGCGAAGGCAATCTCATTCCATAGAGAATGAGGCATAAGATTGATGCTAGCACCTAAATCGGCAAGGGCTAAACATCCCTCAATCTCGGAAAAATCACAAGGTAGTAGAAATTGGCCCGGATCCTTTTCCTTTCTCGGCATACGCCTTTTGGGTTTTTTTAAGAAGGATTGATGCACAAGTTTCTTCAAGGGTTACTTTGGTAAGGTCGACAAAGCTCTCTTTTTGAACCGTGGATGGAATTCGAGGTACACGAGGATGTGCACTCCTTTCCTTGGTTGCCACGTTCACCCCATCGACTTTAGAACAAGAAGACGTCTTAGAAGTCGAGGGTTGAGAGGGATAAACAACACTGAATCCTTCAAGGTTAGGGGTAATCACACGACCTTTCTCACGAGACGAGGCGGCTTTACATTGTTCTTTCGGATTTGCTACGGTGTCACTAGGTAACGAACTTGATGACGCACCCGAGGACTTGTTCATTATGGCCGAAAACATCTTTTTAATATCAATTTGCCCTTGCTCAATCTTCGTGTTTTGCAATTTCAAAGTGTTTGTAAAGTCGTTTTTCAAAGTACCAATTTCTCCCTCTAATCGTCTCATATTAGCCTCATTCGTTTTCATGTAGTTTTGAAAATCGTTTGATGAACTATTTTGATTAGAATTAAAGTTCCCTTGGTTTTGATTACTTCTTTGAAAATTGTTTTGATTCCCACTCGAAAAATTATTTCCTTGATTGTTATCTCGATTTTGCCAAGTTATATTACGACCTTGATTATAACCTCCTTGATTTTGATTCGAAAAATTTCCTTGTTGATTATTTCCTTGAAAATTGTTTCGATTTTGAAAATTGTTGCCTTGGTTATAATTTCCTTGTTGTGATGGACCGGCGTTATTTTGATTAGAAAAATTGTTGTTTAACGCACTCACATTCGACGTTTGGCCATCCGTAGCCGCACACTCGTAATAATTATGAGGTCCACCACAAAACGTACACGAAACCTCAACCGCTTTCACCGTAGCGGGAGCGTCTTTCTTTTGCATCTCAATGAGATAAGACGTGAACACATTCGTCAACTTATCGACTTTAGCATCAACTCTCTCAATGTCGCGATTAGAACTACTAACATTGGCGACATTGGCAACACTCGGTGCGTTGCGGAGTTGGTAAACCTTGGATCGGTTTTCGATAATTATCAAAGCTTCTCTCGGAGTCTTACACAAAAAGTTGCCACCGGCGGCGGAATTCAACGAGTCTTGTTCGTGAAAATTAAGACCGTTGTAAAACGTATCGATTTGGTGCAACTCGGAAAAACCATGGTGATGACATTGCCTAAGCAATTCCTTAAAACGATCCCACGCGTCTCTAAAAGATTCATTCGGTTTTTGCTCAAATTTCGTAATCTCGTTTTTGAAAAACGTTGTCTTAGACGGTGGGAAAAAATAATTAACGAACTTAGAAATGAGATCCTTCCACGTAGTAATGGAATTAGGTGGCTCTTTCTCGTACCAATCCTTGGCGGCACCATCGAGCGAGTACGGAAAAAGCATAAGCTTGACGACATCGGTGTCGACGTTCTTAAACTTGCTCGTGGCCAAAAGACGATCAAAATTCCGAATATGGTCGTGAGGATTATCGGCTTCACGACCTCGAAACTTCGTAGCTTGGATCAACGAAAGCATTCCGCTCTTGATCTCAAAATTCTCCGCCTCGATAGCGGGAATTACGATCGCGTCTCCATAACCCTCGGTGGGCGCTTGGAGCAATTCCATCATAGAACGATTGTCGGCCATCTCCTCTACGGTTTCTTCAACAACGATATTAGGAACGTCGGTTTCTAATTCTCGTCTACGTCGTCGATTCCTTCGATTACGATTGCGTCGATTCGAAGCTTCACTAGAATTGGAATAGTCCTTCGATCGAGTGCGCATGCACTAAGCGTAGAATGGGTGGTAGCAAAGAAGATTCTTTTTGCGGCTTTTTGATTTTTTCAATTTTTTTTTTTGGTTTTTGATTGGTTTTTTAATTTTTTTGGATTTTTGAATGTATTACGTAGACACAAATCTACAAACCTCCCCTCGAATCGACTTTCTCGATTAAAGGAGCCTCAAAGAATGAAAACGATCACGTGGAGTGAACGTTCTCGATGACTTTAGAACGTTGGTGGAACACCAAAACGTTCAAGAGGGTTTAATCTTGAAAACACAAGCAAATATAATATACGTAGATAATACTTGGGTGGCAAACCCTCGATTAGCTCTCTTTCTCAAAACACGCACAAGCAAGCGGAGGAAACGAGGCGGCGCGAAGCACTTAAGAGCCTTTTTCCTTTAGGTCGTGAAATACAACCGCCTTATACCCACCTTATAGTTTGTGTTAATTGAAATTAAGCCTCACGAAAGTATTTATCTATTTTGCCTTTAAACTTTTGCTTTAGATTCGAATACAATGATCGAGTGATGAAATCCCGAATCAAGGTTGTGATTTCTCACGTATTTGGAGTACTTGTATATTTATTTGTTCTTACGTAGTACAATATAGTAATAATATATTCACAAGAAAAAAAAACGAAAACCAATATATCTACAATATAGTAAAAGATTGTTGTGAGTTTAGTTTAGGAAAACTAAACACGATTTATTTGGATATTATAATATAATAAGGAAAAATAACAAAAATGAGTATGTACGATATTCACGCTTTCCAAAAAATGAAAAGCAAAAACGCACTACTCACACAAACACGATATTAATAAATGGCACACAAACACCTCCCCGGCAGCGGCGCCAAAAATTGATGTAGTAAAATCGTACACGTTTTAGGAAAAACGCGTATGAGTGGCAAGTATTAAGTAGTACGATTTAATTAAAAACCGTAAAACCGAATAAATTCCAAGTTCGTTCTCGAAGGAGGTGTGTGTATTAATGTGCCAAAATATATAAAATCATGTTTGGATTAGTGACGTTTTTGGTTTTAAGAGAGAAAAATAAAAGACGAGCTACGACTACGTTTAAACTACGACGAATGACGTAAAACGCGAACGTAAATACGTAAAACGTGACGAAATTAAAAATTAAAACCTAAAAATTAATTAAATGATTAAACTAAGTCTTAAATAATATAAATAAGAATAAAAATCCAACAAATATATTTTAAAACCTTTTATTAATTAAATATTCAATTTTTAATGCTAATTAAAGCCCAAAAATTAAATATAATTAACAAAATGCCCAAAATATTAATTTATTGAACTAATAACTAACTTATATTATTTAATGACTAAAAACTATTTTTCTTAAATTTTAAAAACTATTTTTCTATTTTTAAAAGGCTAAAAACACTTTTTTAATTAAAATAATCCTAGAAAATAATAAAATAATGCCAAAATTAATTTAACAATTTTAAAAATCTTAAATTACCCTAATGAACAGTAGAAAATTGAAAAAGTTTGAAAAAAGTAAAAATTTTCACTAAAAGACAAAACTAGTTAATAATTAAACCCTAATTAACTTAAATTAATTATAAAAAATAATTAAAAAGTGAACAGTGACTAATTTTTAAACTAAAAATCTTAAACTAATATTCCAAACCTAGGAAAAATGTTTAAAATGAAAAAGAAAACTTTTCTACACTAAATTCCAAAAACAGCCTAATTAAAAAGTAATTAAAATAGCAATTAAATCTAAAAAATAGAAAATGAACAGTAAAATAAAAATTAATTAAACCGAAAAATTAAGAATTAAAAAAGAAAAATATTGAAAAAAGAATGAAGTCCTAAAACCTAATTAAGTCCACAAAAGACAAAATTTTAAGATACTGATGTTGACACTTTCCTTGTTTCTGTCTTTTAGTGTAGCAGTGGCTACAACAAACCTATCAGTGGGAAAGGAGTTCCCACTGACAGTATAAAAAACGGGTCTGAGCCTTTTGAGGCTTGTAACTTGCTTGTTTCTTGGAGTATTTGGACAAGAGGGGCACCCCCACACTCATGGAAGTGTGGGGAGTCAAGCTAAGCAGAAAAACACACAATGTTCAACACAAATTAATCACAAAAATAGGCAGAAATCAGTTACTGATATGGATGGGGAGGTCTGTGCTACAGTGACTGGTCTAACATGCAAATGGGTGAGATTCAAAGGCCTAGAACTTGCACACAACACACCCAAACAACACACAATCAAACTCCTAACCCTAGATGGACTTATACTAGCAGATTACAAAGATTGATGGGCAATTTTAAGCTAAACAAGGCAGAATGAATGAGTTTCTGAATTTGGCTATTTTCTACCACTATTTAAACATGCAATTACTCTTTCTACTTATCAAATCATGAAACACATTACTCAACTGACCTAAAACAACTAAAACAAGCATGTACGGACTGCCCTTAGACCAAAAGGTTGTCAATCTCCTAACTAAATGTGCAGACCCAAACACCCCTTTATTTTCAGCAAATCAAAAATTACAAACCAACAGCTTTGAAAACTTAATCTAATTAATCTAAATCACTTTTATCATGCATAAAAGGCTTAAAGCAACATAATCAAACAGGTAAATCAACAATTAAACAGTCAAAACTCACAATCACATAAATCACATAATAAGACTCACAAACTTAACCAAATGGGGTTCAAAGCCCTAACCTGGCTGACTGCCTTCCAAAGGGCTTGTGAGAGAGCTTTTATGGCTTATGGAGTGTAGAGAGAGCCTGTTGTAGGAATCCAAGAGGACCCTAGGCTTTAAATATCTTCAAACAACCAATGAAATGGAAATAATGGGATCTTGTTGAAGCCTTTTGGAACCTGCACAAACAAACACACAAAACAATGACCTGTGGAGAAGAGCAAATAAGCTATAAGCAGGCTTATTGCATAAGCTGCTATAGCTTATTGCTTAAGCTAAAAATTGAAAACAGATTTCTCATGAAATCTTTTTGGAATCTTCTAAAAACCTTGTAACCAACTGATTGAAATCACTTAAACAGGACCTCCACTTTCACTTCAATCCTCTTTAACTGATTTCAAAAAAAAAACTCTTCCAAGAACTAAAAAAACGATTTTCTGAAAACACTCTTATAAATCAAACTTTTTAGAAACCCTTTTTAAACTAAGTTGCAAATGAAAAAAAAAGATTATACTAAGAACAAAATATCAAAAGGAACTCAGTATTAGAAAGATTAAAAGCTGCTATATTACTTCACTTAAAAATCTTTACAAAAACTGGAACAAGTAAGGTGGTCACATGTCGACCCCTTATATACTGCCTAATAGTAGATTCTAGAAAGCAAAACAAAGCTAAAACCCTAATGGCAAAAAGCCCTAAATTGCCCTTTGAAAAAGTCTTGATCTTGGTCAAGAGCTGATCACATGTGAATGCCAGCTGTGAGGAATGATCTTGGAAGTTCCTTGCAAGCTTTGGGACCAAGTTTTGAATAGGAGACGTTGATGCACTGCTTGGATTCTTTATTTGCTATTTTTGACAAAACAGGGGAGCATGGGGGACCACTTTGGAGTCACGGGGTGAACAAAGTGAGTGGTGGGTTTTGATGTAGGCCAAGTCAATTATCCATCTGGAATTAATGGGGTGAAACCCCTTTGATTTGGTGATAAACGAGATTAGGGTTTATGATAGGGATTAGGGAGAATTTAGGGGAGATGGGTGAATAGTATGTGTTTGGCGCCCCAAAATTAGTATAATAATCCGTTTAAAAAACGAATTAAAATATTAATTTAGGTTTGACTGGGAAAACGGGTATTAAGGGTGTGGGTATGGGCTTGGTTGGGTCATGGGTAGGGTTTGGGTTGTAGTCGGGTTTTGATGACGTGTCATGAGCTGGGTGGCTAGTGGGGTTTGGTTGTTTGGCAGTTTATCCCCCCCATGTTTCTTCATATCTTCACTTTGTATTTAAATAGCAAATACTTGAGTCCCTTTGATAACAACTTTGGGTAATTGTCATTTTTGGCACCAAAGTTTATAAAACACATTCACAAGGGTATTTTATGCATTTAATGCATTCTTCAGGGGCATAAATGGTATTCTCTTGAAACTTAAGGACCAATCTTGTAATAATAGAGATTTAAAAGGGTCAAAAGTGACAAGTCTTCAAAAGTTGAGGGACCATTCTTGCCAAATCTTCAAACTTCAAGGACTTGATAGGAAAATCATAATTCGGGTCCGGTTCTTTGTGCGGCTTCGTTTCCCGTGTTCGTTTTTGCTTGATTCCTTTGATCTTTTGGTGAATTCACGATATCCGTACCTGAAATACACAATGAACAAACACAGGCATATATTAGGGGTATTTTGATGACATTTTAAGCGTTTTAAGCCCGATTTGGACGATGAGACTATGTATAAATACAGTCTCATCATAGGGTCTTATGAATGGATCATTATGATGCCTAATAAGAGGTTTCCTGGCTTATAGCAGAAAGTATGAGTAATTCTATAGTACGTTCGACTTCGTTAATTATTCAAATAAAACTTCGAGTTCATACTCATATGAGGTTATGCATCATTCTCTGATTATTTCATGCAACAAGATATATTTTTAAATTCCTTTTGAGTGATAAATACAAATTTTATTCAGGAAACACTAATGAAACGTGTGACTGCAATAACTTCTAGATACACAATCTAATTCTACAAAATTGGCCTTTACATATAATTCATATAAGGTTTTTTGGAGCAAAATATAATTCAAAGATAACTATTCATGTGGAGAATCAGAGGGATCAAGTTAGGTACCAAATACTTCAATGTGAAAGATGTTGCAGTAGGACACTTGATCCACAGGTCAAAATTGGCTGTTTGTGGTTTTTGACAGTGGATGTGGTCAAGGGCGTCTGAAAACTGCTCGTATCTAACGCCTAAAGTAGAACAAAAGGAGTGACTTAGAATACGGAAGTGGCATAGCCTAGAGTTGGCGAATGGGCTTAACTGGTCATTTAAGTACTGGGTGGCTTGACCCGAGCACTTTTCACCCGACCTTCCCAACTCTGTTATTAACAATTAGTGTGTCAAATAATAATTGACTTTTTTTAGTAAAATTATACTAGATGTTTTACAAACTACTCATATATTTTTTGCTTTGGATGACTTCGAACCTGTTTGACCCATTTGACTTTTTCTCTTTTAACTTTTACCCATTTGACTCGCTCATTAGTACTTTGGTATATATTATCAATTTCATGGGCTCAAGGGTTGAACCATACCGCTGCATGGTAATACTTTTAGCTCGGTTTACGATCTGTCAGTTGTATGTATTCACGTCCACTATGGCGAATCCAGCGGTTACGAATAACTCTGACAGCAAATCTTCTGAGAAGTAAAACGAACACTGCAGAAAAAAATTTATGATATTAACATGGCCTGAAGAATGTAATCAAATACAGTGAACACCAAATAGTCTACAGAATCAATACAGTGCCATCTCCACGGAAATAGAAGTTCTCACTGATACCTTGATTCTTATTCATTAGCATAGCCTGCAAAATAGCCATAAAATACATTTAAGAAATAGATTTATGGTAAACGCTTCCGTTTATGCACAATATATACATTTGAGTTACATTGCCTTAAGTTTGGAACTCACTTGAGCATAATCCCCAATAGCATAATCCCGTAAAAGAACGTAGCCATTAGGCTGCAAAATTGGTATGCTATCCAGACATAAGAAAACCGAAGAAAAAAGATATCCAATACTAGAACTTGATAGAAAGGAAAATTTCATACGGCAACTAACTTTGGTTAATCTTTCATTTCGGGTAACCAACTTTGTTTAACCGAAGAAACGACACAAACTTCAAAACTGTTGTTTTTCAGTAGCTAATAAAAGTCAACATGGACCGAGTTAGAATCATATGCAACGTATAAATTTGACCTTAGTAGCCTATTACCTTAAGTCAAATAATTTGAAAGTACGCTTATTCAAGTAAAATGGCAATTATGTTTTTAGTTTAAAAGTTTTACTAGGCAAAAACAGCCGATTACCATAAACAGATTTAGACCAAAGTCGGTTACCTTTTTATCCAAATTACGCATACTATATATATATATAAAAGTTCATCAGAGGTGACCTTTAAAACACGTCCTATGTTTTGTAGCACAGTGGGCATCTTTTCGAGTGGAACTGCATATAATGTAAAAACCTGCATGATGTTTTTGGACTTTACAACTTCTGTATTTTTAGAACCCCTAATCAGAACCACGAAGTTGCAATGTTAATGCTTACCAATGTAACAATGTCAACAGAAGCAGGCATAATGTCACACCCCACCAATGGTGGAATATGGGGCGCGACGTATGGATATCATCACAACAAATGGTGTCTCTATAGAGAAGACTAAAATGCAAATATAATGTCATAAATGGCGACACAAATGTCATGACAATATCTCAACAATGCAGGAGTCTAGGTAAGTAGGTAACAGTCCTACCACTTACCCAAGACAAAAAATAAACATAAACCAAACAAACATATAGGTAAACTAAGAAGGAATGGGGATTTCCTTCTATATGCAATCCTAAGGCATCCAAGTCTAGCCACTTCTATCCTCAAGCTTAACCACATTCTCACCTGAAAGAGACACTAAAACACGTCAACATAAAGTTGGTGAGAGTCATAGGTTTAGACTCCAACGCTAAATCAGTTACAAGCTGTGAATAACAATCATCAACAAAAGAACATATGGACAATGTGTCACAATTATGTATTAACAACTATAAATCAAGACCAATCATACCAAACCAATCCAAGGCTCCTACCTTGCCAAACAACACCATGGTACCTTAGATGATCACCCTATGTACCTATCCCAAGGACACTACCTTGGCAAACCACAAGGCCACTACCTTGTCAAACCACAAGGCCACTACCTTGTCAAACCACAATAACATATCAAAAATTGCATAGCAGTTAATCACATAAGTGTACACACAAGTCCATCACAACCATAAAACATTCACAGCAACAATTTAGAAACAACTCAACACAGTGTCTCTTCCATCCCATCTGGAAGTCAAAAACAAAAATAAACATGGGACTATGAACACTCACCTGATAGCTCCTTCACACGTCCTTGCACTAGCAACAAGCTAACAAACCAAAAACACGAAATCAATAAACGAACCAATCACTAAGATGGCTCATTAACCTATGATGGACATCTAACCCATTCTAACATATTTACCTCATTAATAAGCTCTAATTACCCCATTACCCTTCCTTAACAAGTCGTTAACTTGGTTAAGTTTAATAACTAACCCGTTCGTATTTTACCCAAAACAGTCCCAGTTTTTAGGTCTCAAAACTTTAGGTCCAACGCCCACTTAAACCTACCCATGGTTTCTGTAAAAGAAATATTCACACCCTTACATATGTTGGCTAACACCCCCACTTGCCCTAACCTTAAAGCTACTGTTAAGGCCCCAATATATATATATCTACTTTCGTCATTCCAGATTTCCTGATTTTAAACGTACTAAAAGTTTGTTACCATTAAAGGGTCTTACCCTAAACCACCACCTTAGCCCAAGTGCAGATACTAACTACAATATATAAACCATCTCTCACGTTCGTGAGAAGATCCCAATGCAACCCTAAGTGCCCCAAACAACCCAAAACTTAAAAAGAAAACAGGCTGAATTCAAAACTGTTTTAACCTCCGACTGTTGTAACCTGTTTTTGACCCACTTCCTTACCTCCAATTTAGTTCTCGTTTCTTGCATTGGAAAGCCACTTCAAATAGCTTTCCAGGGGTACTTGGATCGTAAAATAAGAGTTTATAGAACTCCCGATATGATCAAAACAATTGACTCAAAAATCTGCCCAGTTTTTAAAAACAGGTTTAACAAAATCAACCTCATTAATTAACCCTAATCCCTCTAATTATAAGCCCTAATTTATGTAATCATCATATTATGATTAATACAACATTAATTTACTGTTTTTATATTAAACCCTAACCTAAATCCATCATAAGATTATTAAAGAAAACATAAAAACAATTTAATTAAAAAGGGATTTGAGGATTTACCTTGGATTTATGAAAACCCCCAAATTTTATGAAGAAGCCTAATTTTTTATAAGACTCACGAATTTCCTTCATCTCCAGGAGAAAAACAATGAATTTGGTTTAGTATATACATTATATAGGGTATGGGTGAATCCTAGTCCAACCCAAAGCCCACTTTCCTTTTTTTTCCTTTTCTTCCTTTTTTTTCTCTTCTAAACCGACCCAAACACCCCTAATTTCGTTTTTTTCTTTATTTTTTTTTCTTTTTATTGTTAATTAATATCTTATTAATATTACCTTAATTTACCTTAATTTATTTCAGCTCCTAAAACTTCCAAAACCTCAAAACCGTAAAACTAGTCAAATTTACGCGTTTTACCGTAAAAGACGTAAAATATACACTTTTATAATAAATCTCAAATTTTGAAATAAACTTTATATTTAAGTCCTAAATGACTTAAAACCATCCCAAAAATATTCATATGGATAATTACCTCACCCGAGACCTCTAAATGCTAAACCGTAAATCCTAAAAAAAATACTATTACTATAATACTTATACGTATACGTAAACACCACAATATCACCATTTTCATTTCATAGTCACCACTTGTGATCTCACGAACATGAATTAACCGTTCCTCGATTTACTTATGAGTACTCTATACTCATAAACGATAATCACACCAACCTCGTTCACACTAAATAAACACGTAAGCACAAAAATCAAGTAGTCACACATAAAATAACCTAAAAGTAAGACCAAGTGACGAACCTCAAAACCACGGTTGTCACATCACTCCCTCCTAATAGAAATCTCGTCCCGAGATTTACTCCTTAGGATCAACACACAGACAACAAATCACACGAGGATACTTGTTCTAAATGAACTCCTCTCATTTCCACGTGAACTTCAGTTCAAGTTTCAAGATACCACATGTACAAACCAAAAATAATTAAACCCATTGCCAAACTCTTAACCTTAGAGTCAATAAATCTCGCAAATGACTCTTCGATAAAACAAAGACTCTTATTAGCAGAAAACCCGAATAACCGGACATGCAAATATGCATCTCAAACAACATTTACCAACCCCAATACATGAAATGTATCATGTATACAACTCATTTCCCCCAGGTAATTCTATGCTCATAAGCTAATGGTCTGATCTTCCCAAAGATCATAAATAGACCTACAAAACTCTACATCAACACTTACATCTTTCCAAATCATACCACCCGTTACTATGGGTGAAACTCCATACATAACTTTGTCACTAAATCTAGTGGTTTCCTCCTTTTCTACATAGCATCCCTTGTTGCTCTCACTCTGTCCACAAACACCATTACCACATTAGTAGCCTCTTTTACCAATTCTAGTCCACAATGAGGACAACTCACCCTATCCTTTCATATCGTGCCTCAAATGGCATTTATCGACTTCTAGTACGATAACTATCATTATATGAAAACTCAGCCATCGCTAACGAGTTTCCGAACTACATCTAAATCAATCACCCATGTCCAATTATGTTCATCAACTCCCTTCAGTCCGTATCCCAAACTACTTTAAATTCCAATTTCCTTACAAAGTAACCTATGACGGTCTTTCACATATCCATTAATTCTTCCAACTTCCCAACTACGTGACTTCTCATTCCTCTTGAAATAGGTGATGAATTAGTCAGTCTATCGACTATCACCCAACTCTCATCGTACTTAATCCCCCACCGCATTATGTATCCCTTCTACCAACTTCGTCCTTACATCGCCCTTTCTAAACTACTCCTATCCATGTAGGAAGTATAGTCTACGTCCCTTTCCTCCTTACGATTGTCCAAGCCACGCAACATAAATGTTGACGCGTTCACTGCTTTAGACAACTCAACTCGTGCAACCCACATCCTTCATCCAAACCACTCTAATACATCATCCCTATAGTTCAAGTTCGTCTCAGCTTCACCTCATCCTTCTTATTCCATGTCTCATCGACCATGCTTGCCTTTCCCAGATGGTACTTGGCCTTGCAATTTTCTTTCATCAATTAACTCCACCCATCACCTTTGCCAAATGTTCAATCAAGATGATTGAATATGTGTTGGATACGTTCATGATCCGTATAGATCATTCTCCACGTCTCGTACACCAAATGCCTCTAGCATTCTAGGCAGATATAACAGTCCAGCTCCACTAACTAAGTCTATCCAGTTCTTCCAAATCTTCAGTTCCTGCAACGTATAAGCGATCGCCTTTCTTTGTCGTCCTCGTACGCGTCCAAATCCCTGCTCCACGTATCGTCATGCTTCGCGAATTCATCCAGTCCTTCCGATAATGCCAAGATCTGCTCATCATCCAATCCACCTCTTCAGCCTCCAAAATGCTTCCTCGTCCTTCTTCACTTCGCCCCTTGCTGGTTCCACGATATGCCATCATCTCTGACTACTAGTCTTGCCCAACTAAATCCTAAAACTCACACTTGAAAATCTCACGTTTCATTCCCTCTACTAACAACTCCAAAACCAACACATAATTCGCCTCATCCTCCTTCTAAGATTTGAGTAGATCAAGATGTCGTCGATGCTCCCGATGACAACTCGTTTATAGACGTTCATGCACACTCGGTTCATTGACTCCATGAAAACCGCTAGTGCTTTGGCGAAGCCAAATGCATAACCGTAAACCCAAAGCGTTCATACAACATCCTTAGCAATTTCAACTATGTCCTCCTCACACCCTCTCTTAGCGGCAATACGAATAAATTCCTTGCAATTTCTAACAGCTCTTGTTCTTAATTCACTCCATCAACGATTTGCCTTGGATGACACTAACTACAACTCCTCTCACTTCTCCTACTTGCTCTATTCATGGTTCTATCTCAACGCTCCTAAACCATACAAAACCAAAACTACATCCTGAATACACCAGATACGATCGACGAATTAAACCTACGGATAACTAACGACATTTCACGTGCACCAATTAAAACAAATCAAAAACCACGAGACTCCAAAGAAAACTCAAACCCAAAACATGTATCAATTCCAAATGACCCATGACAACGAAAAATAATCCAAGAAACACCCAATGGCAACCAAAACATATTACGCCCCGCGACATATTATTTAAACCGTGCAAAAGATCGACTTTCCAAAAGAATATATATATATATATATATATTTTTTAAAATTTTTTTTTTCCTTACCTCCCCACATCTATGTGACTCAAACCATCTACAAACAACCTTCTAGACTATCTCAAAACTCAACTCAAAGACTATGTATCCCGTGCATCCCAAATCATAAAAATAAAACTACTATTCAAACTCAACCTTGAACCCGACACTTGTACAACAATTCCGACCAGTCCACTGACCTCCCATGACTATACATTCTGAATATTTGAAAAGTACGTTCCGAGTACATAATTTTAGGCTTTTGAATCACCCAAAAAGCTTCAAAAACGAATAAGTTATGACCAAAACAATTTTATGCTAGTTGTTTTAAAAACTAAAGAATAGACTTAGTGATCAATGCAATCCTTTTCAATGAAAGATATAATTGTATGTGAAATATTCATAAACTCCTTTTAACCTTGTATCAATAACTATAAATGGCATGAATCAGTTAAATCCGATTATATAAACTATGTAAGTAGAAAGAAATTTTACTTCGCTTTATTTTAATGAAAGTCTTTTAGAATTTGAAATAAATAAGTGTTGATAAAAAAAACTTATGTTACATCTTGTTTCAAACGTGACTCCAACACCTTACCCTTATTTTACCGAATACAACCAAGTATCTAACTCTATAGTAGATTTCCAAGTCCCCCCTTTTTCCATATACCAACTAAAAGAAATGTAAGACTCAACCCAAAAGATTTCATTATCCCAAAAGAAATCTCCATTTATTTCAACGGACTTAAAACCCAGAACAACATTTTAAAACGTACACGTGAAATATGAACTCAAAGAATACGCTACAAGACACAGTTCAAAAAATTCGAAACGTTGTTGAAACTCCATCAACTCCAGCACCATAAAACACGAACAAACACAAGGTACATTCAAGTTATAATAACTAGTGAACGACCATATACCATATCTTAACACATAGTAGTATATATACATCCGCATATATATACCTATTAAATCACCCAAAACATACTCGTTACCATACATGTCGGATCAACCAATCACGTCATACACTCGTTTTTCCACACGACTAATCACCATCTCACCGTGCCACAACAAGGCATAATGCCCACCTCCAAAACCAAACCATATCGTGTGACCCTATAATCACACACCACAACTATAACCCAAAACATAAAACACAAAAAGAACAATAGCCATATCATAGGCAGCCATTACATAAATCCATATATAATACGTATACCCAAATTCTACATCTCATCATATACAAGCATGTACTAACCCTCTTTCATGCAACCATACTTGAGAACCCATTAAAGTTGTGGTACTTGTATAACTATGTTGGCCACCATACTTATACAATTACCCTTTCCCCAATGCACTCCCTCCTATGATGACACTTATAAGAATCAATACAACATATACCACATAAATCTATCTACTCACATAAGCTCATAACCACATAACCAATAAGGTCCAAAACTCCATCTATAAAATAACATAATAAAACTCTTGGAATACAGAAATCCATATTCTAGCTAAAACAGCCTAGACTAAATCCAAAACGAAAACATAATCAGTTATAAGTCATGTCGCCCATAAGAGTGGAAATAGCATAAGGTCCTTCATATTCACCTACTCCTAATAACTCGAACCACCACATGATTCTTAGGGAACATGACTTAAACATCAAAAGAAAATAATACTCCTCAGGTACATAAAATAACCCAACAAAAGATAGAAACTACTATGTACCAAATTATGTACTATAATGTACATTATAAGTAAAATACGACAATGACTAGCGTGGGCGATTATGGTTAAACCCGCACTACTCACAACTCGAAAAGAAAATAACATGTGGCTAAGTATGAACTTACTATGGTTCAATTCATACCAGTCAAAACATCACAATAAATAACATTCAAACACATCATTTATAATAAAATGCACACATACTCCTATGACGCCTATATGCAGGGACCCTTAAGCTATAGACTAGGCTACGCGACTAGGCAACCTAATTCTCTATAACCATTGGCTCTGATACCATTCTGTCACACCCCACCAATGGCGGAATATGGGGCGCGACGTATGGATATCATCACAACAAATGGTGTCTCTATAGAGAAGACTAAAATGCAAATATAATGTCATAAATGGCGACACAAATGTCATGACAATATCTCAACAATGCAGGAGTCTAGGTAAGTAGATAACAGTCCTACCACTTACCCAAGACAAACAATAAACATAAACCAAACAAACATATAGGTAAACTAAGAAGGAATGGGGATCTCCTTCTATATGCAATCCTAAGGCATCCAAGTCTAGCCACTTCTATCCTCAAGCTTAACCACATTCTCACCTGAAAGAGACACTAAAACACGTCAACATAAAGTTGGTGAGAGTCATAGGTTTAGACTCCAACGCTAAATCAGTTACAAGCTGTGAATAACAATCATCAACAAAAGAACATATGGACAATGTGTCACAATTATGTATTAACAACTATCAATCAAGACCAATCATACCAAACCAATCCAAGGCTCCTACCTTGCCAAACAACACCATGGTACCTTAGATGATCTCCCTATGTACATATCCCAAGGACACTACCTTGGCAAACCACAAGGCCACTACCTTGTCAAACCACAAGGCCACTACCTTGTCAAACCACAATAACATATCAAAAATTGCATAGCAGTTAATCACATAAGTGTACACACAAGTCCATCACAACCATAAAACATTCACAGCAACAATTTAGAAACAACTCAACACAGTGTCTCTTCCATCCCATCTGGAAGTCAAAAACAAAAATAAACATGGGACTATGAACACTCACCTGATAGCTCCTTCACACGTCCTTGCACTAGCAACAAGCTAACAAACCAAAAACACGAAATCAATAAACGAACCAATCACTAAGATGGCTCATTAACCTATGATGGACATCTAACCCATTCTAACATATTTACCTCATTAATAAGCTCTAATTACCCCATTACCCTTCCTTAACAAGTCGTTAACTTGGTTAAGTTTAATAACTAACCCGTTCGTATTTTACCCAAAACAGTCCCAGTTTGTAGGTCTCAAAACTTTAGGTCTAACGCCCACTTAAACCTACCCATGGTTTCTGTAAAAGAAATATTCACACCCTTACATATGTTGGCTAACACCCCCACTTGCCCTAACCTTAAAGCTACTGTTAAGGCCCCAATATATATATATCTACTTTCGTCATTCCAGATTTCCTGATTTTAAACGTACTAAAAGTTTGTTACCATTAAAGGGTCTTACCCTAAACCACCACCTTAGCCCAAGTGCAGATACTAACTACAATATATAAACCATCTCTCACGTTCGTGAGAAGATCCCAATGCAACCCTAAGTGCCCCAAACAACCCAAAACTTAAAAAGAAAACAGGCTGAACTCAAAACTGTTTTGACCTCCGACTGTTGTAACCTGTTTTTGACCCACTTCCTTACCTCCAATTTAGTTCTCGTTTCTTGCATTGGAAAGCCACTTCAAATAGCTTTCCAGGGGTACTTGGATCGTAAAATAAGAGTTTATAGAACTCCCGATATGATCAAAACAATTGACTCAAAAATCTGCCCAGTTTTTAAAAACGGGTTTAACAAAATCAACCTCATTAATTAACCCTAATCCCTCTAATTACAAGCCCTAATTTATGTAATCATCATATTATGATTAATAAAACATTAATTTACTGTTTTTATATTAAACCCTAACCTAAATCCATCATAAGATTATTAAAGAAAACATAAAAAACAATTTAATTAAAAAGGGATTTGAAGATTTACCTTGGATTTATGAAAACCCCCAAATTTTATGAAGAAGCCTAATTTTTTATAAGAATCACGAATTTCCTTCATCTCTAGGAGAAAAATAATGAATTTGGTTTAGTATATACATTATATAGGGTATGGGTGAATCCTAGTACAACCCAAAGCCCACTTTCCTTTTTTTTCCTTTTCTTCCTTTTTTTTCTCTTCTAAACCGACCCAAACACCCCTAATTTCGTTTTTTTCTTTATTTTTTTTCTTTTTATTGTTAATTAATATCTTATTAATATTACCTTAATTTACCTTAATTTATTTCAGCTCCTAAAACTTCCAAAACCTCAAAACCGTAAAACTAGTCAAATTTACGCGTTTTACCGTAAAAGACGTAAAATATACACTTTTATAATAAATCTCAAATTTTGAAATAAACTTTATATTTAAGTCCTAAATGACTTAAAACCATCCCAAAAAATATTCATATGGATAATTACCTCACCCGAGACCTCTAAATGCTAAACCGTAAATCCTAAAAAAAATACTATTACTATAATACTTATACGTATACGTAAACACCACAATATCACCATTTTCATTTCATAGTCACCACTTGTGATCTCATGAACATGAATTAACCGTTCCTCGATTTACTTATGAGTACTCTATACTCATAAACGATAATCACACCAACCTCGTTCACACTAAATAAACACGTAAGCACAAAAATCAAGTAGTCACACATAAAATAACCTAAAAGTAAGACCAAGTGACGAACCTCAAAACCACGGTTGTCACACATAATATGGTCAGAAAGATTGTCTTCAGCAATATTGCAAACAAATACATTCATCTGATCTTCACGGAAATTTGTATTCGACTACATGCATATAAAATTCAAAATCAGAAATAAATTACAGTGACTTATATAGTGATTTCAACCAGTAGACTTATAAATGAGTTAATGTGCTTGTATATTGTCTCAAACGGGTCAAAAGGGTTGGAAGTCGTCCAAATTCAATTCTTATTTAGTACAACCACCTAAATTGCTTTTGGGGGGCGTTTCGGGTTGCTTACCGGAAAGTGCTTATCTGCTTATATGCAAATTTAACACTTTCACCAAAACTGCAGATGTGCTTGATACATAAGATAATCACTTGAATAAGCATATCCCAAACACCCTCGAATTCAAAGAGGTAGATTACAAGTGCAATATTATGTCTTTTTGTAATACACATATACTCTATTAAGCATAGGCAACAACGTTAATGACCCGAGTTGCCCGACCTGTTTCAACCCAGACCTATTCCAACCCAGACCTATTCCAACCTGACCTGTTTTCCATCCCACATGATCCACTCATGTTACCACATATTTAAGTACCATACCTTAACAAGTGTGATTGCATGATGTGAGAAATCACAAGCATGAACAAAAATTTGAGGAAACTTCTTAGCGATGGGAAATATTGTGTTGCCAGTTCCACAACCAGCCTGCAGATAATGATCAAGTTTTAGTTACAACCAAAATTATTACTGTCTTTTTTATCCATTTGGACATAATTCATTGGCTTTGAGTAATAAAGCTAACTTCTAATATTATTTTCCCATCCGTAGGGGAAGTGTCGTCTTCATCACAGAAGTATTTTCCCCAATCTTTTTCGAGGTAATGTCGATCCTTGAAAAACTGCAATTACTTCATCAAGTCAAACAGATATCTTTTACTAAATTAATTTCAAAAAAAAAAAAGTAAAATGCACATTGTTGTATTTTTATTTTCAAGGGGGTGTTTGGCATTGCGATTACGCTGTCATAATCAGATAGACAACAAAACTTGTTTATATCCAAAATTGGGTGTTTGGCATTGCGATTAAGTAGTAGTAATTAAGAAGACCTTGTTTTGATGGCGTTGATAGAAGTTATCCCAGTGCTTTCTTGACTCAATTACGTATTACGTGAGGTCATCACCACCGCCACCGTTAGACCCTAAACACCGTAACTTAAAGGTGCTCAAACGGCGTCGTTTATGTACGGCGAGCGTCAAAGGTGTATAACGGTTGCCGACTGCGTACGAGGAGGGAGATGTTGAAATGGCGGGAAAGTAGACCGCCATTGTGACTTAATTTAATGGTCGCCGGTTTTGGTAGTTTGGATATTTAAGGATTTTGATTTTTGAGTTATTTAGCTGCAAGAGATGAGTTGTAATAATAATACTCCCTTCACTTTGTTATCTTAGACACTTTTTGCTTCTAAATACTTTAAAAACATTCTATCTTTCAGGGTTAACATACCGGAGGTTATTAAACATTTCTAAAAAATACGCCTAAGTTACTAACGTTTCAAAAAATTTATGTTTATCAAGTTTTTGTAAAAAGCGTTTCAAAAAGCCTTTGATGCAATATCAAAAAGCTTTTTATAATAATGAAAAGTCTTTCATGAATTTTATCATCGTAAATATGCATCGAGAGCTATGTTTGGCACCGGTTTATCAAGGCTTATAAAAGTTTGAGTCTTAAAAATAAGTTGGTTCATAAAATAAGTTTTTATTATTAAACAAGTTCATGAGAAGTTTTATAATGTCGTGAACTTCCATAAGTGTAAGAAAAAAAAAAGTCATAACTAACCAAATTACTTTCAAAATATGATAATCATTACGCAAAGTTGTATATCTAAATTTAATTTAATATAATATCAATAGATTTTAACTTTAGCGAATTCGACAAACAACTTTATATAAACATATCATAAGACTTTTCCTGCGTCAACCTTCTCTAACCCATTTCTCCATACCTCTAGTTATGTTTAGGGTCGAAATGAGTCAAGTTGTTCGTAAAAAACTCGAGATTGAATCGCTAGAAAATTCAACGAGCCGAGCTCAAATGAGATCGAACCCGAGCTAGAGCCTAAGTTGAAACTCATTTGTTAATAGAGCTCGATCCGGAGCTTTATATGTAAAGCTTGATTTGGCTCACAAATAAAATGTTATGCATTTTATTATAAACGACCTTATTTATGAGCTCAATAACAAGCTTATTAATGAGCTCAAAATTAAAATATTATGAGTTGAGCTCAATTCGAACTCGATCCAATCCTCAATATTCATTACGAAACCCCTATATACATATCATGAATACGGCTCGAAATGAGATTTATAAAACTTGAACAAAACGAGCTAAGCAGGCTTGCGATTGACTCCTTATTTGAACATTTTAAATACACATGCCTTTTTTTTACGTTATGACAACTTATGAAAAACACATTTAACATCTTAAAACGCAAGCCCAATAAGTGGAACCTCTAATTCAACTTGATCCACATCAAACGTCTTTGTTATCCCAACCCTAGAAAAGCCCAAGTATCCACTATAAAACTTATCATCTAACATTAACCCTAGCCGCACCACACTACAACTACAACACACAATTTCTTGATGTATTCTCTCGAAGCGGTTTTATGCCCCAACAAAATTGCTATGTTTCTTATTTAACAAAGTGATTCATTTTAGTTTTTTTTATTGGTTTAGCAATCTATTCGCGAGAATCTTGATTCATAATCAACACGTTTGTTATTGTTTATGCTGTAACTTGTAATTGATATGGGGAAGAGGGTATGATGTTTCTGTTGCTAGAACACATATTGTTCTAGTTTGTTTGATTCATTTTACGATTTTATAAATTTCCCCAAATATTAAAAAAAAAATCAGAAGTATAATGCTTGTACGCCTATTTTCTATTGGTTTCCAAGTTTCGCTCTTCTGTGACATTTGTTTTCTATAAATCTAACGATTATTTGCACATATGAGTGCATTTTTATTTGTTAGTTAACGCCTGTGATGAATAAACCATTTGCCTACATTGTCTGATATTTTACAATGAAGAGAAGAATGAGATTTCTGAGGCTTTTGTTTAATACTTATTGAGTTTTTTTTTCTAATACATAAATCTTATTTGCTTATAATCTATTCGGAATGGCCTACAATGATTAATATTGTCCTCCAATTCTGATTATTAACTATGAAGAGGAAACTAGACATTTCTGAGGCTGTATTGAACAAGTGCAATGCAAGCTCTGCACGGGTCACTTTGTCTTTTTACGTAGTAAACATTAATGATGACTCGCCCTAAGACAATGCTGATTTGACGACAATGTAAGGCCCTCAAGTTGAGCTCACAAATCGGCTTCCACTCGTTTTTGGATACATTTCTTTACATCTCTGTAAAAAAAGTCAAATAATTTAGCTTGTGCGTAAAGGTAGGCCCTCAAAAGTCAAAGCTGATTTGACTCTACAATCGTAAACTTCTACGGTTCTACAAGTATGCGACACTTTTATTTACTCATATACAGTGAGTTCTAACACATTAACCGGCTAATTCAGGAGATTGAGTCTACCGCCACACAAACTTAGACCAGGTAAAATCTTTTTCAGGAAGTAGGCGTGTCCTCTAATTCACGGGTTTGAGTCTACGGCCAAACAAACCTAGACCAGGTAAAATCCTTTTCAGGAAGTTGGCTTGTCCTATGGAGATTAGACTTGTATTTAGATTAATTCGAGCATCAAATTGATCCATTATCATTTTGCTGAAGGGAGTTGCTGTTAAGCCACGCGAGCTCTCTTCTACACATCTCTTCTTTATCTGACAACCACACAACACAAAAGTGCAGGTGGACTAGCTTTAGTATAAGTAATGCTTATTTTGTATCATGATCTATACTACTATATAAAGCATTTGGGACCTTCTTAAAATAGCAAGGCTGAAAATTCAGACTTTTTTTCCTACTAAATAAAGCAAGTTGTTGATATCTTCATCAACATTATATAGTATAACCTTTTCTAACAACTTTTTGTAACAAACTTTTGTAACAACCTATTTAAATAACATTTTTTCTTTTAAATTGAAAAATCTTTTTATTAATTTGTTATTTTTATAATCTAATTTCACCATATTTTCTAAAATTTTATGCTCTTTAATTCGATATCCATTTTGCTATATTTTTATTAACTATAAATTTTTTAAAAATTTAGAGGTTTTTTTCGATTTTTTACGATTTTAACAATACAAACTTAATGGATAAGAGATTAATATTTGTTAGCCTAAAAAATGATTATGAGTACTCGTCGCCGCATTGCGCGGGTCCATGCTAGTTTTTTATAATATGCGAATGACTCAGACATATTTGTGCAGTTGCTGAATTTTGTGGAAACGTGGAGTTGTGTCGGCGGACTGAACAAGTAGTGTTTTCAGACCCTTACAAGATCTCCGAGTATAATCATCTTGATAGTGATGCTGAGGCTGTTCGTAATGACAACATATTAAAACTTGAAGTTGCCGAGCTGAAGTCTAAGTACAGACCTAATTACTATTTTTTTTCAAAGCTTTATAAGCTTTTGGAAAGCTCTTCCTTACGCAAAAGGTCTACTGTGCAGGTTTTGTGAAAAAACACAGGCTCTAATACATGGTGATCTCCATACTGGTTCGGTCATGGTTACTCATGAATCAACTCAAGTTATTGATCCAGAATTTGCTTTTTACGGGCCAATGGGATTCGATATTGGTGCTTTTATTGCAAACCTTCTTTTAGCTTATTTTTCACAAGATGCGCATGCAACTCAGGGGAATGACAAAAAGGTATGTTCTGCTTGAGATATGCTGTATTTTATCGTTTCATGCTTTTACAGTTTTATAGACATCACATATTTGTTCCGTTCCACAATTCTCTTGTATGAGGTTGGGTTATCAATAAGGCGAGTATTGTTAATGTAGGCATATAAAGGATGGATAATGGATACATTAGCAGACACTTGGAATCTCTTTCACAAAAAGTTCACCACTCTTTGGGATATACACAAGGAGGGGCCTGGCGAGGCATACCTACATGAAATCTATAATAATGTGGAACTCCAGGAGCTTGTCAAACAAAAATACATGACCGAGTTGTTTCACGATTCACTTGGATTTGCTGCTGCCAAAATGATATGGTAATCTGGAGCTTATGCAACTATGTTTTATATATTGTGTTCATCAGTTTGACTACAGTAAAGTCTGTTTGACTAAGTCTTGGATCAGTAAAGTCTGTTTGACTAAGTCTTGGATCAGTAAAGTCTGTTTGACTTGGTTCTGGATCAGTAATGTCTGCAGTCTGCTCATAAATACATGAAAATGCTTATCATTTAAAAAAACTTGGCCAACCTATTTATATGATCACATACCCATTCAAGGACATATTATTAATATGGTGGTGGTTTCGAGAGGATTTCTTGTCAGTGTGACTCATCGTTGTATTCGGTATTTATGAGTCGGACCAAATCATATGATCTTTGGCAACAAAGGTTTCCAAATGTGTTACTAGGCGCCAAACCTGTCAGGACCAACATTTGACAACAGGGCAATTAATTTATGTGTATCTTAATTTCAAACTATATTTTAAATATTTAGCTATTAACTTTTTGCTTTGAACCACAGGAGAATTGTTGGGGTGGCTCATGTGGAGGATTTCGAGTCGATCACTGATCTTGCCAAACGAGCAGATTGTGAACGAAGGGCTCTTGACTTTGCCAAGATGCTAATGAAGAAACGAAGGGATTTCAACACCATAACTGATGTTATTTCCGCAGCCCAATAACTATATATGCCATCTGGATGGCATGAAAATCTATGGCTTTCAATAAAACCTGTGTGAAGTGATGAACCAAACAACAGAGGAGAACGATGAGTGCACTTCTATTCTTGCCTCGTTTGTGTGTGTCCTACTTAGGTCACCAAATATTAGCAATGTAACGGTATTGTAATTAAAAATTCTGGAAGCTTAATTTGTTTGCTGGTCTGTTTTAATGGGTATATACACGTGAGAATGGGTTTATCAACTAGTATTTTTAATTGCATGATAATACATGTGTAATGAATAGGTTATTGGCAGGATTGTTGGAATTAGCATAGATGACATGCCCATGAAACGGGTGCAGTTATAGTGCCAATAACATAACGGTGCACGTATAACGAGCTGCACCAGCTCTCTTATGTTTTGAGAATCGTATCATTCAATTTAAAGTCAGCTTGTGCTTGCAGGTGATCTTTTCCAAAGTTATTCGCAACTTGAAGTATACACAATCCCAGATATAGCAGTGTGCTATGGCCCATATCTACATACAAAGTTTTATTCATCCACAATATGGTCAACCGACTCAGGGCAGCTGGTTCAGAAAGTGATATTTTCAATGATAGTGTCGCAAAACCATGCTAGCAGAGCCTATTTATCAGGTAATGCAAACTGTTTCATGGGTCCTCAATTTTCCTTGTTGATTTCAGGGAGACTCCTCAATGAAGGAGCCAACACTTTCGCACGCTAGCAAACTAGCATAGGTAGCCAAAACGAGCCAATACGATTACTGAAAGAAATTTGCAAGTGTCATGTATGGTACCAAGATGAAAAAGATATCATGCCCATGGACAGTACCTACAAGAAATTAGTCTACAAGGTAAATCAAATACTCCACTTGACCTAAAAACAAACCATAGCACAGTGATTAGCACAGGCAATTCGGAAGGTTTGGAAACGGGTTGAAATTGGTTATTCAGGTTGACCCAACACTGAATTACAGTCCCTTTCAACCATCTGACTTCTGACGGTTATGCCAACTTTACTTGCGTTCATTCGATTGAGCATTAGCTTGGTGGTATTTGACCCATCACTAGTATACAAGCTTCCATTAAGGTCACAAAGAAAAGCATTGCTATGTTGACACATCCTTTTAATGAAAACTTGTATGTGAAAGGAATTTAACCATTGATGAGACCTATTGAATGCCAGCAAGACCATGCAACATATTGATCCAAAAGCATTTTAGCAAGATGCAAAGCATTAACATGATCCAAAGCATTTTAACATGATTCAAAGCATTTTAACATGATCCAAAAGCAGTTCCTAAACACTAGAAATTTCAAGAGAACAAATCAGACCATCTGAATGGTGGATTAGAATACGACCAACTCCACCCATGGAGGCAAGCATGGTGACAACTCGGATTTGGCATGTGAACGACCAGCTTCCTCTCTCTTCAAACGCTCATTTGCAGTTAATACACTTTCGTCAATAGGATGGATGGATGGATATATGAAAATTGTCTTGATTGTGTTAGCAGCATTGCCTATCATGTACAAAGCAATCTGAAAGTCACTAACTAGACCACGATAACCACCAATCTCAAGATGCTTGAGGTGTGGAAAGGAGTGACCAATAGCAGGCCACAAAGTTTTCTTCCTTGTAATTGGTGAACGCCAATATACCTGCACAAAAAGATCATATCAATGTAGTTTATGAATTAGATTAAGTCAAAAAATTAACATCGATTTACTTTTAATAAAAAGTAGCTACTGAAAACATACCCACACTGAGAAAAGTTCCAACCTCAGGCACTTCTTAGCAATTTCAATGAACGCTATTAGACTGTCATGTTCTTCAGTTGGAATTGTCAGTTTCAGTATCTTGACATTTGGTAGTTCTGGAATCGCTTCAACATCCAAATCTTCCTGGAAAAACAAGAACACAATCTCATCATCTGATCATTAAGATTAAAAGCACACAAATGTATTGAAGAACTACTAACCATGGTACGATCTATGGTCAAGTTGAGAACCTGAAGGTTGGAAGCAACAGATGAGATCGCTCTGAACACCTTATTGTTCAACCCCACACTTACAAAGCCACAACAAACTTCTTTGATCTTTGGAAGATTCATAGGCGTATAACGATATCTTTACCGACATAGTGAAACTTTTCAAGATCAAAATCATGTAAAGAAATGAATTGGACCTCGGAACAGCCCGTTAATGTAAGATGTTTCATGTTAATGTCTTGTCCACCAACATCAATATCATTGAACAACCCAGATCCATGAATGTAGAGCATTTCAAGATTTGGAGAATTTTTAAGTAGTAATTTTAGGGTTTGATCACTCATGTTGACAAACAACAAGGAGAGCTCCTTAAAAGACAAAGTCTCCACAACTATGGAACTGGGTGACGAAAGTTCAGAAAGGTGTACCATGTTTCCATCTGACAAAGGTAAAGGGAAATCATACTTCTCCTTAGTAGCACGACAAGTTTCGTGAACGGTTTCAGATAAATCCAGTTCCATGAGGAAATGAAGGAAATTTGGATCAATGGTCCTTAAACAGTGCTATGATTCTATGTGCAGAATGTAGGGTCTTATGAATGGATCATTATGATGCCTAATAAGAGGTTTCCTGGCTTATAGCAGAAAGTATGAGTAATTCTATAGTACGTTCGACTTCGTTAATTATTCAAATAAAACTTCGAGTTCATACTCATATGAGGTTATGCATCATTCTCTGATTATTTCATGCAACAAGATATATTTTTAAATTCCTTTTGAGTGATAAATACAAATTTTATTCAGGAAACACTAATGAAACGTGTGACTGCAATAACTTCTAGATACACAATCTAATTCTACAAAATTGGCCTTTACATATAATTCATATAAGGTTTTTTGGAACAAAATATAATTCAAAGATAACTATTCATGTGGAGAATCAGAGGGATCAAGTTAGGTACCAAATACTTCAATGTGAAAGATGTTGCAGTAGGACACTTGATCCACAGGTCAAAATTGGCTGTTTGTGGTTTTTGACAGTGGATGTGGTCAAGGGCGTCTGAAAACTGCTCGTATCCAACGCCTAAAGTAGAACAAAAGGAGTGACTTAGAATACGGAAGTGGCATAGCCTAGAGTTGGCGAATGGGCTTAACTGGTCATTTAAGTACTGGGTGGCTTGACCCGAGCACTTTTCACCCGACCTTCCCAACTCTGTTATTAACAATTAGTGTGTCAAATAATAATTGACTTTTTTTAGTAAAATTATACTAGATGTTTTACAAACTACTCATATATTTTTTGCTTTGGATGACTTCGAACCTGTTTGACCCATTTGACTTTTGCTCTTTTAACTTTTACCCATTTGACTCGCTCATTAGTACTTTGGTATATATTATCAATTTCATGGGCTCAAGGGTTGAACCATACCGCTGCATGGTAATACTTTTAGCTCGGTTTACGATCTGTCGGTTGTATGTATTCACGTCCACTATGGCGAATCCAGCGGTTACGAATAACTCTGACAGCAAATCTTCTGAGAAGTAAAACGAACACTGCAGAAAAAAATTATGATATTAACATAGCCTGAAGAATGTAATCAAATACAGTGAACACCAAATAGTCTACAGAATCAATACAGTGCCATCTCCACGGAAATAGAAGTTCTCACTGATAACTCGATTCTTATTCATTAGCATAGCCTGCAAAATGGCCATAAAATACATTTAAGAAATAGATTTATGGTAAACGCTTCCGTTTATTGCACAATATATACATTTGAGTTACATTGCCTTAAGTTTGGAACTCACTTGAGCATAATCCCCAATAGCATAATCCCGTAAAAGAACGTAGCCATTAGGCTGCAAAATTGGTATGCTATCCAGACATAAGAAACCCGAAGAAAAAAGATATCCAATACTGGAACTTGATAGAAAGGAAAATTTCATACGGCAACTAACTTTGGTTAATCTTTCATTTCGGGTAACCAACTTTGTTTAACCGAAGAAACGACACAAACTTCAAAACTGTTGATTTTCAGTAGCTAATAAAAGTCAACATGGACCGAGTTAGAATCCTATGCAACGTATAAATTTGACCTTAGTAGCCTATTACCTTAAGTCAAATAATTTGAAAGTACGCTTATTCAAGTAAAATGGCAATTATGTTTTTAGTTTAAAAGTTTTACTAGGCAAAAACAGCCGATTACCATAAACAGATTTAGACCAAAGTCGGTTACCTTTTTATCCAAATTACGCATACTGCATACATATACAAAAGTTCATCAGAGGTGACCTTTAAAACACGTCCTATGTTTTGTAGCACAGTGGGCATCTTTTCGAGTGGAACTGCAGATAATGTAAAAACCTGCATGATGTTTTTGGACTTTACAACTTCTGTATTTTTAGAACCCCTAATCAGAACCACGAAGTTGCAATGTTAATGCTTACCAATGTAACAATGTCAACAGAAGCAGGCATAATATGGTCAGAAAGATTGTCTTCAGCAATATTGCAAACAAATACATTCATCTGATCTTCACGGAAATTTGTATTCGACTACATGCATATAAAATTCAAAATCAGAAATAAATTACAGTGACTTATATAGTGATTTCAACCAGTAGACTTATAAATGAGTTAATGTGCTTGTATATTGTCTCAAACGGGTCAAAAGGGTTGGAAGTCGTCCAAATTCAATTCTTATTTAGTACAACCACCTAAATTGCTTTTAGGGGGCGTTTCGGGTTGCTTACCGGAAAGTGCTTATCTGCTTATATGCAAATTTAACACTTTCACCAAAACTGCAGATGTGCTTGATACATAAGATAATCACTTGAATAAGCATATCCCAAACACCCTCGAATTCAAAGAGGTAGATTACAAGTGCAATATTATGTCTTTTTGTAATACACATATACTCTATTAAGCATAGGCAACAACGTTAATGACCCGAGTCGCCCGACCTGTTTCAACCCAGACCTATTCCAACCCAGACCTATTCCAACCTGACCTGTTTTCCATCCCACATGATCCACTCATGTTACCGCATATTTAAGTACCATACCTTAACAAGTGTGATTGCATGATGTGAGAAATCACAAGCATGAACAAAAATTTGAGGAAACTTCTTAGCGATGGGAAATATTGTGTTGCCAGTTCCACAACCAGCCTGCAGATAATGATCAAGTTTTAGTTACCACCAAAATTATTACTGTCTTTTTTATCCATTTGGACATAATTCATTGGCTTTGAGTAATAAAGCTAACTTCTAATATTATTTTCCCATCCGTAGGGGATGTGTCGTCTTCATCACAGAAGTATTTTCCCCAATCTTTTTCGAGGTAATGTCGATCCTTGAAAAACTGCAATTACTTCATCAAGTCAAACAGATATCTTTTACTAAATTAATTTCAAAAAAAAAAAAGTAAAATGCACATTGTTGTATTTTTATTTTCAAGGGGGTGTTTGGCATTGCGATTACGCTGTCATAATCAGATAGACAACAAAACTTGTTTATATCCAAAATTGGGTGTTTGGCATTGCGATTAAGTAGTAGTAATTAAGAAGACCTTGTTTTGATGGCGTTGATAGAAGTTATCCCAGTGCTTTCTTGACTCAATTACGTATTGCGTGAGGTCATCACCACCGCCACCGTCAGACCCTAAACACCGTAACTTAAAGGTGCTCAAACGGCGTCGTTTATGTACGGCGAGCGTCAAAGGTGTATAACGGTTGCCGACTGCGTACGAGGAGGGAGATGTTGAAATGGCGGGAAAGTAGACCGCCATTGTGACTTAATTTAATGGTCGCCGGTTTTGATGGTTTGGATATTTAAGGATTTTGATTTTTGAGTTATTTAGCTGCAAGAGATGAGTTGTAATAATAATACTCCCTTCACTTTGTTATCTTAGACACTTTTTGCTTCTAAATACTTTAAAAACATTCTATCTTTCAGGGTTAACATACCGGAGGTTATTAAACATTTCTAAAAAATACGCCTAAGTTACTAACGTTTCAAATTGTTCATCTAAATAACTAAACTATACTAAACTATACACTACTATAATTTAGTGTTAATTCGAGTAATCTGAGCGTATGTTTTTTGATAAGTTAAGTAACATAAATGTCGTCTTTTAACAAGTTAAGTAACATAAATATCACAGTTTTACAAGTTAATTTATTTTCAATAACCCAAAAGTTATGTTTTTTAACTTTAGTAACTTAAGTTAACAAAATGGATGTTTAGTAATTAAACGCACTTTTTGGAAATGTTTAATAACCTCCGTATATATTAACCATTTCTTTGACGGCAAGTTTTAGTTAGTGAATCGAGCTTAAACTGGTATTTAATTAGACAGTATACAAGTTCACTTTTAAGGGATAAATCTCACTTTTATTTCTGCTTTTGAAAAAAGAAACTTCATCGACAAATTCAAATTAAAAAACATTATATTTTATTTTAAAACATTTACAATTCATCAAGTTTTTTAATATTTGATGCATTTAATGGTTCTGATGCGCTGCACATTTAATATATAAGGCTTTTAAAAAAATTTATGTTTATCAAGTTTTTGTAAAAAGCATTTCAAAAAGCCTTTGATTCAATATCAAAAAGCTTTTTATAATAATGAAAAGTCTTTCATGAATTTTATCATCGTAAATATGCATCGAGAGCTATGTTTGGCACCGGTTTATCAAGGCTTATAAAAGTTTGAGTCTTAAAAATAAGTTGGTTCATAAAATAAGTTTTTATTATTAAACAAGTTCATGAGAAGTTTTATAATGTCGTGAGCTTCCATAAGTGTAAGAAAAAAAAAGTCATAACTAACCAAGTTACTTTCAAAATATGATAATCATTACGCAAAGTTGTATATCTAAATTTAATTTAATATGATATCAATAGATTTTAACTTTAGCGAATTCGACAAACAACTTTATATAAACATATCATAAGACTTTTCCTACGTCAACCTTCTCTAACCCATTTCTCCATACCTCTAGTTATGCTTAGGGTCGAAATGAGTCAAGCTGTTTGTAAAAAACTCGAGATTGAATCGCTAGAAAATTCAACGAGCCGAGCTCAAATGAGATCGAACCCGAGCTAGAGCCTAAGTTGAAACTCATTTGTTAATAGAGCTCGATCCGGAGCTTTATATATAAAGCTTGATTTGGCTCACGAGCCTAAACAACACTTATTTTAATCGTTAAACATAAATAAAAAGTTACGCATTTTATTATAGGCGATCTTATTCATGAGCTCAATAACAAGCTTATTAACGAGTTTAAAATCGAAATATTACGAGTCGAGCTCAATTCGAGCTCGATCCATGGCTCAATATTCATTACGAAACCGTATATACATACCATGAATACGACTCGAAATGAGATTTATAAAACTCGAACAAAACCTCGAGCTCTAGCAGGCTTGCGATTGACTCGGCTTGTTTCAACCGTTTAAGTACACATGCTTTTTTTATACGTTAGGACACTTGTGAAAAACACATTTAACATCTTAAAACGCAAGCCCAATAAGTGGGAACCTCTAATTCAACTTGATCCACAACAAACATCTTTGTTATCCCAACCCTAGAAAAGCCCAAGTATCCACTATAAAACTTATCATCTAACATTAACCCTAGCCGCACCACACTACAACTACAACACACAATTTCTTGATGTATTCTCTCGAAGCGGTTTTATGCCCCAACAAAATTGCTTTGTTTCTTATTTAACAAAGTGATTCATTTTAGTTTTTTTATTGGTTTAGCAATCTATTCGCGAGAATCTTGATTCATAATCCACACGTTTGTTATTGTTTATGCTGTAACTTGTAATTGATATGGGGAAGAGGGTATGATGTTTCTGTTGCTAGAACACATATTCTTCTAGTTTGTTTGATTCATTTTACGATTTTATAAATTTCCCCAAATATTAAAAAAAAATCAGAAGTATAATGCTTGTACGCCTATTTTCTATTGGTTTCCAAGTTTCGCTCTTCTGTGACATTTATTTTCTATAAATCTAATGATTATTTGCACATATGAGTGCATTTTTATTTGTTAGTTAACGCCTGTGATGAATAAACCATTTGCCTACATTGTCTGATATTTTACAATGAAGAGAAGAATGAGATTTCTGAGGCTTTTGTTTAATACTTATTGAGTTTTTTTTTCTAATACATAAATCTTATTTGCTTATAATCTATTCGGAATGGCCTATGATGATTAATATTGTCCTCCAATTCTGATTATTAACTATGAAGAGGAAACTAGACATTTCTGAGGCTGTATTGAACAAGTGCAATGCAAGCTCTGTACGGGTCACTTTGTCTTTTTACGTAGTAAACATTAATGATGACTCGCCCTAAGACAATGTTGATTTGACGACAATGTAAGGCCCTAAAGTTGAGCTCACAAATCGGCTTCCACTCGTTTTTGGATACATTTCTTTACAACTCTGTAAAAAAAGTCAAATAATTTAGCTCGTGCGTAAAGGTAGGCCCTCAAAAGTCAAAGCTGATTTGACTCCACAATCGTAAACTTCTACGGTTCTACAAGTATGTGACACTTTTATTTACTCATATACCGTGAGTTCTAACACATTAACCAGCTAATTCAGGAGTTTGAGTCTACCGCCACACAAACCTAGACCAGGTAAAATCTTTTTCAGGAAGTTGGCGTGTCCTCTAATTCACGTGTTTGAGTCTACCGCCAAACAAACCTAGACCAAGTAAAATCCTTTTCAGGAAGTTGGCTTGTCCTATGGAGATTAGACTTGTGTTTAGATTAATTCGAGCATCAAATTGATCCATTATCATTTTGCTGAAGGGAGTCGCTGTTAAGCCACGAGCGACTTAGCCTAACCCACGGGTGACTACCTTCCCTGTATTAACTTGCGCGCGACTAAGTGGCACATAGCAAAAAAAAAAACAGGGGCAAACTCATCCAGCGTTAGTTTTATACACGTGGCCCCATTTTTTTATTTTTTTTAGATTTATTATTGGTTGTTTTTTGTGAGTGTGATGTATTTAAATAATAAAAAAATAGGTATGAAAAGTGAGTGTAAGTGAGTTTGGGTGAGTGTTATTACCCTCGTGGGTGAGTTTTGGTGAGTTTGTTAAAAGGTGATGTGGCGCTGACGTAGAGGTGAGTAGGTTTGCCCCCAGTCCCTTTAGTCTTATAGTTAGATTTAGAACATACTGTAAGGTGGCGTTAAGCCAAAGACTTTGGAACAACAAAATGGTTGGATAGCGGTATCGGATGTGGTGCGGTAGAGCCTTTGCGTCGAGGGCAGCCGCCTATGCCAAAGGAGTTACTAACTTTTTTTGTTTTATAATTAGTGAGGTATGTGTCGACGCATAATAGTATTTTTTTCTACCAACGACACCACATTTAGTAAGTAAAAAAAGACACAAAATGTGTTGCCAACGATTTCTAGTGCAAACAGATTTTTTGCTCACATGACACTTATTGGCTTTAGCGTGCAAACAGACTTTTTCATGATTACTTGTGTTTTATATAATTTGTTATAAATAAAATGTTTACTTTATGAATATATTTTAAAATGTGACATTTTCATGATTTTTTATATATTTTTATGTTATACTTCATTCGTCTCTGAATTGTAGTTCACGATAAAAAAATACGCAGTTTAGTAAAAAAAACATTTTTTTTTAGTTTTCTATCTGTATTTTTTATACAATGACAAATTTACCAATAACTAATTAGTTTATAATTTTTTCATTGTTTGTAATAATATATATAAATGAGGGTGATATGTCAAATTTAATCTTTATTCTATGTCTATTTTTGGAAATGGTTATTAATTAAGGATGTTCAAAAATAAGAAATAGAATATAATTTTAGGACGAAAAAGTATTGATTTAGGTTTTGAATAATGTCAATGAATGTAGGTTGAATTTAATAATAATAGAAAGGTTGATCAACCATTCATATAATATGACATATGGCGAGGTTGGATGATATACTAAGAGTAAACGGTGTCACGGCGAGAGGCCCTCGTCGGTCTGACGTGGCACTCTCGCCGGTGCTCGCCGTGACACCCACCCCCTCGCCTTTCCCCATTCGTCATTCTTCAACGAGAGGAAAAGAGAGATTTTTGGGCCCCACTCAATTTTAAACCGTTTGGCAACGGTAAGCTAGAGCCGAAGCCGAGAAAGCTAAAGCCGATGCCGAGAAAGGTAAAGCCGATGCTGAATTGGAGTTCAAAGAGATAGAGTTTCTCTCGATCAGAACCGACGATTTGCCTGAACCGAACAAGTCGATTATCAAAAGAAAACAGGCAAAAATCGCGGCGAAATATGCACTCGCTGATTAGGATTTTTTTTTTCGTATTGCATTTTTTTCAGTATTTTTTTTAAGTATTTGTATTTTTATTTGAAGTATTTGTAATTTTTAATTTTATGAAATGAATTTTTATTTTGTGTGAAAAATGAAAAAAGAAATAAAATGGTGAGTGGTAGGACCCAAGTGAAGAGGAGAGAGACTAGTTATGAGTGAGGGGGGTGTTTAGTTGGTTTTTTGTTTTGGTTATTTGAGATGATGTGTCACTGAGGTAGCACAAGTGAAGAGGTAAAACCTAGCCGTGACACCTTTTACTCTAAGAAATCACTACACGAACCGGTCGCATCCTCTTTTCTTTCATTGTAACGTACTTTGACTATATAATCATTTCCAGTCAACTTGTTTCACTCAGCTGGTGGTACACGATCATTAAACAATTAAAATTTTCAAAGATAAAAATAGAAAGTTATATAAAAAAAAGATAAAAATAGAAAGGAATAGTAAATAGTATAATATCTTTTTTTATCGTGTAGCTATGATGATGAGACATCAAAAAGACCGAGCAATAGGTTATATGTTATAACAAATTAAACAAGTTTGAAACGGTCACACAAACCTTCTGAAAATAAAAGGTTTTATCTAGTTTGAGTTTGCAGTGGGTTCAAATCCCGTGAATTAATTGACCGATGTGTCAGAAATCATTATTATATAAAAAAAACTAAACTACTTTTAATAAATTAGGCATTTACTATAAGGCAATGTTGGGCAATCTCAATGATCAAAATGAGTCCAAGGTTTCGGCTTTAAGACATACTCATTCTACGGTAATCACAAACAAAAGCTTTACAACGATAGAAAGGGGGTTAATTAAGACATACGTATTGTACGACAATCACAAAAAAACATGCTTTACGACGATACAAATGGAGTTAATTAAGACATGCTCATTGTACGTGTTAATGCAATAATGCCTAAAAACGTAACTTGCATTTTTCGGTCTCGCTTAGTTTTATTACGACAATATGTAAAAACAAGCATTTACGAAAACAACGAAAAACGAATTCTTGAGTTCAAGTATTTTTCATTTTACCCATTTTCACTTAAGGTATGGATAAACAAGTACTAACCTTAATCAAGTGATCAAGTGATTTAATCTTTTCTTAAAACTTACTTTTTATTAAGTGTGACAAGTTTTTATTAAAGTTTCTTTTTAAGAAAATGTATTATTAAATTAATTATTTGAAAATTTGAAAATGGCATATTCTTATTTGGTTAGGAATATTCTATCAGGATATTTTTTAAACCAGATATGACCTCCACCACTAAAGGACAAAAAAGGAGCGGAGTCTAGTCCAGCGGTACCTTAGCTCCTAGGCGGTTCCTTATCGATAAGGTACCGCGGGCTAAGATAAGGTACCGCGGGCAGATATCGCCGTTGGCCCTTTGTCCTATAAATAGTAGACCATTCTTAGCTTTTCAATTCACCTCTTTTGCACATCTATTTCCAGATTCAAACACTCTTCTTTAATCACTTAAATCTTTGATCATTTGTTTGATTACTACTTGTTTAAGAAGTGAATCTTGTTCATCCATCCCTTCCTCTCCAAGTGCAAAGAGAAGAACACTATCCTTCTTAAGTGTTGAGTCCACCACCAAAGATCCATTGAAGATATAATTTTATACATTTTAGTTGTGTCATAGTTGTGAAGATCCAAGTAGTTGTGTCTATTTGGAAGTTGTGTATGTACTGAGTATAGTTGTGTAGATTGGTCCTAGCTACGATTAGGGCTCGACTTTTAGCTTAGAGTCGGAAACTGGTTAAGCGACGTGTACGGTTTTCTCCACCATAAGGAGCTTGTTGTGTAGTGAACTCTCGAGTAAGGAGTACTCGAGGAGTGGAGTAGGAACGAGGAGTGAGCTTCGTTGCCGAACCACTATAAATCCTTGGTGTTCGGTTTGATCTTTCTTTACCCTTAACTCTTTACATTCTTTATTCTTTGTGCATATATTTTTGTTAGTATTAGTTTAGTTACACTATCATTGTTCATATTGTGCATAAGAAGATTTCACATATTTCCTCAAGCCTAAGTTTTTGAAAAAGGATTTTTGAAAACCACATTTTAACAAGTAAATATAAGAAACTATTCAACCCCCCCTTCTAGTTTCTACAATTGGTATCAGAGCGGGTTGCTCAAGAAATTTTAAAGTATATTGTATTTTAAAACTTGAATCGATCTATGGATTCCAACAAATACCTAGAAGGGCAATCTATGCAAAGACCACCACTTTTTGAAACCGATAGTTTTATTTATTGGAAAAATAGATTTGAAACTTATGTGAAATCAAAAGATTTAGATCTTTGACATGTTATTACCAATGGTGATTTTTTACCCTATCAATTTAATGAAGTTTCTAAAACAAAAGAATTGGTCACTTTTGACAAAGCTAATGACGATACTAAAAAGAAACTTTCAAAAAATAATGAGGCTAAAATGGTGATTTATATTGCTTTGCCTAAGAAAGAGTATGAAAGAATTTTTATGTGTGAAACCGCTAAAGATATTTGGAACACTCTTTTAGTAACCCACCAAGGTAATAGCCAAGTCAAAGAAAGCATAATCGATCTTCTTGTCCAACAATATGAACAATTTGTCATCTTAGAAGATGAAACTATTGATAGTGCATTTGCTAGGTTTAACACCATTATTACTAGTCTAAAAGCACTTGATGAAGGTTTTTCTAGCAAGAACAATGTTAGGAAGTTTCTAAGGGCTTTACATCCAAAGTGGAGAGCAAAAGTCACGGCGATTGAAGAGTCGAAAGATCTCTCAACTTTATCACTCGATGAACTCATAGGCAACTTGAAGGTTCATGAGATGATAATTTTGAAGGACTCGGAATTAGTGAAAACCAAGAGTGAAAGAAATCTCTTGCACTTAAATCTAAGAAGGCACAAAGTGACCATGATAGTTCCTCGGATAGCGATGACGAGGAGTATGCATTGGCGGTGAGAGATTTCAAGAAGTTCTTTAAGAGACGAGGTCAACACGTCAGGCAACCCAACAATGACAAGAAACCATTGTCAAAGAATCGATTTGTCAAGAATGAAAAAGGTGATAGGAATTGCTTTAGATGTGGTGATCCAAATCACTTCATTGGTGATTGTCCAAAGCCCTCTCGTGATAAGAATCACACGGCATTCGTTAGCGGCTCTTGGAGTGATAGCGGTGAAGATGACGATGACAACCCCAAAGAGGAGAAATGTCTTATGGCTCACACTTCTAAAGAGGTACATTCTGAAACCGAATATTATAGCAATGATAGCTCCACTTTTGATGATATTGAATTTGAAGGCAAATGTGATAGTTTACACAAACTTGGTCTTAAATTCATAGAAAAAAATAAAACCTTAAAATCAACCAAAACTAAGCTTGAAAAGAGATCAATGAACTTAGGGAGAAATTGGCAATACTTGAGAAAAATAAAGAAGTGGATTTAGGTTGCTTAAGTTGTGAGAAACTTAGATTAGAGAATGAAGATCTCAAGAGCACCTCCATTAAATTGGAAAAGTTCATGAAAGGTACTAGTGCTCTTTATGATATGTTAAACAAACAAGTTCATTCTAAGGAAAGACTTGGTCTAGGTTTTAACTCAAATGAAGCCTCAACTAGTGAACCTAAACAAGTCAGATTTTCACAAAAATCACCCACTGTACGCGGTCCCAGATTGTATGGGGCGGTTCCTTATCACTATGGGACCGCCGCCATAGATAAGGTATCGCGGCCAGAAGATGAGTTCTGTGAAAATCATGAACTTTCTGAAAAGTCAAAATCAGGTGAAAAACCAAAGCATCTTATTGTTAATAAGGTAAAATTACCCATACTTGACGACAATGCTATTGATAAGTTATACAAGCTATTAAGTAAACCTCTCATGGGAAATAGAAGTTTATCTAGACCATCTTCTACTCCACCTAGAGTACGGAATGAGTCTAAGCCTAGAAGTAGAACGACAACGCCTATAAGATATAATCAAAAAAATTCACGATCTAGAAGTAAAACCCCAACACCTAGAAGAAATGATCATAACTCTAAACCTAGATCAAATACACCCAAGAGAAATAACGAACAACAAAATGGTTATATGAATTACTACCCTCCTCCATTTTTTTCTCCATGGGGAACCCCTCCTTCATTCATGCATCCCAACCAAATGCAAGGGATGCTTGGAACTAACAATTTTGGACCCATGAGATATTGGGGACCAAATGTTTGATCTTGTGTGTTGTTACCTAGATATGCTTGGGAATTGATTTGGAGCCCGACGAGTGGATTAAGGATAGTGGATGTTCTAAACACATGACGGGTAATCGAAGTTTGTTCTCGCACTACAAAGCATATGATGGAGGTAACGTCACATTTGCAAGTAGTCTACGTGGTAATATCATTGGCAAATGTACGGTTTCTCTTGACTCTATGACCATTGAAAATGTTGAGCACGTAGATAACTTAGGGTTTAACCTTTTAAGTATATGTAAAATTTGTGACAATAAGTGTAAGGTCATCTTTTCGGAACATGACAGTGAAATCGTAAAAGATGGAAAAGTCATTGGAAAAGGTGTTAGAAAGCATGGGCTTTATGTCATGAAGGTTAATAAGAAGTCAAAAGACAACATATGTCTTGCGACTATAGATGATAGTTCTACTCTTTGGCATAGGAGATTAGGTCACGCTAATATGCGTTTAATTCAATCTTTAGTCTCTAAGGAGTTGGTAAGACACCTCCCCAAGATGAAGTTTGATAGTCTCTTTTGTGATGCTTGAAAAGTTGGAAAGCAAGTTCACTCAAGTCACAAAGCCAAGTATTTGGTTTCGACCTCTCGGTGCTTATAGCTCCTACATATGGATCTTTTTTGACCTTCCGCCATACGGAGTTATGGAGGTAACCTTTATACCCTAGTTATAGTTGATGACTATTCTAGATTCACTTGGACTAGATTTTTGGCATCTAAGAATGAAGCTTTCGATCATTTCGAAATCTTTAGTCGAAGAATTCAAAATCAACTAGGATGTCCAATAGTCTCTATTAGGACGGATCATGGTAGGGAATTTGATAATGAAGTGCAATTTGGTGCCTTTTGTGAAGCTCATGGTATTACCCATAACTTTTCGGCTCCTCGCACTCCACAATCAAATGGGGTAGTTGAAAGGAAGAATTGGACTCTCTAATAGATGAGTAGGACGATGCTAAACGAGCAATCTTTGCCTCAAAAGTTTTGGTGCAATGCCGTGGACACATCGACTTATATTCTCAATCGAATTCTTATTCGACCTTTCCTAGAAAAGTCCCCCTATGAGATTCTTATAGGTAAGAAACCCTCATTGGAATACTTTAGGGTGTTTGGAAGCAAGTGCTTTATCCTCAACACCAAAGACTACCTTACCAAGTTTGACCCAAAGTCTTACGAAGGTATCCTTTTAGGTTATTCCCAAACTAGCAAAGCCTACATTGTCCTAAATAGAACCTCGGGGGTTATTGAAGAATCACTCAACGTAACCTTTGATGAAACCCATCCCTCACCCAAGACACCACCATTGGTTGATGATGACTTGGATGAATTACAAGTAGTAAAAGCCAAAGAGGTTAGAAAAATAGGAGTTGAAGACCTTAGTGTTGAAAAGGAAGTAAACATTAAGGAGTCTAGGGATCATACTCTCAATAATATCATTGGTGACTTAAATCAAAGGACCCTAAGATCTCAAGTCCAAAACCAAAGCAACTTATTTTGTTTCGTCTCCTTGATTGAACCAAAGAATGTTAAAGAAGCTTTGACGGACGAGAGTTGGGTCATTGCGATGCAAGAAGAATTGAATCAATTCGTTGCCAATGATGTTTGGGAACTTGTTCCTCCACCTAGAAGTTCTACCATTATAGGAACCAAATGGGTATATAGGAATAAGTTAGATGAGAATGGTGTTGTGTCTCGTAACAAAGCTAGACTTGTAGCACAAGGCTATAATCAACAAGAAGGGATTGATTATGACGAGACATATGCACCGGTAGCTAGATTAGAATCCATTAGAATCCTTTTAGCCTACGCTTGTGCCTTAGACTTTAAGCTTCAACAAATGGATGTAAAGAGTGCATTTCTTAACGGTTTGATCAATGAGGAGGTATATGTGGCTCAACCTCCCGGCTTCATTGATTTTGAGAAACCGGATCATGTTTACAAGCTTAAGAAGGCACTTTATGGTCTCAAACAAGCACCCAAAGCTTGGTATGATAGACTTAAAGCGTTTCTTGTTAAACATGAGTATACCATGGGGATGGTAGACAATACGCTCTTTACAAAGAAGAAAGGTCCTCACCTCATAATCGTACAAATATATGTTGATGACATTATATTTGGTTCAACTTGTCAAGAATTGTGTGATGACTTTGCCAAAATCATGCATGATGAGTTTGAAATGAGTATGATGGGAGAACTTAACTTCTTTTTAGGACTCCAACTTAAACAAATAGACGATGGTATTTTCTTTAGTCAATCTAAGTACGCTAAAGAAATGCTAAAGAAATTTGGATTAGAAGAATCTAGACCAATGAAGACCCCTATGGCCTCGGATACTAAAGTCACCGTAGATGATGATTGTGAGTCGGTAGACAACACCAAATATAGAGGTATGATTGGTAGTTTGTTGTACCTAACGGCAAGTCGACCGGATATCATGTTTAGTGTTTGCCTTTTTGCTCGCTTCCAAGAGGCTCCCAAAACCTCTCACCTCGAAGCGGTTAAGCGTATCTTCCGATACATTAAAGGCACTATACATTTAGGATTATGGTATCCTAAAGGGACCGGCGTAGAAACCATTGTCTACACGGACTCGGATCATGCGGGAGACTATGTGGACCAGAAAAGCACTAGTGGAGTTTGTACCTTCATGGGTTGTTGTTTAACTTCTTGGTTCTCCAAAAAACAAACCGCTCTTGCAATATCCACCACGGAAGCTGATACACGGCTTTTGACACCCCGTATAAAAATTAAGTTCGTTGTGTTGGTCTAATCGAATTGATCTAGGTTCTCTATGTGACTCTAATGTTCTTTGGTGAAACAAAAATGTGTCGTTGTAGTATTTAAAATAAAAATGCGAAACTTTAAAGTAAAAGTGCAATTAAAGTAAATCTAAAACTAATTTAAAAGTAAAATGCAAGTATTTAAAAGCTTGACTAAAAATAAAAGGCACTAAACGTAAATAACGCAAACTTAAAACTATCTAAGGCAAACTTAAAATGCAACTAAAACTTAAACTAAGGCAAGGCTAAAATAAAGCTAAGGCAATTAAACTTAAAGTGCGAGTAAGGAAAAAGGCGGGAAAAATAAAGCTTGAAAATAAAAGAAGAAACTTAAAAACAAAAACTAAGAAGAACCTGAATACAGCTCATTTGGAACAATCCTTCGTTCGGAATAATCACTCATCCGGAATGTCACCTTCGTTCGGAATGATTCTTCTTTGCTCAGAATATTGCCAAAATCCTTGATCCGGAACAAATTATTCTGAATATGTCACTTATCCAAAACAATCCTTCATTCGGAACTTTACTGATTCAGAACTTTAAGCCTTGGTTCGGAACTTATCTGAGTCGGAACTTCCCAAGCCCAAAAACCTTGGTTCGGAACTTTTCGTTCGGAACTTTTCCGAATGAAACGTTCTTGATTCGGAACTTGATGATCCGGAAGATTTGATTCGGAACTTTGCCCTTGATCCGGAACTTTCGTTCGGAATATTCGTTCGGAACTCTCGTTCGGAAGTTTCGTTCGGAAGATTCGTTCGGAAGATTTTGATCCGGAACTCTTCCAAGTGAAGCACTTTGGTTCGGAAGAATTGATTCGAAAGTTTCGTTCGGAAGTTTTCGTCCGGAACTTTCGTTCGGAACACTTCCGAATGAACAAGTTTGGTTCGGAAATCCGGAACTCTTAAAACTTCCGAATAAACCCCTTGGTTCGGAACTTAGAATGTTCCGAATGAAGCTCTTGGCCTTGCTGGTTCGGAAGATTCCTGGGAATGATCAGACACAGAATCAAACACCCCCGAAGAACAGGGAACACAGTAACAACGAATCTAATCCACAAATTAATCAAAATCAAACAAAAGATTTAACCAAACTAATAACAAAACAACAAATAATCATAAACAAACAATCTATATTAATAAAACTAACAAATCTAACCACAATAATCAAAACCCACTTTGATCAAAATAAAAAAACATGAACATGAACACAAACATAAACATAAAAATCAAAGATTAAGAAAGGTAGATAAGAGATTAACAAGATAAAGTAAAGATTGACAAGAATTAAATGAAAACTTACTTGAAATTAAAGAAATTTAAGGTGCAAGACAAGGTATTTAAATTTGACAAGTATTTAAATGTGCAGGAAAATAAATGTGGAAGACTAATTGTCACACTTAGCCAACAAAATGAAAAGTGATTAAAACTAAACTATATATAGGGGAGGATTAGGAAGCTTCCTCCCCTTCTTCATTTCTTCTTAATTGCGTCATTAGGTCCTTAAGCCTTTAATTCTTCATTAATTGCACCATTAGTCCTTTATTCTTCTAATCTTCTTTAAACTTGGACTCTAATGACTTGTGGCTCGGGATTTCTTTTGAACTCGTCTTTTAATTCTTCAATAAAATAGACTTGAGTTCCTCGGCTTTTAGTAAACTTCCGTCTTTTGACTTTTTCTTCGATAAATCTTCAAAATTGGTCTTGGACTTCCGTTCTTTTTGCACTCTTGACTTCTCGACTCCGTCTTTCATCTTTTTCTTCAATAAAAGCCCGTGAATGCCCGTGTTTTCTCCACTTTTCACCTTTTCGTCCTAAATCACAACAAAAACACAAACCACGCATAATTCCGACATAAAAGACATAAAATACACGTTTTGGCTTGGTTATTATTGTAATTAAGTGGTAGAAAGGATGGGTGTTTACACACCTATAAAATCCCCTACACTTGACCATTGCAATGTCCTCATGCAATGCATTAGTTACAAAGCACGTTTACATTTTTCATCATAATTAATCCACGTTGCCCTTTATTAAAGAGATAGAAACTATAAACATTCAAAGTAAAGAAATCAAAAGCATACCTTGGGTTTTGAAAATGTTATGAATAATCATCATCCTCAAGTTTTCACTTTCTCCAAACCAAGCTTAAAAACGAGATCATTGTTATTATAAGTTAGCAAACTAACACGAACTCATGTGGGCCAATTACTCACTTAGACTCCCTTATTCCTAGGGGTATCTCTTATATTTTATTGTTGTCTTGAATGATCACGAGGATGCATTGTTGACTTATTTAGATAGTTATTAAATCCGAAAATAAAGTGAACGATTTAATCAATAGTTAGCTAAAGGACAAAATCTTTTAAAACTGCTTCTCCGGACCTCATAAAGTTCATATCTTGGCATAACTCGCTTCGCGATTTGAGACCTTTCTCGGACCGATATTTGGCAGCGACTTCATACTTCAAACCTTGAGAGACGTTCATGAAACTATGGTCTTCTCTTCATAATGGAATTTCTTCACTTGAAGTTTTGAGAGATTCATACTTGGACCACGACTTCTTCATTTTTCTCCAATCTTTATTTTGGACTTTGATTTACAACGATCCGCCTCCTTTTATGACTTGGATCTATTTATCCTCATACCTTGCTAGGGTCTTTTCGGATACACTTCTCCATGACTTTTGGGGAGTTTTTGCTTTTCGTCGTGTGTCTCGATCCTTCATATTGATTTTCGATAAATGATTCTTCACATCACTTTGGATCTTTAGCAACAAAACATAGCCCTCATGCCTTGTTAGGGCCTTTTCGGACTCGCCAATCTTTCCATCCCGCTTCAATAAGTTATGCCTTGGCTATGAACTCTAATCCATACCGAGCAACTTTTAAACGATCTTGGGCTAGAAGCTAAGTAACTTTTCAAATCATACAACCTTATTTATTAAATTTATTAGCAAGCGATGGGAGAATAGGCTCATAATTAACTCACATAAATTCCCGAAAGAATACCGAACTTATAATTGGCTCTATCATCTCTCGTTCTCCACAGTTTAAAATCTCAAGTAATGAGACTCGTGGATGCTTAGCCTATTAAGTCACAATTTTAGGTTTTCGAGTCGCCTATAGGATCTTGCAAATTCTTAGACTTTTTCAAGTTTAGAAATCGCGTTTTAAAGTTCCCTTGATAAACGACTCTCTAGGATCAATTATAGGAACTTGCGAAAAGTTCTTGTTCTTAACCCGTGAGAGTTAAGACTTTCGTGTTTTATAGCTCCCTATATAAAAGCCTAGCAAAACTCGACTTAAACATGTTAAGGATACTAGCTAGAGTAACTTAGATAAGTAAACTCGGGTTGAGTCAAAAGATTCACAACGTTTGAAAATTAAAACCACTTTATTAAAGATTTATTCTAGTAAAGAAAGAAAATAACTATACAAAGGGCAAAACTAATAGGCTAAAATAGATCAAAAATTTTGAAAAATGTCGAAAAATTGATTTTCTGGTTAAAATGAGGACAAATACAAGGAAAAAGCCACTTAACTTCGATAGAAGTCCCCCTACACTTAAGATAAACATTGTCCTCAATGTTTAAGCATGTGGGAGTAAACTCCCCTACACTTAGGACATTGTGCACTTTGTTTAAATCTTGCTAAGGAAGAGACAACTAAAGAGATTCCTATTTTATTATTGAGAAAATATAAAATAGTGAATCGAAAAGAGTTTAGGATAGAACCGGGAAAATGGAACACGGAATCACGGGTCATCAAGAATCATCAAGAGTGGATCATTGAAGCTCGAATCCCTGAGTAAGAGAGGAGAGGAAATAGCAAACCAACGGGTCTCCCCTACACTTATGATAAAGAAAGCGAAAAGATAGATGCATAGGTTGCCTCCCAAGAAGCGCTTGATTTTTGTTAACCGAGTCGTGAGCCTGACTCGACCTTGATCATCAACGGAAAAAGCATGAAATATATCCACCAGGATCAAAGACATAGTTTTCGTCCATCAAATAGCAGAGGCTTAAGGCGAACAAGGCAAGCCAAAGAAGAGTAGGCAAGGTTCCCTTAAGCAGTGATGGAGCACGGTGGAAGCAAGGGTGAAGTGGTGCAAGCATGTCTTCAATAATTACAAAGATTTTTCCTTTTATTTCATCAGGTGGATACTGAGATGGCTGCAGGATGTCAATACCGGGGTCGAACACCTTTTCCTTTAAGGGAAAATAGCACTCAGGCTCAGCAGAGTGGGAAGAAGATTCACGAAGAAGCACAACCTCGTCCTCAGAAGATGGACAAAGAGGTGTTAACTCATACGTGCTGCGGATATGGGTGTCGACCGGTTTCTTCTCCTTAGAAAGAATGGTCTTCAAATCCAAAGTAGGATCAAGACGATAATCTTCAAAATCATAAGGAGGAGCATCACTCTCATGAGGGAAGTAAGTATTGAGAAATTCAGAGAAGTCTTCCTCAAATGAGTAATCGTCCAAAGTAGGATCGAGTGATGGTGGAGGATCTTCATCATGTGAAGAATCGCTCGAAAGAGTATCAGCCTCATCGAAATCATCATACGTGGGCAGCTCGGGATACTCAGAAGTACAATCATCAAAATCATCCGAATCTGAGCTAGACTCATCATCATAAGCATCAAAGACCGGTGGAGAATCATAAATGGGAGAAGCTTCCAAATTGGACCGAGAATCATCCACATCATCTTCAAAAAGTGGATTATCAATGGAAGAATCGAATAGAGGATTGTCGTAGACAACGAAGTCATCATGCACATTAATCATATTTACTGATTCTCAGACTCCAAAGGATTTGCCTGTAAGCTTCCCCATTTTGAAAACTTGTGCATCATCCCCGACTCGTAAGATTAACTCACCTTCGGCCACATCCACTAAAGCTCGTTCGGTTCTCAAGAATGGCCGACCAAGTAATAAAGGAATACGAGGGTCCATTTCATAATCAACAACGACAAAGTCGACCGGGAAAGTAAATGTGCCAACTTTTATGAACACGTCTTCGGCTATACCAACGGGGTAAGCGAGAGTGCGATTTGCAAGTTCAAGAGTCATCTTCGTTGGAGTGAGGTCGGGTAATGATAGTGTTTTCCAAACACTCAGTGGCATCAAATTAATACTGGCCCCGAGATCAGCAAGGGCAGTAAATTCTTCAGTTTTGTTGAACACGCAAGGCAACACAAAACGACCGGGATCTCCAAGCTTTTCCGGAAGTTCTTTAAGAATAACTGCAGAGCAGTTTTCATTTAAGCGTGTGTTGGCGAGCTCAAGCAACTTCTCTTTCTTGTTAAGCAATTCCTTAAATGCTTTGACAAATTTCGGTATGTGAACAAGTGCCTCAAGAAAGCTAATGTTGAAGTTCATTTGAGAAATCATCTTGATATAGCTCGTCACTTGAGAGTCCTCTTTGGTTAGCATTTTGTTCTTGCCTAAACGAGAAGGATAAGGGATATTGGGTTTGGGTGGTGAGGGTGTAGGTGTAGCAGGTAGAGGTTGAGATGTTGAAGGGTCCTTGCTAGATACATCGTCATGACGAGGCGGAGACGGTAATGGTGCACTAATACTAGGTGTAGGAGGAGTAGGGATACATGGTGGTGGAGGAGGTGTAGATGATGGGGGTGGGATTGGTGGATCGACAATGGTAATCCCACTACGAGTAGTAATAGCACTCACATTAGCTCGCAGATTGGTGACGGTGTTTGAAGGTAGAGAACTCGAAGAAGAAGGTTGAGCTGCGGGTAAGAAACTAGCAAGCATATTCTTCAAATCATTGGTTTGATTGCTGAAGGAGGATTGAATATTATCTCGAAGCTCGGATCTAATCTCATTTCCTTGCTTTGTGATATCTCCTTTAAGATTGATAATTTGGCTCTATAGATTCTTGATTTGCTCACCTTGGGTTCTCATGATGGCTTCAACATCGGGAGTAATGGGTGGGGTTTGTTGGGCGGGTGGGTGATAAGGATTGGAAGCTCTTGGTGGGATTTGGTTTTTTCTATTGTAGTTGTTGGCGGGGTTTTGGTTTTGAGGAGAAAAACCGGGTGAAAGGTAATTGTTGGACCGGTAACTCAGCAGATTTCTATCCCCTTGAGGTCGAGCTTGGTAATTTTCCGGTGAGTAATTACCATAAGCTGCATACACATTTTCCGGGTTTCCTTGTGTAGAAGGACAATCGGTGTATGAGTGAGGACCGCCGCATGTTTCACAAGGATTAGCAACCGCTTTAACTTGTTGTTGTTGTTGGTTTGAAGCGAGAAGCGTGATATTTTTGCTCATTTCAGTCATCATGCGGGTGAGTTCGGTCATATCAGGGTTTGCTGAGGTGGAAGAAACATTGACTCTCGGGTTGTTCCTTGAAGAAGCAGAGGAATCCCAATTTTTGTGGTGAGTAGTCATGTTCTCAATAAGCTCTCTACACTCCTCGGGTCTCCTTTTCATGAATGTGCCACCGGCGGCTGCATTAATCGTATCACGATCTCGAAAAGTCAATCCGTTGTAGAAAGTATCAATCAATGTGACTGGAAGCATGTTGTGGTTTGGACAACGATCAATCAAGACATTATATCTTTCCCAAGCATCAAAAGGAGATTCATCAGGGTCTTGCATGAAACCGCTGATTTGATTGCGAAGGCTTGTGACCATGGATGGTGGAAAGTAGCGCGATAAAAAGCGTTGAGTCATGTCATCCCAAGTGTGAATTGAATTCTTCGGGAGACGATCAAACCATTTCTCGGCATGATGCGATAGAGTATGTGGAAAGAGTTGTAGGCGAAGAACATCCATTGTGGCACCAGGCAACTTCATGCTTTGGGTGATTGTAATGAACTTGTCGAGGTGTTTGTTGGCATCATCATCAGGCAATCCACGGAAAGGATTTGTTTGCACTTGCTGAATCATGTGGTGCTTCAACGAAAACTCAGGAGCGTTGGTTTGCATCGGCGCAATCGGTCCTCCTCGTCCAAACATGGTAGGTTGACAAAGCTCCTCCATGGTACGAAGATCGGGCTGTGGAAGAACATTGTTGTTATTGTTGAGGTGCGGTGGAATATTGTTGTTGACACCTGACATACTTAAATCTTCTTGAGTCTCGGGCTCCTGATAATTAGAAGATCTAGTACGCATACACCTGAAAATGCAAAAGAAAAAGAAACCAAACACAAAGACAATATATATACACAATAAAGATAAAGTCTTTTTGAATTTTTGAAAATTTTTAATTTTTATGGAGTTTTATCAATTTTTAATTTTTATGGTTTTTTGAATTTTTTATGCAAGAAAAATAATGCTCGCAAGTGAACGGATCCCAAAAAGCAACGCGTCTTTCACAGAAAACCGTTAATCTTTACGAAAAGATCCGGCAGCGGCGCCATTTGATACACGGCTTTTGACACCCCATATAAAAATTAAGTTCGTTGTGTTGGTCTAATCGAATTGATCTAGGTTCTCTATGTGACTCTTATGTTCTTTGGTGAAACAAAAATGTGTCGTTGTAGTATTTAAAATAAAAATGCGAAACTTTAAAGTAAAAGTGCAATTAAAGTAAATCTAAAACTAATTTAAAAGTAAAATGCAAGTATTTAAAAGCTTGACTAAAAATAAAAGGCACTAAACGTAAATAACGCAAACTTAAAACTATCTAAGGCAAACTTAAAACGTAACTAAAACTTAAACTAAGGCAAGGCTAAAATAAAGCTAAGGCAATTAAACTTAAAGTGCGAGTAAGGAAAAAGGCGGGAAAAATAAAGCTTGAAAATAAAAGAAGAAACTTAAAAACAAAAACTAAGAAGAACATGAATACATCTCATTTGGAACAATCCTTCGTTCAGAATAATCACTCATCCGGAATGTCACCTTCGTTCGGAATGATTCTTCTTTGCTCGGAATATTGCCAAAATCCTTGATCCGAAACAAATTATTCTGAATATGTCACTTATCCAAAACTGTTGGAAATACGTTTTACGTATTAGAAAGGATCGGTCACTCCAACAATAGTCTATGTTATAGCTCGTAGTTTAGTTATTTACATTCATTAAACAAAGCCCAAAACCGAGCCCATGAAATGTATGGGCCGGCGGCCTAATGTAAACCCAAGCCCATCTCATGGGCTTGGGTATATAAACCCTCTCCTTTGATGGAGAGGGTGTGTGGTTTCATTTTTACACATAGTAAACATTGGGTTTCTCTCTCTAAGTGTGTGTGTAATCCACCATCTCTCTATCTCTTTCTATCTCTAAAAACATAAGCAAGATTTATATTTCTACAAATGGTATCAAGAGCTTGGGATGAAATATAGGTTTGTTTTTGTGTTGAGTATTGTGTTCTAAACATTTCGTAGATTGTTGGTTTGTTTTTAGCCGAATCTTCAAATTTTTTTGGTGTTTGATTGAAGTTTAAAGTAGTGTAACATAGGGATTCGTGTTAAACTGTTCTTGGTATCTTGGTTTGTGTTAAAACATCATTTTTCTTGGATCAAAAGTGCAAAAAAGTTGTGTGTTCTTCATTCCGAAATTTAAGCAGAATCTCCATCGGAAAGTACAAGTGAAACGTGGACTTCCATCGCAATAACCATCACCATCGGAAAGGGTTTTGGTTCTACATTGCGATACGTGGGTTTTATTACTTATTCCAATCTGGACATTCCGATCGTACTTTGCGATATGGGATTCCGACGGCTATAAGGAAGTTTTTAAGTCGTTACTCTGCTTAAATTTTGTCGCCACTTTGCGATCTGAGCATTCCGATCTGAATCATTCTGATAGGCTTTGCGATCTGAGCATTCCGATAGGGCTTTGCGATCTGAACATTTCGATAGGGCTTTGCGATATGAACATTCCGATAGGACTTTGCGATCTGAATTATTTCGACAGCTTTGCATTGCGATCTAGGCATTTCGATACCAACAACATTTCGACAGGGCTATATTCCGATCTGGTATTCCGATCTGACATTCCGATCTGGCATTCCGATCTAGACATTCCGACAAACCAAAAATTATTCCTTAAAAAATTTCGAACCGTGTGTAATTTTGACTTGGAATTTTTGGTTTATCGAGAACATATTTTAGGGGATTTTAACATTGTTTCTCGATTTTAACTCACAACAACACAAAAATACTTAACCTTATTTCATTGATCGATCAACTTTGTAAATCTTAACTTATTGAAATGGAGTACACATCTCTTACGGATAAGTCCATCCTCTCGGGTACGGATAACCGTCCACCAATGTTGGTGAAGACTATGTATGAGGAATGGGCTTCCCGAATGGAACTTTATATGTTGAACAAGGAGAATGGACATCTAATTTGGGCATCGGTGCTCAATGGACCATTAGATTATGGTACAGTGACGGAAGGTACGACTACTCGTCCTCGCACAACGGGTGAGTTGACTGGAGATATGAAGATTCAAGATAAATGTGATAAGTATGCTACGAACATCATTCTCCAAGCCCTTCCTCCAGATGTCTACAAACTCGTCAGCAAACATAAAGTTGCCAAAGAGTTATGGGATAGAATTCGGGTTCTCATGCAAGGCACCTCGTTAACTAAACAAGAACGAGAGTGTAAGCTTTAGGATACTTTTGATAAGTTTGCCTATGTGCCAGGGGAGACTCTCAATGATTACTATCTGAGATTTACCCTATTGTTGAATGAGCTCAATATCTATGGCATGGCAATTCCTACCTTTCAATTGAACACCAAGTATTTGAACACTCTTCCTTCAGAATGGAAAAAATACGTGACGGATGTTAAATTGGCTAAGGACTTGCATAACACCAATGTGGATCAACTTCAAGCTTTTCTTCAACAACACGAATACCATGTGATCGAGGCTCGGTTGTCTACACCTCAAGTTCATGATCCACTTGCAATGTATGCTTCTCAACAAAACATAGCTTATACTTATCAACAACCATCATACTTGCAGCAGACACCACCACACAACTATCAACAACCACAGCAACCATCTTATCCACCACTAGTGATGTCACAGCAAGCATATCAACAAAGTGTTCATCAACAATCTGTTCAACAGCAACCACCATATCAAACATCACCATCACAAGCCAACACTTCTCCAATGGGCTATACTCCTCAGCAAGGATATTTTCCTATAGAAGCACAACCAGCACAAGCTTTCTACTTTAATGAACTTCTACCAATCCAAGCACCGGTCTTTACTCCAAATGATACGCCAACTGATGTTCTAAACCATCTCACAGCCTATTTGTCAAAACTTGTTGCAACTAGAGGATTTCCACCAACAAACAATCAGCTCCGCACCTCCTCAAATCTTCGACAACAAGCTACTGTTCAAGATGGTCAAGTAACAGTGCAACCTATTCAGGGAAGGCAAAATTCATATGGACCTCCTACAAGGACTGGGAACAATCAAGCTGTGAATTCTCAAGCTAGTGGAAATGGAAGTCCCATTGGTCCTAAAAAGGTTGTGACTTGCTACAATTGCCGAGGACAAGGTCATATGGCTAGGGAATGCACTCAGCCGAAAAGAAGGAGAGATGATGCATGGTTTCGTGAGAAGATGTATTTGGTTGATGCTTAGTCTAAGGGGAAGATTTTGGATTCAGAGGAGTTGGAATTTCTTGCAGACCCAGGGGCAACAGATACTGAAGGCATTGCAGTCGTTTCTACTTCTAATGCAGCTTATCAAGCGGACGATCTTGATGCATACGATTCGGATTGTGATGACATTCACTCTGCCCAAGCTGCTCTCGTTGCTAATCTCTCTCACTACGGTTCTGATGTCATCAGTGAGGTACCAACCACATCTAATAATATTGATGATAACCAACATCAAGTTGGGCATGAAAATGACAACCTCGAACAGCATTCGGAAACTAGTAACTCAAATGATGTGGTACCCAATCCTACACATTTGAGTGAACCTCAACCAAATGCTACGACGGGTATGGCATCTTATGCTCAACATGATTTGGTCATGGTGCCTAAACATATAATTGATCAAATGCATATGGCCCTCAGACAATCCGTAGATAAGAATTCCACCCTAACTGCTGAGCTTGCGTTGCATAAAGAAAAGGTCAAAACGTTTGAAATGGTCCCTCAAGAAGAGAAAATAACATGTTCTGAATTTGACCAATTTCGTTTTGAAAAGATTGAACACTTGAAAGAAATAGAATCATTAAAAGCTAATCTTTCCAATGAATTAAAAGAAAAAGAGTCGGTTGTCAATGATTTTCAGAAACTTAAAATGGATTTCGAAATTCTCGAGTCTAAAAAGGTTGAATCGGAAATTAATGCTACCAAACTTCTTAAATTCAAAGAACAACAGCTTTTAAAACAATACGCTTCCACAAAAAAGGTTCATCTTTTAACTAAATCATTTAAAGAACTCGAACTTAAGCGTCTTCAAGATTTACCACCTAATCCCGGTTATGCAAAACAAGCTCAGGAATATATTCCCGGTCTTTATGATATGACCATAATTGGAAAATCGAAAGAAGCACCTTTTGTTCGTAGTACTGAGGAGACACAATCACTTGGGGATGAAACTCATTCTAAAATGCTTTCAAAATTCCATACAATTGATTATGATCAACATAACAAAGATCAATTTTCGAAAAAGACACGCATTCGCTTACAAAAGGAATTAGCAGAATTAACAGTTCTTGTGCCCCAAAGTTTGTCAATTGAAAACCTTCCTAGTACGTCTCCTACACTCGTCAAAAAGGATTTAACGAAGTTAATTCCACCGGTAAGTAAGGCGTCCGTTAACTTAAATACGGTTCACCAACACTTAGCCGATTTTGACAAGGTCATTTTGGAACGTACGACGGCCACGGCCATAACGGAAGGTGAATGGAACTTTGAGCACACTAGAGCTGCGTTTCGAGATGAAATTGTTCCGTTTGTAAACAATGTTAAAGCTTGTCTTCGTAATATTGATCAAGATTTGTTTTTGGAAATAGAAGAAGTTAGACGTGTTTTCAATGAAATGGAAGATGCTTATGAAAACAGTTTACTTGAAATAGAACGGGTTTCACGCCATAATGATCTGCTTCTGAATCAAGTGATGTCTCATGATATAGTTTCTGTCTGTGTGAATACAAGTGTTGATAATGATTCTATTGTGCATAATGTTGAATCCGTGGATAATGTGGTAGATAGTACTTGTCACGAATCTGACGCTGAATTTTTAAAGCTTCAAGATTCATATTCTCCGCTTTCAAAACGTTTTGATGAGATTCAAACACATTGTATTTCGCTTGAATGCAAGCAACAATTTATTCAAGAAATCTTTGAAACGTCATTCGAAGGTGTTAATATCGATGATGCAAACTTTGAAAAGAATTTTCGATTGACTTTACAATCAAAACAGCGTCAGCCAAGTGACAAGGTTGCTCAATCTTTGCCGATAGACATAGAGAAATCTAAGGAGCTTAACTGTGTGAACGTACTTGAGGCCGCTGAGAATTTAAAACTTGATCTAGATAATCGAGTTTCCCAGATTTTGTCCAAAGTTGATAACTTAAAACAGAAAAATACACGACTCTTCGATTCAGTAAAGCCCGCATGTGCTAACACCACTGCACATAATCAATCATTGATTGAACAATTGAATCGAAAGTCGGTGGAAATATCTGATTTGAGGGAACAAATTTGTGATAAGAATCTGGTCTTGGCTGAGTTAAAGGAAACACTTCGTACTCTAAAAGGTAAGAATGTTGTGGATAACGCAGCCACTATCTCAGCATCGTCCTCTAGTGCAATCAAAAGAACCCTTATAGCCGTCACACCACTTAATAAGGGCCCTAGGACTAAACCATCTCAAACTTTGGTCACTAAAGATAAGGCGTAATCAAAACCAGCTTCTAATATTCCCGTGTTGCCTTCTACAGGAGTAAGCACCACTACTAAGGCTCAAAGATCTAAGCTTAAGAGAAACAAGAAGAATGATAGGATCTTGCCCCCATCTAGTAGTCAAGTGAAGAAGAAAGTAGAAGCCCATCCTAGGAATGTTATTTTTGTTTTGAATAAAAAGAATCATGTAGCTAAACCTAAAGGCTCTGCGGTTGTGCAGTGTTCTAAGCCTACTGTGAATTCTAATTTGAAATGTTGGAATTGCAATGAATGTATGTTTTCTAGTCGTCATGATTCTTGCCTTATTGACCATGTGAATGAGATGCATGCCCGGAAAAATGGATTAGAATGGAAACCGACTGGGAAAGTGCTAACCCAAGTTGGTTGGATGTGGCGCCCCACTGGTAGAACTTTCACTATAGTAGGAAATATGTGCCCTTTAACTAGGATCACTCCCACTGAAGTGAAGAAAGCGTGCCCTTTAACTAGGAGTACCAAGACTACCAAAACACAAGCGTGTCCTTTAACTAGGAACACCGACACTACTGTAGGAACCAAGTGCCCTTTAAATAGGTCTACTCCCACTGTAGTGCCCGCGGATAATCCAAAACCTAAGAAAGTTGGAACTGTAAAACCTGTTAGTGCTAAAACTCACATTAGAAAACGCAAGAAATCTAAGGGTCTCAAAAATGTTAGCAATTCTGATAATTCTATATCTGTATCTGCTAACACTCCGGAACCAATAGTTTCCAATACATTGTCTACTGTTGTTATTGAAAACAGGTGGTCCAAATTGTTCTCTGGTATTTGGACTCTGGTTGCTCCAAGCATATGACCGGAGATCGCTCTCAGCTCAGAAATTTCGTCAGTAAGTTTCTTGGTACGGTTAGATTTGGAAATGATCATATTGCAAAGATAATGGGTTACGGTGAATATCAGATTGGGAATGTTATAATTTCAAGAGTGTATTACGTGGAAGGTCTTGGTCACAACTTATTTTCTGTGGGACAATTTTGTGATGCAAACCTAGAAGTTGCTTTTCGAGAGCATACCCGCTTCATTCGTAATTTGGAAGGGGTTGATTTATTGAAAGGTACTCGAGGGAATAATTTGTACACTTTGTCTCTACAAGACATGATGGCCGCTTCTCCCGTATGTCTTCTCTCCAAAGCTTCGAAGACTAAGTCATGGTTATGGCATCGACGGTTATCTCATCTTAACTTTGACGCTACTAATCACTTGGCGAAAAACGAACTTGTTCGTGGTCTTCCTAAACTATCATTTCACAAGGATCATTTGTGTTCCGCGTGTACAATGGGGAAAAGCACTAAGAAGTCTTACAAACCCAAGACTGAAGACACCAACCAAGAGAAACTTTATCTGTTGCATATGGATCTTTGTGGGCCAATGCGTGTTGAAAGTCTTAGTGGTAAAAAGTACATCCTCGTCATTGTCGATGATTACTCTCGGTTTACATGGATGAAATTTCTTAAAGCAAAAAATGAGGCACCTAAATTCATCATCGGCTTTCTCAAGATGATTCAAGTGCGTCTCAACACGCATTCGTACAGATAATGGAACCGAATTTGTGAATCAAATTTTGCGTGATTATTATGAAGAAGTTGGCATTTCTCATGAAACATCCGTTGCTCGCACTCCACAACAAAACGGTGTCGTTGAAAGGCGAAATCGCACACTTATGGAAGCAGCTCGAACGATGTTAATTTACGCAAAGGCTCCATTGTTTTTATGGGCAGAAGCAGTATCTACAGTAGTGTACACCCAAAACCGGTCACTAATTCGTAAACGCCATGGTAAAACACCTTATGCGCTTCTCCATGGAAAAGTACCAGATTTATTATATCTTCATGTATTTGGTTCTCTTTGCTATCCAAATAATGATGGTGACAATTTGGGAAAACTTCAACCAAAGGCTGATATTGGTATTTTCATTGGTTACGCACCCGCAAAGAAGGCATACCGAATCTACAACCGTAACTCTCGCAAGATCATCGAAACTATGAATGTTGATTTTGATGAGCTGACAGCAATGGCTTCTGAGCAAAGCAGCTCTGAACCCGCACTTCATGAAATGGGACCCAGCAACATTAGTTCTGGTCTTGTCCCAAACAACCATACTTCATCATCACTTACACCACCTTCTAGGACTGAATGGGATATGTTGTTTCAACCGTTCTTTGATGAATTCTTTACTCCTCCAAGTATTGTTGCTCCAGAACTTGAGGTAATAGCTCCGGTAACCAAAGTTGTTGCTCCAGCAACCGTTGCACAATCAAATACGTCTGCACCTACAATTGGTCTAGATATACCATCAACAAGTAATTCTCAACCAACACTTGTTTCAACTACCCATGCCATGCTTATTGATGATGAAGAGGATGGTGATGATCACGATTTGGAATTCGCTCAAATGCGTGAACTTCCATTCTTTGGTGTACCAATTCCCGCCTCAAATCAAGCCGGGTCGTCCACCTTAGAAGAAGCTCCAACTACGGTCTACTCCAATCCACGGATTCGTGAACATGACAGCAAGTGGACAAAGGATCATCCTATAGATTCTATTATTGGTGACCCTAATCGTCCGGTATCCACACGAAGTCAGTTACAAGAAAGTGCAATGTTTTGTCACTTTGATGCTTTTCTCACTGAAGTTGAACCTAAGACATGGCAACAAGCTTTTACTCAATCCTGTTGGATAGAAGCTATGCAAGAAGAACTTAATGAATTTATATGTCTTGAAGTATGGGAACTTGTCCCATGCCCGGATCAAGTGCACTTACTCACTTTGAAATGGGTTTACAAGGTGAAAATCGATGAGTTAGGCGGAATATTGAAGAACAAAGCTCGTCTAGTAGCTCGTGGATACAAGCAATTATTGGGCATCGACTTTATGGAATCCTTTGAACCTGTTGCCCGTTTGGAAGCTATTCGACTATTCCTCGCTTATGCAGCCCATATGAATATGATCGTCTATCAGATGGATGTGAAGATGGCATTTCTTAATGGTGAACTCAAGGAAGAGGTCTATGTTCAACAACCGGATGGTTTTGTGAATCCTAATTATCCTAATCATGTGTACAAGCTTAAGAAGGCTCTCTATGGGTTGAAGCAAGCTCCTCGCGCATGGTATGATAATTTGTCACAATTCCTCATTACACAAGGCTTCGCAAAAGGCAAGGTGGATCCTACGCTGTTCATTCAGAAACGAGGTAAAGATATGATTATGGTACAAATATATGTTGATGATATTATATTTGCAGCCACGACCCAAACCTTATCCGACGAGTTTGGGACACTCATGTCTTCCAAGTTTAAGATGTCAATGATGGGCAAGGTATCATTCTTCTTAGGTCTTCAGATATCTCAGAGTCCCAGAGGCATCTTTATCAATCAATCCAAGTATGCCCTTGAATCGCTTAAGAAGTATAAGATGGAATCTTGCGACCCCGTGGATACTCCAATGGTGGAACGAACTAAGCTTGATGCAGATCCACATGGAATTGCCGTTGATCTGACACTTTATCGTGGAATGATCGGTACTCTTCTGTATATCACAGCCAGTCGACCTGATCTTCAGTTTGCTATATGTATGTGTGCCAGGTATCAAACTAGGCCTACTGAGTTACACTTAGCTACTGTTAAAAGGATCTTTCGATATCTTAAAGGAACCATTAATCGGGGACTTTGGTATTCGAAGGACTCTTCTATTGCACTAATAGCATATGCAGATGCGGATCACGCGGGTTGTCAAGATACAAGGCGTAGCACGAATGGAACTTTGCAACTACTAGGGGATCGACTAATCAGTTGGGCATTAAAAAGGCAGAAAAGCGCTGCAATTTCAAGTACGGAAGCAGAATACATAGCTATGTCCGGTTGCTGTGCTCAAATTCTCTGGATGAGATCGCAATTAACCGACTATGGTCTAGGTTTCAACAAGATTCCGATGTACTGCGACAACAAAAGTGCAATTGCCTTATGCTGCAACAATGTTCAATTCTCCCGGTCGAAGCATATTGACATTCGCTACCACTTCATCAAGGAGCAAGTGGAAAATGGAGTAATCAAGCTTTACTTTGTCCGATCTGAGTATCAATTGGCGGATATTTTCACGAAGGCTTTAGATTGCGCTCGAATTGAATTTTTGGCCGACAAGCTAGGAATGAGAACTTTCTCGCCTAAGACTCTAAAGGAACTAGCAGATGAAGCGAAAGAATAGTGGTGGTAAAACTATTCTCCGTATCCTTGGTGATCATTTGTATATATTGTTTATATTTTTATCCACAAAAGCAAAATACAAAAATATAAAACCATATAAAAACCATAAAAATTGAAAAATCCAGAAAAATCCAAAAATATTTTTACTTTATTTTTCAAAGGCATGTCTTTTGGTACGATAATATTTACGGCCTTAGAAATGTCGATTAATATTGACACGGCGCCATAAATAGAGTTCGTACAAAAGTTGTAAATATTTCATAAAACATGCCCTTATGGCTTGTAGTTATTTATGACTGCAACCCGGTTTACACATTAAAGTCAGGTATATCTTATGAAAGCTTTGGCTAACAACGGGAATTAATTTTCTCGGGCAAGGTTTACTTTAAAACCTTGTAAGGGATCAAGTTTACTTTCTAACTTGGTCTAACACAAATCTATGTACGTTTTAGTGCATTTATTTGTTAAAACAAGAGAAGTCTTGTTTTAATGAAGCTATCATCTCTACAACCATAGCAATCTACAATTGGTATCTACATACTCGACGATGCGACTACTCAACCGACGACTACAGCTCTTTTAATAGAACACGGGTCAACAATTGAGGGGGAGCAATTGTCAAGCATTCAGAATCTTCGATGCCGAACGTGCCAAGTTCACAAGTTGGTGTCAAGACAACAATACCAATCGTACATGTGGTGTCAAGAGATGACTTCAGACGTAACGAGGCGACCAACATATGCTGACAAGAACCATTTGATTTTATCATATGATGTTCTCATCTATCAGGTCCAACCTTGTAAATTCTTTTCTAATATGGTGAATATTTGATCATGTTACTAATCGATATCATATCTCATACGTTTGATATCATGAAGTTAAAACGGACATGCATTTTTCTTCCCAAAACCTTTGTTAAAACTTCATTAAATCAATTGATATTAAAAACATCGATTGGGTTAATATTTTTAATATGGGGAGAAAATGTGATTTAATATGGGATATTATCACAAATGGTTTGACTTAATGTGCTGGCTCATCCCGACATGTGCGAAATGTTTTCGAATATCGTGGCATATGTTAAGGGGGAGCAAAACGGATTTGCATATCAAAATGGATTTTCCTGGTGACATATACTTACCCAAAACCCATTTTCACGACGATGAAGATTGTGGTGACATAAGGATGGTAGGATAGGTTAAGTCCTATGATTCTTCCAGAACCGTAGGAATCTTCCCAAGGACATTCCATAGCTAGAAATAGTAGTCCTTAGGAAAGATGGACAAAGATTGTGAACGTAGCTGAATGCCGACCAAGTACTTAAGTTAGCACTGGAACAATCACAACAAGGTGCTAGTTATGACGTATTGGTAAGCATTGAAGGGGTTGAAGAATGAAAAAGAATTGTAAAGATAAAGGGTGTAAAGAAAGAAGCCCTCCTTACAACTTTAGGCAGAAACCGGGTCAATACATATGCTATTGAGATCATTTTAATGATTTTCGATATTGAAGACAGACATCATGGACCCAGTGATGCAATGCACAACCCATCCCTGCTAACTCAGATATCTCTCAAAAGGTATTTGTTTTAATCACACGGAGACAACACATTATCGATCGGTTTATTCACTCCGAGTAAATTGGTATTGAAAAGGTGGCACTCCTCTGCAGCCTCCGATCACTAAAATCCTAAGTGCACGATCGAGTCTAGAGCCATTTGAGATCATCAAATATCTCATTAGGACACACTTCCATATTTCCTTGCTTCTTCACACGCTGTGAAAAGTAAGAAAGATTTTAAGAGTCCTACGCAAAATCTTCATGATCTTGCCTGAACATCTGAGTAATACGAAAGTATTTACAATGAAGATGGAAATCCTTCTTGAGCGAACATCAAAAATCTCATGGTAGGTGACTTGTGCGATTCTTTATGAATCAAACTTGTGATAACTGGAAAGCAACAGCTGTTTAATTCTTAACTGAATTTAAACACGTTCCAGGCCTCTACGCAATATCTTAGTGATCTTGCCAGAACACTCAGAGTGATACCTTAGTGTTCACGGTGATGAGTGGAAATACTCTAGTGTTAACCTCAAACAGCACTTGGTAGGTAACTTGCAAGATTCTATACGAATCAAGCTTGTGACAACTGGAAAGCAACGATGGTGCGGTTCTTAATTGAATTTCACTTGTTCCAGGAACATGAATTGACGGCTTCAAATCATGCGGATATTATTATCCAAATGATTCACTCTTTATGTTCGCAGTCAGCTTTGGACGGTCGAATAAAGAGAACGGGTTTACCCACGAAATCCTGTCAGGAAGTTACTTAATTGAAACTATCCGTCACGGGTACGATATCTAATATCGTCCAACGGTCTTCACCGACCGGAGGTAAAATGCTACCGATTTAGAATGAAATGTTCAAAGCCATTTCGTTCGTGTATACTTATGTTGCGGCATTTGAAGACGGTGGCGTTGCGGAATCCAAGAAGAAGTCGTCCCCGCATGCTTATACTTTATGCACTTAATATCTCATTTAATTCAAGAAAGCCTAAAAGTTAAGTCTTCCGCTGTATCGAACTCTGAAGCTTTCAAGAATTACGAAGGTATAAGTATGTGGGACATGGTGTCACGAAGAGGCAAAGATCACAAGTGATGGATGCACGAGATCAAGGCAAGGGATTAATGCTCAAGATTGATATCAAAGATCACATCAGCATGTTCACCAGAAAAGAAAAAGAAAAAGAAAGATGAAGACTACGAGCTCAAGACAAGCATAGTATGCTAGGTTTATTTCATTATTGTAACTCGGGTAATGCCCTTGTTAAGAGTGACCTCCCTTAGGAGGAGATTGTTGGAAATACGTTTTACGTATTAGAAAGGATCGGTCACTCCAACAATAGTCTATGTTATAGCTCGTAGTTTAGTTATTTACATTCATTAAACAAAGCCCAAAACCGAGCCCATGAAATGTATGGGCCGGCGGCCTAATGTAAACCGAAGCCCATCTCATGGGCTTGGGTATATAAACCCTCTCCTTTGATGGAGAGGGTGTGTGGTTTCATTTTTACACATAGTAAACATTGGGTTTCTCTCTCTAAGTGTGTGTGTAATCCACCATCTCTCTATCTCTTTCTCTCTCTAAAAACATAAGCAAGATTTACATTTCTACAAAAACAATCCTTCGTTCGGAACTTTACTGATTCGGAACTTTAAGCCTTGGTTCGGAACTTCTCTGAGTCGGAACTTCCCAAGCCCAAAAACCTTGGTTCGGAACTTTTCGTTCGGAACTTTTCCGAATGAAACGTTCTTGATTCGGAACTTGATGATCCGGAAGATTTGATTCGGAACTTTGCCCTTGATCCGGAACTTTCGTTCGGAAGATTCGTTCGGAACTCTCGTTCGGAAGTTTCGTTCGGAAGATTCGTTCGGAAGATTTTGATCCGGAAGTCTTCCGAGTGAAGCACTTTGGTTCGGAAGATTTGATTCGGAAGTTTCGTTCGGAAGTTTTCGTCCGGAACTTTCGTTCGGAACACTTCCGAATGAACAAGTTTGGTTCGGAAATCCGGAACTATTAAAACTTCCGAATAAACCCCTTGGTTCGAAACTTAGAATGTTCCGAATGTAGCTCTTGGCCTTGCTGTTCAGAAGATTCCTGGGAATGATCAAACACAGAAACAAACACCCCCGAAGAACAGGGAACACAGTAACAATGAATCTAATCCACAAATTAATCAAAATAAAACAAAAGATTTAACCAAACTAATAACAAAAAAACAAATAATCATAAACAAACAATCTATATTAATAAAACTAACAAATCTAACCACAATAATCAAAACCCACTTTGATCAAAATAAAAAAACATGAACATGAACACAAACATAAACATAAAAATCAAAGATTAAGAAAGGTAGATAAGAGATTAACAAGATAAAGTAAAGATTGACAAGAATTAAATGAAAACTTACTTGAAATTAAAGAAATTTAAGGTGCAAGACAAGGTATTTAAATTTGACAAGTATTTAAATGTGCAGGAAAATAAATGTGGAAGACTAATTGTCACACTTAGCCAACAAAATGAAAAGTGATTAAAACTAAACTATATATAGGGGAGGATTAGGAAGCTTCCTCCCCTTCTTCATTTCTTCTTAATTGCGTCATTAGGTCCTTAAGCCGTTAATTCTTCATTAATTGCACCATTAGTCCTTTATTCTTCTAATCTTCTTTAAACTTGGACTCTAATGACTTGTGGCTCGGGATTTCTTTTGAACTCGTCTTTTAATTCTTCAATAAAATAGACTTGAGTTCCTCGGCTTTTAGTAAACTTCCGTCTTTTGACTTTTTCTTCGATAAATCTTCAGAATTGGTCTTGGACTTCCGTTCTTTTTGCACTCTTGACTTCTCGACTCCGTCTTTCATCTTTTTCTTCAATAAAAGCCCGTGAATGCCCGTGAATGCCCGTGTTTTCTCCACTTTTCACCTTTTCGTCCTAAATCACAACAAAAACACAAACCACGCATAATTCCGACATAAAAGACATAAAATACACGTTTTGGCTTGGTTATTATTGTAATTAAGTGGTAGAAAGGATGGGTGTTTACACACCTATCAGAAGCCGAGTATGTGAGTGCCGGAAAAGAATGCCAACAAGCTCTATGGATGAAGCAAGCGCTTGTTGATTACGGGATTTCTCTTGATGATGTTCCCATCATGTGCGATAATAAGGGTGTTATAGACCTTAGCAAGAATCCCGTGCAACACTCGCGAACCAAACACATAGAAATTCGACACCATTTCCTTAGGGATAATGTTCAAAAGGGGAACATTTCAATTGAGAAGGTACCCTCCGAAGACAACTTAGCCGACATCTTCACTAAGCCACTTAAGAGGGAACCTTTTAATTACTTGCGTCTAGGTCTAGGATTAATGGAACATCTTCCTTAATTTATTCTCTCTTTTTGTGTGTTTTCTTTTACCACTTTGAGTCATTGAGTCTTCCAAATTTTTTTTGAAAAACCCTCTCTTCTCCTTTTCAAAATTCTCAAAAGTCTCTTTCGAAAATGGTTGAGAAATTCGTTTGACATTGTTAATTCAATCTAAAAACGATTTTTCATAGATTCTCGCTATTAATCTAGAGCTTACATAATTCATATGTATGATTCTCTCAAACATAGCAAGAACAAGATAGAATCATGGAGGATCTTTGTGTCATGACTTAAGGTCTTGTCTTACACACCTCCTACATCGATTTTTTTTATCCATGTATTTTGGTCAAATCTCTATTTGGTAAGTTTGCATATGTTTTCTTTGTCTATCTTTGCTTTTAAGCATATCCCTATGATAGGTTAGACTAGAAAAATAAGATTTGCTGAAAAATCTTTCCTCCAAACACCAAACACAGCCTCTGCAGGCGGTTCCATATGTGAACCGCGGTGCCTTATTGATAAGGTACCACCAACCTTGATAAGGAACAGCCTACAGTGCCTTCCTTTTTCGGGTTTCTGTCTGAAACTCCGAATTTGCTCCAACATTTTTGAGAATCTTTGTTTAAACCCTTTGACCATCCCAAAATACCCTAAACCTTCCCTATTTAAACCATAAGCATTTTGCATTACTTCACATCCAAAATGTCTTATTCTCCCAATGAAAGCCTTGAATCTCCTCTATTTTCTCCAATTGCTTTCAATCCCAACTCACCCAAAAACCATTACAATCCAAACCCACCCAAGAACACTCTTAATCACATCTCTCCTACCAAGAATGTTGATTGTGGAACATCTTTTCTTCCACCACCACCCTTTAGTGTTCTTCCTCCTTCTCATGATAATGTCATGCATCATGGAACATATTGTCAATGTTGTCAATATCAACACCTTGTTATGGCACACATCTATGAGGAGTTGAGCTACATCAAGAGTCTCTTAATCAAGCCTCGTCTTCACTATGATTATGAGATCTCCAACAAGCCACCACCACCACCCTCCGCCATTACCTTGTCTTTCACATAAGCATTGGTTGCTTATCCACAAGACACCAAATTCAAGCAAATCTTAGAATTCTAGAATAACTAGGATTAGATTTATGCTTTTGGCTTGTTTCTTTTTCCATACATCTTTGTATGATGTTTTTTTAGTAACCTATCTTGGATCTTTGTCTTTTTGTTTTCTTCTCTTTTATTTTGTGACCTATTGCTATATCTTGTTGGTTGTTTCTTTTGTTCAACTAACCCTTCTATGTAGCTTGTCACCATATCTCAATTCCTCGGTGCCCCAAGCTAGGGGGAGTAAGCACCAAGGGGGAGTCTTTGCAAAGTCCGTTTCTTCAACACCGACTTGTGCAACCTTTTTGCTTCCACAAAGGGGGAGAAATGAATAAACTCGTCTTCGAAAATCTTGTTTTTTGTGTGATTGAGTTTATGTATTGTCGGAATCAAAAAGGGGGAGATTGTTAATGCAATAATGCCTAAAAACGTTACTTGCATTTTTCGGTCTCGCTTAGTTTTGATTACGACAATATGTAAAAACAAGCTTTTATGAAAACAATGAAAAACGAATTCTTGAGTTCAAGTATTTTTCATTTTACCCATTTTCACTTAAGGTATGGATAAACAAGTACTAACCTTAATCAAGTGATCAAGTGATTTAATCTTTTCTTAAAACTCACTTTTTATTAAGTGTGACAAGTTTTTATTAAACTTTCTTTTTAAGAAAATGTTTTATTAAATTAATTATTTGAAAATTTGAAAATGGCATATTCTTATTTGGTTAGGAATATTCTATCAGGATATTTTTTAAACCAGATATGACATCCACCACTAAAGGACAAAAAGGGAGCGGAGTCTAGTCCAGCGGTACCTTAGCTCCTAGGCGGTTCCTTATCGATAAGGTACCGCGGGCAGATATCGCCGTTGGCCCTTTGTCCTATAAATAGTGGACCATTCTCAGCTTTTCAATTCACCTCTTTTGCACATCTATTTCCAGATTCAAACACTCTTCTTTAATCACTCAAATCTTTGATCATTTGTTTGATTACTACTTGTTTAAGAAGTGAATCTTGTTCATCCATCCCTTCCTCTCCAAGTGCAAAGAGAAGAACACTATCCTTGTGAAGTGTTGAGTCCACCACCAAAGATCTATTGAAGATCTAATTTTATACATTTGTAGTTGTGTCATAGTTGTGAAGATCCAAGTAGTTGTGTCTATTTGGAAGTTGTGTATGTACTAAGTATAGTTGTGTAGATTGGTCGTAGCTATGATTAGGGCTCGACTTTTAGCTTAGAGTCGGAAATTGGTTAAGTGACGTGTACGGTTTTCTCCACCATAAGGAGCTTGTTGTGTAGTGAACTCTTGAGTAAGGAGTACTCGAGGAGTGGAGTAGGAACGAGGAGTGAGCTTCGTTGCCGAACCACTATAAATCCTTGGTGTTCGGTTTGATCTTTCTTTACCCTTAACTCTTTACATTCTTTATTCTTTGTGCATATATTTTTGTTAGTATTAGTTTAGTTACACTATCATTGTTCATATTGTGTATAAGAAGATTTTACATATTTCCTCAAGCCTAAGTTTTTGAAAAAGGATTTTTGAAAACCACATTTTAACAAGTAAATATAAGAAACTATATAACCCCCCCCTTCTAGTTTCTACAGTACGGTAATAAAAAAACAAGCTTAAGAACCCTCAAGTATTTTTGTTTCATATACGAGGTTGATGTTTGTCCTTTGAGTGAATTGCTTTTAACGCCTTTTGAAGCTCCATCCTCTAGGTGCAAGAAAACGATGACCGTTTAATATTGCTAATGCATTGGCAATAAAGTGATCGAAAAACCTTCAAACGAGTACACAAACCTATTATTTAGCTGAAGAGATGAGTCGTATTAATAATAGGACCCCTTCACTTCACTTTGTTATTTTGACACTTTTTGCTTCGAAATACTTTAAAAACATAAAGTTCTCAAAAATTACACTTTACTAATGTTTTAAATTATTCATCTAAATTACTAAATTACACATTTAATATAATTGAGCGTATGTTTTTTGATAAGTTAAATAATATAAATGTCGTGTTTTAACAAGTTAAGTAACATAAATATCGCGTTTTTACAAGTTAATTTATTTTCAGTAGTCCAAAAGTTATGTTTTTAACTTAAGTAACGTAAGTTAACAAAATTAATGTTTATTAACTTAAGCGCACTTTTTAGAAATGTGTAGAAACTAGAAAGGGGTTGAATAGTTTCTAGTTAGTTTTCAAAACATTTTGGCTTAATCCACTGTGTGCGGTTCCTTATGTGTACCCGCGGTTCTTTATCAATAAAGAACCGCCAGTCCATTTAGAGAACCGCCGACAGTGAACTTAACCTTCTGTTACATGTTAAACTTTGACAATCCTTTGTATCAAATTCTCGATCAAGCTTGACTAGATATGAGACGTGTTTGATTGAAAGATAAATACTATAAGTAAGTAAACACACAAACACATCAAATCAAGAGTACATCAAGCAATAGTCTAAACACTAAGCACACACGTAGTAAGCATAAGCTTTTCCGCAACTAGGATGTTTAGACAAAGTGATGTACACTTGACCATAGTCTAAACACGAAGCACACACGTACTAAGCCTTAGCTTTTCTACAACTTAGATGTTTAGATTATGAGATGCACACAACACACAACATATAAATACATCTATAATAGTAAAGACATAAATGTAAAGGAAAGTACCGACACGATGATTTATAGTGGTTAGGTCACGAAGCTCCTATTCGCCCTACTCCACTCCTCGAGTACACCTTACTCGAGAGTTACTTCACTAGTCAACAAAACTCCTTTCAAGGCGGAGAAAACCATACACGTCGCTTACACATTTCCGACACTAAGCTAGATGTCGAGTCCTAATCTTAGGTAGGACCAATCTACACAACGTTGCCCACTTCACCATTTAACGACACAAGGCTAGATGTCGAGTTCTAATCGAAAGCTAGAACCAATCTTCACGACTCTTCACTTTGAAGCTAAGTGAGAACTTCACACAACACAACTACTAATCACTTTAAAGTTTAGTGAGAACTCACAAGACACAACCACGTCACTTTATAGTTTAGTGAGAACTACCTAGACACAACCACATCACTTTAGAGTTTAGTGAGAACTACCAAGACACAACCTAATCTACCCAATAGTTATGTTTTATGGCCCAACATAACAAACCTTGTGTTTTATAGCCTAAACACATAAACCATATAGATCTAAGCACACAACACTTAGATCTATAACTCTAACACTATATCCAAGTACTAACAAGACTTGGATCTACACAACACCTAATCCAAGGATACCCATCACTTGGATATTCTACCCTTATAAACACATCCAAGTGTACCCACAACTTGGATCTTCTACATATACATAGTAGGAAGACAATAATCATGACTTGATCTAGAGAGATCTTCATCATGTTATGACTCTAGACACTAACACTTCACAAGGGTGAAAGTGTTCTTCTCATTGCTCTTCATGAGGCAAATGAGGAATGGGATATTGGAAGGTTTTTGTGTGTTTTTGTGCAAGTAAAATGGAAGAGAATAGTCTTCTATTTATAGCCAACTCTTGCCTTGGAGAGCACCTTTTTACCCAATGGATAAAAGAGTGGACTACCCATTGGATAAAAGAGTGGACTACCCATTGGATAAAATGATGCACATTATATTCTTGGAGCCCAAATTCAAAATTCAAAATTCGAATTTATTTTTTTCCCTCCATCTTCTAGAAGCTTCCAGAAATCTTGAGTAAGCCTAAACCGGCTTGACTGCCCGCGGTTCTATATCTTCTCGCGGTTCGATATCACTAAGGAACCGCGTGTTCTATAAGAGAACCGCACGTCCTTCTTGTCTTTCATGACAAATGTAATCTTCAAGGTGTCGAGAGAAGTATACATAAGTATGCTTGAGTGATTACGAGTACCTTACACATTTTACATTATGTATTGCGAGTTATACGTTTGTCATCACCAAAACATAAAGGGATCATCTTGATTAAACATCGTAATGTTTGCACTAACAATCTCCCCCTTTTTGATGATGACAAACAAGTAAACCGTAACGCATAGTAAAATGTGAAACGTACTCGTTTACACTTCCTTCTCCCCCTTTTGTCGAATCAAAAAGGTAGTCGTCATTTGAGGAAGAGTATAATCCATATCATTTGAGGAAGATCACGCATCCAAAGGTAGTCGTCGTTTGTAGAAGAGAAGAATCAACTTTGAGATAGCTTGCATCCAAAAGATATTCGGTTGAGAGGCGAGAATCCGAACCGTAATCCCATCATCCAAAGATATTGAGCTTGCATCATCCTAGTGAAGTCTTCAATCACCATAGGTTAACCACCTCCATGTCTTCGAGATCCCATAATACATTACTTGCAAGATGTTCAATGAATGCAATTTAAGTGAGTCAACGATTGCAAATGTAATGACTTGAACTCTTGCAAATGCTCCTCCTTGATATGAGCTCCCCCTTGCTTGAGGCACCAACAAAGCAAGAATAGTGACGAGGTACAAAAATGGGTTAGAAGTGTCCTACAAAACAAGGTTAGTAGACAAGAGCATATATAAAAAGAGTTGTCACCCAAACGGGGATGATAAACAAGTCGTTTGCACAAACAATGACAAGCAAATAAGTGTGCATGCGATGCTATCAATCCAAAAACAAATCAAAGGAGAGGATCTTGACAAGATCAATTAACAATTGTTGGAATAGAGATAGAAAAGAAACATCCATACCAATTGTAATGATAATATGTCAAAGGGTAAAAAGCTTAGAATTTTTGGAATCACCCAAGAAAATTCAAGATTTAACCCTCAACTCTCAAAAAACAAGGAGAGGATTTTGAGGAAATCAATTCAAAATTGTTGGAGTAGAGGTAGAAAAGAAACATCCAAGAATTTGAAGATATCATCTCAAGGGGTTAAAAACTTAGAATTGATGGAATCACCCATACCAATTGTAAATTTTAACCGCAATCAACTCTCAAAAAGAGGGACAATAATATCTCAACCTAGAGACATTTTTGACCAAAAAAAAGGAAAACCAAAAGCGGATAAATCGACGCTTTAAGAAAAAACCGGGATATAGGACATTATAGGCAAAAATACGTATGAATGTCGACACCAAATGGTGTTCAGCATACGATAAACTACATGCTCAAAGTTTCGTAGCTCTTCTCAATCATTATGGATGTTCAAAGAACAATTACATGATGAGGAAAGGGTAAGGCTCGACTCAAATTAGTTTAGAAAGACTAGAAGAAAGAGACTCGACTTAGAAGAGCATGATTAAAATGAATTGAGAGAGACTCAACAAAGAAGTTAAGGATAACTTCACAAATTGATTCATGAATACTATACCTTAGAAGGTGATAGTGAAATCTCGAAAGAAAATGAGAGAAGAAACTCAAAAGAAGCTCAAGAAGACATGAAGAGTTAGTACAAAATCTAACACATAATCAAGTAAGCACATAGGATAAACAATGCCTTATGAAGTCTACAATAAACAAATGTAGAGAAGGTGCGCAATTAACACATATGGCATGCAAGAAACAAGATTACTTAAAAAGAGAAGACTAAGTAAAACATGTTAGCACGTAGCATTTAAGGACATGCATGAGTTAGACACATCTAAGAGATATTATATCGGAATTGCTTGACAAGGACAAAACCTTTATAATAAGCATGCATTCATTAACTAATCAGTTAAGCATATAACATACGGATAAGCAAGAAGATATATAAGCAAGTAGCATACAAGCAAGTCATCTATCTAGATATCACAAATCAAGCTACATGTAATGTAAATCTCCAAGAAGATTCCTAATTCTTATTAGTTTAAGAAAAGGACTCAAAATAAGAGAAAAGAAAAAACATAATAACAACAAGATCCAAGACTCAAAGAAAAATCATGTTGAAAAACATGAAAGGAAATACAAGAGAATAAAGATCATACAAAGATGTATAAAAAAAACAAGCCTAAAACTTAAGCATAATTTTAATCTTAGTTACACTAGAATCCTAAGATTTGCTTAAATTAAATGTCTTAGCAATAAGCAATCCACATGCTTAAATGAAAGACAAGGGTTGTGGCGGAATTTGGTGGGGTGAAAGGTGAAGTCACCAAGGGTTCAACAAAGTCATTCACAATGGGAATGCTTTGGATAGGTTGAGGTTGGGTAGTCACATCCAAGAGAGTACTTGAAGTGAAGGGTGAGGTTAGCTCATTCATTCTAGATTGGAATGAAGAGGAGGTAGAACCATGAGAATGGTTGGTACCATGGGTTGAGGAAGTCTTGCATGGAGCAAGAGGTGGTGAGGGTGATGAAGAGATGAGAATTGGAACAATCTCATTCTTGGGTGTGTGAAAGGGTGAAGAGTTAAGTTTGGGTAACTTAATCTTAATTTTGAGGTGTCTCTTTAAAGAGGAGGTTTTGGATGAATTGGAGGTTCTTGTAGAAACCATGGTAGTAATGGGTGGTTTAAGGGGTAAGGATGAATGATTTGAGGTGTGAAGAACATGGCTAACAAGGTGGGTTTAAAATGGTGAGGGGATGATCCAAACTAGTAATGGGTTAAAAAGGGAAAGCCCAAGATATTTTGGGAGTGATCAAAGGTTTGAAACAAAGATTCCAAAGGGTGTTGGAACAATTGGGAAGTTTCAGAAAACCCGAATTTGAGAGCTTCTGCCCGCGGTTCTTTATCTCCACCGGCGGTTCCATATTGATATGGAGTCGCGGTCTATTTAAAGAACCGCCTACAGAGGCTAGGTTTAGGTGGTGAAGGAGGATTTTCCAATTCTGCAAATCCTAATGTTCTAGTCTAACTTATCATAAAGTCATGCTTAAGAGCAATAAAAACTAGAACACACAAAAAGGAAAGACACATAGGTTCAATTAGCACGTAAGAGGAAAGCTAAGAAAAACCTAATGGCTACAAAAGAAAAAGACTCCTAATGACATACAAAGTTCATCAAAGTAAACTATCATTAGTCATATATAGGAAGAGCCATTTAGCCAATTTAGAGAATGAGTATGAGACTATCACTAGAGGTGCTCAATTAAGGCTAAACACGACCATTTTTACGAGTTATACACCAACTCAACTTCCCACATGGAAGTAATTCAACCGTTAGGTCAAATTAAGATCCTAGTGCATAAATTCTTTAGTAGTCATTCTCAAGTTAGACAAAATGTAATTCCAACATTTGCCTAATAAAGTTTAGCAAGGATGAAACTTGCATGGTGACACAATGCATGACCTAATGAGGGTAAAGAATGAACCATTGCATATCTTGTCAAACAAGTCTAGTTAAGGTTAATTACCTTAATAGAACTTGAGGCCAATAACATTGAAGTGTATAAACAAAGTTTACACAAACCAAAGGAACACTCTTGATTGGTCTTTCGGAAATGACACATTTATAAATTGCATAGCAATATAAATTACTTGAGTATTTCGGATGAAACATCCAAGTTATCAAACCGACTCTATTGTGCATTATAAGTAATTATTAAACAAAATATATCTAGCAATTTGAACAAGTAGATTCAATATAACACCATCAACACAGTGTGAGTTATGATCCGATGTATATTATTAATAAACCACATTCATGTCTACACTAAAAAACATGTCAATTAGATTCGATAATGATACCAATCATAGTTTGAATAATGCATTGATATTTAATCGAAATCTTTCTTGATTCCCACAAACAGTCTTTTAAGAGAAAATAGCTAAGATTTTCAAAGGGTGTTTCATGTTTTATAGTGAGACATTTATCTACTTGAACTAATAACACAATGATCGAGTAAGACGACCCAAATCAATAGATTTGATAAGCTCCCAAAGCTTTCAAACCTAAGAGTGTTAATAAATATAACGAGGTGTACATGATGTTTATATAACATATATAAACCTAGAGATGTTGATCCTATATGCAATGCACAAATAATGTTGCAACCAAAATGCAAGAAATCAAGCATACATCCTAATTAGGAAGAACTAGATACTAACAAATACCAAGCAAGGCACAAGAAACTAGACATATAAGCAATACTACTACAAATAGCAAGGAACACTTAATAATGTCTACATATAATAATAACACACAAAGTAACACACACAAACAATTAGCTTAACACATAAAAGCATTCGTCCATGTTTGAGTGTTAGATATACCAACGTATACATAGCTTGATCTTATTTGAAAATAGTTTTCGACACATTTCAAAATTTAATTAAGTTCAACACTTTATAAATATATCAATTTACAAAGATATATCAACAAGAGATGTCCAACTTAATATAAAAGAGTAAAACACAAGTTTTACGACAAACCGAGACTCAATACTTTGGACAAAGTATAGAAATTATAAAAAATTTAAATTTTAAAGTTTGAATAAAGGTTTGGAAGCATTTTTAATTGAAAGAAAACTCAATTACGTTCGAAACGCCGGGTGGCACGACTTCTACGGACTTACGGTTGATTTTATATGATTTAAAGTTTGCAAAAATCTGAGTCAGACTGGCCGCGGTTCCTTATTGATAAGGAACCTCGGGGAAGAGATAAAGAACCGCGTCCAGAGGGAAAAAATGGGGTTTTTGGCAAAAATCATTTGGTAACTTTTTGGAAGGACTTAGGATTCTAAAAAATCATTTTGGACACATAGAACTCGTATTTTAGAGTTAATTATGACATAAAAGATTTTTATACTTCCAAACATGAAAAGATTTAATTCAAGCTATTATACAAAGTTTATTTAACACCAAAACTTGTACGAATGAAACAACAAAACACATTTCATAAGTAATCACTCTTCATGAATAATTTGATACAAAGATCGTCTCTATTTTTTAAAAACCGTTTTCATTTTAAAAACAATTTGTTTTGAAAAAGAGAGCAAAGATCGATCCAAGCTTTAAAGTACAATATACTTCAAAGATCTTGAATAACCTCGCTCTGATACCAATTGTAGAAACTAAAAGGGGGGGTTGAATAGTTTCTAGTTAGTTTTCAAAACATTTCGGCTTAATACACTGTGCGCGGTTCCTTATGTGTACCCGCGGTTCTTTATCAATAAAGAACCGCCGGTCCATTTAGAGAACCGCCGACAGTGAACTTAACCTTTTGTTACATGTTAAACTTTGACAATCCTTTGTATCAAATTCTCGATCAAGCTTGACTAGATATGAGATGTGTTTGATTGAAAGATAAATACTACAAGTAAGTAAACACACAAACACATCAAATCAAGAGTACATCAAGCAATAGTCTAAACACTAAGAACACACGTACTAAGCATAAGCTTTTCTGCAACTAGGATGTTTAGACTAAGTGATGTACACTTGACCATAGTCTAAACACGAAGCACACACGTACAAAGCCTTAGCTTTTCCGCAACTTAGATGTTTAGATTATGAAATGCACACAACACACAACATATAAATACATCTATAATAGTAAAGACATAAATGTAAAGGAAAGTACCGACACAATGATTTATAGTGGTTCGGTCACGAAGCTCCTCTTCGCCCTACTCCACTCCTCGAGTACACCTTACTCGAGAGTCACTTCACTAGTCAACAAAACTCCTTTCAAGGCGGAGAAAACCATAAACGTCGCTTATACATTTCTGACACTAAGCTAGATGTTGAGTCCTAATCTTAGGTAGGACCAATCTACACAACGTTGCCCACTTCACCATTTAACGACACAAGGCTAGATGTCGAGTTCTAATCGAAAGCTAGAACCAATCTTCACGACTCTTCACTTTGAAGCTAAGTGAGAACTTCACACAACACAACTACTAATCACTTTAAAGTTTAGTGAGAACTCACAAAACACAACCACATCACTTTATAGTTTAGTGAGAACTACCTAGACACAACCACATCACTTTAGAGTTTAGTGAGAACTACCAAGATACAACCTAATCTACCCACTAGTTATGTTTTATGGCCCAACATAACAAACCTTGTGTTTTATGGCCTAAACACATAAACCATATAGATCTAAGCACACAACACTAAGATCTATAACTCTAACACTATATCCAAGTACTAACAAGACTTGGATCTACACAACTAACACCTAATCCAAGGATACCCATCACTTGGATATTCTACCCTTACAAACACATCCAAGTGTACCCACACCTTGGATCTTCTACATATACATAGTAGGAAGACAATAATCATGACTTGATCTAGAGAGATCTTCATCATATTATGACTCTAGACACTAACACTTCACAAGGGTGAAAGTGTTCTTCTCATTTCTCTTGATGAGGCAAATGAGGAATGGGATATTGGAAGGTTTTTGTGTGTTTTTGTGCAAGTAAAATGGAAGAGAATAGTCTTCTATTTATAGCCAACTCTTGCCTTGGAGAGCACCTTTTTACCCAATGGATAAAAGAGTAGACTACCCATCGGATAAAAGAGTGGACTACCTATTAGATAAAAGGATGCACATTATATTCTTGGAGCCCAAATTCAAAATTCAAAATTTGAATTTATTTTCTTCCCTCCATCTTCTAGAAGCTTCCAGAAATCTTGAGTAAGCCTAAACCGGCTTGACTGCCCGCGGTTCTATATCTTCTCACGGTTCGATATCACTAAGGAACCGCGTGTTCTATAAGAGAACCGCGCGTCCTTCTTGTCTTTCATGACGAATGTAATATTCAAGGTGTCGAGAGAACTATACATAAGTATGTGATACATGCATTTGTTATGGTTCAGATTAATTCTCGGAATCTTCTCGAATTGATCACAGCTCAAAGTGGAACGATTGTTCTTGGTGACAAATAGAGGGTTTGGTTTTCTATTCTACTAAAAGGTAAATGCGTGAAGTAACTAAAAGTAAACTAGAAGCAGTAAATCAATAAAAATAAAACTTGAATTAAAATTTAAATAAAACAGTAACAGTAAATACCCTTAAAAATGCTTGATTCGGAATGTAGCCTTTATTCGGAATAAATCAGACAAAACTCCTTCATGCGGAATATCTTACTCATGCGGAATAATACACTTATGCGGAATAAACTGTTGATGCGGAATAAGATGCTCATTCGGAATAATAGCTCATGCGGAATAATAATCTCATGCGGAATAATAATCTCATGCGGAATAACTGGCTCATGCGGAATAAGATGCTCATGCGGAATAAACTCATTCGGAATAATAGCTCATGCGGAATAATAATCTCATGCGGAATAACTGACTCATGCGGACTATTAGGTTCATCCGGAATAAAAGGGTTGATGCGGAATACCCGGTTGATGCGGAATAATGAATTGATCCGGAATAATAGGTTATTCCGGATGAAAGGTTTGACTCGGAATAATGGTTATTCCGAATAAACAAGGTTGATCCGGAATATTAGATATTCCGGATGAATGAACTTGACAAGGAATAAAAATGCTGATCCGGAATAATACTTTTATTCGGAATCTGGGGAAACGAAGAACAGTAACGAAACAGGGAATACGATTTTGATCAAAACAAGCCAAATTTAACCAAAAGATTTAAACCAAACTAAACACTAATCATTTACTAACCATAAACATCAAATCCCAACAATAAAAACACAAAACCCAATAACTTTTGAAGATCAAATCAACCAAATAAGAACTTTAAGCTTTAAATAAAAAAGATGAAGATGAACAAGATTAATGGAAGGATTAATATGATAGATTAATGTAGAGTAAACAAAAGGAAAGATTAAACACTTACAAAATCAAAGATTCAACAAGAATGAAAAATCACCAACACCTTAATGGTGTTGGCTTCCTACCAAAGAAAAGAAAGAAAACTGGAAATGAAAACTAGCTCCAAATGTGTGAAGGGATTTCCTTATATAGGCCAAGTGGTTGGTTGGTGAGTGGGCTTTCTTCTTTCTTTTCGTCTTCTCGTCTTTTCAGTAAAGTCGACGTTTTCGATTCTGATTCGGGATTTGTCAACGATTAAATTCAACTCGTCTTTTAATTTCTTCGTTTAATAGACTTGAGTTCCTTCGACATATGTAAATCTTCCGTCTTTGGTCCTTTTCTTCGATAAATCTTCAAATAGGCCCAGTGACTTCAAATCTTTTGCATCTCTTGGACAATAGACTTCGTCTTGAGTCTTTTTCTTCGATAAAACCCGTGCAATCCCATGTTTTCTTCAATATTCATCCGGTTGACTCTGAAAACACAATAAACACAAAAACCACGCATAATTCCAAACAAATGATATTAAATACGCGTTTTGGTCTCGTTTGAGCAAGAAATAAGTGGTAAAAGGATGGGTGTTTTCACACCTATCAAATCCCCTACACTTAACCATTACCATGCCCTCATGCAATGCTTAGTGATAAAGCAAATTTACACTTTTCTCATAATCAATCAACCTTGGCCTTATTAACATACTACTAAAACAAAAATTAGAGTACTAAGAGAAATTAAAATTTTAAAGGAAACAAAAGGATAGAAAACCATTTTCACTAGAAAATAGCTACATGGAAATAACTTGCAAAGAGATCAAGGACTTACATTAGGGCTTTGGTGCTGCGAAGATTTATCACCCTCAAGTTTCACGTTCCCCAAACTAAGCTTAAAAACGAGATCATTGTTATTATAAGTTAGTAAATCAAACACTTACACACATGGCTTAATTATATGCTTAAACCCCCTTATTCCCAGGTGTATCTCTTATATTTTATTTTTGTCTTAGAATGATCATGAAGATGCATTTTTGGACTTATTTCGATAGTTTATTTAGGCTGAAAGCAAAGTAGGACGATTTGATCAATAGTTAGCTAAAGGACAAAATCTCTTAAAACTGCTTCTCGGGATATCAAAAAGTTCATATCTTGGCATAACTCGCTTCACGATTTGAGACCTTCCTCGGGCCGATATTTGGCATGTACTTCATACTTCATATCTTCGAGAGACGTTCTTGAGATAATGGTCTTCTCTTCGTTAATAGAGTTTCTTCACTTGGAGACTTTTGAGGGATACTCCAAATTTGTTGACCACGACTTCATGATTATTTCTTCAATCGCTAATTGGGATTTTGAGATACAACGATCCGCCTCCTTTTCGGACTTAGATCTATTTATCCTCATACCTTGTTAGGGTCTTTTCGGATACACTTCTCCATGATCTTTATGGGAGTTGATTGCTTTTCGTCGTGAGTCTTGATCCTTCATATTGATTTTGGGAATAATGCTTTTCACATCACCTTGGATCTTTAGCAATAAAATTGAATCCTCATGCCTTGTTAGGGCCTTTTCGGACTCGCCAATCTTCGCTCCCCGCTTCATAAGTTATGCCTTAGCTATGAACTCTTATCATTACCGAGCAACTTCTAAACGATATTGGGCTAGAAGCTAAGTAACTTTTCAAATCGTACGACCTTACTTATTGCAGATAAATTATTAGCAAGTGATGGGAGAATAGGCAGATAATCACACCAAGTGTGCTTGTGCAAGAATACCGACTTATAATTGACTCTATCATTTCTCGTTCTCCACAATTTAAAATCTCAATGAGACTCGTGGATGCTTAGCCTAATAAACCAATTAAGGTCTACATGGTTAAGGATACTAGTTAGAATAAACTTGGATAAGTCTATTCAGGTTGAGTCAAAATAATCGCAACGGGCCTAATATGTCCAAGATTTTAAAACTAGCTACACCACTTTATAAATATTTTTGACTTTATTGCGGGATATATACATATGAAAGCAACGATAAAAATTTAAAGATTACGACTAAATGGCCAAAGTTAATAAAAAATTTGAAAAATGTTGAAAAAGATGATTTTCCGGTTAAATGAAGGCATTTTCATGGAAAAGTCCACTTAAAACTTCGATAGAAGTCCCCCCTACACTTAAGATAAACATTGTCCTCAATGTTTAAGCATGTGGGAAAAGTCTCCCCTACACTTATGACATTGTGCACGTTGGTTAAATCAAGCTAAGGAAGAGACGACTAACGTGATCAATTTCAAATGTGAGTATGAAGAAAACTGAATCACGATAGTTGAGAGATAGAACCGGATTTCGGATAACACGGGAGCACGATTCTTCAAAGGTTCCAAAAGTGCATTCATCCCTGTAATCACATCACCACAAAAACACAAACAACCTATAGAGGTCCCCCTACGCTTAGGAGGTTAAAACAGAAAAGGATAGATACTCGAGTTGCCTCCCGAGGAGCGCTTGTTTTTTATAACCGAGTCACGAGCCTGACTCGACCCAAAATTAGTTCATGGGAAACGTGGTGAGGGATGGAATCATTTCATGAGAGATGTCCTCACCAAAGTACAACTTCACTCGTTGGCCATTCACCTTAAAATTAGGTCCATTAGGTTGAGCGAGCTCGAGAGTACCATATGGAAAAATTTGGGCAATGGTGAATGGGCCGGACCAACGAGACTTCAGCTTGCCCGAAAAGATTTTCAACCGAGAGTTAAAGAGTAAAACTTTGTCTCCAACTTGGAACTCTCGGTTTTTAATCTTAGAGTCGTGAATGAGCTTAGTCCTTTCCTTATAGATCAAAGAATTTTCATAAGCCTCATTCCGGAGTTCATTCAGCACATTGAGTTGGATCTTGCGTAGGTCACCGGCTTTGTTGATATCGAAGTTAGCCTACTTCAAGGCCCAGTAAGCCTTGTGCTCCAACTCAATGGGGAGGTGGCATGCTTTCCCGTACACGAGACGATATGGTGTACAACCAATCGGAGTCTTGTATGCGGTACGGAAAGCCCACAGAGCATCATCAAGTTTATCGGCCCATGAGGCACGATGCTCTCCCACGGTTCTTTCAAGAATTCACTTTAATCCTCGGTTAGAGATTTCAGCCTGGCCATTAGTTTGTGGGTGGTAGGCGGTGGAAATAGGATGATTTACACCATACTTAGCCATGACCCTTGCAAATTGATCATTGCAAAAATGAGTCCCGCGATCACTAATAATGGCACGAGGCACACCGAATCTAGCGAATAGCGATTTCAAAAAGTTACAAACCACCCTTGCGTCATTAGTGGGTAAAGCTTTGGCTTCAACCCATTTAGAAACGTAGTCAACGGCAACAAGGATGTATTTGTTTCCTTTAGATGAAGGGAATGGCCCCATAAAGTCGATACCCCATACATCAAAGATTTCACATTCTTGTATGAAATTTTGAGGCATCTCATCTTTATGTGTGATCTTGCCTTGTTTTTGGCAAGCATCACAATGTTTAACCATCTCGTGAGCATCACGATAAATGGTGGGCCAATAAAATCCCGAGTCAAACACTTTTTTGGCGGTGTAGTTAGGACCAAAGTGACCACCGGTGGGTCCTTTGTGGCAAGCTTCGAGAATGTCTAAAGCTGCCGGTCCATCAACACATCGGCGAATAATCAAATCAGCACATTGTTTGAATAGATACGGGTCATCCCAAAAGTAAGTCTTAATGTCTTTGAAGAACTTTTTCTTTTGTTGGGATGTTAACCCGTCGATGAGAATTCCACCCGCCAAGTAGTTTGCAATGTCCGTAAACCACGGGGCTTCATCATTACTCGAGATGATAGACATTAAGGTCTCAAGGGGAAAAGAGTCATTGATCTATTTGTTCGGATGATCCCCTTGATAAGGATCCTCAAGTCTGCTGAGATGATCCGCGGCTAGGTTTTCAGCTCCCTTCTTATCACGAATTTCGATTTTAAATTCTTGAAGTAGCAAAACCCAGCGAAGAAGTCTTGGTTTGGAATCTTGTTTAGTTAACAAGTACTTCAACGCGGAATGATCGGTATAACGATTGTGGTGGAAAGGACAAGATAGGGGCGGAACTTTTCAAAGGCATAGACAACAGCTAAAAGCTCTTTTTCGGTTGTCGTGTAATGCAATTGAGCCCCCGTCATTGTCTTGCTAGCATAGTGGATTGGTTGGAAGTGTTTGTTCACTCTTTGGCCCAAAACCGCTCCAATAGCATAATCGCTAGCGTCGCACATCAACTCGAAAGGAAGCTCCCAATTAGGGGTAACCAAAACCGGTGCCTTAGTTAGCTTATCCTTAAGAAGGTTGAAGGCGTCAATACACTCGTTAGAAAAGATAAAAGGAGTATCTTTTTCCAAGAGGTGGGTCATCAGGCGAGCGATTTTAGAAAAATCTTTGATGAATCGACGGTAGAAGCCCGCATGACCCAGGAAACTTCTCACACCCTTCACGATTGAAGGTGGAGGCAGTTTAGCAATAACATCGACTTTAGCACGGTCCACTTCAAGATCGGCTTTGGAGATCTTGTGTCCTAGCACGATGCCCTCTTTTACCATGAAATGGCATTTTTCCCAATTAAGAACAAGACGAGTGTCTTCACACCGCTTAAGCATACGTTCTAAATTGGCAAGGCCAGCAGAGAAAGAATCGCCATAAACCGAGAAATCATCCATGAATACTTCCATAGTTTCTTCAACCATGTCATGGAAGATAGCCATCATACACATTTGGAACGTCCCAGGAGCATTGCATAAACCGAAAGGCATGCGTTTGTAAGCAAATGTTCCGTAGGGACAAGTGAATGTGGTCTTTTCTTGGTCTTTGGGATCGATGGTAATTCGAAAATACCCGGAGAAACCGTCTAAGAAGCAGTAATAGTCATTACCCGCTAGACGCTCGAGCATTTGATCCATGAAAGGAAGAGGAAAATGATCTTTTCTCGTGGCATCATTGAGTTTGCGGTAGTGATACAAACTCTCCACCCAGTAACGAGACGAGTGGGAATCAACTCGTTGTGTTCATTGGGAACAACGGTTATTTCGCCCTTCTTGGGCACACAATGGACGGGACTTACCCATGGCGAATCCGAAATAGGGTAAATCAAGCCGGCATCAAGAAGTTTGATAACTTCTTGTTTGATGACGTCATGAATGCGAGGATTAACCCTTCTTTGGCTCTGGATTGTGGGTTTAAAGTCATCTTCCATGAGAATCTTGTGAGTACAAAAGTTTGGATCTATTCCGCGGATATCGGAAATTTTCCAAGCAATTTCCTTCTTATGATCTTTAAGCACAGCGATGAGCCGAGATTTCTCTTCTTCTTTCAAGTCCTTCGCGATGATGACGGGCGACTTCTTCTCGTCTTCAAGGAACACGTACTCGAGATGGGACGGCAACTCCTTAAGCTATACTTCCGGAGGATTGTCGATGGGAGGTGTATTCAAAGTCGGTTCATCGATAGCAATATCCTTGGGAGATGGTGGAGAAATATGGTCCTCTTTGAGAAGTTTCTCAATGAGACGAATGTCTTCATCCCAATCGGTGGGAGAATCGTCATGTTCTAAGTTCACATCTCCCATGGTGGCTTCCAAATCTTTCCAAAGGAAATCACTTTCTCCAAATAGAGATAGTGATGAATCAATAGAGGAAACGGTCTCAACATTGGGAGGAGAGGTAGGAATACTTTTACAAGCATCTTTGAAGTGTTCTTCACAAGCCTCATCAAGAACGTCGATACAATTAACACTCCCGTATGAATAAGGCTGTTTAGAAAGCTTTCCCATGTTGAAGACGATTTTATCGTCACCCACTCTCATGATAAGCTCACCCGCTTCAACATCGATGAGAGTGCGACCGGTCCTAAAGAATGGACGTCCAACGATTAATGGAACACGAGGGTCCATATCGTAGTCGACTACGACGAAATCGACGGGAAAATTGAATTTGTCGACTCCTACAAAGACGTCTTCGGCTATCCCCACTGGATAAGCAACCGTACGGTTAGATAATTTTCAAAGTCATTTTGGTGGGGACTAGCGCAGGGAGAGATAATTGCTTCCAAACGCTTAAGGGCATTAAGGTAATACTGGCACCTAGATCGGCTAGGGCCATGCAATTCTCTACTCCCGGGAAGTTGCAAGGGATTAAAAAGCGACCCGGATCACCAAGTTTAGTTGACTATTTCCTTAAGAGCACTGCAGAGCAATTCTCATTAAGTTGGGTATTAGCAATATCAAGAAGCTTCTCCTTGTCGCTAAGAAGATCTTTGAATATTTTCGCATATTTAGGCATGTGAGCGAGAGCCTCAGCGAAGGAGATGTTGAAATTAAATTGTTTAAACATTTTGAGAAAGTTCAAAACTTGAATATCATCCTTGCTTTTGAGCTTCTCTTTCCTCAACCTTGAGGGATAAGGTATATCGGAAGAAGAGGAAGGCTCTGGAATAGTAGGATCACTCACATCCTTGGGTGGAGGAGGGGTATAAGTAAGAGGTGGAGAAATTGGGAAAGTAGAAGGTTGAGGAATAGGAGCAGGTGACTCGTTTTCCTTAGTCACAATCACCGGTGGAGGTATAGGAAGCTCGGGTTCCTTGGTACCTTTGCCACTGCGAGTGGTGATTGCTTTCATCTCCCCTCTTGGATTCGCAACGGTGTTACTTGGAAGAGTACCCGAAGAAGAGGATTGATTACCTTGGAAGAATCCAACCATCATGTTCCTTAAGTCATTCGTTTGACTTGCCAAAGTGTTTCGCATATCAGCTCGAAGATCGTTCCCTTGTTTCACCATGTCTGCTTTCAAGTTGAGCACTTCCCGCTGGAGATTGTCCACGATCACATCATTAGTCCTCATGTAGGTTCCAATATCTTGGTGTAATGTGGTGGGTTGGTTGGGAGGAGCATTGTAGGCGGGTGGTTGATAAGCAGGTTGTTGGTAAACTTGGTTGTTTCTTTGAGGTGGATATGGTTGTCTTTGAGGTGGTTGGTAAGGTGCACGAGGTTGTTGTTGGTTGGGTCGGTTAAGGTTTTGTTGTTGGTTTTGATTGGGTGGAGGAAAACCGGTCGGGGAAAGAAAGTTGTTTGAGTGGTAGCTAAGCAAGTTGCGGTCACCTTGAGGACGTGCTTGATAAGCGGCCGGAGGATAGGTACCGTATGATGCATTAACATTCTCAGAAGGGTAGTCTTGGGTGGTGGTACAAGTGGTGTAAGAGTGAGGACCCCCGCATATTTCACATGGTTGGCTTACAACATTGACTTGAGCGTCTTGAGCGTTTTTAGCGTTGATGTTGTTGGTGTTGCTAGCGGTGTGGGTAACAAGCGATTCAAGAAGCGACACAATTTTGTCAAGTCTCTTGTCGTTGTCACTAGAACTAACACTAGCGGCATTGGTCCGCACACTCTTGGTTTGCACACGAGACTTATTTTCGATAATATCCCAAGCGGCATTAGAACTCTTAACCAAAATATTACCCCCCGAGGCACTATTTAGTGAATCTTGGTCATTCATGCTTAAACCATTATAAAAAGTTTAATTTGGTGCACTTTGGTAAAACCATGTTGTGGGCACTTTCTTAAAAGGTCTTTAAAACGGTCCCAAGATTCACTAAAAGACTCATCGTACTTTTGTTCAAAATTAATGATTTCTTTCCGCAAAGCGGTAGTACGAGAGGGTGGGAAAAAGTAGTTTAGGAACTTGGTCTCCAAATCCGTCCACGTCAGAATACTTTGTGGCGGTTCCTTTGCAAGCCAATGCCGGGCTTGTCCCTCTAAGGAGAAAGGAAAAAGTTGTAAACGGATTACCTCTTGTGGAACACCATTGAATTTGACCGTATTCGTGAGTTGCAAGAATCTTTTGATGTGGTCATGAGGATCATCAATGGTACGCCCCAAGAATGGTTGAGCAGAGACCATCTGAATAAAGCCGGATTTGAGCTCAAAGTTGTTGGCTGCAATCGCGGGTATGACAATTGGATCATTGTTGCCCTCTACATGTGCTTGCAAAAGTTCAATCATAGGGCGATTGTCCGGTAGAGGTTCATTGTTGTTGTTATTGTTTTGAGGTGGGTTATTGTTGTTGTTGTGTACACCGGCCATGTCTAAGTCTTCGAGAGGCTCGGGCTCTTGATAAGACGTTGAACGTGTACGCATGCACCTGCAAAAGAACTAACAAAGCAAACAAGAAATTGTTTTGGTTTTTTTATGGTTTTTAATTTATTATTTTTTTTTTGTTTTGAAAATTTTATATTTTTTAGGGTTTTTGAAATTTTATGAAAAAGTAACGTTCACGGGGAACGGATCCCAAAATCCAAGTTCTCACAAAAAACTGTTAATCTTTACGAGAAGAGCCGGCAGCGACGCCATTTGATACATGCATTTGTTATGGTTCAGATTAATTCTCGGAATCTTCTCGAATTGATCACAGCTCAAAGTGGAATGATTGTTCTTGGTGACAAATAGAGGGTTTGGTTTTCTATTCTACTAAAAAGTAAATGCGTGAAGTAACTAAAAGTAAACTAGAAGCAGTAAATCAATAAAAATAAAACTTGAATTAAAATTTAAATAAAACAGTAACAGTAAATACCCTTAAAAATGCTTGATTCGGAATGTAGCCTTTATTCGGAATAAATCAGACAAAACTCCTTCATGCGGAATATCTTACTCATGCGGAATAATACGCTTATGCGGAATAAACTGTTGATGCGGAATAAGATGCTCATTCGGAATAATAGCTCATGCGGAATAATAATCTCATGCTGAATAATAATCTCATGCGGAATAACTGGCTCATGCGGAATAAGATGCTCATGCGGAATAAACTCATTCGGAATAATAGCTCATGCGGAATAATAATCTCATGCGGAATAACTGGCTCATGCGGAATATTAGGTTCATCCGGAATAAAAGGGTTGATGCGGAATACCCGGTTGATGCGGAATAATGAATTGATCCGGAATAATAGGTTATTCCGGATGAAAGGTTTGACTCGGAATAATGGTTATTCCGAATAAACAAGGTTGATCCGGAATATTAGATATTCCGGATGAATGAACTTGACAAGGAATAAAAATGCTGATCCGGAATAATACTTTGATTCGGAATCTGGGGAAACGAAGAACAGTAACGAAACAGGGAATACGATTTTGATCAAAACAAGCCAAATTTAACCAAAAGATTTAAACCAAACTAAACACTAATCATTTACTAACCATAAACATCAAATCCCAACAATAAAAACACAAAACCCAATAACTTTTGAAGATCAAATCAACCAAATAAGAACTTTAAGCTTTAAATCAAAAAGATGAAGATGAACAAGATTAATGGAAGGATTAAATTGATAGATTAATGTAGAGTAAACAAAAGGAAAGATTAAATACTTACAAAATCAAAGATTCAACAAGAATGAAAAATCACCAACACCTTAATGGTGTTGGCTTCCTACCAAAGAAAAGAAAGAAAACTGGAAATGAAAACTAGCTCCAAATGTGTGAAGGGATTTTCTTATATAGGCCAAGTGGTTGGTTGGTGAGTGGGCTTTCTTCTTTCTTTTCGTCTTCTCGTCTTTTCAGTAAAGTCGACGTTTTCGATTCTGATTCGGGATTTGTCGACGGTTAAATTCAACTCGTCTTTTAATTTCTTCGTTTAATAGACTTGAGTTCCTTCGACATATGTAAATCTTCCGTCTTTGGTCCTTTTCTTCGATAAATCTTCAAATAGGCCCAGTGACTTCAAATCTTTTGCATCTCTTGGACAATAGACTTCGTCTTGAGTCTTTTTCTTCGATAAAACCCGTGCAATCCCATGTTTTCTTCAATATTCATCCGGTTGACTCTGAAAACACAATAAACACAAAAATCACGCATAATTCCAAACAAATGATATTAAATACGCGTTTTGGTCTCGTTTGAGCAAGAAATAAGTGGTAAAATGATGGGTGTTTTCACACCTATCAGTATGCTTGAGTGATTACGAGTACCTTACACATTTTACATTATATATTGCGAGTTATACGTTTGTCATCACCAAAACATAAAAGGATCATCTTGATTAAACATCGTAATGTTTGCACTAACAAAATGTTTAATAACCTCCGTATATATTAACCTTTCTTTGACGACAAGTTTTAGTTAGTGATTCGAGCTTAAACCGGTATTTAATTAGACAGTATACAAGTTCAAATCTTCACTTTTTTCTGCTTTTGAAAAAAAAACTTCATCGACAAATTCAAATTAAAAAGCATTATATTTTATTTTTAAACATTTACAATTCATCAAGTTTTTAAATATTTGATGCATTTAATGGTTCTAATGCGATGCACATTTAATATATAAAGCTTTTAAAAAAATTGATCTTTATCAAGCTTTTGTAAAAAACGTTTCAAAAAGCTTTTGATGCAATATCAAAAAGCTTTTTATAATAGTGAAAAGTCCTTCACGAATTTTATCATTGTAAATATGCAACGAGAGCTATGTTTGGCACCGGTTTATCAAGGCTTATAAGAGTTTTGAGTCTTAAAAATAAGTCGGTTCATAAAGTAAGTTTTTATTGTTAAACAAGTTCATGGGAAGTTTTATAATGTTGTAAGCTTCCATAAGCGTAAGAAAAAAAAAGTTCATAACTAACCAAATTACTTAGGAGCCCTTCAAATATGATAATTATGGGTTAATATACACGCAGGTTACTGAAATTTGGCCAAAATAATGATTTTGTTACTAAAGTTTAAAACCTTACACTTGGGTTACTTATGTGAGGTTTACCCGAACTTCAAGTTACCCATAATGTTTTTACCCGTAGTTATAAGTTGCATGTCTACGTGGACTCTAACTTACATTTTCGTCAGTAAACTTACGTTTTTTCTTCAGTAAAGTTACATTTTCGTCAATACACTTACGCTGTTAGAAACTTAAGTTTTTGTCAGTAAACTTACGTATTCGTCAGTAAACTTACGTTTCATCAGTAGTTTTACGTTTTCGTCAGTAAATTTACGTTTTTTGTCAGTAATTTTACGTTTTTGTCAATAAACTTACGTTTTCGTTAGTAAACTTACGGTTTCGTCCGTAATTTTACGTTTTCGTCAGTAAATTTACGTTTTCGTCAGTAAGTTTACGTTTTTGTCAGTAAATTTACGTTTTCGTCACTAAATTTTCATTTTCGTTAGTAAATTTACGTTTTCGTCAGTAAATTTACGTTTTCGTCAATAAATTTACGTTTTCGTCAGTAATATACGTTTTCTTCAGTAAATTTACGTTTTCGTCAATAAACTTACATTTTTCTTACTATGTTTACGTTTTCGGCAGTAAATTTACGTTTTCGACAGTAAGTTTACGTTTTCGTCAGTAAATTTACGTTTTTCGTCAGTAAATTTTCATTTTCATCAGTAAATATTATAGCCTAATTATATTTGGCCCATGCATTAGTTATTATTATCGGGCTTAGCCCATATTAGTTATCTTATTATGCAAGGCTTAGATATGTATTTATATTGGATAATCAATAATATTCATGCATGGAGTTTCACCAAATCTAATATGATAATCAGAGCCTATACCAAAAAACCCTAAAAAAACAAGCGCCTCTCAGCCGTAACACTAACTGCTTCTTTTTTCCTTGGTTGATACAATTTATCCACGTCATACAGTATCATGAAATTTTTGTGCAATTACAATTGCTAATGCCCTTATTTTAACCTTGTTTCCTTGCTTGCTACAACGCTTTTATTATTAGTCTATATTTGCTATTTTCCTTTACTTTTGCAACTTTATTGATGGCTAACATGGCCCAGTCACATGTTTCATATTACTGTGGTCACCCTCAGTTGGCTCCAGATCAGTTTCTTATGGCCCGGGCCCCGCAAACGCTATATGATTTGGAGACCGCTCCATTTTACGGAGCACCTATAATATGTCCTGCTTCGGTTTCTTATGCTAATCTCGTTCCACAAGCATCTCATCCTATGGCTGTTCAAGATCCAAGTTGGAATATGGACACTGGAGCATCTTCTCATGTGGCAGACAATACAGGTATACTCACTTCTTTTAGTAATTCGATCATTTACCCGTCTGTATTTGTTGGCAATGGTCACCCTATTCCTGTCACTCATACCGGACATAGCTTCTTGCATACATCTCATCAACCTCTTCAGTTAAATAATATTCTTGTCACACCGCACATAATTAAAAATTTAATTTATGTTCGTAAATTTACCCGTGTCAATGATGTTTTTGTTGAGTTTGATGCCTATGGTTTTTCTGTAAAAGATTACAAAACCGGAAAGCTACTTCTTTGTTGTGACAGTACGAGCGGCCTTTACCCGGTTACTCAACAACTTTCGTTTCAAACTCCAGTTGCTTTACTTTCATTTAGTTCCACTACGTGGCACAGACGTCTCGGTCATCCCGGGGAAGATGTGCTTCGTCGTTTAGAGTCGAGCAAATTAATTTCATGTAACAAATCAAAGTTGTCCACTTTGTGTCACGCGTGTCAATTAGGTAAACATATCAAGCTTCCTTTTTATAGTTCCGAGTCTTCTGTTAAGTATGTTTTTGAAATTATCTACTCGGATATCTGGACATCACCGATTCCGAGTGAAAGTGGATTTAAATACTATGCTATTTTCTTAGATCACTTTTCGCATTTTGTTTGGGTTTATCCTTTGCATAAAAAATCCGATTTATTTGCTACGTTTGTTGCTTTTCGTGCTTATGTCAATAAACAATTTAATGTAGACATTAAGGCTTTGCAGTGTGACCATGGAGGTGAATATGACAACACCCATTTCCTTGATCTTTTCTGCCAAAATGGCATACAGTTTCGCTTTTCATGCCCTCGTACTTCTCAGCAAAATGGAAAATCAGAACGTATGCTTCACACCATTAATAATCTAATATGTACATTGTTATTTCAAGCTCGCATGCCTCCCTCTTATTGGGTGGAAGCTCTTAATATGTCCGCTCATCTTTTAAACATAACCTTCTACTGTCATTAATAACGATGTATTGACTTATCATCTAATAAGATCATTATCTCGAGACATGTGCGATTTGATGAAGACGTTTTCCCATTTGGGACTGTCATGTCTTCTACTAAACCTTCGTATGACTTCTTAATTCCGCCATTACTTCAACCTTCACATATCATGCCCAATCATACGACTGCTAACCAACCAACCCAACCAAGTACTCCAACCCCATCACCCCTCATACACCACCAGCTCACCAAACCCAACCAAGTACACCACCAGTACTCCAACCGCCATTACTTCCACCTTCCCATATCAGTAAATGTACGTTTTCTTCAGTAAATTTAAATTTTCGTCAATAAAATTTACATTTTCCTCAGTATTATTACGTTTCGTCAGTATTTTTTCATATGTATTGTTACGTTTTTCAGTAAACTTGTGATTTAGTCAGTAAATTTACATCTTCATCAGTATTTTTATGTTTTTGTCAGGATTTTACGTTGAAGAAAATGTAACGAAAACGTAAATTTACTCACGAAAACGTAAAAGTACTGACGAAAACGTAATTTACTGGCGAAAACGTAAGTTTACTGAAGAAAACGTATATTTACTGACGAAAACGTAAATTCACTGACGCAAACATAAAGTTACTGACGGAAACATAAAGTTACTAACGAAAACGTAAATTTATTGACGAAAACGTAAAAGTACTTACAAGAACATAAAATTACTGACGAAAACGTAAAATTACTGAGGAAAACATAAAAATACTGACGAAAATGTAATTTTACTTACGAAAACATAAGTTTACTGACGAAAACGTAAAATTACAGACGAAAACGTAAATTTACTAACGAATACGTAAGTTTGCTGACGAGAACGTAAGTCTACTGACGAAAACGTAAGTTTACTGACGAAAACGTAAGTTTACTGACGAAAACGTAAGTTTACTGACGAAAACGTAAGTTTACTGACGAAAACGTAATTTTATCAACGAAAACGTAAATTTACTGCCAAAAACGTAAATTTTTTGACGAAAACGTAAAAGTACGAACGAAAACGGGAAAAAACTGACCAAAACGTAAAGGGTTAATATACACGCAAGTTACTAAAGTTTAGCCAAAGTAACGATTTTGTTACTAAAGTTTGGCGAAAAAGAGAAATGGAGCCCACTAAAACCTGCTTAACCGGTAACCTATCTCATGAATAATGGCGGGATAGTTTTTCTGAACGTTTAGTAACAAATAAATCAAACCCGTATACAATAGTAACCTAAGTGTAAGGTTTTAAACTTTATTAACAAAATCGTTACTTTTATCAAATTTTAGTAACCTCTATGTATATTAACCCGATAATTATTACACAAAGTTGTATATCTAAATTTAATTTAATATAAAATTAAATTTTAATTTAGCTAATTCGACAAACAACTTTATATAAACATAACTTTATATAATAATAAGACTTTTCCTGCATCAACCTTACCTCCAACTCATTTCTCCATACCCTAGTTATGCTTATATCCTTGATATAATCTTCAATTTAAAACATTAAATAGTTTACCAAATGTAAACTGTTTTAGTGCACTTGTTTCGCACTACAAAAGCGTATAAGAACATCCATAGACTTGGTTACTTCAAGTCTCAAATCTATTTAATTGGTTACGCCCTCTCCCCGAAAAGTCCAGAAACCCATGACTTGAATGACAGTTGTGTAGCTTCCTTGTGTCCGTAAAAAAATGAACACAAATGTTAATTCTTACTACAAAACTAAACTACTTACACGAAAGCATGTGTAATGAGTCAAAATTGTATAAGTGATTCAACGGCCAAGTGGGTGCATAGATAATGCTTCCTATAACATGAGAACTTATGTATCTTTTCACTTTTAGAGAATAAAATGTGTCTACTCGAAAGTTGTGTCAATTTTTCCATAATAAAGATAATAAGGGTACATATAGAGTCGAAATGAGCCAAGCTGCTCGTAAAAAACTCTAGACTGAATCACTAGAAATTCGAACGAGCCGAGCTCAAATGAGATCAAACCCGAGCTAAACCCTAAGTTGAAACTCATTTGTTAAGCGAGTGATGTGATCGTGATAGTATAGTGATAATTAAGATACGTTATAGGGTAAATTTGAAAATTACCTTTAGGAAAAAGTAATAGACTAAAATTACCAAAGACGGATTCAATTAAACACGTGGGTGAACCAAGTTCGTTGTACACGAAGATCGAGTGATTTTGAGACGTTTTGTTTCGATTTGAACAATTGATTTGAGTGGGTTTTCGGTTTTTAATCTAAAATTACTCCTACAAGTTAAAATCCTAAAGTGCATGAATCGTAAACCTGGATTATTTTAATCTAAAGACAATTTTCTAAAATTTTAAACTTTTTAAACTATTTAAAATTTAATAATCTATTTAAAATCTATTCTAAATTAATCTATTTAATTAAAGTTACTTTTCAAAACTATTAAAAATTTTAAACCAATAAATCTAATTTAGAAAATTACTTTAACAAAATCTATTTTAAAATAACCTTTATTGAAAAACTAAATTAATTAAGAATTTTATTATTTAAAAACTAATTCATAAAATAAAAACTAATTTTAAAATTATAAAATATATTTCTATTTAAAACTTTTATAAAAGTAAACCTTATAAAAACAATTAATAAGAATCAACTAAATTAAAACTTATTATTTAATCTATTAAAATCTGACAGTTAACATTACACAAGCTATATTAAATGAAGTGACAGTAGTAAAACTCAAATACGTGTTAGACCAGTTGGTAAACTTGTTGGGTTGCTGACCTTGAGGTAAAGGTTTCAAATCCTGCGAAGGACGATTTTTTTATAGAAATTATACTATAGGAATAGTATATCGAATAGGAATAGTATATCGAATTGCATACTGAATCAACTCTTGACTCAGCAAAGTATTAGGACTAACTTGTAGAATTAGAAAACAGATAATGCATAAAAATATTACATAAGTCAGAAAAGGAAAACCAACTAAGCTATCAAAGAAGCAGTTAAACATACCAAATCAGCAAGTCAACTAATATCAAAAGAAAGAAATAAAAACTGAAATAAAAACACTCAGGCCAAAATCCTAGCAGGTAGACAGATATATTATAACAAAATTTAACTTAAAAAATTAACAGACAATCTCAAATTTAAACATAAACCAATTTAATGAACATTCAACTTCATCAATACAAAACAATAACCAGCAGATTCCATTAAACATCAGCATTAACTCAATTCAAGGACATATCTTAAACACAAAATTAACAATCACGAAAATAGATATTTTTTTACAAACCAAAAATCAACAGACAGAAACCCACATATAACAGCAGATCTATCAGTAGACTACGGAGTATAATAAAAATCTGGATCAGCTTAAAAACTTAAAAATTCCTAATCCTTAATTTTAAGCGAAATTATCCACTTCATGGAATTAACAAATGTCAGCAGCTTAACTTGATCAAGATCTCAGCAAGCTAACAAATCAGTGAGCAACTACTAACAAGCGATGAACTACAAATCCATAAAAGCAGATCTAAAAAACTCAATCTAAAATGACAGTTCAAAAACATACAGATAACAGTCATTCAATAATACAGAAACATCTGGTAATCAAATTAAAAATAACTAAGCATCAACAAACAAATTCATCATTTATGCAAATATATAAGAGCAGAATATCAAGCCAATAACAGATTTATAAATTCATAAAATAAATAGATTAAACTAAACATTTATAAATATAAATAAAAACGAGCTTAACCATTTTACGAAGAACCGTTGAGAAGAAGTCAAGCGCTGAGCCGACTTGTCTTAAAACGACACCGTCACCATAACACCATCTAATTCAACTCCATACTACCTAATCACCATCTCGAATTCACGAACCACCATATATCACCATGGATCTCGATTCACGAACTTATATTGAACCAGCAGCTTAATTACTCTTGTTTATCAGTAGGATAAACAAGTTTCTCTCCTTTCTATTGTGAATTCAGTGTAATTTAATAGTAACAAGAGTATGGTTAATTTGACTAATCTGTAAAGAGATTTATTAAATGAACATGAGCTTGAGAGTTGCGTAACATTATACCAATAACAATCATAAGAACGAATTTGCAGAAAATTAATAACACATTATATAGCATAAAAATGATTTCATTAATTTGCAAATGTTTACAAAACTGATTAAAAGGAAAATACAATTAATAAAAACAAGATTACACTACTCCTAACTATAAAAATTACACTAAAGAAGGAGATACCATTCTGAGTAAATGGTGGGGGTTTTATAGCGAACAGAGAGGGGGTTATTGATGATGAGGGATGATCACAACCTTTGGATCCTTTCTTCCATCTTCTCTCTCTTTTCTGTTTTGATCCAAGGGTCGAAACACACCCTTGTTCACTTGGATCACCAATGTGGCACACTTTTGTGCTTCTTGTGCTACCTTGATGCTGAGGTGGACTTGAATGATTGGTCCCTTGTCAGATTGGCAGTCCATCAGCAAATAGGAAAGGAGGTGTGACGTTTTAATTGTCCACGTGGAGCTTCGTTCTTGGCATCTTTTAGTAATCCACGCGCTCTAATCCTCCTTAATTATCAGAAAAAGCGCGTGAGATTAATTTTCCCTTTGATTTGAGGAAACCCCTAAAGATTAGGGTTGATAGCTGGTGGCTGTGTTCTTCATTCTTCTTTTCTTTCTCTCGTTTTCTTTTATTCTTTTCTTTACTTCTTGTTTTCTTTTGACCGAGTAGAAAGTTGACTCAAGAATTAATATAACTCTTCCAGACTTCCACCGACTGAATTCGTGCTTAACATTGGGCTTGACCCAATATAAAAACTTCCACCCGTATATAATACTTTGTCATTTGGGCTAGATATTGGGCTTTGACCCACAAGACAAATAATACTTCAATTATTGGGCTTTCAGGCCCAATAAGAAAATGTGGGTCCCACTTAGCATCAACTATTGATAAACTTGAATCCGTAAATAAAATCGAGCTTGACTTTTGGCTTAATGAACTTTCTTCAATCTCATGTCGATTTTCGCTGGTTTTTGTGATGTTCGGTACCTACACACATGAAACGAAAAACAAACATATACAAGGCATTTTCCATTGATTTTATGCAATTATTGTTCGTTTTAAGATACAAATGATATGAGTAAAATCACTCATATCAAACTCCCCCTTGCTAAGCAATTGCCGTGTCCTCACGCAATGATAAAATAAGACACTAACTACACCCTTATTCAACTTTTTCTTCTTTATTTTGCAAAGACATAATGTATTGCTTTCATTATTAGAAAAATAACTTTTAGGATTGATACATGGGTTTTGCTTGGGTTCATGTTAAGTTCTCGGAATCTCCTCGAATTGATCACGGTTCTAAGTGGAATGATTTGTTCTTGGTTAATAAAAAGGTGTTGGTTTGTTTATCTATTTTTAACTAATGACAAATAAGTAAGTGTCGAAGAGTAAAATTAAAGCTTTAAAAGATTAACTAGAAAGATGAGTTTAAAAATAAATGCTTGAAAACTTAAAGATACGATTAGAAAAATACTTGAACAATTAATAAAACTAACACTTGAGAACTCTACAAAAACAAGAAATCATCAAATCGGAATAATACTAAAAGGAGTGATCGGAATATATTCCGATCTACTGATCGGAATGTAGGCAATGATGGTGATCGGAATACAGGAAATGGGACCAATCGGAATGTTATAAACTTGCACAGTCGGAATAAGCAAAAATTAAGCTGATCGGAATAATCAATAAAGGGTAGATCGGAATAACTAAAAACCTTAAATAATCGGAATGTTTGGATAAGGTCTAGATCGGAATGATGAGAAAAATGCAAATCGGAATAATCAAAAATTTAGTCTAATCGGAATATGGGAAAAATGACTCACCGTCGGAATACTCAAAACCCTTTTCCGATCGGGTGATCGGAATAAGGGATGCTGCTAGTCGGAATACACAGATCGGAAAAGGGTTTATAACCCTTTCCGATGCCTTTTTGATCCGAGATATAAGCAAGGGAATAAGCTATGGAATAAGCTAATACCCAAACTAGCACGAATCCAATATTAAGCTGATCAAATAAGCACGAATTCAACTTATCTAAACTTCAAATAATCAATCTTATAAATCAAATAAATAATAAAAAGATAAACTTTTTATAAAAACTTTAAAAAGTAAATAAGCTAAACTAACAAATAAGCCAATAAGCACAAGGATCTTAAAGCTTATTCGTGTAGAAACTTAAGGAAACATAAAAAGATTAACTTTTTAAGCACAAACACATTGATGAACAACACGGATCATAAGTATTTTGCACCAAAAGTTAACTAAAATCAAGAAAGGTAGAATGAGATTAAAGATTAAAAGCTTGAAATTAAACTTGATTAATGAAAAACAATACAAAGGTTTGATCTTGAAAGGAAGAAAGATGAAAACTAGTGAGAGAAAGTTGAGAACTTTCTCTCTCTAAAACTAGAGAGAATGAAAAAACTAAAAACTAACTAAAGACTAACTCTCAAAACTAAGTGCTCCAAATTTGTGAAGTAAAGTCCTATTTATAGGCAAGTCTTGTGGGCTTTGTGAATGGGCTTGGTTTTGGGCTTCTTTTCTTCTTTCTTCTTTAGTCTTTACGTTTCTTGTAAATAAACGTTTCCGACTTTGGATTTAAGAAGTGTTGGTGAATAATTCCAACTCGTCTTATAATCTTTTGTTTAATAGACTCGAGTTCTTCGACATATATGAATCTTCCATCTTTGGCTCTATTCTTCGATAAATCTTCAAATATGCACAATGACTTCAAATCTTTTGCATCTCTTGGACAATAGACTTCGTCTTGAGTCTTTTTCCTCGATAAAACCCGTGCAATCCCATGTTTTCTTCAATATTCTCCCGGTTGACTCTGAAAACACAATAAACACAAAAACCACGCATAATTCCAAACAAATGATATTAAATACGTGTTTTGGTCTTGTTTTAGCCAGAAATAAGTGGTGAAAGGATGGGTGTTTTCACACCTATCAAATCCCCTACACTTAACCATTGCCATGCCCTCATGCAATGCTCAGTGATAAAGCAAATTTACATTTTTCTCATAATCAATCAACCTTGGCCTTATTAAAATACTTACTAAACAAAAATTAAAGTACTAAGAGAAATTAAAGCTTTAAAATAAACAAAGGATAGAAAACCATTTTCACTTTGAAAATAGCTATATGGAAATAACTTGCAAAGAGATTGAGGACTTACATTAGGGCTTTGGTGCTGCGAAGATTTATCACCCTTAAGTTTCACGTACCCCAAACTCAGCTTAAAAACGAGATCATTGTTATTATAAGTTAGCAATTCAAACACTTACACACATGGCTTAATTAAATGCTTAAACTCCCTTATTCCTAGGTGTATCTCTTATATTTTATTATTGTCTTAGAATGATCATGAAGATGCATTTTTGGACTTATTTCGATAGTTTATTTAGGCTGAAAGCAAAGCAGGACGATTTGATCAATAGTTAGCTAAAGGACAAAATCTCTTAAAACTGCTTCTCGGGATATCAAAAAGTTCATATCTTGGCATAACTCGGTTCACGATTTGAGACCTTTCTCGGGCCGATATTTGGCATGTACTTCATACTTCATATCTTGAGAGACGTTCTTGAGATAATGGTCTTCTCTTCGTTAATAGAGTTTCTTCACTTAGAGACTTTTGAGGGGTACTCCAACTTTGTTGACCACGACTTCATGATTATTTCTTCAATCGCTAATTGGGATTTTGAGATACAACGATCCGCCTCCTTTTAGGACTTGGATCTATTTATCCTCATACCTTGTTACGGTCTTTTCGGATAGACTTCTCCATGATCTTTATGGGAGTTGATTGCTTTTTGTCGTGAGTCTTGATCCTTCATATTGATTTTGGGAATAATGCTTTTCACATCACTTTAGATCTTCAGCAATAAAATGGAATCCTCATGCCTTGTTAGGGCCTTTTCGGACTCGCCAATATTCGTGCCCCGCTTCATAAGTTATGCCTTGGCTATGAACTCTTATCATTACCGAGCAACTTTTAAACGATCTTGGGCTAGAAGCTAAGTAACTTTTCAAATCGTACGACCTTACTTATTGCAGATAAATTATTAGCAAGTGATGGGAGAATAGGCAAATAATTACACCAAGTGAGCTTGTGCAAGAATACCGACTTATAATTGACTCTATCATTTCTCGTTCTCGATAATTTAAAATATCAAATAATGAGACTCGTGGATGCTTAGCCTAATAAACCAATTAAGGTCTACCTGGTTAAGGATACTAGCTAAAATAAACTTGGATAAGTCTATTCGGGTTGAGTCAAAATAAACGCAACGAGCCTAATATGTCAAAGACTTCAAAACTAGCTACACCACTTTATTAATATTTTTGACTTTATTGCGGGATATATACATATGAAAGCAACGATAAAAATTTAAAAATTACGACTAAATGGCCAAAGTTAATTAAAAATTTGAAAAATGTTGAAAAATATGATTTTCCGGTTAAATGAAGGCATTTTCATGGAAAAGTCCACTTAAAACTTCGATAGAAGTCCCCCTACACTTAAGATAAACATTGTCCTCAATGTTTAAGCATGTGGGAAAAGTCTCCCCTACACTTATGACATTGTGCACGTCGGTTAACTCAAGTTAAGGAAAAGACGACTAACGTGATCAATTTCAAATGTGATTATGAAGAAAATTGAATCACGATAGTTGAGAGATAGAACCGGATTTCGGATAACACGGGAGCACGGTTCTTCAAAGGTTCCAAAAGTGCATTCATCCCTGTAATCACATCACCACACAAAAAAACAAACACCTATATAGGTCCCCCTACACTTAGGAGGTTAAAACAGAAAAGGATAGATACTCGGGCTGCCTCCCAAGGAGCGCTTGTTTTTGATAACCGAGTCACGAGCCTGACTCGACCCCAAATTAGTTCATGGGGAACGTGGTGAGGGATAAAATCATCTCCTGAGAGATGTCCTCACCAAAGTACAACTTCACTCGTTGGCCATTCACCTTAAAGTTCGGTCCATTAGGTTGAGCGAGCTCGAGAGTACCATATGGAAAAATTTGGGCAATGGTGAATGGGCCGGACCAACGAGATTTCAGCTTGCCCGAAAAGATTTTCAACCGAGAGTTAAAGAGTAAAACTTTGTCTCCAACTTGGAACCCTCGGTTCTTAATCTTAGAGTCGTGAATGAGCTTAGTCTTCTCCTTATGGATCAATGAAATTTCATAAGCCTCATTCCGGAATTAATTCAGCTCATTGAGTTGGATCTTGCGTAGGGCACCGGCTTTGTTGATATCAAAATTAGTCCACTTCAAGGCCCAGTAAGCCTTGTGCTCCAACTCAATGGGGAGGTGGCACGCTTTCCCGTACACGAGACGATATGGGGTACAACCAATCGAAGTCTTGTATGCGGTGCGAAAAGTCCACAAAGCATCCTCAAGTTTATCAGCCCATGAGGCACGATGCTCTCCCACGGTTCTTTCAAGAATTCGCTTTAATCCTCGGTTAGATATTTCATCCTGGCCATTAGTTTGTGGGTGGTAGGCGGTGGAAAGACGATGATTGACACCATACTTAGCCATGACTCTTACAAATTGGTCATTGCAAAAATGAGTCCCGCGATCACTAATAATGGCACGAGGCACACCGAATCTAGCGGAGAGCGATTTCAAAAAGTTACAAACCACCCTTGCATCATTAGTAGGTAAAGCTTTGGCTTCAACCCACTTTGAAACGTAGTCAACGGCTACAAGGATGTATTTGTTTCCTTTAGAGGAAGGGAATGGCCCCATAAAGTCGATACCCTAAACATCAAAGATTTCACCTTCTTGTATGAAATTCTAAGGCATCTCGTCTTTATGTGTGATCTTACCTTGTTTTTGGCAAGCATCACATCGTTTAACCATCTCGTGAGCATCACGGTAAATGGTGGGCCAATAAAATCCCGAGTCAAACACTTTTTTGGCGGTGTAGTTGGGACCAAAGTGACCACTGGTGGGTCCTTTGTGGCAAGCGTCAAGGATTTCTAAAGCTGCCGGTCCATCAACACATCAGCTAATAATCAAATCATCACATTGTTTGAAGAGATACGGGTCATCCCAAAAGTAAGTCTTAATGTCTTTGAAGAACTTCTTCTTTTGTTGGGATGTTAACCCGTCAACCAGAATTCCACCCGCCAAGTAGTTTGCAATGTCCGCAAACCATCGGGTTTCATCAGAAGTCGAGTTGATAGACATTAAGGTCTCCAGGGGAAAAGAGTCATTGATCTCTTTGTTCGGATGTTCCCCTTGGTAAGGATCCTCAAGTCGGCTGAGATGATCCGCGGCTAGGTTTTCAGCTCCTTTTTTATCGCGAATTTCGATTTTAAATTCTTGGAGTAGCAAAACCCAGCGAAGAAGTCTTGGTTTGGAATCTTGTTTAGTTAACAAGTACTTCAACGCGGAATGATCGGTGTAAACGATTGTGGTGGAAAGGACAAGATAGGGGCGAAATTTTTCAAAGGCATAGACAACAGCTAAAAGCTCTTTTTCGGTTGTCGTGTAATGCAATTGAGCGCCAGTCATTGTCTTGCTAGCGTAATGGATTGGTTGGAAGTGTTTATTCACTCTTTGGCCCAAAACCGCACCAATAGCAAAGTCGCTAGCATCGCAGATCAACTCAAAAGGCAGCTCCCAATTAGGGGTAACCAAGACGGGTGCCTTAGTAAGCTTATCCTTAAACAAGTTGAAGGCTTCAAGACACTCATTGGAAAAGATAAAAGGAGTATCTTTCTCCAAGAGGTGGGTCATCGGGGGAGCGATTTGAGAAAAATCTTTGATGAATCGACGGTAGAAGCCCGCATGACCAAGGAAACTTCTCACACCCTTCACGGTTGAAGGTGGAGGCAACTTAGCGATAACATCGACTTTAGCACGGTCCACTTCAAGACCGGCTTTGGAAATTTTGTGTCCTAGCACGATGCCCTCTTTTACCATGAAATGGCATTTTTGCCAATTAAGAACAAGGCGAGTGTCTTCACACCGCTTAAGCATACGTTCTAAATTGGTAAGTGATTGTTGTAAAATCACACTTGTTTAGGAAAACAAGGCAATAATATAGGGTAAGCACGACGATTTAGGAAAACCGTGTGTAAATGACCCTAAAAGTGAGTTCGTTCTCTCGAGGAGGCTAGTGCGTTGTGAATTGAATTGATTGATTTTGTTTTTGATTATTAATGAGAAGAAAAGAAGAGAAAATGACGAAGACGAAAAAAAAATTAGAAAAATAAGGCAAAACACTATTAGAAAGTTACGACGAAGAACGTGAAAAACACAAAGTTTAAAATTTTATCCTAAAAATTCCTAAAAATTACTAAAAACTCCCAAATAATATTCTAAGGGTTTACAAAAGATTCAAACTTGCCAAAACCTTTTAATTAACTTAATAATGACTTTTTAATGCTAATTAAAGCCCTAAAAATCACTTTTAAATATTAAAAAGCCCTAAACAAGATTTAATAGTTTGTAAACCTCAAAAATGACTTAATTAAACTAAAAACTATTTTTAAAAATTTTAAAAACAAATTAAACTATTTTTAAACTCCTAAAAACTATTAAAATGTATTAAATCTTAAATTAATTCTAAAAATTAATTGACAAGCCTAAAAATTATTCTACAAATGGGAAAAGTCCTAATTAATGCTATAGAACCTAGGAAAAATGAAAAAGAAATTAAAATAAAACTTTTTATTTTAATGAATAAAATAATAATAAAATAATCCAAAAAATTAAAAGTTCCTAAATAAATTCTAAAAAATTCTCAAAAATCCTAAATATTCTAACTAGAAAGAAAATGTAAATTAAAGTTTCTAAAACCTCTTAATGAATTTTATATTAATTTTCAAAGTTTAATAAAAAACCTAAAATCAAATAAAATCAAAAATTAAAGTTTTTGAAAACTTTTTCACATGTAAACCTCAAAAATATATATAAAAACCTAAAAACTATTTTTTCTAAAAATTAAAAATCTTTTTGGTATTTTTTATGGATTTTATAAAAACGTCTAATAATTAAATTCTAAAAAATAAACTAATAAATGGAAAAATGTAAAACCAATTTTTAAAAATCAAAAGTACTATTAAAAACCTAGGAAAAATAAAAGGAACAAAAAAACAGCTTATAAATAAGCTAGAAATAAGCTTAAACCCTACGGCTTAATTTTAAATAAGACAAAAGAAAAAGGGTTAAGTAAAGTTTGAAACCAAACTGATTAGTCAAAGTCCCCAGGGCGCAGTTGGTTGAGGTGTTGGTGTGGTGAACGGGTGGTCACGGGTTCGAGTCCTGGCACCCCTTTTTTTTTACTTTTGTTGCGCCGCAACGCTGGTATCTTGCGCCGCAGCTAATGTTGCGAGAGCACCTAGAACTGTGGCTCCTTCAGTTGCGCCGCAATGCTTGTGGCTTGCGGCGCAACTTGTATTTTTTTTTTTTGCTTTTTTACTCTTTACAACCCAACACTTACACTTGTAAAGCTTAAAACCAATCCACTTTTACTTTTTGATCAAGATCAAGCTAGTTTGAAGGCTAAAAACGTGACAGATTGCAAATGATGAACACAAGCTTTTGGACTTGTGTTTTCTTTCTTTTGATTCAGCCAAAGGATTGGCTTGTGTAGCTTATTTGGATGCTTATTGTTGGAGCAATGGGCACTCTTGTGTTCTTTGGAACACAAGAAGTCAAGCACACAAGTAAAATAAACACCTAGCAAGCAATAACACACAGAATCAATGCACAAACTAGTAAAAACAATGCACACAAGCCTAATGCTATTCTCTGTGACAGAATATCAAGACAGTGGGTATATTGAGCTTATAACATGCATTCTAGGGAACTTCAATCAACAAAACTGAGCACACACACTCTCCTATATGCACTTAAGCAATAACAAACATAAAATCTCCCTAACACTAACAAGTAATCAAGGAATCAAGCACAAAAATCATGAGAAAACTGGCAGATTTGGCATGCACAGGTTTTAGCTTACTCTTTTCACTTAAATCCACACAACCTTGGTAAGTATTCCCTAAACTAACTTATCAACCTACTATCAACTAAACTCAACCAATTAATCACCTTCTAACACCTTATGAACACACAAATCAAACAAGCTACCCTGCTAAAATGTGTTGCCAAACACCCTTTAAATTTTGAAATCCAACTTTTAACAAAGAAAAACTTTAAAAACTCATTCACACTTGACCCAACTAGCATCTATCATGCATACACACATAAAAGAGCATGAATCAATAGCTTATAACAACTTATACCATCAAATCACCCAAGATCATTCAACATGTATTTTCTGAAATTTTGAAAAAGGGAACCAAAGACCTTACCAAAGACCCTTACATCCAAGGGTCTAGTGGAAGATTATCCACCTCCAAACCAATCCGGATTGGTGCAGAACACAGATCAACAAACAATCCAAACCTGCAAGTTAGAAAAACAAAAAAAAAACACAAGTATTTTTTTTTTTTTCTTAAAAAACTTAACACCAAAGCTTTAAAACATGAACTTAAAGTAAATTAAAACTGGAAGTAAATGGTACTCAGAAAATTTTTAAAAACAAAATACTTTTTCATTCCATGAGAAAAAATTACAAGTTTTTTTTTAAAAACTGAGACAAGAATCAAATGCTAAACCTAATGCCTTTATATAGGCTTACAAGAACTCTCTAGAAAGTAAAAACCCTAGTTCTAAACTCCCCAATCTGCCCTTGAAGGATCTTTGGATATTCTGTTGAAGATGCCAATTTTTGAAAGATGTTCTTGGCTTGTTCTTGGTTCCCATGTGATGTGTAAGAGTGCTTTTTGATCTTGGCCGTCTATCAAAACGTTGGGAGCACGAAAATGCCTTAGGGGTGTTGATTTGGTCTTCCCTCCTGGCATTCTTTGGATTTTAGTAGCAGGGGAGGGGTGGGGGAAGGACCACAAGCCACGTGGCATCCTTGTGAGAGGTGGGTTTGAATGAGACAAGAAGGAATTAGCAATCTGCATACTTTGGGGGATTAACCCCTTGATTTGGGTGTTAATCAAATTTAGGGTTTATGGTGAGGGTGGTGATAAACAGTGAAGTTTAATCCCTTTTGGGTGGGTTACGTTTTTAAAAACGTGTTTACCTCTTTTTTTGTTAATTAAATGAGTTTAAGAGTGAGTGGGTTCAAAAAGGTTTGTGATAGGGTCAAAATGGGTTATGAACTGGTTGAGTTAGCTTGGTGGACTGGCAGGGATGACGTGTCAGCATGCAAGTGGTGTAGGGAGTTTTGTTGTCTGGTCATGAATGGCCCCTCAACTCTTTGCACTTCTTCAACTTGTAATAAAACAGCCAAATCTCCTTTTCCTTTGTTTTTTCAACTTTCAACACTTGTCATTTTTGGCACAATGTTTTTGCAATCTTGAAACAAGGACTATTTATGCAATATCTTCATTTTTCAAGGACTGATTTTGCCATATCTTCAAACTTCAAGGCTTTGACTTGTTGGTTGACTTCTTGGAGGACCATATTTGACAATTTAGATTTGATGAGGGACTAAATTTGCCAATTCTTCAAAGTTGAGGGTCCTTTTTGTAATTTTGACAAACTTTAGGGACCAAACTTGTAATTATGAAGATACAAGGGTATAAAGTGTCAATTCTTCAAACTTGGAGGATTAATCTTCAAATCTTCAAGGGTTTTCTTTGGAAAATTCCTTACTAGGGCTTGGTTCATTGTGCGGCTTCGTTTCCCGTGTTCGTTTTTGCGTGATTCTTGTGATCTTTTGTCATTTTCTCAATATCCGTACCTAAATTACACAAGCAACAAACACAAGCATATATTTGGGCATTTTGATGATATTTAATGCATTTTAAGCCCAAAAAGAACGATGAGACCATGTATAAAAGCCGTCTCATCACTCCCCCATACTAAACCATTGCCGTGCCCTCACGCAATGCTAGAATAAAGTATCGTAGCATCTCCAAAATTCATTTTATTCACTTTATTGGGATGATAAACTAGCTATACTACTACTATTACTACTACTTGTGTTATAGACATAATGTATGATTTTCATCGCAAAATGGGACGTTTAGGTTCATAGAATAAGAACACGCGAATGCTTCGTTAGAAATAATTTCATCGTCCTCGATTTTCACTTCAATTCCATGCTAAGCGTGCAACGAGATCATTGTCATTATAAGTTAGTAATGCTAACACTACTCATATGCCCTAATCACGTACTTATCCTCCCATTATTCCTAAGTTGTATCTCTTATATTTTATGATGTCTTGAATGTTTCACGAGGATACATTGTTTGACTTATGCGATAATAGAGATTTAGGTCTAAAAATAGAGTCCTAACGGTGTAACTAAGACCATCAAATCAATAACCCCTCCTAATAGACGACGATGTTAAAAAATTAAGTTGACAAGAAGAATCGATAAACACGGTTTTATAACGGTTTTGAACATGAGACTTATTACCAAGACTTTTATACGCCCCCTAACGGAAGGACCTTATTATCTTTGGTTTACCTCCATCTTTTATTCAACTTCGCCATGAAGCTTTTATTATGACTTCGGTCTTGCCTTGCCTTTTATTATCCGCCTCATCGGTGGTTTTATTAGCCAAAGACGTATATCCTCACGCTAAAGCGAATTTTGGATCTTTAAAGCTTCGAAGATTAAGGCTTGATTCACTTTCAATTTTGCATAGATTTTAGGCCTTGTGGGGCTTCAAATTGTTTGCTTGATTTAGGTGAGCACTTGAAATCTTATTATTAGGTGAAGCTTTCGATTATTGGGGTGCCAATACTTCAAAACCGTGACGCTGGCGATATCTTAATGTCTTCCCAATTTAATTACACGGAAGCTACTAGAAAAGACTAGAAACCCAACAATCCTAACTAAACCGCTAAGTCAATATTTATTAAGCAAAAAATATTTACATGCGAAGGGAGAATAAGCAAGCAACGAGAACACATGAGTTTTTGAAAGAATACGAGTACTCTACGTTTAGCATAGTAACTTATAATTAACTCTATCATTTCTCGTCCTCATTTAAGAGACTTAGCCTAATGTGTAGTTAAGGAATCAAAGCTAAGTGCTCAACACGCACGGTCGAGTCAAAAATTACTCTTATTCTCGCCATCGGAAAATCTACATTCGTGTCTTCAAACACTTATTAAACATGAGAAAAATTTAAAATTTGGCCATTTTTAGCCTTATTTTGCAACAAAACGATAACAAAAAGATAAACTTTGGAAAGCGTGAAGGTTTGGCAAGGCAAGTATCTATTCACCCCCCATACTAAAGTTAAACATTGTCCTCAATGTTTCGAGTCTAGGGGTGCAAACACCCCCATACTAGAGACGTAGTCGAATGCCTAATCTAGCATGGAAAGGGTGTAACCATTAAATTTAAAGCCGTTTATGAAGTGTGCTAAAAACCTAAGGTTAGAACATCAAAAGGATATCATGGATATTGAGAAATGTCTCCAAAGCAAACGATCGAGTGCTCCCATAAAACGAACACGAGAGGCTCCAATCGTGAAGATCATGATCTAAAAGCCACATATCACAAACAACCATGAAACCAAGGTTGGAAGGGCACGAATCCCCACACGTAAGCTACATTAGACTAAGAAAGCGATAATATGTACATAGGATAAGCATGGGACTCCCCCACGAGGCACCTCGTTTTTTATTACCGAGTCATGAGCTCGACTCGATCCCCTCAATACTAAATATCATTGGGGAAGGTGACTTGGTCGAGGTAGTTCAAGGATGGAACTTTCCCACCAAAGTAGTGCTTCAACCTATGTCCATTCACCTTGAAGTTAGGACCATCATCTTGAGCTAGCTCGATGGTCCCATACGGAAACACTTGAGTCACGGTGAATGGACCGGACCAACGGGATTTCAATTTACCGGAAAATATTTTCAATCTTGAATTAAAAAGTAAAACTTGATCCCCAATGTTAAAAACCCGGTTTTTAATTTTTGAATCATGCAACTTTTTAGTTTTCTCTTTGTAAATCAATGAATTTTCATAAGCAATATCCCTTAATTCATTCAATTCATTTAGTTGCATTTTCCGGTGTTTTCCCGCGGTCTCCATGTCATCATTACAATGCTTTAGGGCCCAATAAGCCTTGTGTTCTAACTCGATAGGCAAATGACAATTTTTTCCATACACAAGCTTATAGGGAGTGCACCCAATGGGTGTCTTATGAGCGGTCCTAAAGGCCCATAAAGCATCGTCTAACTTATCCGACCAAGATTGTCGGTTTTCTCCCACGGATCTCTCCAAGATCCTCTTCAATGCTCGGTTTGAAACCTCGACTTGCCCACTCGTTTGTGGGTGATAAGCCGTAGAAAGACGATGTGTAACCCCATATTTCCTTAGAACCCTTTCAAATTGGTCATTACAAAAATGGGTTCCACGATCGCTTATGATAGCACGAGGGGTTCCAAACCTAGCAAACAAACTTTTCAAGAACTTGACTACCACACGAGCATCATTGGTGGGCAAGGCCTTCGCCTCCACCCACTTAGAAAGGTAGTCAACCGCAACGAGAATGTACTTATTACCACGAGATGATGGGAACGGCCCCATAAAGTCTATGCCCCAAACGTCAAAGATCTCACATACTTGAATGATATTTTGTGGCATTTCATCTTTTTGTGAGGCTTTTCCTTGTCGTTGGCATGAATCACAAGACTTCACAAGATCTTGTGCATCTCGGTAAATAGTAGGCCAAAAGAAGCCGGCATCAAACACCTTTTTAGCCGTGAGATTAGCACCGTGGTGACCACCCGTGGGTCCCTCATGGCAAGCTCTAAGGATGTTAGAAGCCTCGGTGCCAAATACACAACGGCGGATGATTTGATCCGCACACGTTCGAAACAAGTAAGGGTCGTTCCAAAAATAGAACTTGACATCACGAAAGAATTTTCGTTTTTCTTGAGTTGTCATACCCTTAATGATGAAGTTACCCGCATGGTAATTTGCAAAATCCGCAAACCATGGGGTAGAAGAGTCAAGCTTAGAATTCACTACACCAAGTGTTTCAAGCGGAAATGTTTCGGTGATTTCCTTAGGCTCGTAAACACTTTGGTGAGGATCTTCCAAACGAGAGAGATGATCGGCCGCTAGATTCTCGGCTCCTTTTTTGTCAACGATTTTGTGATCAAATTCTTGAAGGAGGAGAATCCAACGAAGTAATCTCGGCTTTGCATCTTGTTTAGCCATGAGATACTTGATAGCCGAATGGTCCGTATACACTATGCATTTCGTCAAGACGAGGTAAGGTCGGAATTTCTCAAATGCATATACCACGGCAAGGAACTCCTTTTCCGTTGTAGTGTATTTAAGTTGAGCCTCGGTCATCGTCTTGCTAGCATAGTGTATAGGCAAGAAATGCTTATCATGACGTTGCCCCAAAACGGCCCCAATAGCGTAATCACTTGCATCACACATAAGCTCAAAGGGGAGGTTCCAATTTGGAGCAACAAGAATGGGAGCTTCGGTAAGTTTCCTCTTAAGGATCTCAAAGGCTCGTACACAATCTTCGTCAAAGACAAAACGTGCTTCTTTTTCAAGAAGATGTGTAATGGGTCGAGAAATCTTCGAGAAATCCTTGATGAATCGTCGATAAAAGCCCGCGTGGCCTAGGAAACTCCTAACTCCCTTGACGGTTTTGGGATGAGGTAATTTGGCGATGACGTCTACCTTAGCTTGATCTACCTCAATCCCCGCTTTCGAGACCTTGTGCCCTAAGACGATTCCACTTCTAACCATAAAATGACACTTTTCCCAATTGAGCACAAGGTTGGTTTCCTCACAACGTTTTAACATTCTCTCAAGGTTCGACAAACACGAAGTAAAGGAATCACCAAACACGGAAAAGTCATCCATGAAGACTTCCATCGTCTTCTCGATCATATCATGAAAAATAGCCATCATGCATCGTTGAAAAGTTCCCGGTGCATTACAAAGTCCGAATGGCATTCTACGATAAGCAAACGTTCCATATGGACACGTAAACGTAGTTTTTTCTTGATCACGAGGATCGATGGGAATTTGGAAGTAACCGGAAAAACCATCTAAAAAGCAATAGAAATCGTTTCCCGCAAGACGTTCCAACATTTGGTCCATGAAAGGCAAGGGAAAATGGTCTTTTCGAGTGGCTTCATTCAACTTACGATAGTCAATGCACACTCTCCATCCGGTCACGAGTCTTGTGGGAATCAACTCGTTGGCATCGTTTGGCACAACGGTCATCCCTCCCTTTTTAGGGACACAATGAATAGGACTCACCCAAGGGCTATCGGAAATAGGGTAAATCATTCCCGCGTCAAGGAGTTTAAGGACCTCCTTTTTGATGACGTCGTGAATTTTGGGGTTTACCCTCCTTTGACTTTGGATTGTTGGCTTGAAATCTTCCTCCATTAATATTTTGTGTGTACAAAATTTGGGATCGATTCCCTTAATGTCGGATAACTTCCACGCAATCGCCCCTTTGTGATCCTTAAGAACATCGACAAGTGCGGTTTTTTCATCATTCGAAAGTTCCTTCGCAATAATAACCGGCAACTTGTCGTCCTCCTCCAAATAGACATACTCGAGGTGAGGAGGTAAATCTTTCAACTCGAGGATAGGTGGTTCCTCAAGTGAAGATTTGGGCTCGATACTCATAACCTCCTCGGGTGGAGGAAATGGGAAATCGTTGAGAAAATCCTTGATAATCGAGAAGTCCTCATAGTTGTCGAGGTCTTCGTCACAAGTACGTGGAACATCGAATTCTTCCAACGTAAAACCACCACCTTCGAAAGGAGTGAAGGTTGGTGTCGAATTATCAAGAATAGGATCTAACATAGTGGGATTGCCACTAGTTTCTTCATCACCAAACCCTAAAACTTCTTGTGAAAATTCCTCGCAAACCACGTCGATCATGTCAACGAGGTTTATGGTAGCAACGGAATAAACATGAGAAAGTTGAGAATTTTGAGTTGCGTTTATAACAAGTTCCTCGTCGTTGAAACGTAAGGTGATCTTTCTAGCATGCACATCAATCAAAGCCATAGACGTATCTAAAAACGAACGACCTAAAATAAGAGGAACTTGAGGATCCGTGGGGATGTCAACAACAATAAAGTCTACGGGATAGTAGAACTTCCCCACTTTCACAAAAACGTCTTCCGCCAAACCACATGCGAGAATCGTGGAATGGTCGGCCAACTCAATAGACATTCGTGAAGGAGTAAGATTAGGAAGATTGAGCGACTTGTAGATTGCAAGTGGCATCAAGTTAATGCTAGCACCAAGATCGGCCAAGGCATAGCACTCTTCCATATCTTGAATTGCACAAGGGATCAAAAATTTACCGGGATCACCGACTTTTTGAGGTATGCGATTAAGATAAACCGACGAACAACTAGATTTTTGGTTTAATTTTTCCTTGTTGTTCAACATACTCTTAAAGTTAGCGGCAAATCGAGGCATCATGACCAAGGCATCGGCGAAACTCACATTAAAGTGCAAATCACGAAACATTTTCAAAAAGAGCTCAAATTGATAGTTGTCGCGCTCTTGTCGTTTCTCCTTCCTAAGTCTCGATGGGTAAGGCAAGGGTGGTGTGGGTTGGGGCATAGGCATAGCCTTTGGAATCTCGGGTTCCAAAATGGGTGATGGGTCAACCGTAGGCGTGGCATGAGCGGTACTTTGTGGGATTGAAATATGCTCCTTTTCGACCACCACCTCGGGTTCTTCCTCAATTTCCTCCACCGTTGGAGTAATTGGTTGAGGAGTCGGTTCTTTAAGTGCCTTACCACTACGTGTGGTAATCACTTTCATCTCTCCCTTCGGGTTTGAAACGGTGTTACTAGGCAAACCACCCGAAGTAGAGGCTTTGTTCACCATTACACATTCTAAAATTGTATTAAGCTTAGCATCAAAATTATTAAACTTCACATCTTGGCTAGCGGCTTTTTGGTCAATTCTTTGTTCAAGCCTAGCATGACTTTGCTCTATCTTGTTGTTTTGACCTCGAATTTGGTTAGCAAAATCATTTTTCAATTCATTCCTCATGGCTAGATTTTCCTTAATGAAAGTAGCTAACTCCTTTGCATTCTTAGCCGTTTCCTTAGCTTGATTAGCCATTTGCTCTTGAATGTTTTCCATAATCTTATCATTTGAAGTAGTGTAATTCAAAAATTCCAATGGAAGTTCTTTGTTATTTTGAAGAGCTTGACTTGCATTTTGAAAATTGCGGTTTTGATTTTGATTTTGCAATTGGCTATTACTACTACTCCCTTGATTCCCATAGTTGTTATTACCCTTATAATTGTTCCTTTGATTGCTTTGGTAACCAACTTGATTGTTTCGATAATTGTTAGCATTTTGATTTGGTGAAAAACCCGGTGGAGTCAATTGATTAGTGCGAGGAACTTGACCGTTTTGGTTATAAGTTCCCGCGGCCGCGAAGGCACTCGAAGTGTTACCACCGTTGGTAATGCACTCGGAATAATCGTGAGCTCCACCACAATACATACAAGAAACCTCAACCGCTTTAATCGTAGCGGGAGCGGGTTGTTCACCAACTTTAAACTCAACTAACAAGCCTTTCACTATATCAAAAATTTTGTTCTCCAAATTAGCCTCGACTTGGCAAGCATCAACGGTGTGTGACAAACTAGGTAAAGATGAAGACGAAGCCTTACGAACACTCGACGTGCTACGAGGATTATACACCTTAGACCTATTCTCAATAATTACCAATGCTTCCTCGACCGTCTTACACAAGAAATTACCACCCGCGGCGGCATTTAGATAATCACGCTCATGATCGTTCAAGCCATTGTAAAACGTGTCTATTTGATGCAAGTCGGAAAAACCATGATGAGGACATTCGTGCAACATTTCTTTAAACCTATTCCAAGCCGTTGAAAAACTCTCATTAAACTCTTGCGAAAACTTTGAAATCTCGTTTTTCAAGTGCGTAGTCTTAGAGGGCGGAAAAAATTGGTTCACGAATTTTGAAACGAGATCCTTCCACGTCAATATAGAATTGGGTGGCTCTTTCTCTAACCAAATTTTTGCGGGCCCCGCTAAGGAATACGGAAAAAGCATCATCTTAATCGAGTCGTTTGAAACATCCTTAAACTTGCACGTGGCGGTGAGACGATTAAATTGGCGAATGTGGTTATGCGGGTTGTCCTTTTCGTCCCCTCGAAACTTGTTGTTTTGAATCATGGACAACAAACCCGTCTTAACCTCAAAATTCTCCGCAAGGATAGCGGGAATCACAATCGCTTCTCCATAACCCTCGGTGGGTGCTTGAAGCAACTCCATCATAGTTCGATTAGCCATGGGTGCTTCTTTCACTACAATGGGTTCGTCAATAGGAGAGTCCTCACTAGTGGGAGTGAGTGATTTGTTTCTTCGTTTATGAGCACGTCTTGCTTTAGAGCGAGTTTGCATAAACGTCACGTACAACGAGAAGGCGAGCAAAGAAGATTCTTTTTGGTATTTTTACTTTTTCAATTTTTTTTTGTGGTTTTTGATTGTTTTTAACTTTTTTTTGGATTTTTTGGAATGTATTAAGTAGACCAAAATCTACAAATCTCCTCACTAATCAAATCTCTTGATTAACGAAGCCTCAAGGAATGAAAACGATCACGTGAAGTGAACGCCTTCGATGACTTTAGAACGATGGTGGAACACCAAATCGTTCAAGAGGGTTTAATCAATGAAACCAAGAAAATATATATGATACGTAGTAATACTTTGGGCGGCAAAACCCTCGATTCACTCTCAAAATCAAATACGCACAAGCAAGCGGAGGAAACGAGGCGGCGCGAAGCACTTAAGAGCCTTTTTCCTTTAGGTCGTGAAATACAACCGCCTTATACCCACCTTATAGTTTGTATTTTCAAGATTAAGCTTCACGAAAGTATTTATCTATTTTTGCCTTTTTTCTTTGGTTTGAGATTCGAATACAATGATTGGGTAATGACCTCCCAAGTCAAGGTTGTGATTGCTCACGTATTTGGAGTACTTGTGATTTTATTGTTCTACGTATACAATATAGTAATAATATTCACACAAAAATCGAAAAACGATAATACGTATTAATAGAGTGCTATTAATACAAATAGATATTATGGCTAATAAGAAAAACAACAATGGTTCAACCAAAACACAACACGTCTCCCCGGCAGCGGCGCCAAAATGATTGTTGTAAAATCACACTTGTTTAGGAAAACAAGGCAATAATATAGGGTAAGCACGACGATTTAGGAAAACCGTGTGTAAATGACCCTAAAAGTGAGTTCGTTCTCTCGAGGAGGCTAGTGCGTTGTGAATTGAATTGATTGATTTTGTTTTTGATTATTAATGAGAAGAAAAGAAGAGAAAATGACGAAGACGAAAAAAAAATTAGAAAAATAAGGCAAAACACTATTAGAAAGTTACGACGAAGAACGTGAAAAACACAAAGTTTAAAATTTTATCCTAAAAATTCCTAAAAATTACTAAAAACTCCCAAATAATATTCTAAGGGTTTACAAAAGATTCAAACTTGCCAAAACCTTTTAATTAACTTAATAATGACTTTTTAATGCTAATTAAAGCCCTAAAAATCACTTTTAAATATTAAAAAGCCCTAAACAAGATTTAATAGTTTGTAAACCTCAAAAATGACTTAATTAAACTAAAAACTATTTTTAAAAATTTTAAAAACAAATTAAACTATTTTTAAACTCCTAAAAACTATTAAAATGTATTAAATCTTAAATTAATTCTAAAAATTAATTGACAAGCCTAAAAATTATTCTACAAATGGGAAAAGTCCTAATTAATGCTATAGAACCTAGGAAAAATGAAAAAGAAATTAAAATAAAACTTTTTATTTTAATGAATAAAATAATAATAAAATAATCCAAAAAATTAAAAGTTCCTAAATAAATTCTAAAAAATTCTCAAAAATCCTAAATATTCTAACTAGAAAGAAAATGTAAATTAAAGTTTCTAAAACCTCTTAATGAATTTTATATTAATTTTCAAAGTTTAATAAAAAACCTAAAATCAAATAAAATCAAAAATTAAAGTTTTTGAAAACTTTTTCACATGTAAACCTCAAAAATATATATAAAAACCTAAAAACTATTTTTTCTAAAAATTAAAAATCTTTTTGGTATTTTTTATGGATTTTATAAAAACGTCTAATAATTAAATTCTAAAAAATAAACTAATAAATGGAAAAATGTAAAACCAATTTTTAAAAATCAAAAGTACTATTAAAAACCTAGGAAAAATAAAAGGAACAAAAAAACAGCTTATAAATAAGCTAGAAATAAGCTTAAACCCTACGGCTTAATTTTAAATAAGACAAAAGAAAAAGGGTTAAGTAAAGTTTGAAACCAAACTGATTAGTCAAAGTCCCCAGGGCGCAGTTGGTTGAGGTGTTGGTGTGGTGAACGGGTGGTCACGGGTTCGAGTCCTGGCACCCCTTTTTTTTTACTTTTGTTGCGCCGCAACGCTGGTATCTTGCGCCGCAGCTAATGTTGCGAGAGCACCTAGAACTGTGGCTCCTTCAGTTGCGCCGCAATGCTTGTGGCTTGCGGCGCAGCTTGTATTTTTTTTTTTTGCTTTTTTACTCTTTACAACCCAACACTTACACTTGTAAAGCTTAAAACCAATCCACTTTTACTTTTTGATCAAGATCAAGCTAGTTTGAAGGCTAAAAACGTGACAGATTGCAAATGATGAACACAAGCTTTTGGACTTGTGTTTTCTTTCTTTTGATTCAGCCAAAGGATTGGCTTGTGTAGCTTATTTGGATGCTTATTGTTGGAGCAATGGGCACTCTTGTGTTCTTTGGAACACAAGAAGTCAAGCACACAAGTAAAATAAACACCTAGCAAGCAATAACACACAGAATCAATGCACAAACTAGTAAAAACAATGCACACAAGCCTAATGCTATTCTCTGTGACAGAATATCAAGACAGTGGGTATATTGAGCTTATAACATGCATTCTAGGGAACTTCAATCAACAAAACTGAGCACACACACTCTCCTATATGCACTTAAGCAATAACAAACATAAAATCTCCCTAACACTAACAAGTAATCAAGGAATCAAGCACAAAAATCATGAGAAAACTGGCAGATTTGGCATGCACAGGTTTTAGCTTACTCTTTTCACTTAAATCCACACAACCTTGGTAAGTATTCCCTAAACTAACTTATCAACCTACTATCAACTAAACTCAACCAATTAATCACCTTCTAACACCTTATGAACACACAAATCAAACAAGCTACCCTGCTAAAATGTGTTGCCAAACACCCTTTAAATTTTGAAATCCAACTTTTAACAAAGAAAAACTTTAAAAACTCATTCACACTTGACCCAACTAGCATCTATCATGCATACACACATAAAAGAGCATGAATCAATAGCTTATAACAACTTATACCATCAAATCACCCAAGATCATTCAACATGTATTTTCTGAAATTTTGAAAAAGGGAACCAAAGACCTTACCAAAGACCCTTACATCCAAGGGTCTAGTGGAAGAATTATCCACCTCCAAACCAATCCGGATTGGTGCAGAACACAGATCAACAAACAATCCAAACCTGCAAGTTAGAAAAACAAAAAAAAAACACAAGTATTTTTTTTTTTTTCTTAAAAAACTTAACACCAAAGCTTTAAAACATGAACTTAAAGTAAATTAAAACTGGAAGTAAATGGTACTCAGAAAATTTTTAAAAACAAAATACTTTTTCATTCCATGAGAAAAAATTACAAGTTTTTTTTTAAAAACTGAGACAAGAATCAAATGCTAAACCTAATGCCTTTATATAGGCTTAAACTCTCTAGAAAGTAAAAACCCTAGTTCTAAACTCCCCAATCTGCCCTTGAAGGATCTTTGGATATTCTGTTGAAGATGCCAATTTTTGAAAGATGTTCTTGGCTTGTTCTTGGTTCCCATGTGATGTGTAAGAGTGCTTTTTGATCTTGGCCGTCTATCAAAAACGTTGGGAGCACGAAAATGCCTTAGGGGTGTTGATTTGGTCTTCCCTCCTGGCATTCTTTGGATTTTAGTAGCAGGGGAGGGGTGGGGGAAGGACCACAAGCCACGTGGCATCCTTGTGAGAGGTGGGTTTGAATGAGACAAGAAGGAATTAGCAATCTGCATACTTTGGGGGATTAACCCCTTGATTTGGGTGTTAATCAAATTTAGGGTTTATGGTGAGGGTGGTGATAAACAGTGAAGTTTAATCCCTTTTGGGTGGGTTACGTTTTTAAAAACGTGTTTACCTCTTTTTTTTGTTAATTAAATGAGTTTAAGAGTGAGTGGGTTCAAAAAGGTTTGTGATAGGGTCAAAATGGGTTATGAACTGGTTGAGTTAGGCTTGGTGGACTGGCAGGGATGACGTGTCAGCATGCAAGTGGTGTAGGGAGTTTTGTTGTCTGGTCATGAATGGCCCCATCAACTCTTTGCACTTCTTCAACTTGTAATAAAACAGCCAAATCTCCTTTTCCTTTGTTTTTTCAACTTTCAACACTTGTCATTTTTGGCACAATGTTTTTGCAATCTTGAAACAAGGACTATTTATGCAATATCTTCATTTTTCAAGGACTGATTTTGCCATATCTTCAAACTTCAAGGCTTTGACTTGTTGGTTGACTTCTTGGAGGACCATATTTGACAATTTAGATTTGATGAGGGACTAAATTTGCCAATTCTTCAAAGTTGAGGGTCCTTTTTGTAATTTTGACAAACTTTAGGGACCAAACTTGTAATTATGAAGATACAAGGGTATAAAGTGTCAATTCTTCAAACTTGGAGGATTAATCTTCAAATCTTCAAGGGTTTTCTTTGGAAAATTCCTTACTAGGGCTTGGTTCATTGTGCGGCTTCGTTTCCCGTGTTCGTTTTTGCGTGATTCTTGTGATCTTTTGTCATTTTCTCAATATCCGTACCTAAATTACACAAGCAACAAACACAAGCATATATTTGGGCATTTTGATGATATTTAATGCATTTTAAGCCCAAAAAGAACGATGAGACCATGTATAAAAGCCGTCTCATCACTCCCCCATACTAAACCATTGCCGTGCCCTCACGCAATGCTAGAATAAAGTATCGTAGCATCTCCAAAATTCATTTTATTCACTTTATTGGGATGATAAACTAGCTATACTACTACTATTACTACTACTTGTGTTATAGACATAATGTATGATTTTCATCGCAAAATGGGACGTTTAGGTTCATAGAATAAGAACACGCGAATGCTTCGTTAGAAATAATTTCATCGTCCTCGATTTTCACTTCAATTCCATGCTAAGCGTGCAACGAGATCATTGTCATTATAAGTTAGTAATGCTAACACTACTCATATGCCCTAATCACGTACTTATCCTCCCATTATTCCTAAGTTGTATCTCTTATATTTTATGATGTCTTGAATGTTTCACGAGGATACATTGTTTGACTTATGCGATAATAGAGATTTAGGTCTAAAAATAGAGTCCTAACGGTGTAACTAAGACCATCAAATCAATAACCCCTCCTAATAGACGACGATGTTAAAAAATTAAGTTGACAAGAAGAATCGATAAACACGGTTTTATAACGGTTTTGAACATGAGACTTATTACCAAGACTTTTATACGCCCCCTAACGGAAGGACCTTATTATCTTTGGTTTACCTCCATCTTTTATTCAACTTCGCCATGAAGCTTTTATTATGACTTCGGTCTTGCCTTGCCTTTTATTATCCGCCTCATCGGTGGTTTTATTAGCCAAAGACGTATATCCTCACGCTAAAGCGAATTTTGGATCTTTAAAGCTTCGAAGATTAAGGCTTGATTCACTTTCAATTTTGCATAGATTTTAGGCCTTGTGGGGCTTCAAATTGTTTGCTTGATTTAGGTGAGCACTTGAAATCTTATTATTAGGTGAAGCTTTCGATTATTGGGGTGCCAATACTTCAAAACCGTGACGCTGGCGATATCTTAATGTCTTCCCAATTTAATTACACGGAAGCTACTAGAAAAGACTAGAAACCCAACAATCCTAACTAAACCGCTAAGTCAATATTTATTAAGCAAAAAATATTTACATGCGAAGGGAGAATAAGCAAGCAACGAGAACACATGAGTTTTTGAAAGAATACGAGTACTCTACGTTTAGCATAGTAACTTATAATTAACTCTATCATTTCTCGTCCTCATTTAAGAGACTTAGCCTAATGTGTAGTTAAGGAATCAAAGCTAAGTGCTCAACACGCACGGTCGAGTCAAAAATTACTCTTATTCTCGCCATCGGAAAATCTACATTCGTGTCTTCAAACACTTATTAAACATGAGAAAAATTTAAAATTTGGCCATTTTTAGCCTTATTTTGCAACAAAACGATAACAAAAAGATAAACTTTGGAAAGCGTGAAGGTTTGGCAAGGCAAGTATCTATTCACCCCCCATACTAAAGTTAAACATTGTCCTCAATGTTTCGAGTCTAGGGGTGCAAACACCCCCATACTAGAGACGTAGTCGAATGCCTAATCTAGCATGGAAAGGGTGTAACCATTAAATTTAAAGCCGTTTATGAAGTGTGCTAAAAACCTAAGGTTAGAACATCAAAAGGATATCATGGATATTGAGAAATGTCTCCAAAGCAAACGATCGAGTGCTCCCATAAAACGAACACGAGAGGCTCCAATCGTGAAGATCATGATCTAAAAGCCACATATCACAAACAACCATGAAACCAAGGTTGGAAGGGCACGAATCCCCACACGTAAGCTACATTAGACTAAGAAAGCGATAATATGTACATAGGATAAGCATGGGACTCCCCCACGAGGCACCTCGTTTTTTATTACCGAGTCATGAGCTCGACTCGATCCCCTCAATACTAAATATCATTGGGGAAGGTGACTTGGTCGAGGTAGTTCAAGGATGGAACTTTCCCACCAAAGTAGTGCTTCAACCTATGTCCATTCACCTTGAAGTTAGGACCATCATCTTGAGCTAGCTCGATGGTCCCATACGGAAACACTTGAGTCACGGTGAATGGACCGGACCAACGGGATTTCAATTTACCGGAAAATATTTTCAATCTTGAATTAAAAAGTAAAACTTGATCCCCAATGTTAAAAACCCGGTTTTTAATTTTTGAATCATGCAACTTTTTAGTTTTCTCTTTGTAAATCAATGAATTTTCATAAGCAATATCCCTTAATTCATTCAATTCATTTAGTTGCATTTTCCGGTGTTTTCCCGCGGTCTCCATGTCATCATTACAATGCTTTAGGGCCCAATAAGCCTTGTGTTCTAACTCGATAGGCAAATGACAATTTTTTCCATACACAAGCTTATAGGGAGTGCACCCAATGGGTGTCTTATGAGCGGTCCTAAAGGCCCATAAAGCATCGTCTAACTTATCCGACCAAGATTGTCGGTTTTCTCCCACGGATCTCTCCAAGATCCTCTTCAATGCTCGGTTTGAAACCTCGACTTGCCCACTCGTTTGTGGGTGATAAGCCGTAGAAAGACGATGTGTAACCCCATATTTCCTTAGAACCCTTTCAAATTGGTCATTACAAAAATGGGTTCCACGATCGCTTATGATAGCACGAGGGGTTCCAAACCTAGCAAACAAACTTTTCAAGAACTTGACTACCACACGAGCATCATTGGTGGGCAAGGCCTTCGCCTCCACCCACTTAGAAAGGTAGTCAACCGCAACGAGAATGTACTTATTACCACGAGATGATGGGAACGGCCCCATAAAGTCTATGCCCCAAACGTCAAAGATCTCACATACTTGAATGATATTTTGTGGCATTTCATCTTTTTGTGAGGCTTTTCCTTGTCGTTGGCATGAATCACAAGACTTCACAAGATCTTGTGCATCTCGGTAAATAGTAGGCCAAAAGAAGCCGGCATCAAACACCTTTTTAGCCGTGAGATTAGCACCGTGGTGACCACCCGTGGGTCCCTCATGGCAAGCTCTAAGGATGTTAGAAGCCTCGGTGCCAAATACACAACGGCGGATGATTTGATCCGCACACGTTCGAAACAAGTAAGGGTCGTTCCAAAAATAGAACTTGACATCACGAAAGAATTTTCGTTTTTCTTGAGTTGTCATACCCTTAATGATGAAGTTACCCGCATGGTAATTTGCAAAATCCGCAAACCATGGGGTAGAAGAGTCAAGCTTAGAATTCACTACACCAAGTGTTTCAAGCGGAAATGTTTCGGTGATTTCCTTAGGCTCGTAAACACTTTGGTGAGGATCTTCCAAACGAGAGAGATGATCGGCCGCTAGATTCTCGGCTCCTTTTTTGTCAACGATTTTGTGATCAAATTCTTGAAGGAGGAGAATCCAACGAAGTAATCTCGGCTTTGCATCTTGTTTAGCCATGAGATACTTGATAGCCGAATGGTCCGTATACACTATGCATTTCGTCAAGACGAGGTAAGGTCGGAATTTCTCAAATGCATATACCACGGCAAGGAACTCCTTTTCCGTTGTAGTGTATTTAAGTTGAGCCTCGGTCATCGTCTTGCTAGCATAGTGTATAGGCAAGAAATGCTTATCATGACGTTGCCCCAAAACGGCCCCAATAGCGTAATCACTTGCATCACACATAAGCTCAAAGGGGAGGTTCCAATTTGGAGCAACAAGAATGGGAGCTTCGGTAAGTTTCCTCTTAAGGATCTCAAAGGCTCGTACACAATCTTCGTCAAAGACAAAACGTGCTTCTTTTTCAAGAAGATGTGTAATGGGTCGAGAAATCTTCGAGAAATCCTTGATGAATCGTCGATAAAAGCCCGCGTGGCCTAGGAAACTCCTAACTCCCTTGACGGTTTTGGGATGAGGTAATTTGGCGATGACGTCTACCTTAGCTTGATCTACCTCAATCCCCGCTTTCGAGACCTTGTGCCCTAAGACGATTCCACTTCTAACCATAAAATGACACTTTTCCCAATTGAGCACAAGGTTGGTTTCCTCACAACGTTTTAACATTCTCTCAAGGTTCGACAAACACGAAGTAAAGGAATCACCAAACACGGAAAAGTCATCCATGAAGACTTCCATCGTCTTCTCGATCATATCATGAAAAATAGCCATCATGCATCGTTGAAAAGTTCCCGGTGCATTACAAAGTCCGAATGGCATTCTACGATAAGCAAACGTTCCATATGGACACGTAAACGTAGTTTTTTCTTGATCACGAGGATCGATGGGAATTTGGAAGTAACCGGAAAAACCATCTAAAAAGCAATAGAAATCGTTTCCCGCAAGACGTTCCAACATTTGGTCCATGAAAGGCAAGGGAAAATGGTCTTTTCGAGTGGCTTCATTCAACTTACGATAGTCAATGCACACTCTCCATCCGGTCACGAGTCTTGTGGGAATCAACTCGTTGGCATCGTTTGGCACAACGGTCATCCCTCCCTTTTTAGGGACACAATGAATAGGACTCACCCAAGGGCTATCGGAAATAGGGTAAATCATTCCCGCGTCAAGGAGTTTAAGGACCTCCTTTTTGATGACGTCGTGAATTTTGGGGTTTACCCTCCTTTGACTTTGGATTGTTGGCTTGAAATCTTCCTCCATTAATATTTTGTGTGTACAAAATTTGGGATCGATTCCCTTAATGTCGGATAACTTCCACGCAATCGCCCCTTTGTGATCCTTAAGAACATCGACAAGTGCGGTTTTTTCATCATTCGAAAGTTCCTTCGCAATAATAACCGGCAACTTGTCGTCCTCCTCCAAATAGACATACTCGAGGTGAGGAGGTAAATCTTTCAACTCGAGGATAGGTGGTTCCTCAAGTGAAGATTTGGGCTCGATACTCATAACCTCCTCGGGTGGAGGAAATGGGAAATCGTTGAGAAAATCCTTGATAATCGAGAAGTCCTCATAGTTGTCGAGGTCTTCGTCACAAGTACGTGGAACATCGAATTCTTCCAACGTAAAACCACCACCTTCGAAAGGAGTGAAGGTTGGTGTCGAATTATCAAGAATAGGATCTAACATAGTGGGATTGCCACTAGTTTCTTCATCACCAAACCCTAAAACTTCTTGTGAAAATTCCTCGCAAACCACGTCGATCATGTCAACGAGGTTTATGGTAGCAACGGAATAAACATGAGAAAGTTGAGAATTTTGAGTTGCGTTTATAACAAGTTCCTCGTCGTTGAAACGTAAGGTGATCTTTCTAGCATGCACATCAATCAAAGCCATAGACGTATCTAAAAACGAACGACCTAAAATAAGAGGAACTTGAGGATCCGTGGGGATGTCAACAACAATAAAGTCTACGGGATAGTAGAACTTCCCCACTTTCACAAAAACGTCTTCCGCCAAACCACATGCGAGAATCGTGGAATGGTCGGCCAACTCAATAGACATTCGTGAAGGAGTAAGATTAGGAAGATTGAGCGACTTGTAGATTGCAAGTGGCATCAAGTTAATGCTAGCACCAAGATCGGCCAAGGCATAGCACTCTTCCATATCTTGAATTGCACAAGGGATCAAAAATTTACCGGGATCACCGACTTTTTGAGGTATGCGATTAAGATAAACCGACGAACAACTAGATTTTTGGTTTAATTTTTCCTTGTTGTTCAACATACTCTTAAAGTTAGCGGCAAATCGAGGCATCATGACCAAGGCATCGGCGAAACTCACATTAAAGTGCAAATCACGAAACATTTTCAAAAAGAGCTCAAATTGATAGTTGTCGCGCTCTTGTCGTTTCTCCTTCCTAAGTCTCGATGGGTAAGGCAAGGGTGGTGTGGGTTGGGGCATAGGCATAGCCTTTGGAATCTCGGGTTCCAAAATGGGTGATGGGTCAACCGTAGGCGTGGCATTAGAAAGTTACGACGAAGAACGTGAAAAACACAAAGTTTAAAATTTTATCCTAAAAATTCCTAAAAATTACTAAAAACTCCCAAATAATATTCTAAGGGTTTACAAAAGATTCAAACTTGCCAAAACCTTTTAATTAACTTAATAATGACTTTTTAATGCTAATTAAAGCCCTAAAAATCACTTTTAAATATTAAAAAGCCCTAAACAAGATTTAATAGTTTGTAAACCTCAAAAATGACTTAATTAAACTAAAAACTATTTTTAAAAATTTTAAAAACAAATTAAACTATTTTTAAACTCCTAAAAACTATTAAAATGTATTAAATCTTAAATTAATTCTAAAAATTAATTGACAAGCCTAAAAATTATTCTACAAATGGGAAAAGTCCTAATTAATGCTATAGAACCTAGGAAAAATGAAAAAGAAATTAAAATAAAACTTTTTATTTTAATGAATAAAATAATAATAAAATAATCCAAAAAATTAAAAGTTCCTAAATAAATTCTAAAAAATTCTCAAAAATCCTAAATATTCTAACTAGAAAGAAAATGTAAATTAAAGTTTCTAAAACCTCTTAATGAATTTTATATTAATTTTCAAAGTTTAATAAAAAACCTAAAATCAAATAAAATCAAAAATTAAAGTTTTTGAAAACTTTTTCACATGTAAACCTCAAAAATATATATAAAAACCTAAAAACTATTTTTTCTAAAAATTAAAAATCTTTTTGGTATTTTTTATGGATTTTATAAAAACGTCTAATAATTAAATTCTAAAAAATAAACTAATAAATGGAAAAATGTAAAACCAATTTTTAAAAATCAAAAGTACTATTAAAAACCTAGGAAAAATAAAAGGAACAAAAAAACAGCTTATAAATAAGCTAGAAATAAGCTTAAACCCTACGGCTTAATTTTAAATAAGACAAAAGAAAAAGGGTTAAGTAAAGTTTGAAACCAAACTGATTAGTCAAAGTCCCCAGGGCGCAGTTGGTTGAGGTGTTGGTGTGGTGAACGGGTGGTCACGGGTTCGAGTCCTGGCACCCCTTTTTTTTTACTTTTGTTGCGCCGCAACGCTGGTATCTTGCGCCGCAGCTAATGTTGCGAGAGCACCTAGAACTGTGGCTCCTTCAGTTGCGCCGCAATGCTTGTGGCTTGCGGCGCAGCTTGTATTTTTTTTTTTTGCTTTTTTACTCTTTACAACCCAACACTTACACTTGTAAAGCTTAAAACCAATCCACTTTTACTTTTTGATCAAGATCAAGCTAGTTTGAAGGCTAAAAACGTGACAGATTGCAAATGATGAACACAAGCTTTTGGACTTGTGTTTTCTTTCTTTTGATTCAGCCAAAGGATTGGCTTGTGTAGCTTATTTGGATGCTTATTGTTGGAGCAATGGGCACTCTTGTGTTCTTTGGAACACAAGAAGTCAAGCACACAAGTAAAATAAACACCTAGCAAGCAATAACACACAGAATCAATGCACAAACTAGTAAAAACAATGCACACAAGCCTAATGCTATTCTCTGTGACAGAATATCAAGACAGTGGGTATATTGAGCTTATAACATGCATTCTAGGGAACTTCAATCAACAAAACTGAGCACACACACTCTCCTATATGCACTTAAGCAATAACAAACATAAAATCTCCCTAACACTAACAAGTAATCAAGGAATCAAGCACAAAAATCATGAGAAAACTGGCAGATTTGGCATGCACAGGTTTTAGCTTACTCTTTTCACTTAAATCCACACAACCTTGGTAAGTATTCCCTAAACTAACTTATCAACCTACTATCAACTAAACTCAACCAATTAATCACCTTCTAACACCTTATGAACACACAAATCAAACAAGCTACCCTGCTAAAATGTGTTGCCAAACACCCTTTAAATTTTGAAATCCAACTTTTAACAAAGAAAAACTTTAAAAACTCATTCACACTTGACCCAACTAGCATCTATCATGCATACACACATAAAAGAGCATGAATCAATAGCTTATAACAACTTATACCATCAAATCACCCAAGATCATTCAACATGTATTTTCTGAAATTTTGAAAAAGGGAACCAAAGACCTTACCAAAGACCCTTACATCCAAGGGTCTAGTGGAAGATTATCCACCTCCAAACCAATCCGGATTGGTGCAGAACACAGATCAACAAACAATCCAAACCTGCAAGTTAGAAAAACAAAAAAAAAACACAAGTATTTTTTTTTTTTTCTTAAAAAACTTAACACCAAAGCTTTAAAACATGAACTTAAAGTAAATTAAAACTGGAAGTAAATGGTACTCAGAAAATTTTTAAAAACAAAATACTTTTTCATTCCATGAGAAAAAATTACAAGTTTTTTTTTAAAAACTGAGACAAGAATCAAATGCTAAACCTAATGCCTTTATATAGGCTTACAAGAACTCTCTAGAAAGTAAAAACCCTAGTTCTAAACTCCCCAATCTGCCCTTGAAGGATCTTTGGATATTCTGTTGAAGATGCCAATTTTTGAAAGATGTTCTTGGCTTGTTCTTGGTTCCCATGTGATGTGTAAGAGTGCTTTTTGATCTTGGCCGTCTATCAAAACGTTGGGAGCACGAAAATGCCTTAGGGGTGTTGATTTGGTCTTCCCTCCTGGCATTCTTTGGATTTTAGTAGCAGGGGAGGGGTGGGGGAAGGACCACAAGCCACGTGGCATCCTTGTGAGAGGTGGGTTTGAATGAGACAAGAAGGAATTAGCAATCTGCATACTTTGGGGGATTAACCCCTTGATTTGGGTGTTAATCAAATTTAGGGTTTATGGTGAGGGTGGTGATAAACAGTGAAGTTTAATCCCTTTTGGGTGGGTTACGTTTTTAAAAACGTGTTTACCTCTTTTTTTGTTAATTAAATGAGTTTAAGAGTGAGTGGGTTCAAAAAGGTTTGTGATAGGGTCAAAATGGGTTATGAACTGGTTGAGTTAGCTTGGTGGACTGGCAGGGATGACGTGTCAGCATGCAAGTGGTGTAGGGAGTTTTGTTGTCTGGTCATGAATGGCCCCTCAACTCTTTGCACTTCTTCAACTTGTAATAAAACAGCCAAATCTCCTTTTCCTTTGTTTTTTCAACTTTCAACACTTGTCATTTTTGGCACAATGTTTTTGCAATCTTGAAACAAGGACTATTTATGCAATATCTTCATTTTTCAAGGACTGATTTTGCCATATCTTCAAACTTCAAGGCTTTGACTTGTTGGTTGACTTCTTGGAGGACCATATTTGACAATTTAGATTTGATGAGGGACTAAATTTGCCAATTCTTCAAAGTTGAGGGTCCTTTTTGTAATTTTGACAAACTTTAGGGACCAAACTTGTAATTATGAAGATACAAGGGTATAAAGTGTCAATTCTTCAAACTTGGAGGATTAATCTTCAAATCTTCAAGGGTTTTCTTTGGAAAATTCCTTACTAGGGCTTGGTTCATTGTGCGGCTTCGTTTCCCGTGTTCGTTTTTGCGTGATTCTTGTGATCTTTTGTCATTTTCTCAATATCCGTACCTAAATTACACAAGCAACAAACACAAGCATATATTTGGGCATTTTGATGATATTTAATGCATTTTAAGCCCAAAAAGAACGATGAGACCATGTATAAAAGCCGTCTCATCAGTAAGGCAAGCAGAGAATGAATCACCATAAACCGAGAAATCATCCATGAAAACTTCCATAGTTTCTTCAACCATGTCATGGAAGATAGCCATCATACACCTTTGGAACGTCCCAGGAGCATTGCATAAACCAAAAGGCATACGTTTGTGAGCAAATGTTCCATTGGGACAAGTGAATGTAGTCTTTTCTTGGTCTTTGGGATCGATGGTAATTTGAAAATACCCGGAGAAACCGTCTAAGAAACAGTAATAGTCATTACCAGCTAGACGCTCGAGCATTTGATCCATGAAAGGAAGAGGGAAATGATCTTTTCTCGTGGCATCATTGAGCTTGCGATAATCAATACAAACTCTCCACCCAGTAACGAGACGAGTGGGAATCAACTCGTTGTGTTCATTGGAAACAACAGTTATTCCGCCCCTTCTTGGGCACACAATGGACGGGACTTACCCAAGGCGAATCCAAAATAGGGTAAATGAAGCTGGCATCTAGAAGTTTGATAACCTCTTGTTTGATGACGTCATGAATACGAGGATTAACCCTTCTTTGGCTCTGGATTGCGGGTTTAAAGTCATCTTCCATGAGAATCTTGTGAGTACAAAAGTTCGGATCAATTCCGCGGATATCGGAAATTTTCCAAGCAATTGCCTTCTTATGATATTTAAGCACGGAGATAAGGCGAGTTTTCTCTTCTTCTTTCAAGTCCTTCGCGATGATGACGGGCGACTTCTTGTTTTCTTCAAGGAACACGTACTCGAGATGGGACGGCAACTCCTTAAGTTCTAAATCCGGAGGATTTTCGATGGGAGGTGTTTTCAAAGTCGGAGCATCGATAGCAACAACCGTGGGAGATGGTGGAGAAATATTCTCTTCTTTAAGCAGGTTCTCAATTAGGCGAAGATCTTCATCCCAATCGGTGGGAGAATCGTCATTAGCTAAGTTCACATCTCCCATGGTGGCTTCCAAATCTTTCCAAAGGAAATCACTTTCTCCAAATAGAGATAGTGATGAGTCAATAGAGGAAACGGTCTCAACATTGGGAAGAGAGGTAGGAATACTTTTACAAGCATCTTTGAAGTGTTCTTCGCAAGCCTCATCAAGAACATCAATACAATTAACACTCTCGTTTGAATAAGGCTGTTTAGACAACTTTCCCGTGTTGAAGACCATTTTATCGTCACCCACTCTCATGATAAGCTCACCGGCTTCAACATCGATGAGAGTGCGACCGGTCCTCAGGAATGGACGTCCCACGATTAAGGGCACACGAGGGTCCATCTCGTAGTCGACGACAACGAAATCGGCAGAAAAAGTGAATTTGTCGACTCCTACAAAGACGTCTTTGGCTATCCCCACTGGATAAGCAACCGTACGGTTAGCTAATTCCAAAGTCATTTTGGTGGGGACTAGCTCAGGGAGAGATAATTGCTTCCAAACGCTTAGAGGCATTAAATTAATACTGGCACCTAGATCGGCTAGGGCCATGCAATTCTCTACTCCCGGGAAATTGAAAGGGATTAAGAAACGACCCGGATCACCAAGCTTGTTTGGCAATTTCCTTAAGAGCACTGCAGAGCAATTCTCATTAAGTTGGGTGTTATCAATATCAAGAAGCTTCTCCTTGTCGCTAAGAAGATCTTTGAACATTTTCGCATACTTAGGCATGTGAGCGAGAGCCTCAGCGAAGGAGATGTTAAAATTCAATTGTTTAAACATTTTGAGAAAGTTCGAAACTTGAATATCATCCTTGCTTTTGAGCTTCTCTTTCCTCAACCTTGATGGATAAGGTATATCGGAAGAAGAGGAAGGCTTTGGAATAGTAGGATCACTCACATCCTTGGGTGGAGGAGGGGTAGAAGTAAGAGGTGGGGGAATTGGGGAAGTAGAAGGTTGAGGAATAGGCGCAGGTGACTCGTTCTCCTTAGTCACAATCACCGGTGGAGGTAGAGGAAGCTCGGTTCCTTAATACCTTTGCCAATGCGAGTGGTGATTGCTTTCATCTCCCCCCTTGGATTCGCAACGGTGTTACTCAGAAGAGTACCCGAAGAAGAGGGTTGATTACCTTGGAAGAAACTAGCCATCATGTTCCTTAAGTCATTCGTTTGACTATCCAAAGTGTTTCTCATATCAGCTCTCAGATCGTTCCCTTGTTTCACCAGGTCTGCTTCTAAGTTGCGCACTTCCTGTTGGAGATTGTCCACGATCACATCGTTAGTCCTCATGTAGGTTCCAATGTCTTGGCGTAATGCGGTGGGTTGGTTGAGAGGAGCATTATAGGCGGGTGGTTGATAAGCAGGTTGCTGGTAAACTTGGTTTTTTCTTTGAGGTGGATATGGTTGTTTGTGAGGTGGTATGTATGGTCCACGAGGTTGTTGTTGTTGTTGAGGAGGGCGATTGAGGTTTTGTTGTTGGTTTGGGTTGTTAGGAGTAAAACCGGGTGGTGAGAGATAGTTGTTAGAGCGGTATCTAAGCAAGTTGCGGTCACCTTGAGGACGAGCTTGATAAGCGGGTTGAGGATAGGTACCGTATGCTGCATTCACATTCTCAGAAGGGTAGTCTTGGGTGGCAGTACAAGTGGTGTAAGAGTGAGGACCCCCGCATATTTCACAAGGTTGATTGACAGCATTGACTTGAGCGTTTTTAGCATTGATGCTATTGGTGTTGCTGGCGGTTTGGGTAGCAAGCGATTCAAGAAGCGCAGTGATTTTGTCAAGTCGCTTGTCGTTGTCACTAGTACTAGCACTAGCGGCATTGGTCCGCACACTCTTGGTTTGCACACGAGACTTATTCTCAATGATATCCCAAGCGGCATTGGAAGTCTTAACCAAAATATTACCCCCCAGGCACTGTTTAGTGAATCTTGGTCATTCATGCTTAAACCATTATAAAAAGTGTTAATTTGGTGCACTTTGGTAAAACCATGTTGTGGGCATTTTCTTAAAAGATCTTTGAAACGATCCCAAGATTCACTAAAAGACTCATCGTACTTTTGTTCAAAATTGATAATTTCATTCCGCAAAGCGGTAGTATGAGAGGGTGGGAAAAAGTAGTTTATAAACTTGGTCTCCAAATCCGTCCACGTAAGAATACTTTGTGGCGGTTCCTTTGCAAGGCAATGCCGGGCTTGTCCCTCTCGGGAGAAAGGAAAAAGTTGTAAACGGATTACCTCTTGTGGAACACCATTGAATTTGACCGTATTAGTGAGTTGCAAGAATCTCTTGATGTGGTCATGTGGATCATCAATGGTACGCCCCAAGAATGGTTGAGCAGAGACCATCTGAATAAAGCCGGATTTGAGCTCAAAGTTGTTGGCTGCAATCGCGGGTATGACAATTGGATCATTGTTGCCCTCCACATGTGCTTGTAATAGTTCAATCATCGGGCGATTGTCCGGTAGAGGCTCATTGTTGTTGTTATTGTTCATGTTGTTGAGGGGTGGATTGTTATTGTTATTATTGTTTTGAGGTGGGTTATTATTGTTGTTTTGTACACCGGCCATGTCTAAGTTATCGAGAGGCTCGGGCTCTTGATAAGACGTTGATCGAGTGCGCATACACCTGCAAAAGAACTAACAAAGCAAAGAAGAAATATTTTTGGTTTTGATGGGTTTTTAATTTTTTTTTGTATTTTTTGAAAATTTTATATTTTTTAGGGTTTTTGAAATTTTTTATGAAAAAGTAACGTTCACGGCGAACGGATCCCAAAATCCAAGTTCTCACAAAAAACTGTTGATCTTAACGAGAAGAGCCGGCAGCGGTGCCATTTGATACATGGGTTTTGCTTAGGTTCATGTTAAGTTCTCGGAATCTCCTCGAATTGATCACGGTTCTAAGTGGAATGATTTGTTCTTGGTTAATAAAAAGGTGTTGGTTTGTTTATCTATTTTTAACTAATGACAAATAAGTAAGTGTCGAAGAGTAAAATTAAAGCTTTAAAAGATTAACTAGAAAGATGAGTTTAAAAATAAATGCTTGAAAACTTAAAGATAAGATTAGAAAAATACTTGAACAATTAATAAAACTAACACTTGAGAACTCTACAAAAACAAGAAATCATCAAATTGGAATAATACTAAAAGGAGTGATCGGAATATATTCCGATCTACTGATCGGAATGTAGGCAATGATGGTGATCGGAATACAGGAAATGGGACCAATCAGAATGTTATAAACTTGCACAGTCGGAATAAGCAAAAATTAAGCTGATCGGAATAATCAATAAAGGGTAGATCGGAATAACTAAAAACCTTAAATAATCGGAATGTTTGAAAAAGGTCCAGATCGGAATGATGAGAAAAATGCAAATCAGAATAATCAAAAATTTAGTCTAATCGGAATATGGGAAAAATGACTCACCGTCGGAATACTCAAAACCCTTTTCCGATCGGGTGATCGGAATAAGGGATGCTGCTAGTCGGAATACACAGATCGGAAAAGGGTTTATAACCCTTTCCGATGCCTTTTTGATCCGAGATATAAGCAAGGGAATAAGCTATGGAATAAGCTAATACCCAAACTAGCACGAATCCAATATTAAGCTGATCAAATAAGCACGAATTCAACTTATCTAAACTTCAAATAATCAATCTTATAAATCAAATAAATAATAAAAAGATAAACTTTTTATAAAAACTTTAAAAAGTAAATAAGCTAAACTAACAAATAAGCCAATAAGCACAAGGATCTTAAAGCTTATTCGTGTAGAAACTTAAGGAAACATAAAAAGATTAACTTTTTAAGCACAAACACATTGATGAACAACACGGATCATAAGTATTTTGCACCAAAAGTTAACTAAAATCAAGAAAGGCAGAATGAGATTAAAGATTAAAAGCTTGAAATTAAACTTGATTAATGAAAAACAATACAAAGGTTTGATCTTGAAAGGAAGAAACATGAAAACTAGTGAGAGAAAGTTGAGAACTTTCTCTCTCTAAAACTAGAGAGAATGAAAAAACTAAAAACTAACTAAAGACTAACTCTCAAAACTAAGTGCTCCAAATTTGTGAAGTAAAGTCCTATTTATAGGCATGTCTTGTGGGCTTTGTGAATGGGCTTGGTTTTGTGCTTCTTTTCTTCTTTCTTCTTTAGTCTTTACGTTTCTTGTAAATAAACGTTTCCGACTTTGGATTTTGAGAAGTGTCGGTGAATAATTCCAACTCGTCTTATAATCTTTTGTTTAATAGACTCGAGTTCTTCGACATATATGAATCTTCCATCTTTGGCTCTATTCTTCGATAAATCTTCAAATAGGCACAATGACTTCAAATCTTTTGCATCTCTTGGACAATAGACTTCGTCTTGAGTCTTTTTCCTCGATAAAACCCCTGCAATCCCATGTTTTCTTCAATATTCTCCCGGTTGACTCTGAAAACACAATAAACACAGAAACCACGCATAATTCCAAACAAATGATATTAAATACGTGTTTTGGTCTTGTTTTAGCCAGAAATAAGTGGTGAAAGGATGGGTGTTTTCACACTTATCAAGGATCATAAAACTCAAATAGATTCATCGTCCCCGACTTTTCACTTTTCCATGCCAAGTGCAAAAACAAGATCATTGTCAATCATAAGCCCCAAAATTAAACCAACTCATACAAGTAATTTGTGTTAAACTCAATCTCCTATTATTCCTAATTGTATCTCTAGATTTTATTTTTCATTCACCCAAAGGCTCATTTGATTTTATTTGATATTTATTAGTCCAAAAATGAAGGCAAGAACGGTGTAAACTCAACACTCAAAACCTAACCTCGACTTCAAAAACCGTTGTCACTAAAGAAAGCCCACATCAAGGATAACTTAACACGATTTGAGGGATAAATCCCCAGACCCGAAATATGGCTAATATGGCTACTTAAAAGCAAAAATAAAAACCTCCAAAGTCAATTATGACCTTATTAATGGAGTTATCAACAACTACATCATAACACCTTGTGGCTCTTTAAGATGCAATTGTGCTCCTTATTTAAAATCCACACCCGAAGGCTCCTTGGACAAAAATAAGGGAATTAACATCACCATCCCACCTTATGGCTCATGATGATGAAGCAATTTTTATTCAATACGTCCCCTTGCCATACACCCTAAGGCTCTAATGACAAGGTTAGTGTTACATGACTCCCACCCGAAGGCTCCTAGAGAACATGTTTTTATTTATTCTTCTTTATTAATATGATATTTATAGTAAGCCAAATTTCCGCAATCCCATGATCAAAAGTCCATGACGCTGACACCCTTAATGTGTTCTCACTTTAATTACAAGGGAAGAAAAAGAAGGAGTTACGAGTTAAGATATCAAGCCTAAACCGCTAAAAACTTCATTTATTAAGCAATTATTATTAAAGTGTGGAAAGTAAGTACGAGGAGATTAAATCAAACACAAAAATACTTGCACAAAGAAGAATTAATCTTAGAAACTTATGATTGAACTCTATCATTTCTTGTTCTCCATATTGTAAAATTTCAAAAATGTGAAATCAATGGATACTTAGCCTATTAAATCAAAGTTTTGGGTTTTCAAGTCATCTATAGGATCTTGTATCTTCTTATACTCTTTCAAGTTTTAGAATTTGCATTTTAAAGTTCCCTTGATAAACGACTTTCTAGGATCAATTATAGGAACTTGCGTTAAGTTCTTGTTCTTAACTCGTATGAATTAAGACTTTCGCGTTTTAAAGCTCCCTATATAAAAGCCTAGCAAAACTTAATTCAAATACGTTAAGGAAAAGCTAAGGTAAAAACGAGTCGAGTCAAAAACTATTTTTATTTTCACCAACGGAAAGCCTACATTCGTGTCAAAAGCATTTATTTCCTTTATTAAAACTTAAAATAACACAAAAGATTTAAAATTTTATTGAAAAATGAGAAAAACAACGTTTGGACACGACAAAAGCAATAGCAAGTGATTATATCGATTGACTCCCCCATGCTAAAACCAAACATTGTCCTCAATGTTTCTTAGCTCAAGAGTAACACCCCCTTGCTAAAACACGAAGAGTCTAATGCAAAATCCTAAAATGGAAAGAGCACGCAAATCTATAAGCCGTTTATTAATTATTCCTCAAGATAAAACGTTAGTCGATAAAAATCAAAGGATAGAAAGTGTGCCCCTTTTTGGCAATCAAAGAAAGGAAGATCAAGTGTACCGGCAAAAACCGAACACGAGAGTCTTCAATGATTAGGGTCATACCTATGATTCAACACAACAAAACACGAGCACAAGCTTGAAAGATCAAGCCTTATTAGTTGTTAGAAAAATAGATAGAAGATAGAATGTATGGGACTCCCCCACAAGGCACCTCGTTTTTGTTAACCGAGTCATGAGCTCGACTCGATCCCCGCATTCATTGGTCCTTAGGGAAAGTTTAAAGATCCGGCACAATGGAATAAAATACAGTACAAAGCGCGATGCCGGGGTCAAAGATCTCATCCTCGTTGTCGGATGACAAACGAAAGGATAAAACTCCAACACAAATCTCTAAAAAAAGATAGAAGTCACAAATCATGGTATGGATGTAGCATGCTCCCCAAGATAAACTCGCACCAAGATGATCGAAAAGTCTTTCAATTATTGCATTGGTGAAAGTTCGAGATTTCCCTTAATCAACGATTCCGGGGTCAAATACCTCGTCCTTGGAAGAGAAAGGAAAGGATAACACGGTGTCATCCCCCCATGCTAATCCAAGATCATATAAAGCACATGGTAATGGTGGTATAAAAGTCTCATCCATAGTGGAATCAACATTCTTAGCTTTAATGATCATTTTACCCTTAGGAATGTGATCAATCGGGTCATGGTACTCAATGTGAGACACATGAAAAACCCGCACATTAAGGTTAAAGTGGGTGGGAGGAGGACTTGGGACAAAATCATCATCAAGTAAATTCTCTAAAAAGAGAGCGTCCCCCTCCGGGTCGATTTCATCAACACCCGGTGGTATCGATTCATTAGAAGCAAGAAAAGTGTCATTCTCCTCCATAAGCGGATCACTATCCTCAACGGGAATAGGAGATGGAGAGAAAGACTTGGCATTAGGCTTAGAATTCAAATCCTCGATCCTAGAAATGAGAAGATAGACGTTTGATAATTTCTCACGAAGAATCACGTCTTCCACATCTAAATGAGTAAGTTCATCGGAGAACTTCTCAAGGATCGGAATAGTCAAATCAACCTCATTTCCCGGTGGAAATGGGTCTAAAGGAGCAAGTTCAAAAGTGAACCTCTCAAAAATCGGATCACTATCATCCTCATTTCCCGGTGGAAATGGGTGAAGAAGAGTAGGTTCATCGGTAAACCCCTCAAAATCCAAGTCGTGAATGTCATCTTTATAAGAAAGTTCATCGGAGAACTCCTCATTAGAAAATTCACTAGAAGTAGAATCATTCTCAAAATCTTCATTTCCATCACAATTTTCATCATTAGAATTGGAGAAAATATCAAAGTGAATGGAAGAAGTAGAGTCATCACAATGTGGCAAATCACACGTTTCATTGGAAACACCGTCAAACTCTCTTGGGTTTTGGACAAGAATCTCAACACTATACTTTATTAATTCGTCTGATTCCGTGTCCGGAATAGTGCTAATATGATCGTCCCCCTTGCTTAGAGAATTTTCGAGTTCCACGGTGGAAGAATTATGAATAGGAGTGGTCATGTCATGAGAGATTTCCTCATCATCTAAGATGGGAGAATCCTCGGGCTCCTTAGCCGGTAAGATATGAAAAGGAAGCACGATTGCACACGACGAAGGATGTAGAGCAATAAGATCTCGCAAAGAAATAGCACTATCCTCGTCATCATCCAAAAGAAGAGAACGCTCGAGTTCACGATTAGCAAGAGATTTTGCTTCCGCTTGAACTCGTTCTTTCTCACGAATCTCAATGCTTGATCCATTATAATCTTGCGAAAGTTGTCTAATCTTAAGTTCACAATCTCTTTTAAATTCATCCTCAATTATTTCTCCATGTAATTGTCGACTTCCTAATTCATTAGTTATATCATTAATCTCTTGATTGATTTGTCTTTTTTCAAGCAACATATCTTCAATGCTTTTTTCAACAACTTCAACATTTCTTTGATTCATTATTTGTTGGCACATCGTTTCAAATCGTTCAATATCGAAAGAATATTGTGGAGATTGGTCAAAACCGGAAGGAATCGAATTATAGCAAGGACTAGGCTCATAAAATTTTGATCCATCGGTTGACAACAAAAACTCTCGTGAGGACCTCCACACTACTCACAACAAAGATATTGTTGTGATAAACTCGGTAAATCTTGTGGATAACAATTATCATTAAAGTTTTGATTGTAGCTTGGTTCTTGCTCGTAATTAAGAGAGAATCGATGCGAACAATCATCACCAAAATGAGAATCGTTTCCACAAAACTCACACGAAGGTGTCTCGTATGTGGGGTGTAGAGGTGGATTCAAATCGAGAGTATTATTCGAAAAATTCGGATTTCCACATGAAGTAATTTCATTACAAGAAGGACAAAATCCAACTTGTAAATCGTGACGTAAGTCATTTCCACAATGCTCACACGTACACCACCGACATGGTAAAAAACCATATAACGGTTCTCCACACCCTTCACAATTGACGAAGGAATTCATGAAAGAATTAAAAATTGGAGGGTGAGAAGAAAAAGAATTAAACATGATAGAGGATTAAGAAGATTATTTTTGGTATTTTTCATAAATCAAGAAAAACGATACATACTATATAATAAGAAATTAACAAAACTTTCCGAGAACGAAAAGGGTCTTCAAATCAACGATCAACAAATCTCCACAAAGCAAATCGTACACAAGATCCCCGGCAGCGGCGCCAAATTTTTTGATGTGATTGTGATAGTATAGTGATAATTAAGATACGTTATAGGGTAAGTTAGAAAATTACCTTTAAGAAAAAGTAATAGACTAAAATTACCAAAGACGGATTCAATTAAACACGTGGGTGAACCAAGTTCGTTGTACATGAAGATCGAGTGAATTTGAGACGTTTTGTTTCGATTTGGACAATTGATTTGAATGGGTTTTCGGTTTTTAATCTAAAATTACCCCTACTAGTTAAAATCCTAAAGTGCATGAATCGTAAACCCGAATTATTTTAATCTAAGGACAATTTTCTAAAATTTAAAACTTTTTAAACTATTTAAAATTTAATAATCTATTTAAAATCTATTCTAAATTAATCTATTTAATTAAAATTACTTTTCAAAACTATTAAAAATTTTAAACCAATAAATCTAATTTAAAAAGTTACTTTAACAAAATCTATTTTAAAATAACCTTTATTTAAAAACTAAATTAATTAAAAAATTTATTATTTAAAAACTAATTCATAAAATAAAAACTAATTTTAAAATTATAAAATATATTTCTATTTAAAACTTTTATAAAAGTAAACCTTATAAAAACAATTAATAAGAATCAACTAAATTAAAACTTATTATTTAATCTATTAAAATCTGACAGTTAACATTACACAAGCTATATTAAATGAAGTGACAGTAGTAAAACTCAAATACGTGTTAGACCAGTTGGTAAACTTGTTGGGTTGCTGACCTTGAGGTCAAGGTTTCAAATCCTGCGAAGGACGATTTGTTTTATAGAAATTATACTATAGGAATAGTATATCGAATTGCATACTCAATCAACTCTTGACTCAGCAAAGTATTAGGACTAACTTGTAGAATTAGAAAACAGATAATGCATAAAAATATTACATAAGTCAGAAAAGGAAAATCAATTAAGCTATCAAAGAAGCAGTTAAACATACCAAATCAGCAAGTCAACTAATATCAAAAGAAAGAAATAAAAACTGAAATAAAAACACTCAGGCCAAAATCCTAGCAGGTAGACAGATATATTATAACAAAATTCAACTTAAAAAATTAACAGACAATCGCAAATTTAAACATAAACCAGTTTAATGAACATTCAACTTCATCAATACAAAACAATAACCAACAGATTCCATTAAATATCAGCATTAACTCAATTCAAGGACATATCTTAAACACAAAATTAACAATCACGAAAATAGATATTTTTTTGCAAACCGAAAATCAACAGACAGAAACCCACATATAACAGCAGATCTATCAGTAGACTACGGAGTATAATAAAAATCTGGATCCGCTTAAAAACTTAAAAATTCCTAATCCTTAATTTTAAGCGAAATTATCCACTTCATGGAATTAACAAATGTCAGCAGCTTAACTTGATCAAGATCTCAGCAAGCTAACAAATCAGTGAGCAACTACTAACAAGCAATGAACTACAAATCCATAAAAGCAGATCTAAAAAACTCAATCTAAAATGACAGTTCCAAAACATACAGATAATAGTCATTCAATAATACAGAAACATCTAGTAATCAAATTAAAAATAACTAAGCATCAACAAACAAATTCATCATTTATGCAAATATATAAGAGCAGAATATCAAGCCAATAACAGATTTATAAATTCATAAAATAAATAAATTAAACTAAACATTTATAAATTTAAATCAAAACGAGCTTAACCATTTTACGAAGAACCGTTGAGAAGAAGTCAAGCGCTGAGCCGACTTGTCTTAAAACGACACCGTCACCATAACACCATCTAATTCAACTCCGTACTACCTAATCACCATCTCGAATTCACAAACCACCATATATCACCATGGATCTCGATTCACGAACTTATATTGAACCAGCAGCTTAATTACTCTTGTTTATCAGTAGGATAAACAAGTTTCTCTCCTTTCTATTGTGAATTCAGTGTAATTTAATAGTAACAAGAGTATGGTTAATTTGACTAATCTGTAAAGAGATTTATTAAATGAACACGAGCTTGAGAGTTGCGTAACATTATACCAATAACAATTATAAGAACGAATTTGCAGAAAATTAATAACACATTATATAGCATAAAAATGATTTCATTAATTTGCAAATGTTTACAAAACTGATTAAAAGGAAAATACAATTAATAAAAACAAGATTACACTACTCCTAACTATAAAAATTACACTAAAGAAGGAGATACCATTTTGAGTAAATGGTGGGGGTTTTATAGCGAACAGAGAGGGGGTTGTTGATGATGAGGGATGATCACAGCCTTTGGATCCTTTCTTCCATCTTCTCCCTCTCTTATGTTTTGATCCAAGGGTCGAAACACACCCTTGTTCACTTAGATCGCCAACGTGGCACACTTTTGTGCTTCTTGTGCTACCTTGATGCTGAGGTGGACTTGAATGATTGGTCCCTTGTCAGATTGGCAGTCCATCAGCCAATAGGAAAGGAGGTGTGACGTTTTAATTGTCCACGTGGAGCTTCGTTCTTGGCATCTTTGAGTAGTCCACACGCTCTAATCCTCCTTAATTATCAGAAAAAGCGCGTGAGATTAATTTGCCCTTTGATTTGAGGAAACCCCTAAAGATTAGGGTTGATAGCTGGTGGCTGTGTTCTTCATTCTTCTTTTCTTTCTCTCGTTTTCTTTTATTCTTTTCTTTACTTCTTGTTTTCTTTTGACCGAGTAGAAAGTTGACTCAAGAATTAATATAACTCTTCCAGACTTCCACCGACTGAATTCTTGCTTAACATTGGGCTTGACCCAATATAAAAACTTCCACCCGTATATAATACTTTGTCATTTGGGCTAGATATTGGGCTTTGACCCACAAGACAAATAATACTTCCATTATTGGGCTTTCAGGCCCAATAAGAAAATGTAGGTCCCACTTAGCATCAACTATTGATAAACTTGAATCCGTAAATAAAATCGAGCTTGACTTTTGGCTTAATGAACTTTCTTCAATCTCATGTCGATTTTCGCTGGTTTTTGTGATCTTCGGTACCTACACACATGAAACAAAAAACAAACATACAAGGCATTTCCATTGATTTTATGCAATTATTGTTCGTTTTAAGATACAAATGATATGAGTAAAATCACTCATATCAGCGAGCTAGATCCGGAGCTTTATATGTAAAGCTTGATTGGGCTCACAAATAAAATGTTACGCATTTTATTATAAGCCACCTTATTCATGAGCTTAATAACAAGCTTATTAATGAGCTCAAAATTGAAATATTATGAGTTGAGCTCAATTCGAACTCGATCCAATCCTCAATATTCATTACGAAACCGTATATACATATCATGAATACGGCTCGAAATGAGATTTATAAAACTTGAACAAAACGAGCTAAGCAGGCTTGCGATTGACTCCTTATTTGAACCTTTTAAATACACATGCCTGTTTTTTTACGTTATGACAACTTATGAAAAACACATTTAACATCTTAAAACGCAAGCCCAATAAGTGGAACCTCTAATTCAACTTGATCCACATCAAACGTCTTTGTTATCCCAAACCCTAGAAAAGCCCAAATATCCACTATAAAACATATCATCTAACATTAACCCTAGCCGCACACACTACAACTGCAAAACACAATTTCTTGATGTATTCTCTCGAAGCGGTTTTGTGCCCCAACAAAGTCATTCATTTTAGTTTATTTATTGGGTTAGCAATCTATTTCAGAGAATTTTCATTCATAATCAACACGCTTGTTATTGTTTATGCTGTAACTTGTAATTGATATGGGAAAGAGGGTATGATGTTTCTTATGCTAGTACATATATTGTTCTAGTTTGTTTTGATTCATTTTACGATTTAATAAATTTCCCCAAATATTAAAAAAAATAATCAGAAGTATAATGCTTGTACGTCTATTTTCTATTGGTTTCCAAGTTTCGCTCTTCTGTGACATTTATTTTCTATAAATCTAACGATTATTTGCACATATGAGTGCATTTTTATTTGTTAGTTAACGCCTGTGATGAATAAACCATTTGCCTACATTGTCTGATATTTTATAATGAAGAGAAGTGATACGGGTCGCAAGCATAGAAGATCAAGACCAAGTCCAAACATCACGTTCATTTTTAATTTTGTTATATCATGCATGTTTTAAGTTAGTTTCCCATGTTCTTAGTTCCTATAAAATAGGATAATAGTGGTCATTACGTGTTCATTTGTTTCCTATTAATATTGTAGTTTGCATTTTACAAAGGAAGAAGATTAATCAGAGTTTAGTTCTTTTCTTGTTTTCATGGAGTCTTGCCCGCTCTAAGGGCCTTATCCTTCCGCTTCTCGTATCTAATTCTTGGGAGTTTGGCCTACTAAAACAAGGCTACATCAATGGTGCTTTCATCAACTTACTCGATACCTCCAACATCTAAACCACCCACAAATATCCAAGATCAATTATCCGCCCTAAACGCAAAACTTGATCTCCTTATGACCCTTCTCCAAGCCCGAACCAAAACCACATTCCAGAACTACAACTGGGAAACCAACATCCCTAAAAATGAGTCTAATGATTCCACCACCGACACCGACACTAGCGAGACCAGCACATCATTCATCATCGAAACCATCTCAGAAGACCTTCCCACTATAAACATGACTACTGAAAATCGTGTTAGACCAGTCCCTAACACCGAGACCAACGTCGACACCAAAACTACCCATACACTTTCCAACACCCCTCACAAATTACCAGAAACCAAAACAAGGAATTTAAGCATTCGTTCGGTGGTTCAACAAACATATGAGCATGCCATGCGCACCACATGCAGGTTAGCCATCTTCGGTTGCGGGAAATCGTTTTTTCGGGCTCACCCATGTCATCCACCAAAATATGTTTTTCTTCAACCCGAACCGGAACCACCTTCGGAAGGGCGCGAAGCGAGGTGCAAAATCATGATCCTAGAGGACAAGTACTACTACAGCCTGAGCCATTGCAACAAGGTCTTTATCCACCACCACAAACACTCCGTGTCAAGTGTTTGTAGGAGACCATTATGCACGCTCACACGTTTCTGTTTTAAATCCATGGACAAGTATCACCTCATTCATCCATGTATTGCGTCTGCATTCTTTTATTTTCAACCGGAGCACAGACTTGGTCCCGCAAAAATAGGACCCTATGTGGGGATATTTATCAGTGATCATGGCAACCTCGGCCTTGAGGACAGGGCCGTTTTTCAGAATGGGAGTATTGATACGGGTCGCAAGCATAGAAGATCAAGACCAAGTCCAAACATCACGTTCATTTTTAATTTTGTTATATCATGCATGTTTTAAGTTAGTTTCCCATGTTCTTAGTTCCTATAAAATAGGATAATAGTGGTCATTACGTGTTCATTTGTTTCCTATTAATATTGTAGTTTGCATTTTACAAAGGAAGAAGATTAATCAGAGTTTAGTTCCTTTCTTGTTTTCATGGAGTCTTGCCCGCTCTAAGGGCCTTATCCTTCCGCTTCTCGTATCTAATTCTTGGGAGTTTGGCCTACTAAAACAAGGCCACATCAAGAAGAATGAGATTTCTGAGGCTTTTGTTTAATACTTATTGAGTTTTTTTTTTCTAATACATAAATCTTATTTGCTTATAATCTATTCGGAATGGCCTATGATGATTAATATTGTCCTCCAATTCTGATTATTAACTATGAAGAGGAAACTAGACATTTCTGAGGCTGTATTGAACAAGTGCAATGCAAGCTCTGCACGGGTCACTTTGTCTTTTTACGTAGTAAACATTAACGATGACTCGCCCTAAGACAATGCTGATTTGACGATAATGTAAGGCCCTCAAGTTGAGCTCACAAATCGGCTTCCACTCGTTTTTGATACATTTCTTTACAACTCTGTAAAAAAAGTCAAATAATTTAGCTCGTGCGTAAAGGTAGGCCCCTCAAAAGTCAAAGCTGATTTGACTCCACAATCGTAAACTTCTACGGTTCTACAAGTATCTGACACATTTATTTACTCATATACAGTAAGTTTTGACACATTAACCGGCTATTTTATAGGTTTGAGTCTGTCGCCAAACAAACTTAGACCAGGTAAAATCCTTTTCAGGAAGTTGGCGTGTCCTCTAATTCACGGGTTTGAATCTACCGCCAAACAAACTTAGACTAGGTAAAATCCTTTTCAGGAAGTTGGCGTGACCTATGCAGATTAGACTTGTATGTAGATTAATTCACGAGCATCAAATTGATCCATTATCATTATGCTGAAGGGAGTGGTTGTTAAGCTACGAGCGACTTAGCCTAACCCACGGGTGACTACCTTCCCGTATTAACTAGTGCGCGACTAAGTGACACATAGCAAAAAAAAACAAGGGCAAACTCACCCAGCGCTAGTTTTATACACGTGGCCCCATTTTTTTTAATTTTTTTAGATTTATTATTGGTTGTTTTTTGTGAGTGGGATGTGTTTAAATAATAAAAAAATAGGTATAAAAAGTGAGTGTAAGTGAGTTTGGGTGAGTGTTATTACCCTCGTGGGTGAGTTTTGGTGAGTTTGTTAAAATGTGATGTGGCGTTGACGTAGAGGTGAGTAGGTTTGCCCTCAGTCCCTTTAGTCTTATAGTTAGATTTAGAACATACTGTAAGGTGGCGTTAAGCCAAAGACTTTGGAACAACAAAATTGTTGGATAGCGGTATCGGATGTGGTGCGGTAGAGCCTTTGCGTCGAGGGCAGCCGCCTATGCCAAAGGAGTTACTAACTTTCTTTGTTTTATAATTAGTGAGGTATGTGTCGACGCATAATAGTATTTTTTCTACCAACGACACCACGTTTAGTAAGTAAAAAAAGTCACAAAATGTGTTGCCAACGGTTTCTTGTGCAAACAGATTTTTTGCTCACATGACACTTATTGGCTTTAGCGTGCAAACAGACTTTTTCATGATTACCTATGTTTTATATAATTTGTTATAAATAAAATGTTTACTTTATGAATATATTTTAAAATGTGACATTTTCATTTTTTTATTATATATTTTTATGTTATACTTCATTCGTCTCTGAATTATAGTTCACGATAAAAAAATACGCAGTTTAGTAAAAAAAAGCTTTTTTTTTCAGTTTTCTATCTTTTATTTTTTACACAATAACAAATTTACCCAATAACTAATTCACGTTCATGATCGTATTTTGGCTTACGATCTTATGTTCATTTCTTTTCTCATTCTGGGTAGTTTGCAAGAACTTGAGAGACCAGACCCAAGTTTAGTATAACTCTCCATCATCAGATAGACGTTTCACGTCATATCCCACGTCTCACCTTGTAGCGTTGGACATTACCGCCATTATATTCTATGATCACGATATGTTTCACATGTCATGTTCATTCCACGTTCCTCATATCATGATCAAGATATGTTACACGTATCATGGATCACGATATGTTTACTCATACTACACTCGCCATATCTCCACGTAGCACGTTCAAAATTTTTCACGTATCACGTTCAAACTTTTTCCCGTACTACGTTTCTTTATGTCTCGCGCATCGTTTCTAGTTAACAGTTAAGTCAGATTGTCTTTCATCGTAACGTTTCAGTTACTCTTACACGATTAACTCTTATTCCCTCGATCGAATTTAGGGGATCTACATTACGTTAATAACCAAGAACTTCTTCGTATTCCAAGTCAAGGTCAGGAGGACCAGGACTTATCATTCGTGTCAAGATCTTATGAAGGAACCGTTTCAAGAGGGAAGCCACTTGGAAACGGACAAGTTCATCCGAACTTTTATCCGTTTTTCTCTTATCAATTAGATATGTCCTTTCAGTCACGTCACGTTCCATGTCTTTTCAAGACATGTCACGTTCCACGTTCCCTTCTACCATGTCACCTTCATTTTCGTTATTTTACATACCTTTCCAGTCTGATTCGGGTATGTTTTGCTTCCAGTTACGTTATCTATAATTCGGGGACGAATTATTCTTTTTAGGGGGAAGAGTTGTAAAACACGCATACTTTTACCATGAATAGTACCCTTAAGATCGTACGTACTAGATTTAAACTTTCCTAATATAACATGATTACAATTACGTGTTAGGATTTTACGTATTACGTACGTGTTAGAACACGATAAGTATTTACTACGCACGAGCACGTAATAATTATTTAACAATAATTAATCACGAACATGCGATCATGAAATCATGAACGTAATTAAATCAGGGGCTAATATTAGTTACGTATATATATTTATTACGAGCACGAATAAATATATTAAGTCACGATCAATAACTAATTAAAACACGTAAAACACGAACACGAGAACACACGAGAACACACCAATATTTTAGACACGGAAAAACATTCGGGTTACCCCTTGTGGGCCCCATTACCACGAAATAGGGAGGGAGGATGGGCTTAGCCCATCAAAATTTTACTAAAAGGGGTTTAAGGGATTTTCACTACTCATTTACAACTTACAGAAGATTTTTAGCAAAAACCTAAAAACCCTCCTCTCCTTCTCCTTTGTGCCGCCACCCTAAGAACACCATACAAGGTGATTTTTGATCTTTGATCTTGAAGATTTGGTGATTGATCGTGTTTGTTCTTCGTTCTCTTGATCCACGAATTCGGTAAAACCTTTTTAAACCTTTTCGTTTAATTTAATCTTTTATTAATTATGAACATGTGTTGTTTTTATAAAAACATAATAATTAGTCATAGATCTAACATGTTTTGGTGATTAATTAAATCAAAGGGTTGTTTTAAGGGGTGTTTTGTTTTGGCCGCAGGCTGCAACCGACCCCGAGGGGGTTTCGGTTTGCCAAGCCGACCACCACCAAGACCATATGGTCTTGGTTGGTGCGTGTGGGTCCCACGGCAGCAAGGTAAACACGGGCTACCCCGAGTTGGTTCGGGGTACGGTGTCAATTCATGTCCGGTTCATGTTTTCTAGCCTATATCCGGTTCATGGTTTATGTTAGTTTTTTTTATGTTATGAACTTATGTTAGAATTAAATTAATAAAAGATGTGATTAATTTAATAATATGACTTAGTTTATTTAATTATTAATGAACATGAAATTATTTTAACCTAAGTATTTATATATTTAAGACTTATGATTAATTAATTATTTTAAAACCATGGATATAATTAATTAATTAACATGACTTAGGTTATATTATTAATATATAATAATTCATATTTTAACCTAAGTATTTAACTTATTTAATTAAAAACATGTTATACTTTAATTAAATATTATAACCTATAGTTTAATTAAATTACATGAAATAATTATTAAACTATACAATATACCATATGACTTAGAAAATAATCATGAAAAACACTTAGGCTTATGTACTTAGCTTATTTAACCAGCTGAATTCTAATTATGGAAACTTTCTATTTTTAGAAACTTAATTAAATAAGGCAGCTAATCTATTTATGGAAACCAGCTATTTTTAGAAACTTAATTAAATAAGGCATCTAATCTATTTATGGAAACCAGCTATTTTTAGAAACTTATTTATTTAAGGTAGCTAATCTATTTATGGAAACTTATTTAATTAAGGCAGCAAATCTATTTATGGAAACTTTCTATTTTTAGAAACTTACCTATTTTAAGCAGTAAATCTATTTTTGGAAACTTTCTATTTTTGGAAACTTTCTATTTTTGGAAACTTTCTATTTTTGGAAACTTTCTATTTTAGGAAACCTGCTATTTTTGGAAAGTTACTTATTATTACACAGTAAGTATAATAACACATGAAATACCAGAAATACTTAATCAGATTAAACATAATATAAGATTCAACACAGTTTAAGGCTTTAAAACAGTAAAACATAGTAAGAACACATAAAATAAGCTAAGACATGACATAAAACCAGCTATGTATTTAGTAAGCCGATACTTATTCATGTACGTATTTATGTAGCACTAGTGATTTGGAAGTAGGATTCTCGCAGTTCGTCTTTCTCGTTCACTGGAAATAAGGTACGGATTCCCGTCCTTTCAGTATGGACATTCTTTCCTTATTAGGATTCCCCGTATGTAGCCAACTGTTTTCCCGTAGTATAAGTTATGAGTTTGATTGCTTATGTTTAATTAAGATTACCTATAGCCATATACATGCATGACCAGTTTCACCTAGTTATGGAGGTACCATAACCATAACATTAGAGGCACTGATGTTATGACTTCACCACGGCGGAGTGATTGCTCGTGGCGTCCCTTCAGCTTTTGGCCATTTATTTATATTTATCATGTGGGGCGTATGGGTGCATCCTAGTTACATGTTTTCAGTCAGGATTTCATGGTGAATGTGGTGTGTGCCTTGCATCCTTCACAAGGAGCTGATCCCTCCTACCCAAAAACCAGTATATTAAATTAGAGGCAGCCCCTCTAATTTGCATGATGAGGTCACCCCTCCAAGTATTCATGCACGATGGATTTTCATGACCTATATTGGCTAATGGTAAAATATGTTAAACAGTTTTCATAAGATAAACATAAGGCTTTTCAAACTATAAAACCAGTTTTATGAACATGTTCCAGGTTTTCCAGGACTTATGCATTTCCGCTGCTATTAAGTCTTTATTTTGCTTAGTCATTCATACTATGTCTATATCCGTGCACTGAGCGTTTTGCTCAGCCGTTACTTTCCTTTCCATGTCCCAAAACGGCAGGTACCCTAAGAAAGATTCGAGCATTTGGAGGACGTGCATAGGATGGAAGCTGCTAGAGACTTCTTTTCCTTTTGCCTTCATATATTTATGCTTGTGTAGTCTTTCATTCATTTCTTTCGCTTTATTACGTTTTGGGCTTATGTTGGGAACCGATGTTTGATTCCAGTTTTCCCTATGGTCATGTAACGTTTTAGACATTTATCCTTGTATGCTTTGATGACACGCCATAATTACGCGTGACATTCCATTATCAAAATGGGGTGTTACAATTATGGTATCAGAGCCAAGGCTTCGACCTATAGGCTCTAAAACTCGACCTGTGACTAGTGGGTAGTCACCAGGAGCTTCCTAAGCCAACGTCTGTTATTCTACGTATTGATGTTTTCAGCGCATTGTTGTTTTAACCATGATGTTTTCAGCACCTTGAGGTTTTAACCTTGATGTTTTCATCGATATTGTTTTACTAATATGGATGGACAACCGTCATTCATATTTAGTTATGTGTCATTGTTTCATGCATAATGTTCCTCGTGAACTGTGGCTATGTGGACTGAACCCCAGTATAATTAGTCACATAAATTTTTTTTCTGATAAGTTTTGACATATGAGTTTCACTTATTTATGTTTCATGTATCATTGTTGCAGGGATTATGACTAAGTAATGGTTGGTACAGGACTGGCCCTATTTAGTCGCATGTGCTTTTATCGAAACTTTTAACTTTGGGACCGACCCATAGGCGTCCCCTCGCCATGTCTTTTGTTTTGGAACCGACCCATAGGCGTTCCCTCGCACATATAAAGGTTTTATAAACTACATTACGCATTCATGCACTGTTTTTCATGCATAAATTTTTCTCATGATTTAAATTGGCATAATTTTTTTTTTCATGTCCCCTCATAAGTTATTATGTTTTTTATGTTAAGTATGTTTTCATACTGTCATGGTTAAACTCAGTTTCATGCTGATTATGTTATACAATCCTCTATGTTAAATCGTTTCGTGTTTCTTCATGATAATTCCGTCTTCATATGGGTTACGTCTTACGCCGCTTTTGTTATTTATGCTTTCACGCAAGACATTGTTGGATTTCATTGAATTCTGCTTTCATGATAGTCATGGTTGGTCTTCATTGATCATGCTGTCAGGCAAATCATCGTTAAATTTTGTGTAACCACACTTTAGCGTTTCTCTATGCAACCAAAATGAGGTATATACTGGCATTGCCAGGTTATCATGATGGTTTTCCTAACCGTTTAACCGTTATACTTTTCTTAAATCATGATAAATGATCGACCCCAAACCGATCATTTCATGTGCATTCCACGTGTACTCCACGTACCGTATTCCATGTGTATTACACGTACCTAAATCCATGTGTATTTCACTTGCAATACTTCACGAGTATTCGCTAGTTGATTCTGAATCACCTCAGGCGTATTTTCAATTGCTGATATTCTACAATATTGCTGATGCCGCTCATAACTGGGAGATGTTACTAAAGATTGACGCTGCTGACGTTCGGAGACGCTACGAGATGCGGATGCTGTTCACCACCTGGAGATCCTACAAGACGAAGACAAAGGCGTCGGAGCAAAGCAATTGGACGAGAAGATGCTTCACCATCAGACGATTCCCATCAATCATTGTCCCTAATTCTTAGTTACATGTCACACGTCATTTGACTGTCATTTCAGCCATATGAGTGCAAACCGGTACCAGCCGGCCACTCAGCTGAATAGTTACATGAATCACGGTCACAAGAATGACCATCATGGAACTGACGGACAGGACGATAGTAACCACTACTATGACAACAACTATCCTAGAAATCGCAACCGAAACTCTGGCCACGGACGTGATCAAAAATACAAGGATTAGTAGTCCAGCCGATCCGCCAATTCTGGCATAATAACCTTATATTGTAGTTCTATTGTTTTACGTCTCGAGGCACATGTCAAGATATCAGTCCAGACACATGTCTCACGTATACTTTCTGAAGACACATGTCGAGACACCAGTCAAGACATATGTCATGCTTATAGTTCCAAGACACGAGTCAAGACACATGACTCACGTCCAACTATGGAACATTCCTAAGAAATTCAGGGTACCCTCCAAGGGTATATCCATTTTGTTGTGCCATGTATTAATCAGGCCACAAGAATTTCAATACCATTATCTGCGCATCAGTGAAAACTGTCACGTTGCCGATGTCACTTTCGTTTCTTCCAACATAGTTCATATATTCATGACCATGAAGGACGCCTTTCGTATCCCCACGCATACAAAGGTTTTCCTTCAGTTTAATGATGAGATCCAAGCTGCTAACGCATTTCCTCGGACAGACACGAGATGAATTTTATCCTAATTATGAACTACAAACAGCACACCATGCTACGATTCATAATTACGTACAGTAATGTTCAGGCTCCTGAATACATTCAGCTTGATTTTCCATCAGGAAAATCTGTACAAATTATCTATGCTTCCCAAGCATGTGCTTTGTTAGCCATGATTGCTAAAATTTTCTGGTGGTCCGTAAGACACGACTACTAAAGTCCTTTTACGCATAACCAACGGATTATTCCAAAATTGTTCCTTACACTCCAGAAGAACCTTCAAGGAGAAGGACGGTAACATAAGATTATGTGTCGACTACCGTCGATTTTTAAACAAATCACCATTTACGATGGTTACTCTCCTCCATGTATTGACAAGATCGGATTCATGATCATGCTGCCAATAGTGATGGGTGAAAGAGCAGGACATGTCCATGACTGCTATTCGTGCACGACTGGGTCATGCTAGATTTATGATTTTGAATTTGTCTCATCAATGCTCCAACAGCATTATGGACTTAATAAATTGAGTTTCCATGAACTCTTAAGCAAATTCATCAGTGTTTTCATTGAGGATAACCATATCTGCACTATGTTGTAAACTCTTGACAAGAGAAATTTTACCCTAGAAAATTTTCCAATATCAATTCTGTTTGATTACAGTGACACACTGAATCATATGGGTTTCTATGGTTAATCTTATCATGACTCTGCTTATGCATAAAGGAGAGAACCCTACACTACATTAGGTGTTCTAGGAAATCCTACGCTAGGAGAAGTCTAGATTCAGAGACTCAGAATTTTGCAACCTTTTATGTATCAAGTTTCTACGAAACAGGATACAGCTACGTCCATATCTAGGTACCTGACATACCAACAGGCTAAGATAGGACACCAACAAACTGGGATGTTTCATCATCTGAAATTGTGAACTAAAATAGGACAAGATCTCCATGGATTTTGGTTACCAGATTAATGCAAACTCAGAAGAAGCATGATGCTATCTGGGTTATTGCAAACAGTTTGATCAAGTCTGCAGAATCCTTACATACGCAAAGATCGCAGAACCAACAGATTGATCGGACATGTTCCAGCCAAGGCTCATCCGACCACTTGGTAATCCCTCAGCTATCGCGTCAGACAAAGATTCGCAATTGTACTCCTAAATTACTTCACGTCTTAATTCTGATTCCACGACTTGCTTTCGCGCTCGCGTTCATGACACTATTCACGTTCATGATCGTATTTTGGCTTACGATCTTATGTTCATTTCTTTTCTCATTCTGGGTAGTTTGCAAGAACTTGAGAGACCAGACCCAAGTTTAGTATAACTCTCCATCATCAGATAGACGTTTCACGTCATATCCCACGTCTCACCTTGTAGCATTGGACGTTACCGCCATTATATTCTAAGATCACGATATGTTTCACATGTCATGTTCATTCCACGTTCCTCATATCATGATCAAGATATGTTACACGTATCATGGATCACGATATGTTTACTCATACTACACTCGCCATATCTCCACGTAGCACGTTCAAAAATTTTCACGTATCACGTTCAAAATTTTTCCCGTACTACGTTTCTTTATGTCTCGCGCATCGTTTCTAGTTAACAGTTAAGTCAGATTGTCTTTCATCGTAACGTTTCAGTTACTCTTACACGATTAACTCTTATTCCCTCGATCGAATTTAGGGGATCTACATTACATTAATAACCAAGAACTTCTTCGTATTCCAAGTCAAGGTCAGGAGGACCAAGACTTATCATTCGTGTCAAGATCTTATGAAGGAACCGTTCCAAGAGGGAAGCCACTTGGAAACGGACAAGTTCATCCGAACTTTTATCCGTTTTTCTCTTATCAATTAGATATGTCCTTTCAGTCACGTCACGTTCCATGTCTTTTCAAGACATGTCACGTTCCACGTTCCCTTCTACCATGTCACCTTCATTTCCGTTATTTTACATACCTTTCCAGTCTGATTCGGGTATGTTTTGCTTCCAGTTACGTTATCTATAATTCGGGGACGAATTATTCTTTTTAGGGGGGAAGAGTTGTAAAACCCGCATACTTTTACCATGAATAGTACCCTTAAGATCGTACGTACTAGATTTAAACTTTCCTAATATAACATGATTACAATTACGTGTTAGGATTTTACGTATTACGTACGTGTTAGAACACGATAAGTATTTACTACGCACGAGCACGTAATAATTATTTAACAATAATTAATCACGAACATGCGATCATGAAATCATGAACGTAATTAAATCACGGGCTAATATTAGTTACGTATATATATTTATTACGAGCACGAATAAATATATTAAGTCACGATCGATAACTAATTAAAACACGTAAAACACGAACACGAGAACACACGAGAACACACCAATATTTTAGACACGGAAAAACATTCGGGTTACCCCTTGTGGGCCCCATTACCACGAAATAGGGAGGGAGGATGGGCTTAGCCCATCAAAATTTTACTAAAAGGGGTTTAAGGGATTTTCACTACTCATTTACAACTTACAGAAGATTTTTAACAAAAACCTAAAAACCCTCCTCTCCTTCTCCTTTGTGCCGCCACCCTAAGAACACCATACAAGGTGATTTTTGATCTTTGATCTTGAAGATTTGGTGATTGATCGTGTTTGTTCTTCGTTCTCTTGATCCACGAATTCGGTAAAACCTTTTTAAACCTTTTCGTTTAATTTAATCTTTTATTAATTATGAACCTGTGATGTTTTTACAAAAACATAATAATTAATCATAGATCTAACATGTTTTGGTGATTAATTAAATCAAAGGGTTGTTTTAAGGGGTGTTTTGTTTTCGCCGCAGGCTGCAACCGACCCCGAGGGGGTTTCGGTTTGCCAAGCCGACCACCACCAAGACCATATGGTCTTGGTTGGTGCGTGTGGGTCCCACGGCAGCAAGGTAAACACGGGCTACCCCGAGTTGGTTCGGGGTACGGTGTCGATTCATGTCCGGTTCATGTTTTCTAGCCTAGATCCGGTTCATGGTTTATGTTAGTTTTTTTTTATGTTATGAACTTATGTTAGAATTAAATTAATAAAAGATGTGATTAATTTAATAACATGACTTAGGTTATTTAATTATTAATGAACATGAAATTATTTTAACCTAAGTATTTATATGTTTAAGACTTATGATTAATTAATTATTTTAAAACCATGGATATAATTAATTAATTAACATGACTTAGGTTATATTATTAATATATAATAATACATATTTTAACCTAAGTATTTAACTTATTTAATTAAAAACATGTTATACTTTAATTAAATATTATAACCTATAGTTTAATTAAATTACATGAAATAATTATTAAACTATACAATATACCATATGACTTAGAAAATAATCATGAAAAACACTTAGGCTTATGTACTTAGCTTATTTAACCAGCTTAATTCTAATTATGGAAACTTTCTATTTTTAGAAACTTAATTAAATAAGGCAGCTAATCTATTTATGGAAACCAGCTATTTTTAGAAACTTAATTAAATAAGGCATCTAATCTATTTATGGAAACCAACTATTTTTAGAAACTTATTTATTTAAGGCAGCTAATCTATTTATGGAAACTTATTTAATTAAGGCAGCAAATCTATTTATGGAAACTTTCTATTTTTAGAAACTTATCTATTTTAAGCAGTAAATCTATTTTTGGAAACTTTCTATTTTTGGAAACTTTCTATTTTTGGAAACTTTCTATTTTGGAAACTTTCTATTTTTGGAAACTTTCTATTTTTGGAAACTTTCTATTTTAGGAAACCTGCTACTTTTGGAAAGTTACTTATTATTACACAGTAAGTATAATAACACATGAAATACCAGAAATACTTAATCAGATTAAACAGAATATAAGATTCAACACAGTTAAGGCTTTAAAACAGTAAAACATAGTAAGAACACATAAAATAAGCTAAGACGTGACATAAAACCAGCTATGTATTTAGTAAGCAGATACTTATTCATGTACGTATTTATGTAGCACTAGTGATTCGGAAGTAGGATTCTCGCAGTTCGTCTTTCTCGTTTACTGGAAATAAGGTACGGATTCCCGTCCTTTCAGTATGGACATTCTTTCCTTATTAGGATTCCCCGTATGCAGCCAACTGTTTTCCCGTAGTATAAGTTATGAGTTTGATTGCTTATGTTTAATTAAGATTACCTATAGCCATATACATGCATGACCAGTTTCACCTAGTTATGGAGGAACCATAACCATAACATTAGAGGCACTGATGTTATGACTTCACCACGGCGGAGTGATTGCTCGTGGCGTCCCTTCAGCTTTTGGCCATTTATTTATATTTATCATGTGGGGCGTATGGGTGCATCCTAGTTACATGTTTTCAGTCAGGATTTCATGGTGAATGTGGTGTGTGCCTTGCATCCTTCACAAGGAGCTGATCCCTCCTACCCAAAAACCAGTATATTAAATTAGAGGCAGCCCCTCTAATTTGCATGATGAGGTCACCCCTCCAAGTATTCATGCACGGTGGATTTTCATGACCTATATTGGCTAATGGTAAAATATGTTAAACAGTTTTCATAAGATAAACATAAGGCTTTTCAAACTATAAAACCAGTTTTATGAACATGTTCCAGGTTTTCCAGGACTTATGCATTTCCGCTGCTATTAAGTCTTTATTTTGCTTAGTCATTCATATTATTCTATATCCGTGCACTGAGCGTTTTGCTCAGCCGTTACTTTCCTTTCCATGTCCCAAAACGGCAGGTACCCTAGGAAAGATTCGAGCATTTGGAGGACGTGCATAGGATGGAAGCTGCTAGAGACTTCTTTTCCTTTTTCCTTCATATATTTATGCTTGTGTAGTCTTTCATTCATTTCTTTCGCTTTATTACGTTTTGGGCTTATGTTGGGAACCGATGTTTGATTCCGGTTATCCCTATGGTCATGTAATGTTTTAGACATTTATCCTTGTATGCTTTGATGACACGCCATAATTACGCATGACATTCCATTATCAAAATGGGGTGTTACACTTTCAGTCAACTTGTTTCACTCAGCTGGTGGTACACGAACTATGATTACATTATCATTAAACAATTAAAATTTTCAAAGATAAAAATAGAAAGTTATATGAAAAAAAAGATAAAAATAGAAAGGAATGGTAAATAGTATAATATCTTTCTTTATCGTGTAGCTATGATGATGAGACATCAAAAGACCGAGCACTAGGTTATAAGTTATAACAAATTAAACAAGTTTGAAGCGGTCACACTAACTTTCTGAAAAGAAAAGGTTTTATCTAGTTTGAGTTTGCGGTGGGTTCAAATCCCGTGAATTAATTGACCGATGTGTCAGAAATCATTATTATATAAAAAAAACTAAACTACTTTTAATAAATTAGACATTCACTATAAGGCAATGTTGGGCAATCTCAATGATCACAATGAGTCCAAGGTTTCGGCTTTAAGACATACTCATTCTACTGTAATCACAAAAAAAGCTTTACAACGATAGAAAGGGGTTTAATTAAGACATACGCATTGTACGACAATCACAAAAAACATGCTTTACGACGATACAAATGGAGTTAATTAAGACATGCTCATTGTACGCTAATAAAAAAAACAAGCTTAAGAACCCTCAAGTATTTTTGTTTCATATACGAGGTTGATGTTTGTCCTTTGAGTGAATTGCTTTTAACGCCTTTTGAAGCTCCATCCTCTAGGTGCAAGAAAACGATGACCGTTTAATATTGCTAATGCATTGGCAATAAAGTGATCGGAAAACCTTCAAACGAGTACACAAACCTATTATTTAGCTGAAGAGATGAGTCGTATTAATAATAGGTCCCCCTTCACTTCACTTTGTTATTTTGACACTTTTTGCTTCTAAATACTTTAAAAACATAAAGTTCTCAAAAAAAATACACTTTACTAATGTTTCAAATTATTCATCTAAATTACTAAATTACACATTTAATATAATTGATCGTATGTTTTTTGATAAGTTAAATAATATAAATGTCGTGTTTTAACAAGTTAAATAACATAAATATCGCGTTTTTACAAGTTAATTTATTTTCAATAGTCCAAATTTTTTAACTTAAGTAACGTAAGTTAACAAAATTAATGTTTAGTAACTTAAGCGCACTTTTTAGAAATGTTTAATAACCTCCGTATATATTAACCTTTCTTTGACGACAAGTTTTAGTTAGTGATTCGAGCTTAAACCGGTATTTAATTAGACAGTATACAAGTTCAAATCTTCACTTTTTTCTGCTTTTGAAAAAAAAACTTCATCGACAAATTCAAATTAAAAAGCATTATATTTTATTTTTAAACATTTACAATTTATCAAGTTTTTAAATATTTGATGCATTTAATGGTTCTAATGCGCTGCACATTTAATATATATAGCTTTTAAAAAAATTAATCTTTATCAAGCTTTTGTAAAAAACGTTTCAAAAAGCTTTTGATGCAATATCAAAAAGCTTTTTGTAATAGTGAAAAGTCCTTCAAGAATTTTATCATTGTAAATATGCAACGAGAGCTATGTTTGGCACCGGTTTATCAAGGCTTATAAGAGTTTTGAGTCTTAAAAATAAGTCGGTTCATAAAGTAAGTTTTTATTGTTAAACAAGTTCATGGGAAGTTTTATAATGTTGTAAGCTTCCATAAGCGTAAGAAAAAAAGTTCATAACTAACCAAATTACTTAGGAGCCCTTCAAATATGATAATTGCGGGTTAATATACACGCAGGTTACTGAAATTTGGCCAAAGTAATGATTTTGTTACTAAAGTTTAAAATCTTACACTTGGGTTACTTATGTATTGTTTACCTGAACTTCAAGTTACCCATAATGTTTTTACCTGTAGTTATAAGTTGCATGTCTACGTGGACTCTAACTTACGTTTTCGTCAGTAAACTTACGTTTTTTCTTCAGTAAAGTTACATTTTCGTCAATACACTTACGTTTTCGTTAGTAACTTAAGTTTTTGTCAGTAAACTTACGTCTTCGTCAGTAAACTTACGTTTCGTCAGTAATTTTACGTTTTCGTCAGTAAATTTACGTTTTTGTCAGTAATTTTACTTTTTTGTCAATAAACTTACGTTTTCGTCAGTAAACTTACGTTTTCGTCCGTAATTTTACGTTTTCGTCAGTAAATTTACGTTTTCGTCAGTGAGTTTACGTTTTTGTCAGTAAATTTACGTTTTCGTCAGTAAATTTTCATTTTCGTCAGTAAATTTATGTTTTCGTCAGTAAATTTACGTTTTCGTCAGTAAATTTACGTTTTCGTCAGTAAATTTACGTTTTCGTCAGTAATATACGTTTTCTTCAGTAAATTTACGTTTTCGTCAGTAAACTTACATTTTTCTTACTATGTTTACGTTTTCGGCAGTAAATTTACGTTTTCGACAGTAAGTTTACGTTTTCGTCAGTAAATTTACGTTTTTCGTCAGTAAATTTTCATTTTCATCAGTAAATATTATAGCCGAATTATATTTGGCCCATGCATTAGTTATTATTATCGGGCTTAGCCCATATTAGTTATCTTATTATGCAAGACTTAGATATATATTTATATTAGATAATCAATAATATTCAGGCATGGATTTTTATCAAATCTAATATGGTAATCAGAGTCTATCCCAAAAAACCCTAAAAAAAACAAAAAGCGCCTCTCAGCCGTAACACTAAACTGCTTCTTTTTGCCTTGGTTGATACAGTTTATCCACGTCATACAGTATCATGAAATTTTTGTGCAATTACAATTGATAATGCCCTTATTTTAACCTTTTTTTCCTTGCTTGCTACAACGATTTTATTATTAGTCTATATTTGCTATTTGCTTTACTTTTGCAACTTTATTGATGGCTAACATGGCTCAGTCACATGTTTCATATTACGGTGGTCACCCTCAGTTGGCTCCAGATCAGTTTCTTATGGCCCGGGCCCCGCAAACGCTATATGATTTAGAGACTGCTCTATTTTACGGAGCACCTATAATATGTTCCGTTTCGGTTTCTTATGCTAATCCCGTTGCACAAGCATCTCATCCTATGGCTGTTCAAGATCCAAGTTGGAATATGGACACTGGAGCATCTTCTCATGTGGCAGACAATACAGGTATACTCACTTCTTTTAGTAATTCGAGCATTTATCCGTCTGTATTTGTTGGCAATGGTCACTCTATTCCTGTCACTCATACCGGACATAGCTTCTTACATACATCTCATCAACCTCTTTAGTTAAATCATATTCTTGTCACACCGCACATAATTAAAAATTTAATTTACGTTCGTAAATTTACCCGTGACAATGATATTTTTGTTGAGTTTGATGCCTATGGTTTTTTTGTAAAAGATTACAAAACCGGAAAGCTACTTCTTCGTTGTGACAGTACGAGCGACCTTTACCCGGTTACTCAACAACTTTCTTTTAAAACTCCAGTTGCTTTACTTCCATTTAGTTCCACTACGTGGCATAGACGTCTCGGTCATCCCGGGGAAGATGTGCTTCGTCGTTTAGAGTCGAGCAAATTAATTTCATGTAACAAATCAAAGTTGTCCACTTTGTGTCACGCGTGTCAATTAGGTAAACATATCAAGCTTCCTTTTTATAGTTATGAGTCTTCTGTTAAGTCTGTTTTTGAAATTATCTACTCAGATATCTGGACATCACCGATTCCGAGTGAAAGTGGATTTAAATACTATGCTATTTTCTTTGATCACTTTTCGCATTTTGTTTGGGTCTACCCTTTGCATAAAAAATCTGATTTATTTTCTACGTTTGTTGCTTTTCGTGCTTATGTCAATAAACAATTTAATGTAGACATTAAGCCTTTGCAGTGTGACCATGGAGGTGAATATGACAACACTCATTTCCTTGATATTTTCTGCCAAAATGGCATACAGTTTCGCTTTTCATGCCCTCGTACTTCTCAGCAAAATGGAAAATCAGAACGTATGCTTCACACCATTAATAATTGTAGAAATTGATAACCTATGAATCTATGAAGTGGGTTGATGTTTTTCTAGTGAGAGAAACTAGAGAGAGAAAGTGAGAGAAATATATGGAAGATTTTATTAATATGAAAAGTGGAATGAAACAACAACCAACCCCTTTCCTTAGTGCAAAGGGGTATTTATAGTCCAAGCCAAACATTGGGCTTGGGCCGGTCCATGACAAGCCCATGGACCGGTTCTTACTTAAGTTAATAAGCAAATAATAACTAATTACTAACTACGAGCTATTACAACATAAATCATATTGTGGAGCGACCGACACTTCTAATATACGTTAAAACGTATTTCTAACAATCTCCCCCTAAGGGAGGTCACTCCACGTTACAAAGTTCTAAACCTAGCATACTATACTAAGTCTTCGTTCTTTAGCTCGTAGTCTTTTCTTCTTTTCTTTCTTTTGTTGTGAATATGTTGATTTGATCTTTTTGGCTTTGACTTGAGAGCATTGTTCTTTGGCCTTTCACGTGCGATCTTTGCCTTTCTTGTGAACTTTGCCTCCTCGTGACTTCATGTTCCACACACTTACGTCTTTTCTGTTGAATTCTCGAAAGCTTCAGAGTTTGGTACAGCGGAAGACTTCATATTGTACTTTCTTGAACTTTTGCTGAACTTTGTTGCAAAAGACATAAGCATGTGGAGACGACTTTTCCAGGTACACCGCAACACCACCGTCTTTACTGGTACTCAGCAACGCCACCGTCTTCAACAGGTACACAGCAACGCCACCGTCTTTAACAGGTACACAGCAACGCCACCGTCTTTAGCAGGTACACAGCAACGACACGAATAAAATGGCTTTGAACATTTTATTCTAATTCGGTAGCATTTTACCTCCGGTCGGTGAAGACCGTTGGACGATATTAGATATCGTACCCGTGACGGATAGTTTCAATTAAGTAACTTCCTGACAGGATTTCGCGGGTGAACCCGTTCTCTTTATTCGACCGTCCAAAGCTGACTGCGAACATAAAGAGTGAATCACTTGGATAAATTATCCTTGTGATTAAAAAGCCGTCAATTCATGAAACCTGGAACAAGTGAATTTCAATTAAGATTTTCACCATCGTTGCTTTCCAGTTGTCACGAGCTCAATTCATAAAGAATCTTGCGCGTTACCTACCAAGTGCTGTTTGATGTTGACACTAGAAGGATTTCCACTCGTCACTGTGGTCAATAAAGAGTCACTCTGAGTGTTCTGGCAAGATCTTATGATAATGCGAAGAGGCCTGGAACGAGTTTAAGTTCAATTAAGAATTAAACCACTGTTACCTTCCAGTTTTTCACAAGATTGGTTCTAAAAGAACCGCACGTGTAACCTACCATGAGCTTGTTTGATGTTGGCTCAAGCAGGATTTCCATCTTCATTGTAATACTTGCGTACTACTCGGATGTTCTGGCAATATTACAGGAATACTGCGTAGGACTCATGAAAATCTCTTACTTTTCACAGTGTGTGAGAAAGCAAGGAATAAATGGAAAGTGTCCTAATGAGACTTTTGATGATCTCTTGGCTCTAGACTCGATTGTGCGTTTTGATTTAGTGAGCGATGGCTGGAGAGGAGTGCCACCTTTTCAATACCAGTCTATTCGGAGTGAATAAACCAATAGATAACGTGTTGATCTCCGTGTGATTAAAACAAATACCTTTTGAGAGATATTTGAGTTAGCTGGGGAAGGGTTGTGCATTGCATCACTGGGTCCATGATGTCTTTCTTCAATACCGAGAATCATTAGCAAAAATGACCTCAATAGCATATGTATTGACCCGGTTTCTGCCTAAAGTTGTAAGGAGGGCTTCTTTCTTTACACCCTTTATCTTTACATTTCTTTTTCATTCTTCAACCCCTTCAATGCTTACCAATACGTCATCACTAGCACCTTGTTGTGATTGTTCCAGTGCTAGCTTAAGTACTTGGTCGGCATTCAGCTACGTTCACATTCTTTCTCCATCTTTCCTAGGACTTCTAATTCTAACTAGGGAATTGTCCTTGGGAAGATTCCATCGGCTCTGATGAATCATTGGACTAATCCTATTCCTACCACCCTTTTGTCACCACATCCGTCGTGAATTAAGCGTGTTTTGGGAAGGAATTGCCACCATGAAAAATCATTGAAAATCACCTAAAGTACTTGTGATATTGAAATCAAAAGTTTTGTACCTTAGGTGTTTTGTTCATCAAAAGCGCTCCCCCTTAACACGTGCTTTCCACATATTAAGTTGGATAATCTTTAAGTCTTTTTCATTTTTTAGCCAAGTATCATTTACGTCTCCTTAATCCCATTTTCTCCCCTTATCCAAAATGTTAACCATTAATATTTGGGATATTGAATGGATTAACCGGTCTTTGGGTAAAAATGAAATTGTTGTTTGGCCATAGAACAGCTGATTGCTCCCCCTTAAGTTAATAAGGGGTAGTTGTAGTGCTTTAATATGATATATTTTGAAAGATTTAGAATCTCGTGAGAAATTCTTGAAAAATTATCATACTTTAACACTACAACAAGCCATTAACGCACATTATTCACAAATATACATATTCACAAATAATACCAATATAGAGTGACCTGAAATGTACGACCCTTCAGATGGATCGTTGCAGTGTCCTGTAGTGCACTCCATATGGTCTACCACCCACAAATCTTTCCAAGCTCCTCATCAATCTACGTTCACGGAGCTTCTGATCGATCTTCTTGATGACATACTTCGCCATCTGCCGGTAACCTGGATGCCAATCCTCCGTCATTTCTGGCAAAGTCCCACCCGAGTTCAGATGCTCCAACTTGTCTCTGACTTGTATAAGAGTGCCATCACTATACTTGTGGAGCTCCCCCACCCTCATAAACTTCATCAATCCTCGACTGTTCAAGTAGAAGATGCCGGAATTCGGAACAGAAATGCCGGTATAGGGACATCTTGCTACATGTTGAGGTAACACTTGGTTCACAGGACGGGTTAAATTGAGCTTCCTCTGATAGCTTTCGACTCCCAATTGAAGATCTTCAACTCGTGTTTTGATGACAACGCTTCGTGTGAACATGCGAAGTGCTGTATTCAACGCAATCAGGTCTTCACGAGGAATATGTGTCAGTTGATCTCTGGTCATCAGAAGCAGCATATCTTCGATATCCTCAAGGCGAATGATGGAAAAATCTCCCTGCTGGATTCTGTATTCCCTGTCATCCTCCCTTTTCAAGCGAATCTCCGTCACATGATAGTAGCCATTCTTGGCTTCTGTTTTCATCCCTAAAATGCTGGAGATGCGGATATCGGATCTAACTGAGCGTCCAGAATTGACTAAGCAGCAACACCTGTACGCCCTTCTGACTCGTTCGTCCCAATGAGATGCACCTATGACAGCATACATATCATAATTACGATTTATCTTAGGGACCCAGAGTCGGTTTACCTTTTCCTCGATGAAGGGTATTGTCCCCCAGTTGGCAGCTTTCAGCAATGTCAGGGATGTTGCGTACTTTGATGACCCCTTCAGTAGATACACCAGATCATTGGTGACAAAGAAGTCAAGAGCAATCTGATTATCTTGATCCATTGGAGGTGGAGCTCTTTCTGATTCATGAAGACCTGGCCGTTGAACGGTATTCAGAGCCTTCAGGATCTCCTCGGCATAATATTCGAACTCCATTTGGGGCAACCGGGTTTTGGCGCGAAGTCTTTTATCCTTGAGTACTTTCTTCACCAATGATGGAGTAACCGAAGTCTTATACTCATGAGCAAGAAATGCACATAAGTCAATCGGACTTCGGATACGAAGGTACAAGACATCTTTGTCGGCGTCGGTGATCGGATCATACTGCGCCGCTGCCATGATCCAAGCCTGTGGTGGAGCAGTCTCGTCGATTTCCAACGTGTCCTCCCAGTTCCTTGTGCTTGGTTCAGGAACAGTGGATTGTGGGTTTTGTTGCAGAGGAGTCGAGATGTGAACATCTGCTTCAGATTCAGGCATTTCAGCAGTGTCATGGATGGGTGAGTGTTGAGCAGCTTCTGGTTCTGTAACCGATTCTGCAATCACAGGAGTAACAACACAAGAACTAACGGGGTTAGTGGTAACATGTATTGATTTATGGATAAATGTACCAGGAATAGATGACCCTGTAGTGGCATTCACGTCATGGCGCCACTTCGATCGTCTGGATTCCTTGGATGTAGACTTCTCCTTTGGTGCTGCATCCTTCTTTGACTTGGTGCCAGACTTAACCACTTTCTTTGAGCTGGCGCCTTTATCCCCTTTCGCACTCTGTTCACCTTTGTCCGCATTGCTCCCCTTAACACTCTCCTGGTGACCATCACCACCATCATTACCATCATTATCATCATCTCCATCCTCATCATCATCATCCTCATCATCCTCATCATCATCTTCATCATCCTTATCATTATCATCATCCTCATCATTCTCATCATCCTCATCATTATTCTCATCCTCATCCTCCTCCTCGTTCTTATCTTCTTCTTCTTCTTCTTCCTCCTCTCCACCAGTACCCTCGTCTTCCTCACTCTCTTCCCGTTCTTCTTCAGGGAGAATGTGGTAGGGTACCACACTTCCAAACGTCTTGAACAACCTATCATCCTCCATGATAGCGTCATTCAGGGATTTGAAGAGAGCTCGTTGTTTCCTTGATTTATCAAACGAACCAAGTTCCTTCATTCGAGCCTTAAGGATCTTCTTCAGTTCAAAATCCGTCAAGTCATATGCGATCTTGTAGGCGGCTTCTGAAGGATTGGATGACTTGATCATCAAGTTATCAGCAGCAAGCGTCTTCAAGTCATCACGCAGTTTAGGCATTAAGGATTCAACTGAGTCTTTTACTTTCTGCTCAATAGTAGCTTCAAGAGCGTCGTTTTGCTCTTTAAGGTCATCCTTAATAGCTTTAAGTCTTGCAATTCGTGCTTTATGCCTATTAGCTTCATCCCTTTTTACCTGAGCAAGTTCCTCTGCATGAGCTTTACGTGTAGCTTCCATGTCTGCAGCGAACTTGGCAATCAACTCTTCTTGAGCTTTCCTTGATGCTTCTTCACTTTGAGCTCTTTTATTTAACTCTTGGCGAAGTTCATTCATTTCTCTCTTGTGAGCATCCACATGTTTATCCAACATCTCGCCCAACACTATTGCTGCCATTGCAGATGTTGCAGATGTTGTAGATGTTGATGGAATAGGCTCGGTTGTGACTGCGGTGCTAAGGATGGGCTTTGGTGGTGGTGGAGGAAGTGGTGTAGAAACCTGTTTGGTTGGTAAGGGTTGAGTTGGTGGAGGTTGAGTTGTTAAAGGTTGAGTAGGTGGAGGAGGTGGTGTAGAAACAGGGATTGATTGCTCCTTCGAAGTGGAATAATTTTCAGGTGACCCGAACTCATCAACATCATGAGGTTCAATATACTCATCCTCAACGTCTATTCTTACACCTGAACCACTACCACCAGTATCTTTCCTGCTCCTTTGAATGGCTGTCTTCATCATTTGTTTCTCAGTTTTCTCAATATCAGAATCAGCAATATTTTCTTCGTCACGCAGACGCATCAAGTCCTTACCCTTTCCCTTCTTACCCTCTGTCTTCTTCTTCTTGGTTTTGGGCTCAGGTAAATCTGCTTGCTTCCTTTTACCTTTGCTTTTAACCGTAGTAGATGAGTCTTCACCTGCTAGAAGGCTTGCTCGTTGTTTCTCAATTTCCGTGAGCAAGTTCGTGTAGGCATCGGATGCAATAATCTCATCGGTCAGAAGATGACTGGGAATGGGACCAGGAATAACCGTATTCGAATGAGTCTCCTGCCTTAAGTCTACCAAATCATCATCATCTATCATGTGGTGACGACTACCTGCAAGCTTGTTAATGGATGCATCGTTTTCCATAAAGTAATGTATGATCAACTTAATAAACCTAGGGTACTGGTAAGTTTTGATTTTACCCTTAGTGTTAGTGAAGAGTTGAAAAGTAAACTCCTCCCACAGCAGTGATGCATAATCAATACCCATACCTTTGAACATACCATAAAACATTTTGATGATCGGTGGACGAACAGCATCATACCCAGTTGTCTTGGGTGTCAAGCATCGGCTAAGGATCCCAAAGATAGCTTTCCATGGTTGACCAATTTTGGCAGTAGTAAACTCAGACGGAGTTCGAATGTCAAGACATCCAATAGCAGTGAACATCTCCATCATCTGGTCCTTGGTTGGGTTGGGAGAGTATGCTGCTAGACCTTTGAGAATCGGTCGAAAGCCAAAGATCTTCCTGAAGTCTGACACAGTAAGCGTCTGCTGCTTGTTGTCCAAGGAAAAAGTGATCTTGTTCGACGTCCTCTCTTTGGTAGCCCAGAACTCGTAAAGGTAGTCATAGGGCACCGAAGCACTTCTCCTTAGCGCATACTTGAAGTGAGATTTATCAAGCATGGCTGTAGCTACCTTAAAGCCATTATGGGTAGAGTGAGATACCTCCTTCAGACGGTAGTTGTTTGGAACAAACTTAAGAGTTTTGGCTTCAGCAATGGCGGCAGCTCTGTCGTCTTGTAGTTGTTGTACGGTAGGGTTAGTCATCGTCTCTGCTTAAGATAAAACACAATGGTTGATACAGACAAGTATAAATATCATTATAACTTTGAACCTAAGCATTGTACATATGACATAATCCCTTAAGCATTGAAATCAATCAAACATCTTCTATTCGGAATAATCACACCATTCGGAATAATAGGCCTATGCGGAAAAACTTCCCTATTCTGAATAAGAAGGCTATTCGGAACTTTTAACCTATGCTGAATAAATTCCCTATGCGGAACATTTGGGCTATGCGGAAAAAGTCCTTATTCGGAACATCTATTCGGAACATTATCCTATTCGGAACATTTTCCTATTCGGAACATTTTCCTATTCGGAACATTTTCCTATTCGGAACTTTATCCCTATTCGGAACTTTATCCCTATTCGGAACTTTATCCCTATTCGGAACTTTATCCCTATTCGGAACTTTATCCCTATTCGGAACTTTTATCCCTATTCGGAACATTTGCCCCTATTCGGAACTTTTATCCCTATTCGGAACTTTTATCCCTATTCGGAACATTTGCCCCTATTCGGAACATTAGCCCTATTCGGAACTTTTATCCCTATTCGGAACATTTGCCCCTATTCGGAACATTAGCCCTATTCGGAATTTTTTCCTATTCGGAACATTTTCCTATTCGGAACATTTTTCCTTATTCGGAACATTTTTCCTTATTCGGAACATTTTCCCCTATGCGGAACTTTTGCCCTATGCGGAACTTTTGCCCTATGCGGAAAAATCGTTCTATTCGGAAAAAATCGTTCTATTCGGAAAAATGTCAACAGTTACAAGTTTTTCTAATTAGGCACTTAATCCGTTTGATTCATTTGTTCTAAAGGCAAAAACAGTGTAATTAAACCTATTCCGAATATAACCCAAGCAAAACCCCCAATTAATCAAACCCTAATTACTCATTAATAAGAGTCGATTGATTTTCCGATAAAACAGTTAATCAACTTGTTTATGCATGAAATTTTAACCGATTAATACCTTTTGTGAAGATCTGATCAAGAAAATAATGGATTTGAGTCGAGTTTGATTAGATTTCGTGAGTTTGTGTGATAGGTTGATAATGGCGGCAAGATACAAACAAGAACAGTGAGTGGGATAGAAGAAACGGGGAGGGAGGGTTTGACCTAGTCAAATTTTCCATAAGTTAAACATATTGTCAAATTTACCCCCTCAATTCTTCTTTTTGCTTCAATCAATCATTCCAAGTTTTGAAACTAGCCATTTTAATCCTATCTTATGTTAACTAATCGAGCCTTAGTGATTAAATTAACTTAACACAAGCACCAAACTATCCACGACAAACTTATAAGCAACAACACTACAAAATGCCAAAGCAATCCAACCATGAACAATTAAGCTTTGTGAGTTTCCTTGAAAACTTTTGAAGATCTTTTTGATGTGAAAGATGACGAAACATTTTCTCCCCCTTAAACGATGACCCGTTTTCTATTTAAAGAGCTGTAGTCATTGTTTAACGAGGCATATGATGATGAAAAACATTTCCCAATTGATTTCTTGAAAAAGTTTGATTCGTGGTGTCAATAAGATTTCTCTTATTTTAACAAATTAATGCACTGAGACGTACACAAATTCGTGTCAGACCAAGTTATAAAGTAAACTTGATCCCTTTGCATGATTTGGCTTGTAAATCACGCCCGAGAAAATTAATTCCCGTTCTGAGCCAACGTTTTCCAAAGAAATACGTGACTTTAATATGAAAACCGGGTTGCAGTCTGAAATAACTACAAGCCATAATGGGCATGTTTTCAAAAAAATGTACAACTTTTATACGGACTCTATTTATGGCACCGTGTCAATATTGATCGACATTTCTAAGGCCGTAAATATTACCGTACTAAAAGACATGCCCGTTTTAAAACGAAAAATATTTTTGGTTTTTCTTGGTTTTATATTTTTTATGGTTTTTCTAGGTTTTATATTTTTTATGGTTTTTGTTGGTTTTATATTTTTTATGGTTTTTGTTGGTTTTATATTTTTTGTATTTTCTTTTTGTGGTTTATGTATTTACGATAATATACATGATCACAACCAAAGGATACTCTGAATAGTTTACCACGACTATTCAGCTGATTCTTCTGCCAACTCTTTGAGAGTCGCTGGAGTGAATGATTTCATGCCAAGCTTGTCGATCAAAAACTCGATTCGTCCTCGATCTAAGGCTTTGGTGAACATATCCGCCAGCTGGTACTCAGTAGTGACAAAATACAGCTCGATCACTCCGTTCTCCACCTGCTCTTTGATGAAATGGTAGCGAATGTCTATGTGCTTGGCCCGGGAGTGTTGAACATAGTTGCAGCAAAGGGCAATGGCGCTCTTGTTGTCACAATACATCGGAATTTTGTTAAATCCAAGACCGTAGTCAGTTAATTGTGATCTCATCCAAAGGACTTGAGCACAACAACCGGACATGGCGATGTATTCAGCCTCCGTGCTAGAAATTGCAGCGCTTTTCTGCCTTTTTGAAGACCAACTGATCAATCTATCTCCTAAGAGTTGCACAGATCCAGAAGTGCTACGCCTCGTATCTTGACATCCAGCATGATCGGCATCTGCGTATGATATTAAAGCAATCGAGGAATCTTTCGGATACCATAGACCACGATGAAGTGTTCCTTTTAGATACCGAAAGATCCTTTTCACAACATGTAAGTGCTTTTCGGTAGGCCGAGCCTGATACCGGGCACACATGCATACAGCAAATTGCAAATCAGGCCTGCTAGCAGTCAGATAGAGAAGGGTGCCAATCATTCCACGGTAAAGTTTCGGATCGACAAGAATCCCATCCCTATCTTCATCTAACTTGGTTTTCTCAACCATTGGAGTGTCTACGGGGTCACAATTCTCAAAGTTATATTTCTTAAGTGATTCTAGAGCATATTTGGATTGATTTATAAAGATGCCTCTGGGATTCTGAGAAATCTGTAATCCTAAGAAAAATGATATTTTTCCCATCATCGACATCTGAAAGCGTGTGGACATTATCTTCTCAAATTGTTTAGACAATTCTATGTTAGTGGCAGCAAAAATTATATCATCAACATAAATTTGTACCAGAAGCATGTCGTTGCCGTCCTTGAGAGTGAATAGAGTGGGGTCCACTTTGCCTTTGGAGAAGCCTTCCGAAATGAGATATGTTGACAGGAGATCATACCATGCGCGTGGAGCTTGTTTCAACCCATAGAGAGCCTTCTTAAGCTTGTACACATGGTTAGGAGACTCTGTACTCACGAACCCATCCGGTTGACTAACATAAACCTCTTCCCTTAGTTCACCGTTCAAAAATGCCGTCTTCACATCCATTTGATAGACGATCATGTTCATATGAGCAGCAAACGCAAGGAATAGTCTAATCGCCTCCAATCTAGCCACAGGAGCAAAAGATTCCTCAAAGTCTATACCCAAGGCCTGTTTATATCCTCTAGCGACCAATCTTGCCTTATTCTTCAATACCGAACCCATCTCATCAAGTTTAACCTTATAAACCCATAACAAAGTAAGGATGTTAACTTTGTCAGGGCGAGGAACCAATTCCCATACTTCTAGTCTTTTGAATTCATTGAGTTCCTCCTGCATAGCTTCGATCCAAGATGATTGGGTCATAGCCTGCTGCCAATTTTTGGGTTCAACTTCAGAGAGAAATGCATCAAAGTAGCAATAAAGTGCACTCTCTTGTAATTGATGACGAGTAGAGACTGGTCGATCTAGATCTCCAATAACATTCCTAATTGGGTGATCTTTTGTCCATTTAGTACTATGTTTTTCAATCCTTGGTGGTCTGGAGTGAACAATAGATGGAGCTTCTTCTGAGGTAGATGCGGCTGAAGGGTTTTCAGGTATCGCTACACCAAAGAAAGGAAGCTCTTGCAAGTGAGCATATTCCAGGTCGTGATCAGTAGAATCCTCTTCCACATCATTAGGCACAAGTAGGGGTGATGATTCAGGTGAAGTTTGAGAATCACTTGGTGAAGGTGCATCCGGTTCATTGTGAATTGTAGATGCATTAGATAAAGGTTCATTAACTTGAGCAACCACTTCAGGTATTGGAGCAATTACTACAGGTGCTAGAACTTCATCAGTCGGGGGATCGAAGAATTCATCAAACAACGGTTGAAACAGTTTATCCCACTCGGGCCTAGATGGTGGTAAAAATGATGTGGAAGTTGGATTGTTGGGAACTAATCCGGAACTTATAGCACCGGGTCCCATCTCATGAAGCGCGGGTTCAGAGCTGTGTTGCTCAGAAGCCATCGCTGTCAGCTCGTCGAAATCAGCGTCCATAGTTTCTACAATCTTGCCAAGACGACGGTTATAGATTCGGTATGCTCTTTTGGACGGTGAGTAACCAATGAAAATACCTATGTCGGCTTTTGGTTGAAGCTTACCCAAGTTCTCACTATTGATGTTTGGATAACACAGAGCACCAAACACATGGAAAAATGAAACATCGGGTTTGCGGTCATGTAGAAGCTCATAAGGTGTTTTTCCATGGCGTTTCCGAATGATTGAACGGTTTTGGGTGAAACATGCAGTAGAAATAGCCTCTGCCCACAAGAACAATGGAGCGTTCGCATAAATAAGCATGGTCCTAGCAGCTTCCATAAGTGTGCGATTTCGTCTTTCAACGACACCGTTTTGTTGTGGAGTGCGTGCAGCGGATGTTTCATGTGATATACCAACTCCTTCATAATAATCACGAAGAGTCTGGTTGACGAACTCTGTACCATTGTCTGTACGAATACGGCGGACAGTGGTATTCAAACGTACCTGAATGAACTTCAGAAAAGTGATGATAGCTTTCGGAGCTTCATCCTTTGTACGTAGAAATCTAACCCATGTAAACCTTGAGAAATCATCCACAATGACGAGAATGAATTTCTTACCGCTCACACTTTCAGTTCTCATCGGTCCACAAAGATCCATATGCAACAGATGAAGTTTTTCTTGATTAGTGTCTTCAGCTTTGGGTTTGTAAGATTTCTTGGTGCTTTTCCCCCTTGAGCACGCGGAACATAAATGATCCTTGTAAAATTTAAGCTTGGGAAGACCACGAACTAACTCGTTTTTAGCCAGATGATTAATAGCATCAAAATTAAGATGAGATAATCGGCGATGCCATAACCATGACTTGGTCTTAGAAGCTTTAGAGAGAAGACATACTGGAGAAGCGGCCATCATGTCTTGTAAGGACAAAGTGTAAAGATTTGCACCACGAGATCCCTTCAACAAATCTTTTCCTTCCAAGTTGCGGATGAAACAAGTATGTTGTCGAAAAGCAACCTCAAGGTTGGAATCACAAAACTGTCCTACTGAGAATAAGTTATGACCAAGACCTTCAACATAGTATACCCTAGAAATCGTCACGTTTCCAATCTGATATTCACCATACCCCATAATCTTTGCTATATGATCATTCCCAAATTTAACCGTACCAAGAAACTTGCTGACGAAATTTCGGAGCATCGAGCGATTTCCGGTCATATGTTTTGAACAACCGGAGTCCAAATACCACAGGATGATTTGGACCACCTGAAAATATCACCACACAAAGACAATGTAGAGGTATCGGAATCTGAGTGTTCCTTGTTATTAGCAGGTACAGATTTATTAATCTTAGATTTGCTAACTCTAGGTTTCTTAGATTTCCTAGCCTTCTTCTTCTTAATTGGTGGTGTAGATTCTAATTGGCTCAAATCCTGAGGTATTTCTACACTGATAGGCACTATAGTGGGGGCAGACCTAATTAAAGGGCGCTGTTTCCTTACTTGAGTGCGAGTGTTCCTAACTAAAGGACGCTCAGACCTATCCTCAATGGATGCATTCCTAGTTAAAGGGCACATTTTACCATCGAGAGTAAAGGTCCTACCAGTGGGACGCCATTGCCAGCCAACTTGGGCACGAGTTCTACCCGTTGGCTTCCATTCAAGACCATTCTTAATAGCATTCATTTCATTAACGTGATCAATCAGACACAAATCATGACGCTGTGAAAACATACATTCATTACAATTCCAGCAATTTAAATCAGAATTCACGAATGGTTTAGGCTGCTGCACAGGCGCAGAGCTTTTAGTCTTAACATGATTCGCTTTATTTAAAACTGAACTAGCATTCCTATTGTGGACTTCTACTTTCTTCTTTGTGGCACTACTAGTGGCGGGCTTGATCTTAGCTTTCTTGAGTGGCGATCCTTTAGCCTTAGTAGTCTCTTTTAATCCTGTAGAAGGCAAATTGGGAACATTAGCAGCAGATTTTAAAGGTGTCTTACTTGATTGTGCCAATGACGGTTTCGCTCCTGGAGTCTTATTAAATGGAGTGACAGCAATGGGCCTATTGTTAAGTAGTGCTGAACCTGGTGTACCTATGTATTGTAAATAAGCCAAGCAATATTGAACTCGCTTAACATATTCATGAGCCGAATAATAGTCGCTACTTGAGGGATCTAAGGCATAAAGATCGTCTAAAATATCCCTAAGAAGATCGACATGCTTAATGGCATTCCTCATATAATCATCGTATACAGCCGGGTTTCTCTTATGAAGCGGATTCTTATAAAGCACTACTTTCTTGGTTGTTGGAGCACTAGTGGACGGTGCAGAGTCGGTAGCTAAGTTATCAACAACTTCTTGTCGGGTGAGAAGAAGTGTCTCCTTTAACTCAGCCAAAACCATATTTTTGTCTATGAGCAGGATGTTCAAGTCAGAGATTTCTTCGCACTTTTGGTTCAGTTGTTCAACATAATATTGTTGCTGTGTCGCATTAAAAGCGAATCGATCTTCTAGTGAACCATAAAGAGCGGATAGTCCCTGCCTTGTCCGATCCATCTCCCCTAGAACAGTTGATAGTCTAATTTCTAAGACTTGGTTTTTAGACTCTGCGGCCTCTAGTTCCATTCTTAATGTTTCCTTTGATGATATCTCTCTCTTTAATCTCATGATTTCTTCCTCTAATGTCTTAACAATTGCAATCATCTTGTCACTTGTCTCAACACCGTTTTCACAAACATTTGATATCAATAGATTTTCATTTTGAGCTTGTTGTTTTAATTCTAAAGATATACAATGTTGTTCTAGTTGATTAAAGCGTTGAGAAAGTAAATTATAAGAATCTTGTAGCTTTAAAAACTCAGCGTTAGATTCGTGACAAGAATGACTATCTACCTCATTTACAGTTTCAGCAACATTTACAGAAATATCACAAACATCATCACAAATATCCTCACAAATATTCACAGCATCACAATTAATCATAGTGGATGTAAGCTCATTCGAATAATTAACATTTACAGTGGTAAGCACATCACACGCGATTACTTCAGACAAGAATCGGTCATATTCGGTTAAAATCTTTTCCTTTTCAATTAGTTGCAGTTCGTAAGCGGTGTCCATTTCGTAAAACACTTTTTGAACTTCCCCAATTTCAAACTGAAGATTTTCCTTAAGAGATGCAAAACTTTCTTTTAGACTTTCGACAAACGGATTGATCTTAGTCTTAAACACCTCGTTCATGTGTTCGAAAGCCCATTCTCCGGCGTTTAAGCCATTTGAAGTCGTACATTCCAAAATGACCTTGTCAAAGGTAGTAAAGTATCGGTTAATCTCTTTCAAGTTTAACCATACAGTGCTAACCGGTGGAAGATTCTTTGGAATTTCCTTAGGATCCTCCATGTTAACAAGTGTAGGAAATGTACTAGGGCGTTCTTCCTCTAACATGTAGGTCGGTGCTGTGATGAGATCTTTATCCATATGGAATCGAACTCTAAAATCAGTTTTAGCAAGCTCCTTATTCATTTTAAAATAATCACACTCGGGATATTTTGCAGAATTGTATGACCGATCCTCATCAACTAGATCCTTACTTGTTCGATCATTGGGAAAAACAATCGGGTCTAACGCCAATCCTAATTGAGTTGCATTATAAAGTCTAGGACTATGTCTTAAAGCTTGTTTTGCATACCGTGGATTAGGGGGAAGGCCTTTTAGACGTGATAAGTTAAATTCTCTAAATGAGGCATCAAATAAGTGAACTAGTTGTGAAGCAGCATATTGTCTTAACAGCAAGTAGTCTAGACTTCTAATCTTATTAGTGGCATTAATCTCCATTTCAGTCTTCTTAGATTCGAGTAATTCAAAATCAGTTTGAAGTTTTTGAAAATTAGTGACCACTAACTCCTTTTCTTTAAGTTCACTAGACAGATTTGCTCTTAAGTTTTCGATTTCTTGCAAGTGACTCATTTGTTTGTTTCTAAAATGATCATATTCGAGATTTGTGAGAACACTAGACGAAGGCACTAATTCCAAAGTTTGTACTTTCTCATTGCTTAAGGCAAGCTCATCAGACAAATTCTTATTCTTAGCTAAGGTTTCTAAGAGTGCAGCATTCATTTGGCTAAGTAATGTAGCAGGAACCATGACCAAATCTTGCTGAGCAGAAGTAGGCATATGCGAACTGGTTCCCGGTTGTGATTCACTCAAAGTCTGGGGACTCACATTGATATTGCTATCATTGTTTGTCTCCTCGTTTGAAAGACTCACCACCGAAGATTCATTCGAATTAGCACTCTCTTGCCCAACTTGATGTGGTTGAATACTAGCATTAGTGGCATTATCGGTGTTGTTAATAAGTACCTCAGATTTCTTATCTGGCCCTAAGCTGGAGAATGTTGCCATGAAAGCAGCCTTTGCAGTTTGAAAGTCGTCACAGTCGGAATCATACGCATCAAGATCATCAGCTTGGTAAGCGGCATTCTGCGTAGTGACGACGTCTTGTTCAGCAATCCCTGGGTCAGCAAGAAATGCAAGCTCCTCTTCATCAAGTTCCCTTCCTTGCGCCTGAGCATTTACCAGATAGATCTTTTCTGCAAACCACTGTCCATCCCTTCTCCTCTTGGGTTTCTTACAATCCCTGGACATATGACCCTCTTCCTTGCAGTTGTAGCATGTAATCATTCTCAACTTGCCTGTATTAGCCCGTGGAGGGTTGTTGACCATTGGAGCAGGAGCAGGATTGGCGGTGCGAACATTGGTTGATGTGGAAGTTCTCCCCTGATATGGCTGAATTGGCTGAACCATTACTCTGCCATTCTCAATTGTAGCTTGTTGGCGAGAATTGGATGAATTCCTCAACTGATTGTTGGTAGGAGCTGATCCTCTGAATCCTCGTTTGCTTAAAGTTCTTGTGAGGTAAGCAGACATAGTAGTTAGCACTTCAACTGGGTCAGCTCCTTGTTGGAATACAGGAACTGGGACTTCCTCATCATCACAATATAGTGCTTGATCTGGATGAGCTGCATAATCAGTATAAGGAAGACTCATTTGATCAGGGTAGCTTGTTGGATATGCTGCATTCGCTTGATAAGAAGAATATGATGGCTGAGCATAATGTGCAACATTTGCTGGATGAGGTTGTGAAGCATACTGTGGTGAGGGTGCTTTGAACCGATATTGTTGCTGATGTGAGGTGGGTGGTTGTGGTAGAATCGAGTATTGGGGAAAGGCTGGTGTCATGTAAGGTGATTGATGATAAGCTTGATGTCCCAAGATATAGGGTGTGTTGTTGTGAGACAAGCTTGGTTGATTCGCCATCAATGCTAAAGAATCTGGGTGCATACCACGAGGAGAACGGTGCATAATCACATGCTTCTCATGCTGCTGAAGGAAGGCATAGATTTGATCTAAGTTGCACTTATGCAAATCCCGGGTTAACTTCACATCAGTAATGTACTCACCCCATTCAGCTTGAGGTAGAGTATTCAATAATTTGGTGTTAACCTGGAATGGTGCGATCACAAGATTGTATACATTCAGATCATTCATAAGTGTGGTGAATCTGAAGTAATAATCGTGGAGCGTTTCCCCTGGGTTGTAGGTGAATCTATCAAACAAATCATACAGCTGACACTCCCTTTCTTGTTTGGTGAGAGACGTGCCTTGTAGCAACACCTTAAGACGTTCCCATAGATCCTTTGCCACCGTATACTGACTCACCATCCTATAGATGTCATGGGGAAGTGCTTGGAGAATTGTTTGAAGAGCTTTTTCATCTGCATCTGCAACGAGTTGTTGGGCTGGAGTGAGTTCTTCAAATTCTCGTGGTCTAGTCACGTTGTCAACCGTAATGGTACCATAGTCGAGTGGACCATTCAAAATCGATTTGACCATAAGCCTTCCGTATGTCGGTTTCCCTTTTAGATATTGCATCATTCGACCTTGCCATGCCTCAAACACCTCTTTAATAAGCATCGGTGGACGACTATCAGTCCCCGTTATGATCGAGATATCCGTAAGAGATGTCATCTGAGGCATTAATGAACTTGGATTCATTGTGATCACTTAACAGACTCAAAGATTATCGTTTGATCGAGCAGTGAAGAAAGGTTGAGAATTTGTGTTGTGTTGGTTGAACTCAAGATTAAATCCACTAAAGATCGTCGAAAAAACTCAAATACCCCTTGAACTTGCTTATACGGAATAACCCAAACTCAGAATAAACCCTTATTCGGAATAATGCCTATTCGGAATAATCCTATGCTGAAAAATACCCTATTCGGAATAAACCCTATGCAGAATAACCCTTATGCGGAAAAACCCCTATTCGGAATGTTTTCTTCAATTCGGAATATTTTGGCAATTTGGCTTATTCGGAAAAACTGGTCTATTCGGAATATTTCCTAATTTTGGCTATTCGGAAAAATGGTGTCTATTCGGAAAAGTTGGCTATTCGGAAAATTGGTGTCTATGCGGAAAGATTGGCTATTCGGAAAAATCTTCTATTCGGAAAGATCTTCTATTCGGAAAAAAAACTTCTCTATTCGGAAAAACCTTCTCTATTCGGAAAATTTCTTCTATTCGGAAAAAATTCTCTATTCGGAAAATTTCTTCTATTCGGAAAAAAAATTCTCTATTCGGAACAATTTCTTCTATTCGGAAACTCTTCCTATTCGGAATCCTATTCGGAATAAACTGTCTATGCTGAAAATCCTCCTATTCGGAATCCTATTCGGAAAAAACTGGAAGAAATTGTTTCCGAGACTTAAAAAGAAGCTTTTTACCCCGATTTTTGATCCAAAACCACAAAAAGTTTTATGATTTTTACCAAAATAAGCTAAACCCAATCCTTATCAATCAATCCCAATAACAAAAACACCAAAAATAACAAGATTCAAGATTGATTTTTCCTAAAGATCACTAATAGATTCAAAAACTAAAAAAATAACACAATCCTTACCTTAAATCACCCCATAGCTCTTGATACCAAATGTAGAAATTGATAACCTATGAATCTATGAAGTGGGTTGATGTTTTTCTAGTGAGAGAAACTAGAGAGAGAAAGTGAGAGAAATATATGGAAGATTTTATTAATATGAAAAGTGGAATGAAACAACAACCAACCCCTTTCCTTAGTGGAAAGGGGTATTTATAGTCCAAGCCAAACATTGGGCTTGGGCCGGTCCATGACAAGCCCATGGACCGGTTCTTACTTAAGTTAATAAGCAAATAATAACTAATTACTAACTACGAGCTATTACAACATAAATCATATTGTGGAGCGACCGACACTTCTAATATACGTTAAAACGTATTTCTAACAATAATCTAATCCGTACATTGTTATTTCAAGCTCGCATGCCTCCCTCTTATTGGGTGGAAGCTCTTAATATGTCCGCTCATCTTTTAAACATATTACCTTCTACTGTCATTAATAACGATGTATTGACTTATCATCCAATAAGATCATTATCTCGAGACATGTGCGATTTGATGAAGACGTTTTCCCATTTGGGACTGTCATGTCTTCTACTAAACCTTCGCATGACTTCTTAATTCCGCCATTACTTCCACCTTCACATATCATGCCCAATCGTACGACTGCTAACCAACCAACCTAACCAAGTACTCCAACCCTATCACCCCTCATACACCACCAGCTCACCAAACCCAACCAAGTACACCACCAGTACTCCAACCGCCATTACTTCCACCTTCACATATCAGTAAATATACGTTTTCTTCAGTAAATTTAAATTTTCGTCAATAAATTTACATTTTCCTTAGTATTATTATGTTTCGTCGGTATTTTTTCATCTGTATTGTTACGTTTTTCAGTAAACTTGTGATTTAGTCAGAAAATTTACATCTTCATCAGTATTTTTATGTTTTTGTCAGGATTTTACGTTGAAGAAAATGTAACGAAAACGTAAATTTACTGACGAAAACGTAAAAGTACTGACGAAAACGTAATTTACTGGCGAAAACGTAAGTTTACTGAAGAAAACGTATATTTACTGACGAAAACGTAAATTTACTGACGCAAACATAAAGTTACTGACAGAAACATAAAGTTACTAACGAAAACGTAAATTTATTGACGAAAACGTAAAAGTACTGACAAGAACATAAAATTACTGACGAAAACTTAAAATTACTGACGAAAACATAAAAATACTGACGAAAATGTGATTTTACTTACGAAAACATAAGTTTACTGACGAAAACGTAAATTTACTAATTAAAACGTAAAATTACAGACGAAAACGTAAATTACTAACGAATACGTAAGTTTGCTGACGTGAACGTAAGTTTACTGACGAAAACGTAAGTTTACTGACGAAAACGTAAGTTTACTGACGAAAACGTAATTTTATCAACGAAAATTTACTGCCAAAAACGTAAAATTTTTGACGAAAAAGTAAAAGTACGAACGAAAACGGGAAAAATCTGACAAAAACGTAAAGGGTTAATATACACGCAAGTTACTAAAGTTTGGCCAAAGTAACGATTTTGTTACTAAAGTTTGGCGAAAAAGAGAAATGGGGCCCACTAAAACCTGCTTAACCGGTAACCTATCTCATGAGTAACAGCGGGATAGTTTTTCTGAACGTTTAGTAACAAATAAATCAAACCCGTATACAATAGTAACCTAAGTGTAAGGTTTTAAACTTTAGTAACAAAATCGTTACTTTGACCAAACTTTATTAACCTCTATGTATATTAACCCGATAATTATTACACAAAATTGTATATCTGAATTTAATTTAATATAATATAATATTAAATTTTAATTTAGCTAATTCGACAAACAACTTTATATAAACATAACTTTATATAATCATAAGACTTTTCCTGCATCAACCTTACCTCCAACTCATTTCTCCATACCCTAGTTATGCTTATATCCTTGATATAATCTTCAATTTAAAACATTAAATAGTTTACCAAATGTAAACTGTTTTAGTGCACTTGTTTCGCACTACAAAAGCGTATAAGAACATCCATAGACTTGGTTACTTCAAGTCTCAAATCTATTTAATTGGTTACGCCCGAGTACTCAAAAGCTTCAGCCCATAGGTGTAGAAAAAGGATCATCGTTTAATATTGCTAAAGCATTGACAATAAGCATATGACTCTCCCCAAAAAGTCCAGAAACCCATGACTTGAATGACAGTTGTGTAGCTTCTTTGTGTCCGTAAAAAAATGAGCACATATGGTAATTCTTACTACAAAACTAAACTACTTACACGAAAGCATGTGTAATGAGTCAAAATTGTATAAGTGATTCAACGGCCAAGTGGGTGCATAGATAATGCTTCCTATGACATGAGAACTTATGTATCTTTTCACTTTTAGAGAATAAAATGTTTCTCCTCGAAAGTTGTGTCAATTTTTCCATAATAAAGATAATAAGGGTATGTATAGAGTCGAAATGTGCCAAGCTGCTCGTAAAAAACTCTAGACTGAATCACTAGAAATTCGAACGAGCCGAGCTCAAATGAGATCAAACCCGAGCTAAACCCTAAGTTGAAACTCATTTGTTAAGCGAGCTCGATCCGAAGCTTTATATGTAAAGCTTGATTGGGCTCACAAATAAAATGTTATGCATTTTATAATAAACGACCTTATTCATGAGCTCAATAACAAGCTTATTAATGAGCTCAAAATTGAAATATTATGAGTTGAGCTCAATTCGAACTCGATCCAATCCTCAATATTCATTACGAAACCGTATATACATATCATGAATACGGCTCGAAATGAGATTTATAAAACTTGAACAAAACGAGCTAAGCAGGCTTGCGATTGACTCCTTATTTGAACCTTTTAAATACACATGCCTTTTTTTTACGTTATGACAACTTATGAAAAACACATTTAACATCTTAAAACGCAAGCCCAATAAGTGGAACCTCTAATTCAACTTGATCCACATCAAACGTCTTTGTTATCCCAAACCCTAGAAAAGCCCAAATATCCACTATAAAACATATCATCTAACATTAACCCTAGCCGCACACACTACAACTGCAAAACACAATTTATTGATGTATTCTCTCGAAGCGGTTTTGTGCCCCAACAAAGTCATTCATTTTAGTTTATTTATTGGGTTAGCAATCTATTTCAGAGAATTTTCATTCATAATCAACACGCTTGTTATTGTTTATGATGTAACTGGTAATTGATATGGGGAAGAGGGTATGATGTTTCTTATGCTAGTACATATCTTGTTTTAGTTTGTTTTGATTCATTTTACGATTTTATAAATTTCCCCAAATATTAAAAAAAAAAATCAGAAGTATAATGCTTGTACGCCTATTTTCTATTGGTTTCCAAGTTTCGCTCTTCTGTGACATTTATTTTCTATAAATCTAACGATTATTTGCACATATGAGTGCATTTTTATTTGTTAGTTAACGTCTGTGATGAATAAACCATTTGCCTACATTGTCTGATATTTTACAATGAAGAGAAGAATGAGATTTTTGAGGCTTTTGTTTAATACTTATTGAGTTTTTTTTTCTAATACATAAATCTTATTTGCTTATAATCTATTCGGAATGGCCTATGATGATTAATATTGTCCTCCAATTCTGATTATTAACTATGAAGAGGAAACTAGACATTTCTAAGGCTGTATTGAACAAGTGCAATGCAAGCTCTGCACGGGTCACTTTGTCTTTTTACGTAGTAAACATTAACGATGACTCGCCCTAAGACAATGCTGATTTGACGACAATGTAAGGCCCTCAAGTTGAGCTCACAAATCGGCTTCCACTCGTTTTTGGATACATTTCTTTACAACTCTGTAAAAAAAGTCAAATAATTTAGCTCGTGCGTAAAGGTAGGCCCCTCAAAAGTCAAAGCTGATTTGACTCCACAATCGTAAACTTCTACGGTTCTGCAAGTATGTGACACTTTTATTTACTCATATACCGTAAGTTTTGACACATTAACCGGCTAATTTACGGGTTTGAGTCTACCGTCAAACAAACTTATACTAGGTAAAATCCTTTCCTTTTTTTTAATTATTGGTTGTTTTTTGTGAGTGTAATGTGTTTAAATAATAAAAAAATAGGTATGAAAAGTGAGTGTAAGTGAGTTTGGGTGAGTGTTATTACCCTCGTGGGTGAGTTTTAGTGAGTTTGTTAAAAAGTGATGTAGCGCTGATGTAGAGGTGAGTAGGTTTGCCCCCACTCCCTTTAATCTTATAGTTGGATTTAGAACATACTGTAAGGTGGCGTTAAGCCAAAGACTTTGGCACAACAAAATGGTTGGCTAGCGGTATTGGATGTGGTCCGGAAGAGCCTTTGCGTTGAGGGCAGCCGCCTATGCCCAAGGAGTTACTAACTTTTTTTGTTCTATAATTAGTGAGGTATGTGTCGACGCATAATAGTATTTTTTTCTACCAACGACACCACATTTAGTAAGTAAAAAAAGACATAAAATGTGTTGCCAACGGTTTTTGGTGCAAACAGATTTTTTGCTCACATGACACTTTTTGGCTTTAGCGTGCAAACAGTCTTTTTGCTCACATGACACTTTTTGGCTTTAGCAACATCTCTTTCGCACCACTATATACTGGCTCTTAGACCATCTTTATTCACAACTTAATTTCTAATTAAAATATTATTATTTATCATTAACATATACAACTCATACATATAATTAATTTTATCTTATTTTACCGTTTATAACAACTCAACCTAAAATATAATATAAAGGGGCCGTTTGGTTCATAGAATATTTTTGAAGGAATTGTAATTTTCGAAAGGAATTTTAATTTGATGTAATTGTAATTTAAAAGGTTTGTAATTTGTTGTAATTGTAATGTGTTGTAATTGTAATTGATTAAATTTGTTAATATGTTTTGTTGACTTGCAATATAATGTAATTTATATTTTTTATTAAATTAAAAAAAATAAAAAAGTGAAGTTAAATATAATATTATAATAAATAATAAATGAGCAATAATAAAAATTATTATAATTAAAAAATAATATAATAAAAAGTATTTATATTTTTTATTATTAATATAAACAATAAAGATAAAAAAATAATAGTAATAAAAGTAATAAAAATATTTTTATTTTTTATTTTAATAATAAAAATATTTTTTATTTTATTATTTTATATTAATATTTTATAAAAAAATTTAGTTTTTTTATTTTAACTAAAAAATAAAAAAAGATTTTTATTTTAATAAAAAATAATAATAATAAAAAATTATTTTTTATAAATATTTTTATTTGTATTATTAAAATAAAAAATAAAAAATATTTAGTTCTTATAAAAATATTAATATAAAAAATAAAAATAAGAATAATGACTAAAAGTAATAAAAAAATAAAATAATAATAATAATATAATATTATTATTAATATTAATATTAATAAATAAGATAACTAAATACTAATATTAAAATTAATTGTTATTATTTTATTATTTATATAATGTTATTATTATTATTATTTATTACTATTATTATTATTATTTATTACTATTATTATTATTATTTATTACTATTATTATTTATAAATAACTATATTTTAATATAAAAATAATGAATTACGACGTAATTCAAAACTTTCCATCTAACTTTCTATGTAATCTCAATTATCTCATTGAATGTAATTGTAATGTTTGAATTACAATTACAATGCAAACCAAACACACTATGTAATGCAATTCGAATTACAATTCCCTTCATTTGTGAACCAAACAACCTATGTAATGTAATCTTGATTACAATTACATCCAATTACAACGGATTACACCGAACCAAACGCACCCTAATTTTTATATCAAATTTATTTACCTGTGTTTTATATAATTTGTTATAAATAAAATGTTTACTTTATGAATATATTTTAAAATGTAACATTTTCATGATTTTTTTAATATATTTTTATGTTATATTTCATTCGTCTCTGAATTATAGTTCACGATAAAAAAATATGCAGTTTAGTAAAAAAAATATTTTTTTCAGTTTTCTATCTTTTATTTTTTACACAATAACAAATTTACCCAATAACTATTTAATTTATAATTTTTTCATTGTTTGTAATAATACGTTCAAGTGAGGGTGATATGTCAAACTTAATCTGTATTCTATGTCTATTTTTGGAAATGGATTATTAATTAAGGATGTTCAAAAATAAGAAATAGAATATAATTTTGGGACGAAAAAGTATTGATTTAGGTTTTGAATAATGTCAATGAATGTAGATTGAATTTAATAATAATAGAAAGGTTGATCAACCATTCATATAACATGACATATGGGGAGGTTGGATGATATACTAAGAAATCACTACACGAACCGGTCGCATCCTCTTTTCTTTTATTGTAACTTACTTTGACTATATAATCACTTTCAGTCAACTTGTTTCACTCAGCTGGTGGTACACGAACTATGATTACATTATCATTAAACAATTAAAATTTTCAAAGATAAAAATAGAAAGTTATACAATAAAAAAAGAAGATAAAAATAGAAAGGAATGGTAACTAGTATAATAAATACCGAGCAATAGGTTATAAGTTATAACAAATTAAACAAGTTTGAAGCGGTCACAACAACCTTCTGAAAAGAAAAGGTTTTATCTAGTTTGAGTTTGCGGTGGGTTCAAATCCCGTGAATCATTTGACCGATGTGTCAGAAATCATTATTATATAAAAAAAACTAAACTACTTTTAATAAATTAGACATTCACTACAAGGCAATGTTGGGCAATCTCAATGATCACAATGAGTCCAAGGTTTCGGCTTTAAGACATACTCATTCTACGGTAATCACAAAAAAGCTTTACAACGATATAAAGGGGGTTAACTAAGACATACGCATTGTACGAAAATCACAAAAAACATGCTTTACGACGATACAAATGGAGTTAATTAAGACATGCTCATTGTACGGTAATAAAAAAACAAGCTTAAGAACCCTCAAGTATTGTTGTTTCATATATGAGGTTGATGTTTGTCCTTTGAGTGAATTGCTTTTAACGCCTTTTGAAGCTCCATCCTCTAGGTGCAAGAAAACGATGATATATAATGCATTGGATATTATCTGAGGCTATATAGATCGCAGACCGATTAGAGTCGATCGACCGATTTCTTACTTGGTCGACCGCGATGCGGCTTCCAATTCAAACCGATCATCCCCCTAAATCGTTCGTATATACGACCGAAACAAACACTCCCTTTTAAAAAGTTACCGTTTGAATTAAAAAATAATTATTAAAAAAAAATTAATTTAAACACTTTACCCTAATAAACACCCGACCCATTTAACCATTTTTCTCACACATTAAAAAAATTAAAAAATTAGCAATTTCATCATGTCTATCAAGAGAACTCCCAAAACTAAAATCCCAAAATCCTGAGATCCTCAACAAAGTGTTCCACATTCGACGTCGGATTCGAATTTTCGATTATCCGTGTGTCACCAAACATTGGGTTTCGACCCGCCGACTTTGAATATCAATAACAACAACCACAAACCCAAATGTGTATTATCAAAATCGTCTGTTCATTCGTCCATATTCTAACAACCGACAAGCTTTCTTTGGATCTACTACCGGTTTGTATCGTCCTACTATGGATTCATCGACTTGTTCGCATGCGATCCGTCGTATTGTCCAATTAATGTTTTAATCTTCATGTTGGGACTTTAAGAAAATGATGTATACCAAGACTACTTTGCGGGTCAATGTCAAGGTTCGGGTAAAGGTCCGAGTCAAGAACAATCTATGGGACAAGGTTCGGGTCACGTTACCTATCACTGTGCGGTTAACCTTGACAATGACGATGACACATCTCTGATCGAAGAGATGTCACATGTCAAGCATAAAAATCCCTTCGAGATGTGCTTCTAAAGACTCAGGTTTAGACTAAGACTAGGGAGCCGCCAAAAGAATGGACAACAGCGGAAAAGGTCGCCTTGTGCAAAGGTTGGTGTCATGTGTTAGATAATATCAAGCAATGAAACGCTAAAGAAACAAAGAGTTTTTTTAGGAGCCGTTCTTAAGTATTATGAAACCGAGACGGATTCAAATAGAGGGTATAACACGCTTCTGATCAAATGGAAAAATAAGGTTCGGCCAATAATTGGTTCTTTTTATGCCATCATAAATAACATCGAGCATAATCACGAAAGTGGATCCGATTACCTCGCCGCATACCAATAGGCGCGTGTGGAATACAAAATGATTTACAAACATGCTTTTATGTTAGATGAGGCGTAGAACGTGTTGAAAGATCACCCATGCTACAAGAGGTTGAGATGCACGATTTTTACCGAAAAGGGTAACAAAAAAGCAAAGACTTCTGAAACAACCTCCGGTTTCAGAAAACGTGGTTATGTGAATATGAATGATAAACCCGACGAGGACGAGGAAGAGACTCAAGAATAACGACCAGTAGGTCGTGACAGAGCTAATAAGAAGACATCTACCTCGTCAACAATGAAGTCTTCATAAGTTGACTTCAATTGGAAAAAAAGAAGGAGCAATAAGACTCCTACTTCTAGTTGAAGCAATATGAGTTGAATTTTTAGGAGGCAACTCAACAACAAGCATCGACTTTGAAAAGAGAAAAGCTCGAATTACAACGTCGAGCAATTGAACTTGCCGGAAAAAGAATCGGGACAAATACATAATGTTCTACAATACTGAAATCAATCTCAATTTGCCCCAACACACCACAAGCGTTATAGGAGATGAATAACGAGATCAAAGTAACTTATAATTTAAATTACTAGTATAATTTTTTAATTATTATTGTAATGTTTTTATTATATGAATAATTATGTAATGATTTTAGTTTTTTTTAATTTAAACTAGGTCGCCTTGATATGAACACAAATCGCATGCAGGTCGTTAGAGATCGAAAGATGAGGTCACAAAAAAATGAAAGTCGGACTAGGTCATTATTGTGCTTGTAATGAAGATTTAGCATTCTATTTAATCCAAAAATGTTGCATGAGTTGTGGATGCCCTAAGCAGGGGCGGACGTACAAACAACACTGGGTATGCACTTGCACACCCTGTAATTTTTTCTTGTAAAGAAGTTTGACGATTTTCTCAATGATATAAAGAAGAGTGCATACCCAGAAAAATTAAGATGCATACCCTGATTCAATTTACCATTTTTCAGTTCTTCATATGATTCTAAATCTAAATATCAAGATTTGGAGCTCAATATGAATGAATACAAGCTAATAAGAAATTCAGTTGGGGAAGACGAAAAACAAATAGAGAGAGAGAGAGATAATGACTTCTTTCTTTTTTCGTTTATTGTTTTCTCACGTGATTCATGTATATGGGTGAGTTTTGAAGCCAAATTAATTTTTTTTTCATTTTTACTTATCATTGTTATTACTAGAGTACTTTATTTGAAAAAAGAAATTGTATTTAAAATGTTTTCAACTAACTGAGTACTCTTTTAAAATTTTTAACCATATTTTATAAAAGCTATCAAGGAGCTAGAAAAACACTTACAAAGAGAAATCCTCTAAAGGATTTTGAATCCAATGTTCCAAGTAATGGAGGATAAATTGTTTCTAGATGAATACCACCTGAACGAGAAATCTACGTTCTTATCAATAGTAATAAAACGCTTAGGAATAGAAGAGCCAAATATCGTCTCATTCCTGAAATTCCACAAAGAGCACTGGACGACTCCATAAATAGTATCCACAATACGTTTCCGTGAAGAAGAGGTGTATATTATCAAGCCAAACATAAAGATCCCGCATATTAGACGGATTAGGGGGAGTAAGATGAGGCCACGAAAAGATTCTATGCTAAACAGAAGTAGCAAGCGAGCAAACCCAAATGTTTTCAGTCCTAGCACCACACGCCGGACAACTGAGGGAAGAGACATCCATCCTTTTCCGACTAAGGTTCCATCTTGTAGGGAGGCGGTCACGAAAAGCTCTCTAGATAAAGATGTTGATTTTTTTGGGAAGAAATCGGTTTCGTCTTGTTTCCATCGTTAGGAAGATAACTTTCATCGATATGTTCACGAATGGATTTGATAGTGAATTGCATCCCTATGGACCAAGACCATGTGTCCTCCAAATTATTAAGCATGTAATTAGCAAGATGGATGTAAAGAGCCTCAATATGATAAGCATTTGTACCATTTATAATTGGTCGAATCCATTCTACTCTCCAACCATTGTTCTAGCAATCCCGAATCAAGCAGTCCTTATTTAAAGCAAGGCGAAATAAACGAGGAAACTTATGCTTTAGAGAGTAATTATTTACCCATGGTTCATACTAGAATCTAGTATCAACACCATTGTTAACGCGTCTTTGGAGAGTAAAAAGCGGAACAAGACCTTTCTCATGCATGGTGTTGATGGATCCCACGATGCGACCTCATACTCCTTTAGAACTAACGCGACTAAAAAACGAAGAAACGTGCACAATACCTCCATGAATAGAAGTAATCAATCAAAGCCGCGAGGAATTCAGATTATTAACAAAACGACAACACCACTTTTGAATGAGAGCTTGATTTAACGAATAAAGACTACCAATGCCGAGACCTCCATTTATTTTAGAAGCAAGAACTAGCTTCCAAGCAATCCATTGAATCTTTTTGAAACTATCATCACTTCCTCATAAAAAATTGGATCTAATAGATTCAAGATTTTTACATACAGTAATAGGCATAAGGAAAAGAGAAAGGTAATGCGTACCAAGAGAACTCAAGACCGAAGAAGTAAGGGTAGCCCTACCTCCTATGGAAAGCATCGTATTCTTCCATTCAGATAAACGCTTACAGAATTTATCAACAATAGGGTCCTAACTTTTAACATTAGCCATATTACAATCAATCGGTAGGCCAAGATAAGTAAAAGGAGAACGCATAACATTGTTACTAGTGATCAAGGCAGCTTGTTGTACTTCCTCAAAAGAGACTCCAAACCCAAAAAGGTTTGATTTATGAAGATTTATTTTAAGACCAAAAACTTGATGGAAGCATTCCAGAATAGAAACGAAACATTTGATATTATCATGGGACCATTCTCTAATAAACAAAGCGTCGTCTGCAAAGAAAAGATGTGAAAGGGACAAAGTTTTTACCTTAAGACATCTATATAAACCGGCACCGATAGCGTCTTCAAGGGCAACATGAAGACCATCAATAACAATGATGAACAAAACTGGAGATAAAGGGTCCCCCCTGTCGAAGACCACGTCTGATATTGAACTCACTAGTAGGACTTCCATTAATCAGGATCGAGGAAGTAGTAGAAAACTAACAACTTAGAATCCATTTGATCCATTTTTCATTAAATCCCATAAAATGCATGACTTGAAGCAAGAAATCCCAAGATATGGAATCAAAATCTTTTTAAAAGTCTATATTTAAAATCATAAGCTTAGAGTTTTTGCGCTTACACCATTGGATGGATTCACTGACCATCACAGGTCCATCCGAGATTTAGCGGTTCTTAATCAAAGCTAACTGTTCCTGAGCGGTAATAGTATCGATGAATTGAGCTAAACGATTCGCCAGAACCTTAACAATAATCTTGTATTGAGCACCAATGAGACTGATAGACCGAAAGTCACTCACGACCATAGGATTAAGAACCTTATGAATAAGAGCGATAAAAGAGTAATTGCATCCACGTGGGAGAGCGCACCCTTGGATAAACCCCACAAGATCAAGCTTAATCGTGTCCCAAAATTTCTTATAAAAAGCAAAGGTGTAACTGTCTGGGCCCAGAGATATATCAGAACCACAGTTCCAAATTGCATCACGAATTTTAGTTTCATAAATAGGGAAAACGAGGAGAGAATTATGGTCATCTTGGATCAACCTATAGGAAAGACTCCTATAAACAATTTTGCCACTTCAACTCTTTGGAATTTAGATTCAAATAAGGAGTAAAAGACTTCTTTAATCCTGAATGGTTCAGTAATCCACTGCACTTCTTGTTTGATCCAATTAATAGAGAGATACCGATGTTTCTAATTAACATTAGCGTGAAAGAATTTAGAATTTCATTTGCCTCGATACCCCATTTAATCTTCGATTTTTGGATGAAGTCAGAATTTTCATTCGACTCAATATTATGCAGATTCGAAAGCCAAGTGATACGTTGAGAGCCAGGAACATATTCATCATACATATTGACCATGTTAACATCAAAATCGTTGATTATATTTAAAAGATCTTCTTTAGCCCGAGCTTGATTGGAAGTTTTAGTTTTTTTACCAATCTTTAAGGAGAGCTTTTAAGGCCTTCATTTTGTTACTAAACTTCATAGTATGACTAGTTCTAAATCCGGAATCATGGTGTTCCCAAAAGTCCACAACAATATCATGAAGATGCTTATCAGAAATCTAAGAGTTGTACAACTTGAACGGAATAGGTACAAAATCTAAAACCAAAGGAGACAGATGATATGCCTATGATAAAAAATGTGACATTCAATAACCTGAGCCGAATAATTATGCAACAAAGAAGCAATATTATCGGACAAATGAAATTGATCAAGCTTGCTTAATTTATCTCCATAATTCTTTACACGCGTGAACATATTACATCCAATAGGGATGTCCCATAAGTACCCATTGATAATGAACTGATTGAAGATGTTGGTTGATGAAGGATTGAAAACAGTGCCAATACGTTCTGAAGCATGTCTAACAACATTAAAATTGCCAAAAAGAAGATAGTGTCCTGGATTACTCTCTTTATAATCCAGAATAGTATTCTAACGTAATTCTTTTTTTATCATCTTGAGGGGCATACACATTGATCTTGAAGCAATGCAAATGAGAAGATTTCCAAATACCTTCAACAATAAGGAGATTCTCGGAAGGAAAAACATTAACTTTGGAAAAGACATTAGAATCCCATATGGAGACCAAACCACCAGATCTCCTCGAAGAGGGATAAACAACATAATCTAATTGAAAGATAACCCATAAACTCTTAATTTGAAAGCATCAATTATGATAGAATGGGTTTCTTAAAGAACGGACTTTATGTTTATTACAAAGTTTGGCAGTAAATTTGCATTTATCTGCTCCCATACCACAAGTGTTAAAAGACATGATATTCATGATTTACCATGCTAAGCTTCAACACTGTCTATAATTTTCTTAAGATTGTTTTGCTACCTTCTGTATCATACCCCAAAACCTTTCCCATTTCAATGTGAGAAATAAAAGTATCGATCATCTATCCATGATTAAAATGTGATTTAGAATAGGACTAACTAACTCTTGAAGATTTTGCAGCTACAAAAGAGGAAGTAGAATGTTGCTTGGAATTATGAGGATTATGATGATTGAGGTCCTCGAAACCATAATGCTTCAAAATAGATTTAGAATCGTCCTTTTGATTCTCAATTGTTTCCTTAGTTGGTTGAGAATGAATTTCCAAGTTGACTGGAGAATCAATGTGATCCTCTTGGTTATGTTTTGCATCAACAAACCACTGAGTATTCATGACGACATCATCCTCGTTACATACTATATTAATCGGTATCTCACCTTCCTCTTCTTCAATAGGGCCACGATCATTGACATCATGATCCTGATCATCAAAATGATATGCTTCTGAGTTGTTGCATGAAATTGATTACATAGCTTTGAAATCTGAGACCCATCCAGCAAACTCTTTGACACACACATATGAGGCTTATCACGAATTAACACTTTACACGTTTTAGAAATTAGACATGGATCCTTGTTCTAATACAAACACGAACCGTTGCAGCATTTTCATGAGGATCCTCATCAACAAAAAGAGTTTCACCCCAGCTTCCATCAACCGTTTTGAACGCTGATGGCGTATAGTCCCCCGACGGGTCTTTGACCCAGACCAGGGGTACTACCCGTATCTGGCCCGTCACGGATGGGTTGGATCAATAATATTCTGAACCTATGGGTTTCGAATAATAATGGCCGCATGCATTATGTACGGCCCACGGCTCGGTACGCCCGACAAGGGTTAGACAGAATCACAATCTAATTAGGATGTGATTCACCCCAAAAGTATATTCACTAACCATAATTAGGAGATAACAATCAAACCAATTATGGTAGTTATCTCTTGCTTGGGGCCGAAGATTCGGTAAATCCCAACAGGGACTATACCGCCTATATAAGGAACCCCCAAGTGTTCTACAAAGGTACACTTTTGTAACACCCCACTTAGATAAGTGGATCGTTACGTGTATTTATGGCATGTCATCAAAGCATAAGATAAATGTCCTAAAACATTAACTGACCATAAAGGAAATACCGGAATCAAACATCGGTAATCCAACATAAGCTCAAAACATAAAAAGTAAAATACTAAAAGAAAGGAATGAACAATGTCCAACAGGCAATATAAAAAAATGAAGTGCATAAGGTAAAGAAGTCTGGATTACTTCCAACCAATGCACATGCTCTCAGAATCTTGAGAGTGTCCTGGTGTACCTGCCGTTAGAACATGAAAGAACTACGGATGAGCATAACCCTCAGTGAAAGGATATAATGCATGATAAGAATATACTGAACTTGAAATAATTAATAATTACTGAAGCTGAAAGACTGATATGCGGAGTGTGATGAAAAGTGTAGAAAATTCGATAAGTCTGATTTATAAATAATAAAACTGAACTGTTATATGTTAAATCTGAAAACATGCATTTACTGTATTTTAATTGCCAAGAGCTTATATAGGTCATGTGTTGTAACAACTGTTTCATGAATAACTGGAGGGGTGACCGCGTCATGCTGTAGAGGGGTGACCTCTAATTACTGTGCTGGGCGGAGGGATCAGCTCCAATGTGAAGGATGTAGAGCAAACACCACATTCACCTGATAACTGTAAACTGGTAAGCCTAGGATGCATCCATACGCCCCACTAATAATACTGATAAAATGGCCAAGCTGAACTGAGTGCAACGTTGCGGGATATCACTCTCCTGTAGGTGAGTCATGACACCGGTGCCTCAAGTGTCATGGTTACGGTACCTCCGTAACTAGTACTAATGACTGGTCATGCTTGTATATAAGGATCAGGCAATATCTTAGTTATTAAAATAATTTCAGATAATTTATAACATGTACTGGGAAAACATTTGGCTGCAGACGAGAAATCCTAATCATGCATAGAAAGGAAGTCCTTCCTGAAAGGACGAAAAACCCGTACCTCGTGTCCAGTAATGAAATAAGAATGAAAGCTGAAAGATCTACTCCGACTTCACGGTTACTACATAAATAACGGACGCGTAATAAGTTGTCTGATTACTGTTTACTGTTACTGGTTCTTATAGGTTCTTAGTTTGATTTATTTTATTCTTGTATTACTGTTTATGTATAATCTGATTAATCTGATAGTCCGATATATTTCTGATGAATCTGAGTGTTCTTTAAATGTTTACTGATTAGCATATATCATGTATTTCTAGTTACTGTATATTATACTGTATTCTGATATGGTATTATACTGTATTAAGTAACCTGCTAAAATAGGAAATTTTTTCGAAATAGAAAGTTTCTAAAATTAGAAGTTTCTCAAAATAGAAAGGTGTCCTTAATTAGTTCCTAAACGGAAATAAATCATTTAATTGATCACACAATTTTAATCAATAAAAATAATTAACCAACATTAATTTAAATTACAAGTTAAATTAAATAATTAAAACAACTTGGTTAATTTAATTATAAAAATCCTTTATAAAAGTGATTTAAGCTAATTTAATATAACCTCGTATTTATTGTTTTCCGTGACCCCGAAACCCGAGTAAAAATTCTCCCCGAGACAACTACGTCTTGGGTTTAACCGAAATCGGCACGCGTCGTGGTCCCTTGCTGTTGATGTCACCCAAACAGTTACTGTTTGGCTAATATTTGACCAAGGTTTCCACAATATTTCCCACTGTCCATGCAGTGGTTCCCACTGCCCATGCAGTGGTTCCTACTGCTTGATATAATTTCCCACTGCCTGTGTTAAAGTTCCCACTGTTTTTCAATCCCAAACACCACCTTCATTCTAGTTAGACCCAAACAGTCCCTGACTGGTTAAACGACTCTCCTGACTGGTTTCTACTTGCTGCCGACAACCACAAGACCACCAGCCACTGTGGTTCGTGGTTCCCACTGGTTCAAGCCAACACCCCCATTGAAACTGAACCAAACGCCCCCTGGGTCTGGTGGTCGCGACTGGTACAACAACACCACACCGAGACCCCCCCTGTGGTCTCGGTTCGTGTGCAGCAACAAAACCCCAAACACCAACGACTCTAATACATGATTAATGTATATAAACTCCTGTTTCTTGTTACTAATGACTAGATTCGTGGATAAAACTAAAAAGAAAGGAATCGTGTTTACCAAATGCATTTGATTCACGAGGTGAACAATATAACACGACCCACATCTATAAAAATAAACTCATTCTTTCTCCTTCCTTCTTTTCTTGAAATCGGCGGCTGAAGAGTACCAATACCCTAATTCACGTTGTTCTTCTTCTTCTTTTTTTGTCTTACACGATTGTAGTGTCAGGGAGTGGGGTTTTACCCCGTTACCTTTTTTTTTGAAATGGGCTGGGCCCAAAGTTTACTATCTCCTTTCTTTCTTTTAATTAGCTGCGACCCATATGGTATTTGTATAACCTTTTATTTTTGTTTAGTGTATAAACTTTTAACATGCGTGTTTTAAATCTTAAACGTTCGTGATACAGAGTTTTTGTATTATTTATTTATTTACTGAATAAACGATACTTAATACTTATTTCGTAATACATGTAAAGCTTGAAAAGTATTATTTATTATTCTAAACTAACTAAATATATTTAATTTCGTAAACTTTAATTTAATCTGAGACTGCGTATTTAATATTCGTAACTTTTAAATACGGGTTTTACAATTCTTCCCCTCTAAAAAGAATAATTCGTCCCCGAATTAAGGATACGACTATACTGGGTTTTACAATTCTTCCCTTCTAAAAAGAATAATTCGTCCCTGAATTAAGGATACGACTGTACTAGGTTTTACAATTCTTCCCCAATAAAAAGGAGAAATTCGTCCTCGAATTAAAGGTAATAAGCTGATGAAGTTATAAGAACTGAAAGAACACGTAAACTGAAAAGACGATAAGCTGAAGGATAATTTGTCTTCTAATTAAGACGTAATGCTGCTTATAGGTTTAAACCTGACATAACTGAAATGATCATGTAATGTGACATGGCTGAAGAGAACATGGAAATGACATGACTGAAAGGACTTAACTGGATTTATTAAAGGAAAAGGAATGAGAGGTCCGGATGGACTCCTCCGTTTCGAGTGGCTTCCCGTTCGAAACGATTCCTTCAAAGGTCTAAACATAATGAACAAAATCTTGGTCCTGATGACCCTATCCTGATGATGCTAAATAATTTCTGGTTCCATACTTAAGATGGATTTTCTGAATCTGATAGAATGAAATGAGCTGTAGCATGTAGTATACATGAAACGATACGTACAATTATCCTAAAAAGATAACATTTATATCTCTGAGCAAGCTGTTGAGAATATATAGGGACGAACTACGTGAACAATTGTGAACGTGTTACGTGAGCAATTGTGAATGTGGTTCGCGATCATAAAAGGAGCGCTGTGCATGAAATATGTCATGTATGTGATACGTGAACATACTGTGAGCGTGATACTAGAACATATCATGAACATATGCTGACTGAGGAAGGAATGCTAACCGATACGGTCTGAGATGTGAAACGTCTGCCTGGTTATGGAAAAGCTATGCTACACTTGAGTCTGGTTTCTTAAGTTTTCTGTGACCATACATGTTAACAAGTTGGGAAACGTGTATCGTGAGATGGAACACGAATCTGAACGTGAACAATGTTATGAACGCGAATGTGAGCTTAAATCATGAGATAGCATAAAACATGAACTGAAATGGCATCATACTGCGAATGAGACGTAACCCGTGAAAGTGAAAATAAATGTGAACGTGAATGTAAACGTACACATGATCGTGAACATGAACGTGAGCGCGATTTCGCGAACGTTAATTTCTATCTGACAAGATTGTTGATGGATTACCTTGAAATCATACTATTTACTGTTGAATTCTCTGCAGGTCCACTACTGCGAAATCCTTTCGGATGAAAGAAAATGTGTAGGCTGGTTAAATGGCTGACAACGACTTAGATAGTATTATTCTTCTTCTGAGTTTGTGGTAACTGATAACCACTTATGTGGAATCCTACCTCGTTCTGTTCAGATATTTTTGATGGTTGTGATAACTCACTAGCATGTCGGTGTTCTATCTTGAACCTGCTGGTAGTCAGGCATCAAAATATGAACATAGCTGCATTAATGTGTTATACTGCCCCCATCAAAATCCTGCCTGGGGTTATGGTACATTCTCGTGGAATCTGGATAAATAGTCATGAAAGACTTATGAGTCTCGGTAAATTAGAACTCTCCTAGCGTAGGATATTATGGAATACATAATTTTAGTGTAGGTCCTCTCCTTTATGCGTAAGCTTAGCCATGGAAGGCTAATCGTGGGAACTCTCCATACTTTATGCGGTATCAGTTAACTGAGTTCTAGAAAATTTTGTACTTTAGTCATAGGCGTCGATCTTGACCACCTTGTGATGGTCTTCATCTTCGCAGGACTATCTGAAATTTCTTTCTGCTGAAATAAGGTGGCTCAGAAATGCCACCTTGTTCATCTAGAACTCACATCTGGAAAGCTGCGTATATAGTTTTCTCCTATCAAAGAATCTGCAGGATCGTGAAAAGATGATTCTCATGTTCTTCTCTAGAATTTAGGAGATCAGAATATCATCAATGAATATACTGACGCTTTTGTCTGAGAAGTCATAATAAATTTTATTCATAAATATCATACTGTAGCTGGAGCATTAGGGAGCTCAGAAGCATAAATCAAAATTTTAGAGAGACTATAACATGTGCAACAGTAGTCTGGAAAACATCATGTTCTTTCTCTCACCACTGCAGGTGGCATGATCGTGAATGGTTCTGGAAAATTATTTAAGACATCGTAGCAGATCAGGTAATCTTCTATACGTGGAATGAACATCGATTAAGAATGGTGTTCTTATAAAATTTTCGGTGATCGATACATGATCTCATGTTACCGACCTTCTTTCCGATAGACAGAAATGGTACACCTCCTGGTGGTGCGCTAGGGCGAATAAAGCCTCGTTCCGGTAACTCTTGCAGCAATTGCTGCAACTCTTTTGACTTAGCTGAAGCCCTGGAATAAAGAGTTTTGAAAACAAGTTCTGTTCTTGAAACAAGCTTGATGTTAAATTCTGTCTCGTGGTTAGAAAGGAGTTTCTGAAAAGCCTTCTAGAATGACATCTGAAAAACTTTAGAATAGTATGCTGATCAAGAATTTAAGGAATTTTAGAAGTCGCATCAAGAATGGTGACTAGAAGTCTTTGCATCTATAAGATAATAATTCACAGGTTTGTAAAGCTAAAACAATTGTACTGATTTTTCTGGCAGAAATATAATGAATAAGCTTGGAATTTAGTAAGATGGATTTCGTCGTTAACTGAAAGTAAAACTTTAATAAATATGGGTGATATTGTGGAGTATTTTCTGGCTGGGAGGTAGGTAATACCTGATTTAGATAAATTTGACGTATGAATAAGCGAAGCAAACGTGGTAACTTTCACTGAATACGTTCGTCTGTAACCTCACAGAATGAATACTGCGTGTCTAACCTGGATAATAATCCAGTGGTGGTGACTGAATTTTTAATGGTCTGGTCTATGCGTGGCATGACAAAACGGGTATACCCCCTTGGAGGGTACCCTGAATTTCTGAGGGCCTCGTTTAGAAAACATACGGAGTTATGAGTTCTGACTCGTACTCTAAGAAGATATTCGTATGACGTGTACCATGACTGGTGTCCTGACACGTGTCTTCAGAATTGATGCCTGAGACCTGTGTCTTGACTGATATTTTGACAGGTGTTTTAGTAGATGAATCTGAATAAGGCTGAAAATATTTGGTAACTGCTAGGGTTGGCGGACTGGTTAGACTGTTGACCTCTGTATTTCTGGTCACGTCCGCTCTGGAGTTTCGGTGGATACTGGCTGATTAATATAAGTACGGTGGTTGTCATTACCGCTTTGTTTGTTAGTTTCTTGACGGTCGTTATCATGACCGTGATTCATGTAACTATTTCTGCTGAGTGACCGGATGGGTACCGGTTCTCACTATTCCGACTGGAAGATTAGCTGAGTGACGTGTGACAGCTAACTTAGGAATTAAGGCATGGAATGGGGTGGTAGCGTCTGATGGTTGAATTATATTATTGTCTAGAATTTCGGATCTATAGATTTTGTCCTTGCTCTGAAGAGTCTTCATAATATAAACAACATCAGCATCTTGTGGAATCTCCAACGTATCAGCAGCATCAGCATTCGTGAGGTCTTCAAAGTGTTAGCAACATCAGTATTTGGTAAAATCTTCAACTCACGATCAGCATCAACATCTGGTAGAATATCGACAAGTAGAAACGCCTGAGATGATTGAGGATCGGTTAGCAATATCCATGGGGTAGGGTACCTGGAGTACACCTGGACTAATGTACATGAAGTACAAAATGAATACTGCATGTGGAGCATATCTGAGACACTGTACATGGAGTACACAGGAAATACTGTACATGGAGTATAAATGAGACACTGTAGAAAGGGTACGTATGGAATACTGTACATGGTACTGGTGGAAACTTATGGAATGATCAATACTGGTGTCACTTGTTTGACATGATCAATGTAATAAATTGATTTAAACTGTAGTAAACTGAACTGAAATGAGTAACATGATAGCCTGGTAATTCCTACGTGGACTTAAAGCTGGTTGTAGAGAGTTTCAAGAATATGATGTAAACGAAATTTCAACAATGGTCAGCATGACAAAATGCCTGATGAAGATCAAACATGATTTACTATGAAAACAAGATTTTATATAACTCTTCTGTATCTTAGCATGAAAACATCATCACCTTGCTGAAAAAGAAATCCTCATAAGGAGACATGCACTTAATCAGCATGAAAACGACATCCACTTGAGAGTATTAAATTTGACTGATACAAAGAACATGGAAGGATAATCGACTCAGGTTTAACATCAACTGATGTGGATGGCTATGGTTCAATCCACATAATTTACAGGAGAAAGCATGTGACTAAGTATGGGCGATTCTGGTTCGATCCATACTTGTCAATTTTTTATGTAATGTCCTGATATGACAAAGGTGAACAACTATGGATCAATTCACAAAACAACATTCAACTGTAAAGCATGAAAATTTGATCTGAACATTGGTGAACGTATATGGGCTGGTTCACCAAGTAATATTCGACTGAAAGCATGAATCTGACATGAGTAAGGATTAACGCCTATGTTCAGTTCATCTATAAAAAAATCTGAACGAGCAAGGGTGAACGCCTATGGGTCGGTTCATCAAAACAAAATTTGGATGAAAAGCACATGCGACTAAATATGGCCAGTCCTGTACCAACCTTTTACTTAGTCAAAACTTTAAGAAAACTGACTGATAAATGAAGAAAACTGACTGATAAATGCATGAGGAACATGAAATATAACAACGCTAAAATCTGAGAAGTTCCTGGTGACTACCTACTAGTCACAGGTCAAGTTTTAGAGCTTACAGGTCGAACTTGCGCTCTGATACCATAATTGTAACACCCCACTTGGATAAGTGGACCGATACGTGTATTTATGGCGTGTCATCAAAGCATAAGGTAAATTTCCTAAAACATTAACTGACCATAACGGAAATACCGGAATCAAACATCGGTAATCCAACATAAGCTCAAAACATGAAAAGTAAAATACTAAAAGAAATGACTGAACAATATCCAACATGCAATATATAAAAAAAGGAAGTGCATAAAGTAAAGAAGTCTGGATTACTTCCAACCAATGCACATGCTCTCAGAATCTTGAGAGTGTCCTGGTGTAATTGCCGTTAGAACATGAAAGAACTACGACTGAGCATAACGCTCAGTGAACGGATATAATGCATGATAAGAATATACTGAACTTGAAATAATTAATAATTACTGAAGCTGAAAGACTGATATGCGGAGTGTGATGACAACTGTAGAAAATCTGATAAGTCTGATTTATAAATAATAAAACTGAACTGTTATATGTTAAATCTGAAAACATGTATTTACTGTATTTTAATTGCCAAGAACTTATATAGGTCATGTGCTGTAACAACTGTGGAATGAATAACCTGAGGGGTGACCTCGTCATGCTGTAGAGGGGTGACCTCTAATTACTGTGCTAGGTGGAGGGATCAGCTCCAATGTGAAGGATGTAGAGCACACACCACATTCACCTGATAACTGTAAACTGATAAGCCTAGGATGCATCCATATGCCCCACTAATAATACTGATAAAATGGCCAAGCTGAACTGAGCAGAACGCTGCGAGATATCACTCTCCCGCAGGTGAGTCATGACACCAGTGCCTCAAGTGTCATGGTTACGGTACCTCCGTAACTAGTACTACTGACTGGTCATGCTTGTATATAAGGCTCAGGCGATATCTTAGTTATTAAAATAATTTCAGATAATTTATAACATGTACTGGGGAAAACATTTGGCTGCAGACGGGAAATTCTAATCATGCATAGAAAGGAAGTTCTTACTGAAAGGACGGAAAATCCGTACCTCGTGTCCAGTAATGAAATAAGAATGAAAGCTGAAAGATGTACTCCGACTTCACGATTACTACATAAATAACAGACGCGTAATAAGTTGTCTGATTACTGTTTACTGTTACTGGTTCTTATAGGTTCTTAGTTTGATTTATTTTATTCTTGTATTATTGTTTATGTATAATCTGTTTAATCTGATAGTCCGGTATATTTCTGATAAATCTAACTGTTCTTTAAATGTTTACTGATTAGCATATATCCTGTATTTCTAGTTACTGCATATTATACTGTATTCTGATATGGTATTATACTGTATTAAGTAACTGATAGGTGTGAAAACACCCATCCTTTTACCACTTAATTACAATAATAACCAAGCCAAAACGTGTATTTTTGTCGTAAATGTCGGAATTATGCGTGGTTTGTGTTTTTGTTGTGATTTAGGATCAAATTGTGAAAAGGGGAGAAAACACGGGCTTTCACGGGCTTTTATCGAAGAAAAAGACAAAAGACGAAGTCAAGAGATCAAGAGTGCAAAAAGAACGGAAGTCCAAGGCCTATTATGAAGATCTATCAAAGAATAAGTCTAAAGACGGAAGTTTAATAAAGCCGAAGAACTCAAGTCTAATAAATGAAGAAATTATAAGACGAGTTCAAATAATCCCGAGACAAAGTCGAAAAAAAAAGTCAGAGAATTAAGAAGTCGAGAAAGACGAAGAATTAAAAGACGAGAACGAGAAAGAGATAGAAATAAGGAAGCAACACATGCACTCCTCCTCTCCTCCTATAAGTACCCTCCTAATGTGTCAATAAGAGGTGTTTAAAAAATTAGGAGTAGATTAGTTTAGGATTAGGAGTAGCTTAATACTTTCTCTCTCTAGTTTTTCTTAATGTTTTTTCAAGCTTTTTCATTAATCTTGTAATTTGAATCTTTAATCATCTTAATTTCAAGCTTTTTCAATTAATCATTCTCATTCTTCCTTTCTTTATTATTAATCCTGTGTTGATTTAGATGATCTTGTAGTTGCTTAATCTTGATGTTTATTGATTTATTGATGCTTTTGATTGATTGTGCTTATTGGTTTTTAGGTGTTTGATTTTTATAGATTATAGTGTTTTAGTGCTTATTGTGTTAATTTTCTTATTTTTAATTAAGTGCTTATTAGTTAATTTTTATAAAAAGTTGTTTTTAAATATTTTTATTATTTAGTGTTTTTAAAAGTTTTTAAATTTTGGCTTATTAGCTTTTTCTAAACATCAATTTAGTAAAATTTTTAGATAAGTGCTTATTAGTTTATTTTATAAAAATTTGATTTTTAATTTTTAGATTTATTAGTATTTTTCAAGTTTTTGATTTGTGGTTGAATTAATTTTTCTTAAAATTGTTTTAGATTAAGTTTTGGTTGATTGCTTATTTGAATTGTGCTTATTTTTAGCTTATTTCGTGATTTTTTTTTATGTTACTGTATTTGTTTTCAAGTTTTCGGATTAGGGTTTTATATTCCGAAGATTTGATTTTTTCTAAAATGCCATTTCTCTGAAAATCTTACTTATTCTGAAAAAACAATTATTCCGAAACATGTTCTGAAAAGATTTATTCCGTAGATTTTTCTGAAAAAGAATTATTCCGAAGATTTTTTTTTCTTTTCTGAAAATACTGTTTTTTCCGAAAAAACACATATTGCGAAGAAATCATTTTTTTATGAAAATACAAAAATTCCGAAGAAATAGAAAATCTGAAAACTACTGTAGCTTTTCCGAACATTTTTCCGAAATAACTGATATTGCGAAATAATTGTCATGCCAGCTTGGCCGGTTACTTTGTTTCGCGCCAAAATTAAGCTGTGTGGCTGGCTGCTTCCAACAGCTAGCCTGCTTGCTTGATTAGTTATTAGTATTGTTCCGTAATTGTTTAGTTTTATCTGAAAGTTGTTCCGATTTTAATTTTGAAAGTTACGTATTTTTAGTTGAATTTTTCGTCTATTTTTAAAATTAATATTTTTTCGTAAAGTTCAAGTTTTATCTTTTATTTAGTACCCGCTTTAGGTTTTCCCTCGTTTAGCTTTAAAGTATCATTTTAGTTTTATTCTCTCCTTTTTGATTTAGTAAACTTAATTTTCGAGTCCATAGTTAATTTCGTCTTTTAGATTTATTTTTATTAATTGTTTTGTTTAAATTTACGTTTTTATTATTTGTTTCGTTTCTTTTTAAAATAGTTTTACAATCCAATTTCTTTCATTTTTATTTAAGTAAGTCTTATTTTTAATTAGAAAAGTTTATTTTTTTTTATTTTCGCTTTTACTTTTATTAATTGTTTCTTTTAATATTTGTTTTAATATTCGTTTTAATATCGTTTTAATTTTTAGTTTTTAATATTCGTCTTGTTTTACGTTTCTTTATCATTTGTCATTCGTCTTTAGTTTATTCTTTTTACTTTTCGCATTTACTTTTTAATTAGTTATAGATAATCAACGACATTTTATTTTCCACCAAGAACGACTGAGTCACACATTTAACCGGAGATCAATTCGAATTTAATCGAGACGAACAAATTTTTATACTTGGCAAAACACTTGTATTAAATGGCGCCGCTGCCGGCTCTTTTCGTGAAGATTAACGGTTTTTTGTGAGAGACGCGTTGGATTTTGGGATCCGTTCACTCGTGAACGTTATTTTTCGTGTAAAAAATTTTCAAAAATCCATAAAAATAAAAATTTTCAAAAATCCAAAAACATTTGAAAAATCATAAAAGCGTTTCTTTTTCGAAAATTTTGCACCAAAAATATTCTTCTTGCTTATCTATTGTGTTTAATGGATTCGTTTGTTGACTGTGTAGGGTGTGGAAGACCATCTTCTGGTAGTCAATCCTGTCAATGGTGTTCATGCGAACGGTGTGGAATGGATATCCCTAATTACGAATTTGGCCGTTGTCTATCGTGCAATTCGATCAATTCATACTTCAATTCATTCTTCTCTTCTAATGACACTATTTCACCCTCTCCCATATATGACGATCCATATCAACAAAATGCACCGGGTTTTTCTCAATACCCGTGTTGCAATCATTGTGGGGGCCCTCACGATACTTCTTATTGTCAGCCAGTGAATTATTATGAGCCACATCCGTGCTATAATTCTGGTTTTCAAAATTTTGAGCCCCCACAATATACCATCGATCATCAACCTTCTGTTGGAATGTGGCTTGAATACGTTCAACAAGAATTAGCTAGCATACGCGAAGCAAGGGAGGAGGAAAAGTGACAGCAACAAGAACAAGTATCTAATCTTAGTGATTATACTCCTCCTCTTGTGCGTCCATACTACTTTTATGATGATGACGAGGATGATATCTATGATCTCAACCCATCTTCTGAGACTCCTACTCCTATTCTTGATATCCCTAATGCGTCTAAGGATAGTGATACATCGAGTGAGATTAGTGATTGTGGTCTTGATAAATTCTTTGATGAGGTTTGTGATGTGCCGGCTTTTGTGGAGCCTACAGAAGAGGTCGCTCTTAATGATGATGATTTTTCTCCATGGTATGAGAATTTCACTTTTGAAATTTCTCCTTCTCCTTCGGGCGATGAAGGCAATATTGATTTATTCTCTCCGACATACGAGAAGTTCACCACTGAACTTGGTCTTGTAGATGAGGTGGAAGACGTTATTCTTCGCGACAAATTACTGAAAGTTCATCTTCTTATTGCTAAAATTGAAGCGTTGAATTCTGATCCTATTTCTGAGTCTTTACCTCCGTCTATTACTTCAGTTGAGAATAATGATACAACTATGGAGGAAATCGACATTCTCTCAATACCTCCGGGTATTGATGATGATGACACGGAGGGGGATATTCTTTTTGATACTTTGCTGCATGAAGATATTGTCCCAAGTCCCCCTCCCGAGCACCTTTTATCCTAACCTTTAGAAACCATTACCGAGGATGAGTGCTTTGACCCGAGATGTGCCATTGATTATTTTATGATTGATAACCTTACGGCTTTGCCGCTTTCTGAGCATCAATTGTCTTTGGGGGATGACAATCTGCTTACTTTACCCACCCCACCTTCCATGGATCATGATTTCACATACTTTTCGTATGTTGAAAGGACTTTTCTACCCTTCAAGACTTATCCTCCAGCCTCCCCTGTTGTATTTTCCTCCGGGAACGAGGACAAGGTCTTTGATCCCGGTATTACATTTGAGGCTTCCCCATGGACCATTTAATTCGGGGACGAGTCAGGCTCGCGACTCGCTTAACAAAGACAAGCGCTTCTCGGGAGGCAACCCGATTATCTATCTATCTTTATCTGTTTTTATAATAAGTGTAGGGGGAGACCCTTGTATGTGTTTGTTGTCTTCTTTCTTATCATGTGTAGGGATTCGAGCTTTCAAAGATCCATTCTTGATGACTTTTGACGACCCGTGATTCCGTGTACCCGTCTTCCCGGTTCTATCCTATACTCTTTTGATTCTCTATTTTATATTTATTCAATATTAAAATAGGAATCACTTTAGTTGTCCTTTCCTTAGCAAGATTTAAACAAAGTGCACAATGTCCTAAGTGTAGGGGAGTTTACTCCCACATGCTTAAACATTGAGGACAATGTTTATATTAAGTGTAGGGGGACTTCTATCGAAATTAAGTGGTATTTTCCTTGCATTTGTCCTCATTTTAACCGGAAAATTGATTTTTCGACATTTTTCAAAATTTTTGATCTATTTTGTCCTATTAGTTTTTCCTTTGTTATTGTTATTTACTTTCTTTGCTAGAATAAATTTTTAATAAAGTGGTTTTAATTTTTCAAAATCGTGAATATTTTGACTCAACCCGAGTTTACTTATCTAAGTTTACTCTTGCTAGTATCCTTAACGTGTTTAAGTCAAGTTTTGCTAGGCTTTTATTTAGGGAGCTTTAAAACGCGAAAGTCTTAACTCTCACGGGTTAAGAACAAGAACTTTTCGCAAGTTCCTATAATTGATCCTAGAGAGTCGTTTATCAAGGGAACTTTAAAACGCAAATTCTAAACTTGAAAGTGTCTAAGATGATGCAAGATCCTATAGGCGACTCGAAAACCCAAAACTTTGATTTAATTGGCTAAGCATCCACGAGTCTCATTCCTTGAGATTTTAAACTATGGAGGACGAGAGATGATAGAGTCAATTATAAGTTTGGTATTCTTTCGTGAATTTATGTGAGTTGATTATAAGCCTATTCTCCCATCGCTTGTTAATAAATATATCTGCAATAAATAAGGTTGTACGATTTGAAAAGTTACTTAGCTTCTAGCCCAAGATCGTTTAAAAGTTGCTCGGTATTAATTAGAGTTCATAGCCAAGGCATAACTTATTGAAGCGGGATGCGAAGATTGGCGAGTCCGAAAAGGTCCTAACAAGACATGAGGGCTACATTTTGTTGCTAAAGATCCAAAAGTGATGTGAAGAATCATTTATCAAAAATCAATATGAAGGATCGAGACACACGAAGAAAAGCAAATAATCCCCTAAAGATCATGGAGAAATCTATCCGAAAAGACCCTAGCAAGGTATGAGGATAAATAGATCCAAGTCCTAAAAGGAGGCGGATCGTTGTATATCAAAGTCCAAAATAAAGATAGGAGAAAAATGAACAAGTCGTGGTCCAAAGATGAAGAATCTCTCAAAACTTCAAGTGAAGAAATTCCTATTATGAAGAGAAGACCATAATTTCAAGAACGTCTCTCAAAGATTTGAAGTATGAAGTCGCTGCCAAATATCGGTCCGAGAAAGGTCTCAAATCGTGAAGCGAGTTATGCCAAGATATGAAGTTTATGAGGTCGCGAGAAGCAGTTTTAAAAGATTTTGTCCTTTAGCTAACTATTGCTTAAATCGTCCCACTTTATTTTCAGCCTAAATAACTATCAAAATAAGTCAGCAATGCATCCTCGTGATCATTCAAGACAATAATAAAATATAAGAGATACATCTAGGAATAAGGGAGTCTAAGTGAATAATTGGGCCACATGAATTTGTGTTAGTTTGCTAACTTATAATAACAATGATCTCGTTTTTAAGCTTGGTTTGGGGAACGTGAAACTTGAGGATGATAATCATTCATGCTATTCCAAAACCCTAAGGTAAGTTTTTGATCTTTTTACTTGTTTTCCTCCTTTAAATATTTTGTCTCCTTAATAAAGGCCAATGTGGATTGATTGTGATGGAAAATGTAACACTTGCTTTGTAATTAATACATTGCATGAGGGCATTGCGATGGTCAAGTGTAGGGGATTTGATAGGTGTGAAAACACCCATCCTTTTACCACTTAATTACAATAATAACCAAGCCAAAACGTGTATTTTTTTGTCGTAAATGTCGGAATTATGCGTGGTTTGTGTTTTTGTTGTGATTTAGGATCAAATTGTGAAAAGGGGAGAAAACACGGGCTTTCACGGGCTTTTATCGAAGAAAAAGACAAAAGACGAAGTCAAGAGATCAAGAGTGCAAAAAGAACGGAAGTCCAAGGCCTATTCTGAATATCTATCAAAGAATAAATCTAAAGACGGAAGTTTAATAAAGCCGAAGAACTCAAGTCTAATAAATGAAGAAATTATAAGACGAGTTCAAATAATCCCGAGACAAAGTCGAAAAAAAAAGTCAAAGAATTAAGAAGTCGAGAAAGACGAAGAATTAAAAGACGAGAACGAGAAAGAGAAAGAAAGAAGGAAGCAACACATGCACTCCTCCTCTCCTCCTATAAATACACTCCTAATGTGTCATTAGGAGGTGTTTAGAAAATTAGGAGTAGATTAGTTTAGGATTAGGAGTAGGAGTAGCTTAATACTTTCTCTCTCTAGTTTTTCTTAATGTTTTTTCGAGCTTTTTCATTAATCTTGTAATTTGAATCTTTAATCATCTTAATTTCAAGCTTTTTCAATTAATCATTCTCATTCTTTCTTTCTTTATTATTAATCTTGTGTTGATTTAGATGATCTTGTAGTTGCTTAATCTTGATGTTTATTGATTTATTAATGCTTTTGATTGATTGTGCTTATTGGTTTTTAGGTGTTTGATTTTTATTGCTTATAGTGTTTTAGTGCTTATTGTGTTAATTTTCTTATTTTTAATTAAGTGCTTATTAGTTAATTTTTATAAAAAGTTGTTTTTAAATATTTTTATTATTTAGTGTTTTTAAAAGTTTTTAAATTTTGGCTTATTAGCTTTTTCTAAACATCAATTTAGGTAAGTTTTTAGATAAGTGCTTATTAGTTTATTTTATAAAAAGTTGATTTTTAATTTTTTGATTTATTAGTATTTTTCAAGTTTTTGATTTGTGGTTGAATTAGTTTTTCTTAAAATTGTTTTAGATTAATTTTTGGTTAATTGCTTATTTGAATTGTGCTTATTTTTAGCTTATTTCGTGATTTTTTTTATGTTACTGTATTTGTTTTCAAGTTTTCGGATTAGGGTTTTATATTCCGAAGATTTGATTTTTTCTAAAATGCCATTTCCCTGAAAATCTTACTTATTCTGAAAAAACAATTATTCCGAAAAATGTTCTGAAAAGATTTATTCCGAAGATTTTTCTGAAAAAGAATTATTCCGAAGAGTTTTATTTTATTTTTCTTTTCTGAAAATACTGTTTTTCCGAAAAAACACATATTGCGAAGAAATCATTTTTTCTGGAAATACAAAAATTCCGAAGAAATAGAAAATCTGAAAACTACTGTAGCTTTTCCGAACCTTTTTCCGAAATAACTGATATTGCGAAATAATTGTCTTGCCAGCTTGGCTGGTTACTTTGTTTCGCGCCAAAATTAAGCTGTGTAGCTGGCTGCTTCCAGCAGCTAGCCTGCTTGCTTGATTAGTTATTAGTATTGTTCCGTAATTGTTTAGTTTTATCTGAAAATTGTTCCGATTTTAATTTTGAAAGTTATGTATTTTTAGCTGTATTTTTCGTCTATTTTTAAAATTAATATTTTTCGTAAAGTTCAAGTTTTATCTTTTATTTAGTACCCACTTTTGGTTTTCCCTCGTTTAGCTTTAAAATTACCATTTTAGTTTTATTCTCTCCTTTTTCATTGAGTAAACTTAATTTTCGAGTCGATAGTTAATTTCGTCTTTTAGATTTATTTTTATTAATTGTTTTGTTTAAATTTACGTTTTTATTATTTGTTTCGTTTCTTTTTAAAATAGTTTTATAATCCAATTTCTTTCATTTTTATTTAAGTAAGTTTTATTTTTAATTCGAAAAGTTTATTTTTATTTTTTTATTTTCGCTTTTACTTTTATTAATTGTTTCTTTTAATATTTGTTTTAATTTCGTTTAATATCGTTTTAATATCGTTTTAATTTTTAGTTTTTAATATTCGTCTTGTTTTACGTTTCTTTATCATTTGTCATTCGTCTTTAGTTTATTCTTTTTACTTTTCGCATTTACTTTTTAATTAGTTATAGATAATCAACGGCATTTTATTTTCCACCAAGAACGACTGAGTCACACATTTAACAGGAGATCAATTCGAATTGAATCGAGACGAACAGATTTTTATACTTGGCAAAACACTTGTATTAGTAACCTGCTAAAATAGGAAATTTCTCCGAAATAGAAAGTTTCTAAAACTAGAAGTTTCTCAAAATAGAAAGGTCTCCTTAATTAGTTCCTAAACGGAAATAAATCATTTAATTGATCACACATTTTTAATCAATAAAAATAATTAACCAACATTAATTTAATTTACAAGTTAAATTAAATAATTAAAACAACTTGGTTAATTTAATTATTAAACTTCTTTATAAAAGTGATTTAAGCCAATTTAATATAACCTCTGGTTGGAGTAAAAATACGACCTTTTAGGAAAAAGACGTAAATGCGGTAAGTATTAAGTTTCGATTAATGAAAATCAAGCACTTATGAGCCAAATGATGTGTGAAATGAAAAGTTCGTTTCCCAAGGAGGCTTATTGTGTGTGAATAACTTGTAATGATTTTGGATTAATATTGAGAAAGAAAAAGATGAGAAAAGAGAATGACGGATACGTTAAAATTAAACTACGACGACGAAACGTAAAACCGTAAAAGTAGGGGAAATAAACATTTAATCTAAAAAATTCCAAAAAATTACCAAAAATAGCTAAAAATCCAAATAAGGTTTACGAATGATCAAAACTTTTTCAAACCTTTTATTTAATTAAATATTAATTTTTAAATGCTAATTAAAGCCCTAAAAATCAAAATAATTAATAGAAAGCCCAAATAAAGATTTTTAAATTTGTAAAACTCTAAAATGACATAATAAAACTAAAAAGTATTTTTCCAAATTTTTAAAACTATTAAAACTATTTAAAATGAATTAAACCAAAAATAGAATATTAAAATAATATTAAAAATTCAAAAATTATAAAAAATTCTAAAAACTTGCAAACTAGTGTATTTTAACCTAAATAAACAGAAAATAAAAGTGAAATTACCAAAATACCCTTATTAGCCCCCCAAATGGGCTAAAAACAAAAACAGTCCAATTTCAATGGGCTTTTCAGCCCAATTTTCATAAGTGTTCAATAAGCTCCCAAAAAGCACAATACAACTCAAAATTTAATTCTAAACCCAAAACTCTGAAGGCCCAAAAGCTGATTATGAGCTTATTACAGCTTAAATAGCCAAAAGCTTATTCTTATTGGGCCAATAAGCCCATTAAGCCATAAGCTGGTGCCATAAGCTCTAATTTAACACATAACATTCTTTTGGGATTCTAAAGAGATCTGTAAAAAGAAATTTTTAAAAAGCTTAACCAATAAGCCAGAATCTTGAAAGGAACTTTTTCACTAAAAGACAAAATAGTCGGGTTTGAGTTCTAGAGGGTTTCAAAAGCTGATTCTTTTTGCAAAAGCTCACAAATGGCTTAACTAAGAATAATCAAAAAGAAAAATCACAAAAGTCAAGTAGAATAAGCTGTAGAAGCAAATAAGCTGGCTGAAATAGCCAAATAAGCTAGTTTTCTGGCAAAAGCTTAACCAAATGACCTGAAACTTCTCAAATATGATAATAAGCTAAGAAAAATGACACCTATCACAAAAAGTAAGTTGTTGCATGTTCCAATAAGCAGAACTGAAAAATAAGCCAAATTGAGCTTATTTGACCAAAAGTCAAAGTGTTCCAAACTTAACCAAATTGCCAGGGATTGTTTATGAGCTTATTTTAAGCAACTTTTGTGAAAGAATCAAGGCTGAGTCCTTGTGTATCAAGAGGCCAGTTAGCCAAATGATGACAGATTTTTGACAAATAAGGCCAATATGCTAGTTGGATTATAAGCACTCAAACAAGTAATCCAAATAGCCAAATAAGTTCACAAGCAGCACACAAACAAATGTCAAGCAACTAGAAATCAGGGCAAGTACTAGGTAACAAGATACAAGGCAAAATATAGGTGGTCACTTTGCTGATGCAAATGACCTCTTCAGCCAACTTTAATAAGCTCTAGCACACTCAATAAGCCACCAAATTCCACAAACAGATATAGCACAGATAACTTATCACTTAAACTCTTCCCAAACCAAAAATCAGACTCTAAATCTAAACAACAAAGATTTAATCCTTGCTGATGTGTTTGACCATTTTCAAACCAATTTTTTTGCAGATTTTTCCAAAACTTTCCAAACCTTTTCCAAACCTTGTGAGACTTAACCAATGGCCAAAACAGGTTACTATAGACTTGTTTAGTGTAGAAAAAACCCAACAACCTTGTTTTAGTACCTTTTCAAACAAACTTTTGATTTTTACACACAACCTACTGATTTTATGATTCAAATATCTCACCTAGATGACACTAAGCAGATCTAAGAAATAAAACACAAAGCACTAACACAAATACTCCAAATCACATAGCACAATTCATAACAGACTTAAACCAAATATTTTTTAGAGGAAACTTAAAGGAAACCAATACCTATCCTCCACAACTTCCTAGGAGGATCAGCAATGCTCCTTGGACCACTCTCAACAGCTAGAGAGTGACCAAGGTCCTTGAACAAAGAAGATGAAGGTCTGCTGATGGTTCAAAGCAGAACCAGACCTTTGTATCAATGGATTCTTCAACACAAAGAGCAAACAACCTATCCAAGGGCTCAAATCCCTTCACAAGCTTGGTGTCAAAAAGCTTGCAAGAGCTTTAGGCTGATGGTTAGGGGTTAGTACAATAAAATAAGCAAACAGATTCAAGGATTTCAAAATTTTTTCAAACTTGAAAACCTTATCAAACCTAAACGTGCTTCAATCCAAAGATCAAAACACCTTTATAACATAAAATGGAACTCAGCTTCACTCTTAAACAACACCAACTTTCAAAAACATAAAAAGGAATTACAATTTTTTCAAAATACCAAACTTTTATAAATTTTAAAAAGGAATTACAATGTTTAAGAGAAAATCTGGAACAAGGGACTCTAACAGGTTGAGGTCTCCTTATATAGACTACATGTGATGATTCTAGAACATGAAATACATGAAAACCCTAGCTACTAAAATCTATGAATTGCCCTTGAGAACTTGAGTTGTTGAGTTGTCCAAATGCATCCACAATGTTCCTTTTTGCTTTGGGACCAAGTAAGGAATGTGGGCTGCTGATTTGGACACGTGGCATTCCTTGGAGAGGAAGTCGTATGATGATTGGTTGAAAGGAAATTGGGGGTGGGGTCCTTGGTTAAGTGGTGACTGAGTTCAAGTGTGGGATGTAGACGTGTGAGGCTGAATTACTTTTTGGTAAAGGTAATTTGGAAAAACCCTTTGAATGGTGAAATTAAAAACTGGGTTCATACGTGTGAACAGTGGGTGTTTTGATCCGAAAAACTTGGGAGTTTATTGTTTGGCGCGTGTATGAGAGTTTGAAAATTTGTGTGTACAGGTTTGGTCCTTGGTTTTTGGTGAAAGTTGTAAACAAAGTCTTTCTTTCACACAAACCCGTTTTCCTTTGTTATGAAACTTTCTCTTTTCACACTTTTGCCCCAAATAGTTTTCCAAGGTATTTTAAGAACTTGTTTTGCCATTCTTTATATTTTCAAGGACTGATCTTGGACATTCTTGATCTTTGAAGGTCTTCATTGGATGTTTGACTTCATGGAGGACCATTGTTGACAATTTTGAATCTTGAGGGACTAATCTTGCCAAATCTTCATATTTGAGGGACCTTTTTGTCATTCAAACTTAAAGGACCAAACTTGTAATTATTAATATACAAGGGTATTAAGTGTCATTTCTTCATTGATGAGGGATCATTCTTGTACATCTTCAATACTTCAAGGAATTTTCTTTGAGAAATCATAAACTAGGGCCCGTCATTGTGCGGCTTCGTTTCTCGTGTTCGTTTTTCCTTGTTTCTTGTAATCTTTTGTCTTTTTCACGATATCCATACCTAAAATACACAAGTAAACAAAGACAAGCATATATATGGTATTGTTATGACATTTTATGCATTTAAAGCCCGAAAAGAACGATGAGATCATGTATAAATGCCATCTCATCAACCTCGTATTTATTATTTTCCGTCACCCCGAAACCCGAGTAAAAATTCTCCCCGAGACACCTACGTCTCGGGTTAAACCGAAACCAGCACGCGTCGTGGTCCCTTGCTGCTGATGTCACCCAAACAGTCACTGTTTGGCTAATATTCCCCACTGTCCATGCAGTGGTTCCCACTACCCATGCAGTGGTTCCCACTGCTTGATATTATTTCCCACTGGTTGTGTTAAAGTTCCAATTGTTTTGCAATCCCAAACACCACCTTCATTTCAGTTAGACCCAAACTATCCATGACTGGTCAAACGACTCTCCTGACTGGTTTCTGCCTGCTACCGACAACCACAAGACCACCAGCCACTGTGGTTCGTGGTTCCCACTGGTTTAAGCCAACACCCCCATTGAAACTGAACCAAACGCCCCTTGGTCTAGTGGTCGCGACTGGTACAACAACACCACACCGAGACCCCTCCTATGGTCTCGGTTCTAATGCAGCAACAAAACCCCAAACACCAACGACTCTAATACATGATTAATGTATATAAACTCTTGTTTCTTGTTACTAATGACTAGATTCATGGATAAAACTAAAATGAAAGGAATCGTGTTTACCAAATGCATTTGATTCATGAGGTGAACAATATAACATGACCCGGATCAATCAGAATAAAACTCGTTCTTTCTCCTTCCTTCTTTTCTTGAATTCGACGGCTGAAGGGTACCAATACCCTAATTCACGTTGTTTTTCTTCTTCTTTTTTGTCTTACACGATTGTAGTGTCAGGGAGTGGGGTTTTACCCCGTTACCTTTTTTTGAAATGGGCTGGGCCCAAAGTTTACTATCTCCTTTCTTTCTTTTAATTAGTTGCGACCCATATGGTGTATGTATACCCTTTTATTTTCGTTTAGTGTATAAAGTTTTAACTTGCGTGTTTTAAATCTTAAACGTTCGTGATACAGAGTTTTTGTATTATTTATTTATTTTCTGAATAAACTATACTTTATACTTATTTCGTAATACCTGTAAAGCTTGAAAAGTATTATTTATTATTATGAACTAACTAAATATATTTAATTTCCTAAACTTTAATTTAATCTGAGACTGCGTATTTAATATTCGTAACTTTTAAATACGGGTTTTACAACTTTAATCGATACTCTCACATCTTGTCGATTACTAACCCTAAAACCGATTACTTACTCTCATGTCGAAGTCTAATCGTGGGATACGTTCCCACGGTAAGCCTAACAGCGTGTTGTTTAGTGTGCATGATCTCAACCATAAATTCACTTGGTGCAAGAGCCGGAGCCTCGGATACCGGAATTAAGCCTAATTCGAGTTAAGCAAGGTCCATCCAACTTTTGTATCAACAAGTTGGTGCCATCCATGGGACCCTACACTAAACTAAGCTCTACCAATGACAAAGGGAAACCCTAATTAGGGTAACCAAAAGAACGTTGGCTGGAAGTAAGGTTCGGATACCCTAGCCATCCAGTTCCTAGTGGGAGGGGAAGGAGCAGTGCCATATCGAAACGTGGCAAACCAACCCCCACGAGGGATGGACGCACAATTCAATACCCCTGCACCCACCCTGGTCATAAACAACCCGGATCCAGGGTCAGCACCAGTACCTCCCAACATAGAGAGACGGAGACCCCCAGTTACCGAGACTGAAGTCGACACGGTCATCCAAGACGTCAATGACGGAAGTATCGAAGACTACATGACTCAGAATTTTGAATCAATCATCCCCGTCATAACGGCAAGGATGAAATTGGGAAGAAACCTTTAGGCCAGGATGAACTTTGACAGCGTTGCGGGAGATACGACCAAGCGGTCGAGAAAAAGGACCAGAAAACGCCGGACAGAGGTACCTTCCTGAAGTGAGGGACATCCTCAACCACGTAACGTCTTCGAACGGATTAGAGACAGGATACTCGAGGACCTTGAGGCAAACCAGGGAGACGCAGATCTCTCCGACGATTCTATAGAGCACGACTTCCAAGAGACACTAAAGGAAAACATCCGTCACGTTAGCGTCTTTGAAAGGACAGACCTTCCTAAGGGAAGAAACGCCACCCCTCCACCACTAACTAGCAGTTACCACAACCGCTATAGGCGAGAAAGGCGTTCACATTGGTCCTGGGGTTGGGTTTGGTGTTAGAAGGGAGAGCACATAGGGGTCGAAGGGTTTGCAACATTTGCATGAATTTCCTATCTGTGGACTCTTGCATTTCCTTAAGTTTTCGTTCTTGTTCACTAATCTTTTGAAGAACCAAGTCCATTTGAGGATTCTCTTGATTAAACCCTTAAATATTGAACCCTTGATTTAGTAAACCTTGGTTTTGAAATTGATTATAACTTTGAAAGCCTTGATTATTAAAACCTTGGTTATTAAAGCCTTGATTTTGAACTTGAAAATTCCCTTGGTTTGAATTATAACCCCTTACATTTGAATTTCGTTGAAAATTACCTCTTTGTGGACCTTGGTTCCTATTTGGGTATTGGGTACTTTGGTATGGGTATTTTGGGTGGGTGAGGGTGGTCTTTGGTGAGTTCCAACCCAGGGGAGCCAAATCGTTGTAGACTTATATGACAAATGGTTCACATCAACATTCGGTTTAAAATGAACCCTCACATTTTCATCATTGAGGTTGATTATAAACCTTATCACAATTACGTACGAATGTGTTCCACCACAAGTCTCACAAATCTCACTAAGGGCATGAATGTGTCTAGTAAGAGGGTTATCAACTTTTAGATCAAGATTTTTCACAATAGAAGCAAGTTCTTTTATTTGATTTGAAACTTCATGATTAATATAATCACCTCCACTAGCACTAATTCGAGCCCTAGTTCGACTAGGAACTTTAGCCTTTTTTTCAATAATGTCCCAAGCTACTTGCATCGTTTTCACAAGAACATTACCCCCCGCGGCCGAATTTAGTGAATCTTTGTCATTTAAACTCAATGCATTGTAAAAGGTATTAATTTGGTAAACTTTGGTAAAACTGTGTTGTGGACATTTTCCCAAAAGTTCCTTAAATCGATCCCAAGATTCACTAAATGTCTCACCATATTTTTGCTCAAAGTTGTAGAAACTAGAAGGGGGGTTGAATAGTTTCTTTTCGGTTTATGTCCTAATTAAAATTCCTTTCAATTAGGTTTGTCTCAAAACTACCTTTTACTTGAAAGCTAGTTGCATAATGATTAGGTTCAATTCTGATGCATTAACAATGACAAATAGTAGATGTATGCAATGCAATATAGTAAGTAAGTAAAAGATAAGGAAAGAAGAAACCTAATAGAGAGACACCAAGATTTATAGTGGTTCGGCAACGAAGCTCTATCTTCGTTCCTACTCCACTACTCGAGTACACCTTACTAGAGATTTCCACTATATCCACAAGATCCCTTCTTGGCGGAGAAAACCTTACAACGTTTCTTACATTATTTTCCGACACTAAGCTAAATGTCGAGACCTAATCTTAGGTAGGACCAATCTACACACGTCGCCTACTTCGCCATTTTTCGACACAAGGCTAGATGTCGAGTTCTAACGAAAGATAGAACCAATCATCGTCGCCCATCTTCTTTTTTGACACAAGGCTAGATGTCGAGTTCTAATACAAAGCTAGAACCAATCTTCACAACTCTTCACTTTGAAACTAAGTGAGAACTCACAAGACACATGCACAAATCACTTTGTAGTTTAGTGAGAACTAACACACAACTCTTACAACTCAATAAAACATATCCAAGTATACACATATACAATGGATTTACACAAGACTAATCCAAGTATTCACAAATACATTGGATTAACACAATTAATCTAAGTATACACAAATACATTGGATCTACACAAGACTCAAATAAAAATGACGAACATGTCTAGACCTAAGGTAAGTTGATCTTCATCAAGGCTTCATCATTAATCACATCACAAGTGTATGAGTGTTCTTCTATTTGGACAAGGTAAAGAAGGGGATTGATAGGTGTGTAAACACCCATCCTTTTTCTCACTTAATTACAATAATAACCGAGCCAAAACGTGTATTTTATGTCTCTCATGTCGGAATTATGCGTGGTTTGTGTTTTTGTTGTGATTTAGGACGAAAATGTGAAAAGGGGAGAAAACACGGGCATTTACGGGCTTTTATTGAAGAAAAAGATGAAAGACGAAGTCAAGAAGTCAAGAGTGCAAAAAGAACGGAAGTCCAAGACCAATTCTGAAGATTTATCGAAGAAAAAGTCAAAAGACGGAAGTTTACTAAAAGCCGAAGAACTCAAGTCTTATTTATTGAAGAATGAAAAGACGAGTTTAAAGAAATCCCGAGACAAAGCCATTAAAGTCAAAAGATTAAGAAGATTAACAAAGATTAAAGAAGAGGAGGGACTTAATCATGCAATTAAGAAGAAATGAAGGAGGGGAGGAAGCTTCCTAAGCACTCCCTAATCCTCCCCTATATATAGATTAGGATCATTTCATTTTTACTTTTGTTGGATAGTTTGACACACTATTTCTTCCATTTTATTTACCTTGCATATTTAATTACCTTGTCATTTACTTTATTGTAAAATTTAAATACCTTGTCTTGCACCTTAATTTCATTTAATTTCAAGTAAGTTCTCTTTTAATTCTTGTCAATCTTTACTTTTTCTTGTTAATCTCTTATCTACATTTCTTTATTTGATCTTAATCTTCATGCTTTATTGTTTATGTTCATGTTCTTGATTTTTATTGATTTATTTAAGTGGGTTTTGATTATTGTGGTTATTTTTGTTACTTTGATTGTTTTGGATTGTTTAATTATCATTAGTAGATGTTTTGTGATTAGTTTGATTTAATCTTGTGGTTGATTTTGTTTAGTTTTTATTAGATTCGTGTTATTTCTTGTGTTCCTTGTTCTTCGTTGCATATTTCTGTTCCCAGGTATATTCCGGATCAAGCCAGTCATTCCGAGTGAAGGAGTCTGTTGAAAATATTCCGTATCAAAGTTGTTCATCCGGAATAATTAATTATTCCGGATCAAAGTGCTCTATTCGGAATCTTCAACATTCCGGATCAAGGTTTTAGCCAAGGTTATTCATTCGGAATATCCAATATTCCGGATAAGGAAGTTATTCCGGATCAAGCTCACATTTTGAATCAAATAATATTCCTGATAGGCAAGTTCATCCGGAATAATTTATTATTCCGGATCAAGGAGTTTATTCGGAATATTAAGACATTCCGGATCAAGAGTTCTATTCGGAATATTATTCCAGATCAAGAATTATTCCGGATCAACATCAACATTCCGAATCAAGACCACATTCCGAATAGAGAAGTTTATTCCGGATAGGTGACATATTCCGAGTAAGCAATTTATTCCGGATCAAGGGCTTTGGTTGATATTCCGAGTAAAGAAGAACATTCTGAACGAAGGTGACATTCCGGATGAATGTTTATTCCGCATGAGGGTATTATTCCGGATGAGCTTTTTTCAGGTTCTTTTAAGTTACTGTTTTTAACTTTCTGTTTTTAATTTTCTAAGCTTTATTTTTCCCGCCTTTTTAATTAGTTGCACTTTAAGTTTATTTGGCTTAGATTTATTTTAGCCTTGCCTTAGTTTTAAGTTTTAGTTGCGTTTTAAGTTTGCCTTAGATAGATTTAAGTTTGCGTTATTTACTTTTAGTGCCTTTTACTTTTCGTCACGCTTTTAAATACTCGCCATTTATTTTAAATTAGATTTAGATTTACTTACAACGTCATTTACTTTTATGTTTTGCACCTTTTAATTACTACAACGACACAACTTTTGTTTCACCAAAGAACGACTGAGTCGCATAGTTAAACCAGATCAATTCGATCAGACACACGACAAAGAATCTTTTTAACTAGGTAAAATCTTAGTTATCAAATGGCGCCGCTGCCGACTCTTTTCGTAAAGATTAACGGTTTTCTGTGAGAGACGCGTTGCTTTTTGGGATCCGTTCACTTGTGAACGTTATTTTTCGTGTCAAAATTTTTCAAAAAAATCCCAAAAACATTTGAAAAATCATAAAAGGCATTTCTTTTTCAAAGTTTTGCACCAAAAATATTCCTCCTTATCCTCTAGTATGTTTAATTCTTTTCTTTACCCCTCTTATTTATAATTCTTCATGGATTCGTCTTGTGTACGGTGTGGGAGACCATGGCATGGTTTTCAAACATGTCAATGGTGTACTTGTGAGCGGTGTGGTTTTGATATAGACGATACACAATTTGGATTTTGTCCATTTTGCAATTCAACAAATTCATACTTCAACTCTTACAATACTTTCTCACCCTCTCCCGTCTATGACAATCCCTATCCTCAAGACGCACCGGGTTTTTATCCATACCCGTGGTGCTATATTTGTGGGGGCCCTCACGATGCTTCTTCTTGTGATCCGTCGAAGGTCTTTGAGAAAGTTTCGTGCTATCATCCCAGTGTTTATAACTTTGAGCCCCCACGTCACACTGTTAATCATCAACCCTTTTGTGCACTTCCTCCTGAGCAACTTGCCACAATTTTTGACAACTTTCAAAAAGTTCAGGAAGCTTGCAACAAGATGATGGAGAAATGTCAAGCGGATCAGCAACAAGAGCAGGTATCTAAACTTAATGCTTATACTCCTCCTCTTGTGCCTCCATATTATTATGACAGTGATGACAATGAGAGTCCTATTTCTTAGAACGATGAGAATTCTATTCCTTCGCCCGACTTGCCGGAGCCTAAGGATTCAACCATCCTAACGGATGAGGATATTAGCACAATTCCTGCAAAGGAATCCGACGAATTCAATACGTCTAGTGCTGATAACCTTGTCCCAGTTCCAAGTGAATCTGAGTTGGCATCCTACAGTGACGATGTTTGATGCACTTTCTTTTGATGATGTTCCTTCCACCAACACTTTGGGAGAGGATTCTTTGGCTTTCTCTAATCCTCTTTTTGATCAAGATGATGATTTTACTTCTAGTGATGACGAGTCACTATCTGATGAAGACGTTCCGAAGGAAACTTTCAAGATTTATTCGAACCCTTTATTTGATTTTGATGACGATTACATATCTAGTGAGGTGAATCCTCTCTTTGACGAAGGGATTGAGGACATTGATAGCTCTGCTTCTCTTGCTATTGATGAACATGCTTTGTTAGCCATGCCCCCTTCTATCGCAGAGGTGGAGAGTTCTGACTCTACTGGAAAGGTATCGCAGGTGGAAGGTAATTCTTCTCTTACTTCTCCTACTATATTGCCCCCTCATCCCACTGAATGCACGCCCAAGCGGGTGATGTATCAATTTCCCTCTCCGGGAAATGAGGATGAGTGTTTTGACCCGGGAGGTGAAAATGACCATTCTATGATTGATAACCTTACGGCTTTGCCAATTGGTCCGCATCCATTGTCTTTGGAGGATGACAATGTGATCCCTTTACCCACCCCACCTCCCGTGGACCAAGATTTCACATACTTCTCGTATGTTGAAAGGACATTCCTACCATTCAAGACTTATCCTCCTGCCTCTCCTTTATTATATTCTTCCGGGAACGAGGACAAGGTCTTTGATCCCGGTATTACATTCGAGGCTTCCCCATGGACCATTTAATTCGGGGACGAGTCAGGCTCGTGACTCGGTTAACAAAAACAAGCGCTTCTCGGGAGGCAACCCGACTATCTATCTATCTTTTTCTTTGTTTTTACCATAAGTGTAGGGGGAGACCCGTTGGTGTTTGCTATTTCCTCTCTTCTACTTAATCAGGGATTCGAGCGCTCAATGATCCACTCTTGATGATTCTTGACGACCCGTGATTCCGTGTTTCCCTTCTTCCCGGTTCTATCCTAAACTTTTTTCGATTCACTATTTTATATTTTCCAATATTAAAATAGGAATCTCGTTAGTTGTCTTTTCCTTAGCAAGATTTAAACAACGTGCACAATGTCCTAAGTGTAGGGGAGTCTACTCCCACATGCTTAAACATTGAGGACAATGTTTATATTAAGTGTAGGGGGGACTTCTATCGAAGTTAAGTGGTCTTTTCCTTGTATTTGTCCTCATTTTAACCGGAAAATCAATTTTTCGACATTTTTCAAAATTTTTGATCTATTTTGGCCTATTAGTTTTTCCCTTTGTATAGTTATTTTCTTCCTTTGCTAGAATAAATTTTTAATAAAGTGGTTTTAATTTTCAAACGTTGTGAATCTTTTGACTCAACCCGAGTTTACTTAACTAAGTTTACTCTAGCTAGTATCCTTAACATGTTTATGTCAAGTTTTGCTAGGCTTTTATATAGGGAGCTATAAAACGCGAAAGTCTTAACTCTCACGGTGGATTTGATAGGTGTGTAAACACCCATCCTTTTTACCACTTAATTACAATAATAACCGAGCCAAAACGTGTATTTTATGTCATTTATGTCGGAATTATGCGTGGTTTGTGTTTTTGTTGTGATTTAGGACGAAAATATGAAAAGGGGAGAAAACACGGGCATTTACGGGCTTTTATTGAAGAAAAAGATGAAAGACGAAGTCAAGAAGTCAAGAGTGCAAAAAGAACGGAAGTCCAAGACCAATTCTGAAGATTTATCGAAGAAAAAGTCAAAAGACGGAAGTTTACTAAAAGCCGAAGAACTCAAGTCTTATTTATTGAAGAATGAAAAGACGAGTTTAAAGAAATCCCGAGACAAAGCCATTAAAGTCAAAAGATTAAGAAGATTAACAAAGATTAAAGAAGAGGAGGGACTTAATCATGCAATTAAGAAGAAATGAAGGAGGGGAGGAAGCTTCCTAAGCACTCCCTAATCCTCCCCTATATATAGATTAGGATCATTTCATTTTTATTTTTGTTGGGTAGTTTGACACACTATTTCTTCCATTTTATTTACCTTGCACATTTAATTACCTTGTCATTTACTTTATTGTCAAATTTAAATACCTTGTCTTGCACCTTAATTTCATTTAATTTCAAGTAAGTTCTCTTTTAATTCTTGTCAATCTTTACTTTATCTAGTTAATCTCTTATCTACCTTTCTTTATTTGATCTTAATCTTCATGCTTTATTGTTTATGTTCATGTTCTTGATTTTTATTGATTTATTTAAGTGGGTTTTGATTATTGTGGTTATTTTTGTTACTTTGATTGTTTTAGATTGTTTAATTATCATTAGTAGATGTTTTGTGATTAGTTTGATTTAATCTTGTGGTTGATTTTGTTTAGTTTTTATTAGATTCGTGTTATTTCTTGTGTTCCTTGTTCTTCGCTGCATATTTCTGTTCCCAGGTATATTCCGGATCAAGCCAGTCATTCCGAGTGAAGGAGTCTGTTGAAAATATTCCGTATCAAAGTTGTTCATCCGGAATAATTAATTATTCCGGATCAAAGTGCTCTATTAGGAATCTTCAACATTCCGGATCAAGGTTTTAGCCAAGGTTATTCATCCGGAATATCCAATATTCCGGATAAGGAAGTTATTCCGGATCAAGCTCACATTCCGAATCAAATAATATTCCGGATAGGCAAGTTCATCCGGAATAATTTATTATTCCGGATCAAGGAGTTTATTCGGAATTTAAGACATTCCGGATCAAGAGTTCTATTCGGAATATTATTCCGGATCAAGAATTATTCCGGATCAACAACAACATTCCGAATCAAGACCACATTCCGAATAGAGAAGTTTATTCCGGATAGGTGACATATTCCGAGTAAGTAATTTATTCCGGATCAAGGGCTTTGGTTGATATTCCGAGTAAAGAAGAACATTCCGAACGCAGGTGACATTCCGGATGAATGTTTATTCCGCATGAGGGTATTATTCCGGATGAGCTATTTTTCAGGTTCTTTAAAGTTACTGTTTTTAACTTTCTGTTTTTAATTTTCTAAGCTTTATTTTTCCCGCCTTTTTAATTAGTTGCACTTTAAATTTATTTGCCTTAGATTTATTTTAGCCTTGCCTTAGTTTTAAGTTTTAGTTGCGTTTTAAGTTTGCCTTAGATAGATTTAAGTTTGCGTTATTTACTTTTAGTGCCTTTTACTTTTCGTCACGCTTTTAAATACTCGCCATTTATTTTAAATTAGACTTAGATTTACTTTACAGCCATTTAGTTTTAAGTCTTGCACATTTTATTTTAAAACAACCAAAAGTATTTGTTTCACCAAAATCAACTGAGTCGTACTTTGAACCGGTAATCAATTCGTTAAGATACCGAGAAACGAACAATTGAACTAGCAAAATCTCTTCATTAGGGATCAAGAGGATAATCATAAGTAAACATACTTAACACATTAAGTGATCATTTACAAATGATTAGGACTTAGAAAAGAGAAAGATGGTAGAAAGAATGTCCAAAAAAGGTTATTAGACTTAAACCAAATATTTTTTAGAGGAAACTTAAAGGAAACCAATACCTATCCTCCACAACTTCCTAGGAGTATCAGCAATGCTCCTTGGACCACTCTCAACAGCTAGAGAGTGACCAAGGTCCTTGAACAAAGAAGATGAAGGTCTGCTGATGGTTCAAAGCAGAACCATACCTTTGTATCAATGGATTCTTCAACACAAAGAGCTAACAACCTATCCAAAGGCTCAAATCCCTTCACAAGCTTGGTGTCAACAAGCTTGAAAGAGCTTTAGGCTGATGGCTAGGGGTTAGTACAATAAAATAAGCAAACAGATTCAAGGATTTCAAACTTTTTTCAAACTTGAAAACCTTATCAAACCTAAACGTGCTTCAATCCAAAGATCAAAACACCTTTATAACATAAAATGGAACTCAGCTTCACTCTTAAACAACACCAACTTTCAAAAACATAAAAAGGAATTACAAATATTTCAATACCAAACTTTTATAAATTTTAAAAAGGAATTACAATGCTTAAGAGAAAAACTGGAACAAGGGACTCTCACAGGTTGAGGTCTCCTTATATAGACTACATGTGATGATTTTAGAACATGAAATACATGAAAACCCTAGCTACTGAATTCTATGAGTTGCCCTTGAGTACTTGAGTTGTTGAGTTGTCCAAATGCATCCTATACATTCCTTTTTGCTTTGGGACCAAGTAAGGAACGTGGGCTGTTGATTTGGCCATGTGGCATTCCTTGGAGAGGAAGTCGTATGATGATTGGTTGAGGTGAAATTGGGGGTGGGGTCCTTGGTTAAGTGGTGACTGAGTTCAAGTGTGGGATGTAAACGTGTGAGGGTGAATGACTTTTTGGTAAAGGTAATTTGGAAAAACCCTTTGAATGGTAAAAGTAAAAATTGGGTTCATACGTGTGAACAGTGGGTGTTTTGATCCGAAAAACTTGGGAGTTTATTGTTTGGCGCGTGTCTGAGAGTTTGAAAGTTTGGGTGTACAGGTTTCGTCCTTGGTGTTTGGTGAAAGTTGTAAACAAAGTCTTTCTTCCACACAAACCCGTTTTCCTTTGTTATGAAACTTTCTCTTTTCACACTTTTGCCCCAAATAGTTTTCCAAGGTATTTTAAGGACTTGTTTTGCCATTTTTGATATTTTCAAGGACTGATCTTGGACATTCTTGATCTTTGAAGGTCTTCATTGGATGTTTGACTTCATGGAGGACCATTGTTGACAATTTTGAATCTTGAGGGACTAATCTTGCCAAATCTTCAAAGTTGAAGGACCTTTTTGTCATTCAAACTTAAGGGACCAAACTTGTAATTATTAATATACAAGGGTATTAAGTGTCATTTCTTTATTGATGAGGGATCATTCTTGTACACCTTCAATACTTCAAGGACTTTTCTTTGAGAAATCATAAACTAAGGCCCGGTTCATTGTGCGGTTTCGTTTCTCGTGTTTGTTTTTCCTTGTTTCTTGTGATCTTTTGTCTTTTTCACGATATCCATTAGATATAATCATCCCAGCTTCCTATCTATTCCAGAGCACACGCCCGCAGCATGTCCTCCAATGTCGGATGGGTACGCTCTGACTGTCCGTCAGCCTGAGGATTAAAGGCAGTGCTGAGCTTAAGTCTGGTGCCCCAAGCTTTCTGTAGAGTCTGTCAAAATCGTGAGGTGAAACGGGGATCTCTGTCAGAGATGATTTCTGATGGAGTACCATGCAGTCTGATGACCTCCTTCTGAAAAGTGTCTGCCAATTTGTTGATCGGATGCTCCTTGCGGATTGGAAGAAAATGAGCAGATTTGGTCAATCTATCCATAATAACCCAGATGGCGTCGTGTTTCCTCTGAGTCACCAGAAGACTAGTAACAAAATCCATAGAGATTTTATCCCACTTCCATTCTGGAATATCCGGTGGTTGTAGTAACCCACTAGCTCTCTAATGTTCGATCTTAACCTGCTGGCAGATCATACATTTAGAAACGAAGGTGGCAACATCCTGCTTCATACCACTCCACCAGAAATGTTTCTTGATGTCGTGGTACATCTTGGTAAAACCAGGATGTATGGTAAATGAATAGCTGTGAGCTTCAGTCAGTACAGCTTCCCTGAGTGTAGAGACATTAGGAACAACTAGTCTAGTGCCCTGTCATAAGATACCGTTATCATCAACACGAAACTCCGTCTGCTGATCAAGGCTCTAAATGATAGCCCAAATCTCACCATCGTCCTTCTAAGCTTCCTTGATCCTAGAATGTAAGTCTAGTTCCACTCTAAGATTCGCCCAATAACCATGTTGTCCTCGTACAAAAAACTCGATATCCATCATCTCTAGGTCACGGATGATCTCCTTTGCAATCCAGATGCCAGTAATCATACCCGACCTTCTGCTTAGAGCATCTGCCACCACATTCGCCTTACCAGGATGGTACTGAATGTTGGTGTCTCTGTCTCATGTTTAGTTCCTTTTGGGTGAAGATGTACTTGAGACTCTTGTGATATATGAAGATGTCATATGATTCACCATACAAATAATGTCTCCAGATCTTCAATGCGAAAAAAACTGCTGCACGATCCAAATCATGAGTGGGATAGTTTTCTTCATAAGGTTTAAGCTGTCGTGATGCGTATGCAATAACCTTCCCATGTTGCATGAAAACACATCCTAGAACCTTTCCTGAAGCGTCACTGTAGATCTGAAATCCACCCAGATGGGAGAGTAAGAATCGGTGTAGTCACTAACTTCTGCTTAAGGTCTTCAAAGCTCTTCACACGTTCTTTAGTCTAAACGAATTTCTCTCCTTTCCTCATCAGCTTAGTCAAGGGTAAGGCTAACCGTGAAAAGTTCTCTACAAACCTGAGGTAGTAGCCAGCTAAACCTAGAAAACTTCTGACCTCTGTTGCAGATGTAGGTCTCGACCATTTAGTGATAGCTTCAACCTTTGCAAGATCCATGGTGATTCCCTCTGCAGATACAATATGGCCCAGAAATGCCACCTTGCTTAACCAGAACTCACACTTGGAGAACTTGGCATACAGCTGCTTCTGACGAAGAATCTGCAAGACTGTACGAAGGTGTTCCTCATGTTGCTCCTTGGATTTGGATAAAATCAGGATGTCATCAAGGAAAACGATAACGAACTTGTCCAGAAACTCATGGAAGACACGGTTCATCAAATCCATGAAGACTGCTGGAACATTTGTGAGTCCAAATGGCATGACTACGAACTCGTAGTGCCCATAACGTGTACGAAAAGCAGTCTTAGAAATATCATGCTCTTTAACCCGTAACTGATGGTAGCCGGACCTCAAATCGATCTTGGAGAAATAGTTGGCGCCCTGAAGTTGATCGAACAGGTCATCAATACACGGCAAAGGATAACGTTTCCTGATCGTGATCTTGTTTAACTCACGATAGTTTATACACAAACGTATGTTGCCGTCTTTCTTCTTTACGAAAAGTACTGGTGCAGCCCATGGCGATGCACTGGGACGGATGAAACCTCGCTCCAGAAGTTCATGCAGCTGATCTTTTAACTCCTTAAGCTCTATGGGAGCCATGCAGTTAGGAGCCTTGGAAATTGGCTCTACTACTGGAATGAGCTCAATTCCAAAATCGACTTCACGAACATGTGGTATGCCCGGAAGTTCATCAGGAAATACGTCAGGAAATTCTGACACAATAGGCTGATCTTGAATTGATTGAGACTCGATAGTAATGTCATGAATATGGGCTATAAAGCCCTGACAGTCGTGTGTTAGTAATGCACGCACCTCCATGGATGAAATAATTTGTACAGACCTCCCTGGCAGAAAACCATGGTGTATGTACTCTAGAGATTTAGCATCACCGAAGATAACCCGATAAGTGTGGCAGTCTATCGTAGCCTGGTGTTTGGATAACCAGTCCATGCCCAATATCAAATCAAAATCGCATATGTCCAAAAAATGTGTCAACTCTGCGGATTTTAATATCAAATTCTAGGGGAAGATCTCTGTACACCTGGGTGATTCGTACAGAGTCCCTAAGTGGCGTGGAAATGCTTAAAGCATTATCTAATGGCATAGGGGAAATCCTAACACGTGTAGCAAAATTAGTGGATATGACTAAATGAGTCGCTCTAGTATCAAACAAAACACATGCTGCCACACCATTCATAAAGAGATTCCCAGTGATGGTACCTGAAGTCTTGTTCGCCTGATCTTTAGTTGTAGTGAACACGCGACCTGAAGTAGGAGGTGGTTTGGAGTCAGCATGCCCAGAGGTGCCTTCTATCTCACCTTGGCGACAATCCTTCTACTGATGGCCTTGCTGGCCACACTTGAAACAACCACCAGTACCTCGGCGACAAACACCAGAATGTCTGCGCGAACAAGTGGGGCAGATAGGATGCGTGAACCCTCCAACATGCGTCCTGGCTAGCTGAGAGCCTGTTTCAGGATTACATGCATGAGACATGATCATGGAACATAAGCTTGATTACATAGAAGGTTTAATAGTTACCAGATGAAGTAGAATGGTTAGGATGCGAACCTCTATGGTCCTGATCCCTGTCGTTGCTATTGTTCCTGAATATGAGTCGATGGAGTGTCAGAATAACATAAGACAGTTTAATCATGAAATAAGTTAAATGTAGAGACTTGCGGTTGTTCGAGTTATTGGCATTGTTATGGTAATTATCATTACCGCCACGCCTATTTGAACCAGAACGGTCGTTGGTCTGACCGTTTCCCTTAGATGATTGCTGCTGAGCGACCGAAGGTTTCCGATCATCAGTCTTCTATCTGAAATATAAAGTTGAACAGAGGATGATATGAAAATGAAAATACTGAAAGAAATGAATGGTTAACATTTGGTGATTGAAGATACCTCTTCACTGATCTATCATCACCAAACTCCTCTCGTTCTTGAAGCATCTCAAGCTTACGGGCTGCATCGGCAACCTGTGCCACTGTAGTGAACGTAGCACAAACCAAACTGTTGGCAACCAAAGTGCGAAGAGCCCAGCGAAACTTCTCAGCTTGCTCCTCAGCAGTACCAGCTGCTGCACCCAAGAATCCAGCCAAACGGAGAAACCTTTGCATGAATTCATTGTTGTTCTCCCCAGCATCCTGTCGGATATTATGATAATCCCTCTTAAGTTTCTCCTGCTCAGCATGTGGAAAGTACTGATGAAGGAAGAGCTTCTTAAACTGTTCCTATGTCAGCAGTGCAACCCAATCATCACCACTGTTGTACTGCTTGACTGACTTCCACCACTGCAGCACATCACCTTCGAACTTATAACAAGCCAACCTTGCCTTGAAAACACCATCACAACCCATCGCATCAAATATCTTCTCAATATGAGAAATCCAAGCTTCAGCCTCAGAGGGGCTGTCAGTCTGTTCAAACGAACGGCGTCTCTGTTTGTTGAATCGCTCCAACCAAGTCATAAGGGTAGCAGGCGGTGGAGGTGGAGGATTGTTGTGGTTCTGAGGATGAGGGCCGAACTAAACACCTTGAGCTTGGACTTTAGCATGAACTTCGTCCCTGATTTCATTACAAAGTTGGCGAAGGAGGGCTTGCAAAGCTGCATTGACAGTTGCAGCCAATTCTTGAGCATTGCGTGTGTTCACCATCTGACAGTTTAAAACAAAATGCAACATAAATAATAAGTCTAATAAAGTATGACATGAATAGAAAATGCATGAACAGTGTATAAAACATGAATTTATTTATGATGCATAAAACAGTTTTAAAATGCATGATTAATTTAAATATGATGATATGTCCATGAGTGAACGCCTATGGGTCGGTTCACAAAACAAAAGGCAATGTGGACGCCTATGGGTCGGTCCACTAAACAACAAAATGTTTCGATAAAAAACATGCGACTAAATAGGGCCAGTCCTGTACCAACCATTACTTAATCAAAATTCGTGCGACAATGAGATGAAATGCATGAAATGAAAATGAAATGAATGCATGAAAACCAACTGTCAGTTCTAGGAAGACGCTGGTGACTACCCATAAGTCACAGGTCATGTTTTATAGAGCTACAGGTCGAAACCTTGGCTCTGATACCATAATTGTAACACCCCATTTAGTTAAATGGAATATCACATAAATATATGGCGTGTCATCAAAGCATGCAAGTTAAATGTCTAAACATTCATGACCATAAAAGGAAATACCGGAAACAAACACCGGTAGTCCAAGTAACTCAACACAAGCAAATATAAGTACTGTAAAGGGAAAGGACTAAACAATGTCCAACATGAAATAAAGTAAGATAAAGTATGATAAATTCATAGGATATAGAAGGCTGGATAGCTTCCATCCGAATGCACATACTCTTGAGATCCTACTTGCGACCTTGAGAACCTGCCGTCTGGGAACATGGAAATGGACAATGGCTGAGCATAACGCCCAGTGCACATATATATAATAAAGCATGGAAAGCAAAGAATAATGAAAGCATAACAAGAGCATATAAAGCATGAAATCAGCGGAAATGAATAAGTCCTGGGAAACCTAGACGTATAACATGTTTACTAGTTTTAGTTCTAAAATGATAGCTTATGTTTACTTATGAAAATCCGTATTAGTTTAATATACCAAAAGCCAATATAGGTCATGAGGTCAACAACGTGCATGAATACTTGGAGGGGTGACCTCGACATGCAATTAGAGAGGATGACTCTAATTAATAAGGTTTGGGTAGGAGGGATCAACTCCTTGTGAAGGATGCAAGGCACACACCACATTCACCATGAAATACTGACTTACACTGTAACTAGGATGCACCCATACGCCCCATGATAACTGATTTTTGGCCAGGTAAAAAGATTCGTTATAGTGGTCTAATCGAATTGATCCTAGTTAACTATGCGACTCAGTCGTTCTTTGGTGAAACAAATAGTTGTGTCGTTGTAGTAATTAAAAGTGCAAAGACTTAAAGGTAAATGACGTTAAAGTAAATCTAAAACTAATTTAAAAATAAATGACGAGTATTTAAAAGCGTGGCGGAAATTAAAAGGCACTAAAAGTAAATAACGCAAACTTAAAACTATCTAAGGCAAACTTAAAACGCAACTAAAACTTAAACTAAGGCAAGGCTAAAATAAATCTAAGGCAATTAAACTTAAAAGTGCGACTAAGGAAAAAGGCGGGAAAAATAAAGCTTGAAAATTAAAAACAGAAAGTTAAAAACTGAAACTAAAAAGAACCTGAAAACAGCTCATCCGGAATAAACCTTCGTTCGGAATAATCACTCATCCGGAATGTCACCTTCGTTCGGAATGATTCTTCTTCACTCAGAATATTTACCAAAACCCTTGATCCGGAATAAAATGCTCACTCGGAATAATGGTTTATCCGGAATATTCAATATCCCGAATGAACACCTTTGATTCGGAAGAATTTGTTGATCCGGAATGTTTGGTTGATCCGGAATATTTTCCGAATGAATTCCCTTGATCCCGAATGTTGAAGATTCCGGATGAAGACTTTGATCCGGAATAATTAATTATTCCGAATAGATATTCCTTGATCCGGAATATCTCCTTGATCCGGAATATCTTCCTTGATCCGGAATGTTTATTCACAAAGCCTTCACTCGGAATGTTTTGCTGATCCGGAATGTTTAATATTCCGGATGAACAACCCTTGATCCAGAACTTTTTCAACAAACACCTTCACTCGGAATAATCTGGGCTTGATCCGGAATGTTGCTGGGAAACAGAAAACGAAGAACACGGGACAAACAAAAAGCTACGAATCTACCAAAACTTAATCAAAATCAACCACAAGATTAAATCAAACTAATCAATAGACATCTACTAATCATAAACAAACAATCCAAAACAATCAAACTAACAAAACTAAACAAAATAATCAAAACCCACTTTAATCAATTTAATAAAAACACAAAAACATAAACATGAACAATAAAGCACAGAGATTAAAATCAAACAAGAAAGGTAGATAGGAGATCAAACAATAAAAATAAAGATTGACAAGAATTAAAAGAAAACTTACTTGAAATTAAAGGAATTTAAGGTGCAAGACAAGTATTTAAATTTGACAATTAAGTAAATGACATGTATTTAAATGACAAGGTAATTAAAATTGGAAGAACTAATTGTCACTATTAGCCAACAAGAGAAAATGAATGAGATCCTAATCTATTTATAGGGGAGATTAGGGAGGTGCTTAGGAAGCTTCCTCCCCTCTTTCTTCTTTCCTTAATTGCGTCATTAAGTCCTTGTTATTCTTAATTCTTTGTTAATCTTCTTAATTCTTTGACTTTAACGACTTTGTCTCAGGATTTCTTTGAACTCGTCTTGTAATTCTTCAATAAATTAGACTTGAGTTCTTCGGCTTTAAGTAAACTTCCGTCTTTTGACTTTTTCTTCGATAAATCTTCAGAATTGGTCTTGGACTTCCGTTCTTTTTGCACTCTTGACTTCTTGAATTCGTCTTTCGTCTTTTTCTTCGATAAAAGCCCGTGAATGCCCGTGTTTTCTCCACTTTTCACCTTTTCGTCCTAAATCACAACAAAAACACAAACCACGCATAATTCCGACATAAATGACATAAAATACACGTTTTGGCTCGGTTATTATTGTAATTAAGTGGTAAAAAGGATGGATGTTTACACACCTATCAAATCCCCTACACTTGACCATTGCAATGTCCTCATGCAATGCATTAGTTACAAAGCACGATTACACTTTTTATCATAATCAATCCACGTTGGCCTTTATTAAAGAGATAGAAAATTACAAACATTCAAAGTAAAGAAATCAAAAGCATACCTTCGGGTTTTGGAAATGTTATGAATAATCATCATCCTCAAGTTTTCACTTTCTCCAAACTAAGCTTAAAAACGAGATCATTGTTATTATAAGTTAGCAAACTAACACGAACTCATGTGGGCCAATTATTCACTTAGACTCCCTTATTCCTAGGTGTATCTCTTATATTTTATTGTTGTCTTGAATGATCATGAGGATGCATTGTTGACTTATTTTGATAGTTATTTAGGCCGAAAATAAAGTGGGACGATTTAATCAATAGTTAGCTAAAGGACAAAATCTTTTAAAACTGCTTCTCGGGACCTCATAAAGTTCATATCTTGGCATAACTCGCTTCGCGATTTGAGACCTTTCTCGGACCGATATTTGGCAGCGACTTCATACTTCAAATCTTGAGAGACGTTCATGAAATAATGGTCTTCTCTTCATAATAGGAATTTCTCCACTTGAAGTTTTGAGAGATTCTTCATACTTGGACCACGACTTCTTCATTTTTCTCCAATCTTTATTTAGGATTTTGATATACAACGATCCGCCTCCTTTTTGGACTTGGATCGATTTATCCTCATACCTTGTTAGGGCCTTTTTGGATAGACTTCTCTATGATCTTTTGGGAGTACTTGCTTTTTGTCGTGTGTCTCGATCCTTCATATTGATTTTTGATAAATGATTCTTCACATCACTTTTGGATCTTTAGCAACAAAATATAGCCCTCATGTCTTGTTAGGACCGTTTTGGACTCGCTAATCTTCACATCCCGCTTCAATAAGTTATGCCTTGGCTATGAACTCTAATCCATACCGAGCAACTTTTAAACGATCTTGAGCTAGAAGCTAAGTAACTTTTCAAATCGTACAACCTTATTTATTGCAGATAAATTTATTAACAAGCGATGGGAGAATAGGCTTATAATTAACTCACATAAATTCACGAAAGAATACCATACTTATAATTGACTCTATCATCTCTCGTTCTCCACAGTTTAAAATCTCAAGGAATGAGACTCGTGGATGCTTAGCCTATTAAATCAAAGTTTTGGGTTTTCGAGTTGTCTATAGGATCTTGCAAACTCTTAGACTTTTTCAAGTTTAGAAATCGCATTTTAAAGTTCCCTTGATAAACGACTCTCTAGGATCAATTATAGGAGCTTGCGAAAAGTTCTTGTTCTTAACCCGTGAGAGTTAAGACTTTCGTGTTTTATAGCTCCCTATATAAAAGCCTAGCAAAACTTGACTTAAACACGTTAAGGATACTAGCTAGAGTAAACTTAGATAAGTAAACTCGAGTTGAGTCAAAAGATTCACAACGTTTGAAAATTAAAACCACTTTATTAAAATTTATTTTAAAAAAGAAAGAAAATAACTATACAAAGGGAAAAACTAATGGGCCAACATAGATCAAAAATTTTGAAAAATGTCGAAAAATTGATTTTCCGGTTAAAATGAGGACAAATACAAGGAAAAAGCCACTTAACTTCGATAGAAGTCCCCCTACACTTAATATAAACATTGTCCTCAATGTTTAAGCATGTGGGAGTAAACTCCCCTACACTTAGGACATTGTGCACGTTGTTTAAATCTTGCTAAGGAAAAGACAACTAACGAGATTCCTATTTTAATATTGGAAAATATAAAATAGTGAATCGAAAAGAGTTTAGGATAGAACCGGGAAGAAGGGAAAATGGAATCACGGGTCGTCAAAAATCATCAAGAGTGGATCACTGAGCGCTCGAATCCCTGATTAGTAGAAGAGAGGAAATAGCAAACACCAACGGGTCTCCCCTACACTTAGGATAAAGAAAGCTAAAAGATAGATACATGGGTTGCCTTCCAAGAAGCGCTTGATTTTTGTTCACCGAGTCGTGAGCCTGACTCGACCTTGATTAGCATAGGAAGAAGCATGAAACATATCCACCGGGATCAAAGACATAGTTTTCGTCCATCAAAGAGCACAAGCTTAAGGCGAACAAGGCAAGCCAAAGAAGAATAGGCAAGGTTCCCTTAAGCAAAGATGGAGCACGGTGGGAGTAAGGGTGAGGTGGTGCAAGCATATCTTCATAATTTCCAAAGATTTTTCCTTTTATTTCATCAGACTGATACTGAGATGGCTTAAAGATTCCAATACCGGGGTCGAACACCTTTTCCTTTAGGGGAAAATAGCACTCAGGCTCAGCAGAATTTGAAGATGATCCGCGAAAAAATGCACAACCTCGTCCTCTGAAGGTGGAAAAAGAGGTAAATCATACGTGCTGTGGATGTTGGTGTCGTCCGGATGCTTCTCATTTGAAAGAATTTTCTTCAAATCCAAAGTAGGATCAAGACGATAATCATCAAAGTCTAAAGGAGGAGCATCACTCTCATGAGGGAAGTAAGTATTGAGAAAAGTAAAGAAGTCTTCCTCAAAAGAGTAATCATCCAAAGTAGGATTAAGCATGGATGGTGGAGGATCTTCATCATGTGAAGAATCATTCGAAAGAGTATCGGCCTCATCAAAATCATCATATGTAGGCATGTTGGGATACTCGGAAGTAAAGTCATCATAATCATCTCCATCTGAGCTAGAATCATCATCACAAGCATCAAAGATCGGTGGAGAATCATAAATGGGTGAAGGTCCCAAATTGGAGAGAGAATCATCCACATCATCTTGAAAAAGTGGATTATCAATGCAAGACTCGAATAGAGGATTGTTTTAGATGACAAAATCATCGACCACATTAATCATATTCGCAGATTCTCGTCCATAGGATTTGCTTGTAAGCTTCCCCATTTTAAAAACGTGTGCATCATCCCCGACTCTTAAAATTAATTCACCTTCGGCAACATCAACTAAAGCTCGTCCAGTTCTCAAGAATGGCCGACCAAGTATTAAAGGAATACGAGGGTCCATTTCATAATCAACAACAACAAAGTCGACCGTAAAAGTAAAGGTGCCAACTTTGATGAACACATCTTCGGCAATACCAACGGGGTAAGCGAGAGTGCGATTTGCAAGCTCAAGAGTCATCTTTTTTGGAGTAAGGTCGGGTAATGATAGTGCTTTCCAAACACTTAAAGGCATCAGATTAATACTGGTCCCGAGATCAGCTAGTGCAGTAAATTCTTCGGTTTTGTTAAAATTGCAAGGCAACACAAAACGACCGAGATCTCCAAGTTTTTCCGGAAGTTCTTTAAGAATAACTGCAGAACAGTTTTCATTTAAGCGTGTGTTGGCGAGCTCAATCAGCTTCTCCTTCTTGTTAAGCAATTCCTTGAATGCTTTGACAAATTTCGGCATGTGGACAAGTGATTCAACAAGGCTAATGTTGAAATTCATTTGAGAGATCATCTTCAAAAAATTCGACACTTGAATGTCGTACTTGGTTTGCATTGTGGTCTTGCCTAAGCGAGATGGATAAGGAATATTGGGTTTGGGTGGTGAAGGTGTAGCAGGTAAAGGTTGAGATGTTGAAGGTGGGGTTGGTGGAGGATTCTTGGTGGGTACTTCATTACGACGAGGCGGAGACGGTAATGGTGCACTAATACTAGGTGTGGGAGTAGTAGGGATAAATGGTGGTGGAGGAGGTGTAGATGATGGGGGTGGGATAGATGGTCCTACTATGGTTACTCCACTACGGGTAGTAATAGCACTCACATTCGCTCGCGGATTGGTGACGGTGTTTGAAGGTAGAGAACTCGAAGAAGAGGGTTGAGTGGTGGGCAAGAAACTAGCCAGCATATTCTTCAAGTCATTCGTTTGATTGCTGAAGGAGGATTGAATATTATCTCGAAGCTCGGATCTTATATCATTCCCTTGCTTGGTGATATCCCTTTTCAAATTGATAATTTGGCTCTGTAGATTCTTGATTTGCTCACCTTTGGTTCTCATTAATGCTTCAACATCTTGATTCATGGGTGGGGCTTGTTGAGCGGGTGGGTGATAAGGATTAGAAATTCTTGGTGGGATTTGGTTGCTTCTATTGTAGTTGTTGTTGGGGTTTTGGTTTTGAGGAGAAAAACCGGGTAAAAGGTAGTTGTTTGATCGGTAACTCAGCAAATTTTGATCCCCTTGAGGTCGAGCTTGGTAATTTTCCGGTAAATAATTACCATAAGCCGCATACACATTTTCCGGATTTCCTTGAGTAGAAGGACAATTAGTGTATGAGTGTGGACCGCCGCATGTCTCACAAGGATTGGCAACCGCTTTAACTTGTTGTTGTTGGTTTGTAGCGAGAAGCAAGATATTTTTGTTCATTTCGGTCATCATGCGGGTGAATTCGGTCATATCGGGGCTTGCTGAAGTAGAAGAAACATTGAATCTCGGGTTGTTCCTTGAAGAAGCGGAGGAATCCCAATTTTTGTGGTGAGTAGTCATGTTCTCAATAAGCTCTCTACACTCCTCGGGTCTGCTTTTCATAAATGTGCCACCGGTGGCTGCATTAATCGTATCACGATCACGAAAAGTCAAACCGTTGTAGAAAGTATCAATTAAGGTCACAGGGAGCATGTTGTGGTTTGGACAGCGATCGATCAAAACATTATATCTTTCCCAAGCATCAAAGAGAGATTCATCGGGTTCTTGCATGAAACCGCTGATTTGATTGCGAAGGCTCGTGACCATGGATGGTGGAAAGTAGCGCGACAAAAAGCGTTGAGTCATGTCATCCCAAGTATGAATGGAATTCTTCGGGAGACGATCAAACCATTTCTCGGCGTGGTGTGATAAAGTATGTGGAAAGAGTTGAAGGCGTAGAACATCCATTGTGGCACCGGGCAACTTCATGCTCTGAGTGATAGTAAAGAATTTGTCGAGGTGTTTGTTGGCATCATCATCAGGCATTCCTCGAAAAGGATTAGTTTGCACTTGCTGAATCATGTGGTGCTTCAACGAAAACTCCGGAGCCGTGATTTGCATCGGCGCAATCGGTCCTCCTCGTCTAAACATGGTAGGTTGACAAAGCTCCTCCATTGTCCGAAGATCAGGCTGTGGAAGAACATTGTTGTTATTGTTGAGGTGCGGTGGATTATTGTTGTTGTTCACACCTGCCATACTTGAATCTTCTCGAGTCTCGGGCTCTTGATAAATAGAAGATCTAGTACGCATACACCTACAAAGGCAAAAGAAAAAGAAACCAAACACAAAGAGAATATATATACATAATAAAAATAAAATCTTTTTGGATTTTTGAAATTTTTAATTTTTATGGATTTTTAACAATTTTTTAATTTTTTGATTTTTTGAAATTTTTAAGCAAGAAAAATAACGCCCACGAATGAACAGACCCCAAAAAGCAACGCGTCTCTCACAGAAAACCATTAATCCTTAAGAAAAGAGCCGACAGCGGCGTCATTTGATAACTGGTTTTTGGCCAGGTAAAAAGATTCGTTATAGTGGTCTAATCGAATTGATCCTGGTTAACTATGCGACTCCGTCGTTCTTTGGTGAAACAAATAGTTGTGTCATTGTAGTAATTAAAAGTGCAAAGACTTAAAGGTAAATGACGTTAAAGTAAATCTAAAACTAATTTAAAAATAAATGACGAGTATTTAAACGCGTGGCGGAAATTAAAAGGCACTAAAAGTAAATAACGCAAACTTAAAACTATCTAAGGCAAACTTAAAACGCAACTAAAACTTAAACTAAGGCAAGGCTAAAATAAATCTAAGGCAATTAAACTTAAAAGTGCGAGTAAGGAAAAAGGTGGGAAAAATAAAGCTTGAAAATTAAAAACAGAAAGTTAAAAACTGAAACTAAAAAGAACCTGAAAACAGCTCATCCGGAATAAACCTTCGTTCGGAATAATCACTCATCCGGAATGTCACCTTCGTTCGGAATGATTCTTCTTCACTCGGAATATTTACCAAAACCCTTGATCCGGAATAAAATGCTCACCCGGAATAATGGTTTATCCGGAATATGTCACTTATCCGGAATATTCAATATTCCGAATGAACACCTTTGATTCGGAAGAATTTGTTGATCCGGAATGTTTAGTTGATCCGGAATATTTTTCGAATGAATTCCCTTGATCCGGAATGTTGAAGATTCCGGATGGAGACTTTGATCCGGAATAATTAATTATTCCGAATAAATCTTCCTTGATCCGGAATGTTTCTTCACAAAGCCTTTACTCGGAATGTTTTGCTGATCCGGAATGTTTAATATTCCGGATGAACAACCCTTGATCCAGAACTTTTTCAACAAACACCTTCACTCGGAATAATCTGGGCTTGATCCGGAATGTTCCTGGGAAACAGAAAACGAAGAACACGGGACAAACAAAAAGCTACGAATCTACCAAAACTTAATCCAAAACAACCACAAGATTAAATCAAACTAATCAATAGGCATCTACTAATCATAAACAAACAATCCAAAACAATCAAACTAACAAAACTAATCAAAATAATCAAAACCCACTTTAATCAATTTAATAAAAACACAAAAACATAAACATGAACAATAAAGCACAAAGATTAAAATCAAACAAGAAAGGTAGATAGGAGATCAAACAATAAAAATAAAGATTGACAATAATTAAAAGAACTTACTTGAAATTAAAGGAATTTAAGGTGCAAGACAAGTATTTAAATTTGACAATTAAGTAAATGACATGTATTTAAATGACAAGGTAATTAAAATTGGAAGAACTAATTGTCACTATTAGCCAACAAGAGAAAATGAATGAGATCCTAATCTATTTATAGGGGAGATTAGGGAGGTGCTTAGGAAGCTTCCTCCCCTCTTTCTTCTTTCCTTAATTGCGTCATTAAGTCCTTGCTCTTCTTAATTCTTTGTTAATCTTCTTAATTCTTTGACTTTAACGACTTTGTCTCGGGATTTCTTTGAACTCGTCTTGTAATTGTAACACCCGTGAAAGTGCCGTATGATGCTAAGTTATTGTCTCAAGAGCTGTTCAGTATGAGCATCTCTCTTGAGTTGTGGCTCACTTGTGGATGTGATATCCCGAGCCCAACGTCATTTATTAATCCTATTTTACGTATATTTTTGAAATTTTTAAGAAATTTCGTTTGCTATATATTTGACGGTTTAAGTTGAAACCGACGTTTACGGTCGTAATTTAACGATTGACGATTTAAGAAGAACCGATAACGACTACGATACCGATGGATGCCCAAATTTCTATAATTAGTGACGATTTATCGATAATGTAATTTTTCGAGAATTTTACTTACGGTTCGTGTTAAGTTGAGTCGGGTGAGTTTTATAGCCTTCCGAGTACATTTAAAGTATCCCAAAAATATTTTGGAGTGTTCGGGATGATTTCCGACTCCCGTAAAATTTTCAAAATTGACTAGTGAGTCGAACCCGTAAAGTTTTAATGGCGTTTTTAACTTAAGGCCAAAAGAAACCTTTATTTACACTATGGTCCCTCCCAATACCACAAAATGGCACAAACACAAACACACAAACACATTTCACAAAAACAAGATCAAACACTCTCTCTCTCTTGCCTTAGGCCGACGGCCAAACCCAAAGAACCACCCCAATCCACCATTTTTCTTGAGTTTTCACAAAAACTAACTTAAGACCACATCTTAGAATCCCTTGGTGAGTGTTAATCAGTGGTTTGATTACACATGCACTAACAAAAATTTTCCAAAAATTTTCAAGATGATCCAAATTCGTTTTTGAGGCTAATTGTTGTAATGCATGTTAAATTCATGTGTAATGGAAGCATAATCACCAACAAAAACCCACCAAAATCAATTTGGTTGTGGTGATTGGGTCACCCAAACCCCACGGCACAAGGGGTGTTTGGGGAGCCATGGTGGTTGATGAATTTTGAGCTTTGTCTTGTGTTTGGTTTAATGTTTAGTGATGTTTTAGATAGGTGTTAGTGGTTGAATGCTTGTTTTTATATTTTCTTGATTATGAGATTAGTTGATCAATAGGGGTAGGACTGAAAACTTGTGTTTGGATATGTTTGGGAAGGCTTAGGATGATGCCTAGTGGTGGTTAGAAGGTTTGAAATCGAGTCTAAGCATGATTTTGGAGTAGCCGAATTTAGGCAGAAACTTTGAGGTCATTTCATAAAAATGATTTTTCCTACAGGTCTTGAAAACTAAATGTAGTTATAGAGGGTCCTTTTGTCTTTAATTTGGTATAAGGTAGAGCCCGTGACTCAAAACGAGCTAAAAGTTATGAGGTTTTAAAGATCGAGTACCGGGAGACGAGGACTTTCATAATCCGAATTTATGTATAGTTTTAGTCAAATCCCGAGGACCACAAGTATGAATTGGTAAATGGTCAAGGGTCAAAATTTGGTCACAAACCTGTGTAAATGAGTCTATAAGTTGACTTAGGAGTCAAAGAAGTCAAAGGTGCATTTCATATAGGTCAAAGAGGTTAAAATTGGTCGAAGTGCAATTTCAGCCCGTAAAATGTAGGTTTGGAAAAGCGTCGAGTAACGAGTCGTAAAAGTAAAAACTTTTATTGGGCTTAAAAACATGTTATCTACAGGTCATATAGGATTTTGGAGAATTTTGTCAAATTTTATAAGTATGGTTAAAAATGGTAAAACAGCCCGTACTTTAGTCAAGTACCGGCGAGAATGAGTAAAAATGGACAACGTAAGTAATGAGAACGAATGGTATAAAATGAGTGATGCTTGTTATTTTGTTTTTGGCGTGAGTTATATTTGTCCTAAGTGACTAGTATATATGTATTTTATACAGTACCGTGAAGTATTTAAAATGAGATTACTCATTACGCGTTATTTGTGATAGGTGTTGATTTAACCGGGCATCCGTTTCATCGTCAGTGATCATTCCTCGAACTACCGACTACTTAATATATAAGGTGTGAATTTATAGCCTCGCTTATATTGATTTCAAATTGTTTTACCCGCGAGGGAAATGCATGCTAGTTTTTAAAAGGAACGTATATCATGAATGATTGTTAGACCCGAAAGTTGCCTTAGAAATTGTGTTGAGTACCAAAGTTGCAAAAGTCCCTAAAATCATGAACTATTAACTATTGTCCTGCCCTCGAGTAGGGGGAAATAGCCGCTTATGCAATTTGTAGTACTACGGGGCTAACGACCCAATGCTAGCCGAGAAGCTGTACGTTGAGTAAGTTCTGCGGTAGATTATTTTGTATGAGAAATAAGGTATAATTGCAACTGATGCCTTTAGAAGGGGCACTGGTTTCATCTGAATCACGCCGGTATTTATTACGCGGGAGATTGAGTTAACGGATTAGTGTCATGAGCTTAAACACAATTGTCAGTATCCTGAATATAGATTGTTTGATCGACAAGTCTATAAATGATCACGAATGGTTTTTATTTTATATACGTTCAAATGGATTGTAAAACCTATGAATTCCACTCAACGTTTTCGTTGACCAAAATTTTGGCATGTGTTTCAGGTAACCGCTGAAGTGTAGAATGGAGCATGCATGGGATGGATGTTGTGTGTATGGCTTGGAGTCCGCTAGTTTTTTTCCTCCTTTTTCTACTTAAACATTTTTAAAGTTAATGTTATGTTGTTGTAAAACTGAAATTCTTGGGTTGAGATTCATGGGGACCGAAAACGCTAAACTCTGTTGTACCAAGTGGGGTTGGAAAAACCGTGGACATGTATCATCTAACAATTTTAAATTCAAATTTTAAGATGACGTCTTTTTAGCGTCGTTTGATATATCTTGTGTGCAATGAATACTGTGTAGCACCCAATGTTGTAGTTCCGCTGCGCATAGCATTTGTGGGGGTGTTACAGATTGGTAATCAGAGCCATGAGTTATAGAGAACTAGGTCGTTTTTGAAAAATCCTAAACTATAACTTTTGGTGTCGTAAGAAATGGTCCAAGCACACACAACTATCCTGCATGGCTCCGGTAAGATTTCTTTAGCATTGCTTTATATTTTAGATGTATCCCTCGAAATTGATATGAATTCCCTAAGTATTTAGTAAGTAAATACTTTGAGATATATATCGAGATATATTGTTTTGTACGTTGAGTACTTATCATCGTAATTTGCAAATTCCTGTAAAGATTATCGTATATGTTGCATGTAATTGGCATAACGGGCTACATTGCATTACATGGCAACATCGCGTTGTAATCCTACGTGTATGTAGGAATGATTTTTATGTAAAAGTATGTATATACTATGGTGTTTAAAGGCATTGCACGTGAAGCAATGGTCCTTGAGTGATTGTCGTACAAGTTATAATGCGGCTTTGTTGAGAATTCGGCCTCACCGCAAATTATCAATCTTGATAATTAATTTATTGCTCGAATAACCGAATATGAACCTCGTTTGATACTCTAGATACGTAAATGATGATTCGTAACATATTTTATATCGACTAGGTCGATCTCGATTGTCGTTATCGCACCGTGATGTGTCATTTTGGACATTTTCTTTTGAAACGTAATTTACTTACATATTACGTTATTTCCTTTATTCCTAATGGGTTTGATATGTTAGTTCACGTAACTATAACATAGACGAAGTATAATCGACGATGCGTACACTGGGGCGGCGAATCATGTGTGTGTATTATGAAACGTGGTTAAGGCGTGTTGCCATTTAATCGTTGTTTACTATTCTACTTGACTTTTAAAGATGTGTTTTAAAATAGACTGGCGTTGTGATCAAGCGCGATAACTTGGAATTTGGTTGGTTTTTGTGTTAATTTTGTGGAGTACGATTTCGAGACTCATCCGAGGCCGATAACAACATTTAGTTGACATACGTATTCTCGTTCCATTCATTTCATTTTGTTTTGTTGTTTCATTATTTTGAAGTTAATATTTTACATGACGAGGTCCGGCATTTGTGCAAGTTAAGTAAGCATCGAACTTTGTTGATTGAAGGATTTAAACATAAAGTGTTTTATATATTTAATATTTGGTGAATGAAACTTTCGGATAAAAATGACGTATGATGTGTTTTGTAACAAGTAAAATTCGTGTAAAGAATAAACGGACATTGTGAAATTATTTTCCTTCAACCTTGGTTGGTAAATCGTAATAAGTAATTATTATTACTCGTAAAATCCTTGTTTTCATATATTAAAATTTGATACTAAAAGATTGTGATGGACTTGTTAAGAATTTGTTTAAATTAGTTCGAGAAAGGAGTTATAATAAAATTTGCGAGATGACTATTGAGTATATGTAGCTTCGGATTTAGTATGAATTAATTTTCGGGTCAATGTAGCAAACTTTTGGCATAATTTGTAATATAGAGTAGAAAAATTGGTCATATATTTTGGAGGTAGAAACTTTGTAAAAATTGGTTTATTTTAAACATAAGGTTATGTTTACGTATGCATTGGTGTGAACTAGAACTCGTCACTCGTTGTAGTAAATAAACCGGGATAAAATCGGAATATACACTTTAAGTATGAAATTATAATGCTTGAAATAAAATTTTAAACATTGATGGAACGTCATTGGAAACCATTTGTTTGTTTAATTGTCGTTATATAGGATCACTATTCATAATTCGATGATGCTTGTTTAAAATCGTTTGAAAAATCTTTTGTTTTATTCCGCGACGAGGTGCGTTAATTTTAAAATCATTTGATAATGGGCTAAGGATTAAAAGTTGAATTTTCTACGTTTTAGAATTATTGAAATAAGCATTTTGATTTCCCACCTTATTATTATTATTATTGAGATTTAAGTCTCGACTAAAATCAGTAAGTATCCGAGATAATACCACGAGAAACCTCTTTAACATTTGAGTCGAATTACGCGAGTATGATTTAACAAAACAGTTTTGGGGAAAACATGTGTGTAATAAAAGTCAAAGGTCGATTTTAAGAGTTAATTGGACTAGTTTGAGTCATGTTGGATACGTGTATGTTTGTGATAATATAAGTCGTCATAATAAAAACGTAAAACTTGGAAAATTCTTACTACGTATGTTTTTGGTACTTGAGATATGAACATTAATGAGGTTTTGACACAAGTATGGAGATTTTCAAACCTAATGATTTGTCAATTATGATAACCGAGTCACCGCATCTACTAATGTTAATAATTTCCGAGAGATTGAAATTTTTCCAGAAATAAAAACTTTGTAAAGATTGAAAGATGAAAGGTATAGATTATTTAATGGTGTAACCCAAATTGAAAATGTGTAAATGTTCGATTTTACAATGTACAAGGTAACACTAATTATTATACGCAACTGGATTATACAACACACGCCTACTTGTATATTAATTAATAAAGATGTATATATAATGTTTTGAGTCACGATGGTTCGATCGTCCGACATCCCTTCTTGATTTTGGGAGTCTGTATCTAAACATGAGTCGTCATGTGATTGTTCATTTTAATATTGTCTATGGTATGAAACCATTATTGTTATATTTATTTTAAAACTACTATTTCGCTAGTACTTGAAAATGAGGGTATGTCACCCGGTGTATTTTGTCATGTTCATGGACGCCGTAACTTTCTTCTTTCGGTTAATGGAACCTGAAATTCTGTATTTACTTGTATGATGCTATAAATCTTCATTAGAGTGGTTGTTTATTTATATTTAACAAAAGCGAGGAGGAGTAGCCGCTTTACCAAATTGTAGAGGTGAAAGAACTCGATCTTCCTGGTGAAATTGTTTCTATTTAACCAAGTGATTATTCTCCTCTTCCCGTATACCCTTGGTGGAATGGGTGTGCAACTCGAGACGATGAAAATTATGATCGTTGTTTTATTTTTGAAGCTTGTGTTGATATTCATTTTTTTTTACTCCATGTATTCGTAGATCGCTGTTGTTATCCCGAGACTTTTGTCATATATTTGAAGTATTTTCGTTTCTGATGTAGTTAATTTTAGCTGGCAATTGTATTACTCGTTTACCTCGTTCGATCCCATTTATTTTTGATTTTACTACTTGATGTGCTTGCAATGATCTTTAATCTTGAACCACCTTACCGTTATTTTGTGAATAGTCTATTGTGAAAATAGGTATGAGTGTGTCAAATGGTTCGTTCAACCCAATGTAAATGGTGTCGAGTTATTTACCTAATTATTTATTTATTTTCCCATAAAAAGGCAAAGTAAAAGTATGATTTCAAAATGGATGAAAAATGTTTGATGTGTTTCTTAAAACGATGATAGCAATATTTTCCCATTTCAAATTCCATTTTAAATAATTTGATTATTTTGAAGTATAGGTCGAAAACTTTCGTAGTCATATTTGGTATGTAATAATAATGTTTGTGTCGTCACTCGATCCTCAATTATGCACAGCTTAGCTAACTATGCATAATTCAGGAAGAGTCCTGTTTTGTTAATTGTCGTTGCTTGGTCCTTAAGTATGCATGATCTGGCTAGTTATGCATAGTGTTGGAAGGGCGATGCAGTTTCAAATAAATTGGTCGTCTTTAAAAACCGGTAGTGTTTTTGATAAATGTTTGGAAGAGAACGTTTTTTTTTTTTTAAATGGTGGATCCTTATGCAAGTAATCGTATTTTCTTTGATATTTAAAGAAAATTCTTGAATTTTCTTGTGTTCGTTGAAATCTTTTCTTCTGTTTGGCGTTGACTTAGTAAGTCACTGCGACCGAGTAATTTTGGAAAATGTTTTTATGAGTTGTGTGTGACGTGCGAATTTCATCGGAATCGCTAGGGCGTTGATGTAATACCAAAGGGGCTCGTATCGTCACCGGGAGAAGAGTTTTTAATAAAGATGGAAAAATGCCGAAGTAGAGGAAATCAGAGTTCGAGGGACTCTGAGGGGAATGACGAAGATCTCTCCCACATCGAATGTATCGTACCTTATATATTTTCTTTTCTCGTTCTTTTGATATGATTAACGACACATGATAAACTGTTGAAGTTTACCAACTGTGCATCAGTAATTGGAAGACAATTCCATTGTCGTTTTCGTTTATTTAAGTGAGGAATCCTCTTTGCTTGACTCAACCATCCTTGATTATCGATGGGTAAACGATAGATATCCCTAGTTGATGTTTTTGTGGTAAACCCTTGCCTTTTATGCATTTGTGTGGTAAGTAATCTGGTCGAGTGATCGTAAGTTGTGAGAACTTGAGACGACATTGTCCAATGAAGTCCGATCATGGAGAATACGTGCCATGTAATGTATTTTTTTTTATGAACGATGATATTTATTAAGATTTTGACCACGTCTGGGACGGAAGTAAGATGGTGTTCTTGTAGTATCTTTTGGGTATGGATCCGTGTGTGAGCACCCCACGATGACACATGTAAGTATTTTATTTCTTTTTGGATATGCATCCATAGCTAGCAAGCTCTTGAACCTTCTTTAACTTGCAATTTTCTTTTGACTGGACTCATCCGAGAATTATGTAAATATTCTTGTTTTATCTTGGCTTGGCTGATTAGCAAGTGTGGGTTAACTTGATTGAGCGGATTGACTTGGCATGGTTTGGCTATGTTGCAAACATGTCGTAATTTGGTGGTATGTGTTTCATAATGGATTTGGTATTTGGTTGGATTGTGACGTTTTCGAGAGAGTTATGTATGCGTCGGATGATTTCCGTATCAATGAATTCATTTTTGACGAACTAGGGTTGTATGTACGTAATATTGCGATAAGGTGATTTTGTACGAATAGTATTAATTACTTCGTCTTTTATATTTTGAACGTTTTTCGATGGGGTTATGTGTAACCCGTGCGATTTTCATTTATGAATAATTGTTTGTATGAGACAACGAACCAAGTGAAAGGATGATTCGAACGTTGGAAGACGTGCTCCGAACATGTGTGATTGATATTTGGTGGTTGTTGAGATCGATCATTGCCGATGGTAGTACCTTTGTACGACGACATTTAACATGTTAGCTTGGAAGCTGCGACATTTAAAGAATTATGTTGATGAAAATATAGACCGCGAGTTGGATGAAATGAAGTAGGAAAAAGTCAGTTGAATGGACCTGAAATGATTTGAGAGACTCCGGAGGAGATGGTGTAGATTGAGAATCACTTGTTGACCGCGAGAAGCTGTGAGAAGAGACGTGTCAATAACCGAAGGAAGGATTTAAGAAATTGAAGTGGAGATCAAGGATCGAGATGTTAAGAGATTGAAGCAAGGTATAATACTCATGGTGAAGGTGTGATGGAACCCGAAACGTGAACCGGAGCTCGGAACAGAACATGAAGACCTCTTTAGGAAGAAGTACCTTTATCTTCATAGTAGTACAAAATGCGAGTATAAGAAGAGGCGAGCGCCGGGACGTCGCTCCCTTAAGGAGGGGAGGATGTAACACCCGTGAAAGTGCCGTATGATGCTAAGTTATTGTCTCAAGAGCTGTTCAGTATGAGCATCTCTCTTGAGTTGTGGCTCACTTGTGGATGTGATATCCCGAGCCCAACGTCATTTATTAATCCTATTTTACGTATATTTTTGAAATTTTTAAGAAATTTCGTTTGCTATATATTTGACGGTTTAAGTTGAAACCGACGTTTACGGTCGTAATTTAACGATTGACGATTTAAGAAGAACCGATAACGACTACGATACCGATGGATGCCCAAATTTCTATAATTAGTGACGATTTATCGATAATATAATTTTTCGAGAATTTTACTTACGGTTCGTGTTAAGTTGAGTCAGGTGAGTTTTATAGCCTTCCGAGTACATTTAAAGGATCCCAAAAATATTTTGGAGTGTTCGGGATGATTTCCGACTCCCGTAAAATTTTCAAAATTGACTAGTGAGTCGAACCCGTAAAGTTTTAATGGCGTTTTTAACTTAAGGCCAAAAGAAACCTTTATTTACACTATGGTCCCTCCCAATACCACAAAATGGCACAAACACAAACACACAAACACATTTCACAAAAACAAGATCAAACACTCTCTCTCTCTTGCCTTAGGCCGACGGCCAAACCCAAAGAACCACCCCAATCCACCATTTTTCTTGAGTTTTCACAAAAACTAACTTAAGACCACATCTTAGAATCCCTTGGTGAGTGTTAATCCGTGGTTTGATTACACATGCACTAACAAAAATTTTCCAAAAATTTTCAAGATGATCCAAATTCGTTTTTGAGGCTAATTGTTGTAATGCATGTTAAATTCATGTGTAATGGAAGCATAATCACCAACAAAAACCCACCAAAATCAATTTGGTTGTGGTGATTGGGTCACCCAAACCCCACGGCACAAGGGGTGTTTGGGGAGCCATGGTGGTTGATGAATTTTGAGCTTTGTCTTGTGTTTGGTTTAATGTTTAGTGATGTTTTAGATAGGTGTTAGTGGTTGCATGCTTGTTTTTATATTTTCTTGATTATGAGATTGGTTGATCAATAGGGGTAGGACTGAAAACTTGTGTTTGGATATGTTTGGGAAGGCTTAGGATGATGCCTAGTGGTGGTTAGAAGGTTTGAAATCGAGTCTAAGCATGATTTTGGAGTAGCCGAATTTAGGCAGAAACTTTGAGGTCATTTCATAAAAATGATTTTTCCTACAGGTCTTGAAAACTAAATGTAGTTATAGAGGGTCCTTTTGTCTTTAATTTGGTATAAGGTAGAGCCCGTGACTCAAAACGAGCTAAAAGTTATGAGGTTTTAAAGATCGAGTACCGGGAGACGAGGACTTTCATAATCCGAATTTATGTATAGTTTTAGTCAAATCCCGAGGACCACAAGTATGAATTGGTAAATGGTCAAGGGTCAAAATTTGGTCACAAACCTGTGTAAATGAGTCTATAAGTTGACTTAGGAGTCAAAGAAGTCAAAGGTGCATTTCATATAGGTCAAAGAGGTTAAAATTGGTCGAAGTGCAATTTCAGCCCGTAAAATGTAGGTTTGGAAAAGCGTCGAGTAACGAGTCGTAAAAGTAAAAACTTTTATTGGGCTTAAAAACATGTTATCTAAAGGTCATATAGGATTTTTGAGAATTTTGTCAAATTTTATAAGTATGGTTAAAAATGGTAAAACAGCCCGTACTTTAGTCAAGTACCGGCGAGAATGAGTAAAAATGGACAACGTAAGTAATGAGAACGAATGGTATAAAATGAGTGATGCTTGTTATTTTGTTTTTGGCGTGAGTTATATTTGTCCTAAGTGACTAGTATATATGTATTTTATACAGTACCGTGAAGTATTTAAAATGAGATTACTCATTACGCGTTATTTGTGATAGGTGTTGATTTAACCGGGCATCCGTTTCATCGTCAGTGATCATTCCTCGAACTACCGACTACTTAATATATAAGGTGTGAATTTATAGCCTCGCTTATATTGATTTCAAATTGTTTTACCCGCGAGGGAAATGCATGCTAGTTTTTAAAAGGAACGTATATCATGAATGATTGTTAGACCCGAAAGTTGCCTTAGAAATTGTGTTGAGTACCAAAGTTGCAAAAGTCCCTAAAATCATGAACTATTAACTATTGTCCTGCCCTCGAGTAGGGGGAAATAGCCGCTTATGCAATTTGTAGTACTACGGGGCTAACGACCCAATGCTAGCCGAGAAGCTGTACGTTGAGTAAGTTCTGCGGTAGATTATTTTGTATGAGAAATAAGGTATAATTGCAACTGATGCCTTTAGAAGGGGCACTGGTTTCATCTGAATCACGCCGGTATTTATTACGCGGGTGATTGAGTTAACGGATTAGTGTCATGAGCTTAAACACAATTGTCAGTATCCTGAATATAGATTGTTTGATCAACAAGTCTATAAATGATCACGAATGGTTTTTATTTTATATACGTTCAAATGGATTGTAAAACCTATGAATTCCACTCAACGTTTTCGTTGACCAAAATTTTGGCATGTGTTTCAGGTAACCGCTGAAGTGTAGAATGGAGCATGCATGGGATGGATGTTGTGTGTATGGCTTGGAGTCCGCTAGTTTTTTTCCTCCTTTTTCTACTTAAACATTTTTAAAGTTAATGTTATGTTGTTGTAAAACTGAAATTCTTGGGTTGAGATTCATGGGGACCGAAAACGCTAAACTCTGTTGTACCAAGTGGGGTTGGAAAAACCGTAGACATGTATCATCTAACAATTTTAAATTCAAATTTTAAGATGACGTCTTTTTAGCGTCGTTTGATATATCTTGTGTGCAATGAATACTGTGTAGCACCCAATGTTGTAGTTCCGCTGCGCATAGCATTTGTGGGGGTGTTACAGTAATTCTTCAATAAATTAGACTTGAGTTCTTCGGCTTTAAGTAAACTTCCGTCTTTTGACTTTTTCTTCGATAAATCTTTAGAATTGGTCTTGGACTTCCGTTCTTTTTGCACTCTTGACTTCTTGACTTCGTCTTTCGTCTTTTTCTTCGATAAAAGCCCGTGAATGCCCGTGTTTTCTCCACTTTTCACCTTTTCGTCCTAAATCACAACAAAAACACAACCCACGCATAATTCTGACATAAATGACATAAAATACACGTTTTGGCTCGGTTATTATTGTAATTAAGTGGTAAAAAGGATGGGTGTTTACACACCTATCACCCCACATGATAATATAATAATAAAGGCCAAATAAACTGAAAGGGACGCCACGAGCTATCACTCCGCCGTGGTGAAGTCATAACACTAGTGCCTCTAGTGCTATGGTTATGGTACCTCCATAACTAGGTGAAACTGGCATGCATGTATATGGCTAAGGTAACTAATAAAACATAAGCTTTTAAATCTGTAACTACTAGGAAAACAGTTGGTTGCATACAGGAAATCCTAATAAAGGAAGAGATTGTCCTTACTGAAGGACGGGAAATCCGTACCTTGTGTCCAGTAGAAGCTAACGGAAACGCTGAAGAACCTACTCCGCTTTGACGGATAATACTACATAAGAATACGGACGTGTATGAGTTGTCTGAGATACATATGTTTTACTGGTTCTGTGTGTTCTTAGCTTATTATTCCTGTTCTGTCATGTTTTAACTGTTTTAAGTGTTAACTGTAGTTACTCTTGTATTCTGATGTTTATTATGCATGTAATAAGGTATTATAATACTTGTATTGTAATACTAAATAACTTTCTAAAAATAGCAGGTTTCCTAAAATAGTAAGTTTCTAAAAATAGAAAGTTTCCAAAAATAGTAAGTTTCCATAATTAGAAATAAGCTGAATTAAGAATATTAAGTAAAGTTTATTAGTAAAAATACAAGTCACGGATTAAGTATTATAGCTTATTAAATAATTAACTTGGTTAATTTAATAAACTATAGATTATATGAATTTAATTAAAATACATGGTTAATTAAATTTAGCTAAGTAAATACTTAGGTTAGTCATGAAATATTAATTTTAATATTTTAACCTAAGTCATGAATTTAATTAAATTAAATAGTCTTGGAAAATAATTTAATTAAACTATTAAACTGCTTTTAAAAATTCCCGAGCCCGAACCCGTGTTTAAAAATTATCCCGAGCCAGAAAATCGCCTAGCCGACACCACATAGCTGGCAGCCAGTGGTGTCAGCCGACGGCTGAACATCAACCGCAACCCCACCACTGGCTAGACCGACTAGCCGGTAGCCACTGGTGGCCTTCGGTTCCCACTGCAGAGCCCAGCTAGCCACTGTCGAGCCCGGTTCACCTCGGTTGAGGCCGGTTCCCACTGTTCTTGTTAACCCGAGCCACACCGAGACCCTAGTGGTCTCGGTTAGCCCAAAATCAAACCAAAACCGAATCCAACCATACCCCGACTCACGTCGGGGTCCCTTGTCGTACGACCGAGCCAACCAAGCCAAACCGAGACCCTTGTGGTCTCGGTGGTGGTGCAATAGCCACGCCGAGAACTTTAAGCTGTCGGTTGTGGGTCTCGGACGAACCAAACAAACACCAAAATCCCCTTAATCATGTTTCTTATTTAATCCTAACATGTTTTATGATTTTTTTTAAAAGTTTAACACATGAAATCATAAAAAGAATAAAAAGAATTAAAAAAGAAAAGGGTTTGATAATTACCGAATGCGTGCAAGAAAAGGTTTATGATCACGAACACGTACGCACGAAATCAAAGATCCAAATTAACCCGAACACCCCTTTGGTGTTGCTGATACCCGGCGGCAATAGAGAGAGGAGGCAAGGGTTCTTGATTTTTTTTGTAACCTAAATTATGATAAAAACTTCCCTGTGTTTTTCTTAAACATGGATTAGTTATGGGTCTTGGGCCAAAAGGCACATCTTTCCCTTTCTCTTGCTCTCTAGCCGCGGCCACCATGAAGCCCGCAAGGAAAACCCGTAGCTTTTCTAGTTAAGTTAAATACTCGTGTACGTTCGTGTGATAATTATCGTGAATTATTATATCGTAAACACGTCACATTTATAATATACATAAATACATGTTATTTAATGTCGTGACACGAGTAATATATTATAAATAGAAAGTTTTAAATTTTATCGTATTTTCATGTATTTACTGTTCACGTGTATTGTTCATGGTATTTTAATGCGGGTTTTACAGTGGAGGGTTTCAGTTTAAATACCGTATTTAATCATGTTTGGTATACTTTTTTTTACTGTTTTAAAATAAAGAAAAAGGCAACAATGATGAGTTTAAGAAAACACAAGGCGAGGGTGGTTTTTAAAAAACGGAAGTAAAAACGTCAAATATGGACCTACCATACCCTTAACCCACCCACCACACATGTTCTTTTCTTTTTTTCCAAGATGTTCTTCACCATTGAAAAAAACCCTATCTCCTTACCTCACATCTTCAGTCCCTAAATAGCATCAAGCTTCCACAATAATTCAACAAATTTTCAAATTACACAAAAATATCTAATCTCACGCAGTCATCTATCCATTTTATATAAAAATTAGATCCGGGTATCTATTGTTCATAAAAAACACCGAATCTTTGTTAACCACTACAAATTCGTTTACAAGCAAGTCGATTTTTATTCACGTAAAACAAATTTGTATCAAGAAACACAATTGTGTTTTCAAAAAAAAACTCGGGTATAAAAAGACGACTTGTGTGTTAGACTCACACACATATTCGATTTTTGGTTTACATATTAATGTTATTACTCCTTTTGAAAAAATCTTCAAATAGCTAATGCTTCGTTTTTGTATTGTTTTTTTTTGGGTTCATGTGGTTGGTTGGAGGAAGAAGACGACATCTCTTGTATGTACTTTTCTGATAAAAATAAGGGTAAAAAATGTCATTTAAATATCATAATATTTTTTACATTTCAACAAACCAAACATGTTATTGTTTTTTAAATGTGGAGTTTCTAAACACAATATATATAAAACTGTCCAATATTAAGAAACTCATGATTTAAAAATTTTGAACCAAACACACCTATAGTGTATACCAAAGAGCTTGTGTTCTAATGGTACCCGTGTTGTGTGAGAAATCTCAACCCATATAGTCGTGGATGCAAATCTTAGTTAGGACATGTGACCTAGATTTGTTGTTAAGTATATATCAAGGGTCCTCTTATTAACACCCTCCTAAAGTATGAAAAAGTATAATTTTTTGTACTTTTTGTCTCTTTGTCCCCTACAGTTTACAGTCCTACACTGCTTTTTTATCAGTTTCGGTTCCGTATTTTTAATTGTTTATTACTTTGGCCCTATTAAACTCGTTAATTTTCATTCCGTATTTTCAGAATCTCAGTTTTATAACATAAATAAAATTATAAAAAATAAAAAATAAAAAATAAAAAAATGCAAAATTCAGGGGGGTATAGATTGATTTTTAGGGGTCTATATAACCTCACCCATATATCAAATATGTGCATGTTGACCAGGTTTCGCATGGGGAGACAACCAATGGTGATAGTGGCTAATGCATAGCTATGCAGAGAAGTTAGAACCAAGAAATTTAAAGAAATGTCCAATAGAAATATTCCTTCTCCTATCTTGGCTTCCCACTTCATCAAAAAAGGTCTCTTATAGATGAGGTACTCCCCTGTTTTTCTCTTTGTTGCAGGCTTGCATTATAACATTTAGCAAAACATTGACAAGTCATTAGTAATCTTTCTATTGTAATCCAATCTGAATGAAAAATCATGGACCATTTTGTATTCAGGGATTCAAGATGGTCAACTATGAGAAAAACTATACTTTCAGTTTACCAACCATCACATTTGGCCAAATTAGTTCCTATGATGCAATCTTTTATAGAAACCACATCTAACAATATCTCGCTTGATGATCAAGATGTTAACTTTAATGAATTATCACTCAAAATGGCTCATGTTGTGATAGAAATGCTGCTTTTAGCTTTGACTTTGGCCTCTCTAGTAACAACCATAATCACAACGATAAGCAAATCCAGCCTTTTATAAAGCAACACATTTACTCCACATCCATGCTTAAAATGGACTTATCTGGTTCATTTTCAATCATCTTAGGCCTCCTTCTCCTAGTTCTTCAAGAAGCCTTTCGCCAAATACTTAAAAGAATTCCATTCTCCATGGATTGGAAAATTGAGCGAACGAACAAGAACTTGAGTAATCAAATTGATGAGTTTGGGGTGAAGAAAATGAAAGCAAAAGAAAGAGGGTCAAAAGATTTCTTGTCGTCATTACTACTAAATGCAAGGGAATCAGAGACTGTTTCAACTGAGTTATTCACACCGGACTACATCAGCAGGATAACTTATGAGCACCTTTTGGCTGGCTCAACAACCACCTCGTTCACACTATCTTCTGTTGTTTATCTGGTATCTGGGCATCCAGATGTCGAGAAGAAGTTGTTGAAGCGATAGATGCACTTGGTCCACGTGATAAAGTTCCAACTGCTGGTGATCTTCACACAAGATTCCCTTATCTTGATCAGGCAAGTAAAATCTTTGTCAAATAAAACCTTTGTTGTTCTATTAGGAAGCTAATTCGATTTTTTACTTCTAGGTTGTGAAATGTTGATTCAAAAGTTGGATGATCCTAGCTTGACCCGAATTAGGCTTAATTCGGGTGCTTAGGTTCCGACTCCTGCACCAAGTGAACTTCAGTTTTGGATCCTGCACACTAAAAGTAGCATGCTGTTAGGCTTAACGTGGGAATGTATCTCACGATTAGACTCTGGGGTGAGAGTAAGTAGTCGGTTTAGGGTTAGTAATCGGATGAGATGTGAGAGTGAAGAATATCATACCTTTGTGGAACCCTTGGGGGTTCCTTATATAGGCGGTAAAACCCTAGTGGGCTTTTACCGAAGCTTCGGCCCCAAGTAAAGGATAAGTACCATAATTACCTTGATTGTTATCTTCTAATTATAGTTAGTGTATATCCTCTACATTAGGGTAAATCATAGTCTTAATCAAGTTGTGATACTGTCTAACCCTGTACCGACTATGTCGGGCCGTGGGCCGTACATATCATGTGCGACCACTGTTCATTCGAAGCCCATAAGCTCAAATGACATTAACCCAACCCATTCGTAATAGGCCGGGTGCGGGTAGTACCCGTGGGCCGGGTCCATGACCCGGTTGGGGACTATACGTCATCATGTACCCCCAGTCTAGTTGTTACAGCCGTAAGTGTTGTAACCTCTAGACTAATAAATGCCCCTGTCTGCGTTGTATAAAAAACAGCCGGAAATACAGAGAATGCGCCCGACCGGGACAAAATTAATGAATGCATCAATGATAGTCAAGGTAAGGACACATTTGAAATAAGTGCAACACGCGGGCCCCCACTATCGAGCCACATAAAATACTGCATAGGAAGTGACCCGTGGACGCCTCTAACGTTTCAACTGCACCTTAAATCCTATCCGTTGGATAAACGTAGTGGATTACACGTGGCAGTCATCTGCCCATCCTCGTAAACCGAGGCAACCCTAAAAATAACCGTGTGTGTGACTGTGCATACACACAGTTCACACTCTTCTTCCACCATTTTTGCAATCTTCTTCCTCTTTCTACATTCATTCCAAAGATATTCGTATTACCAGGTTAGATCATCACGCCCTTCTCAATACTTTGATAAATCATGGTGAAAGGTAACCCCACTATCACGGCCGTACTCAGTGTATTGTCTCTAGATAAATTTATAGATTTCTGTTCTGATTAATATATCCCTGAAATCGTACATCCCACCTATCCGGGTGATGATGCAGCTATCACAGATACTCCGGCAGGGAGAATAGGTGTATACACACGCCTGTTTGACTCGGCCAACTACCGTATTCCCTTATCTAGGTTCCTTGTAGATATCCTGGCATACTATGACTTCCACATAACCCAGTTACATTGTATATGCGCATGTAAAATAAACCAATTCGAGATAACATGCCACACATGTGAGATTGCCCCAACCGTAACTTTATTTAGAGTCTTTTACGCCCCCCCCCCCCCCCCAAATGGTAAACAGCTGGCTGTCGTTCAAAAAAGGGTCCGCAACCGCCCCTATGTGTTATAACAAGGCATTAGACCCCCTTAAGAATTGGTACGACCGATACTTTTTTGTAGATGCCAAAGTCATCCCCACCCCCTTCGTTCTCAAAACCTCTGTCCAGGTAGATTATCCGCCCCCAAAAAACACATATAACAGTAAGGACGTAAGAATCATAGACACCCACCGTACATATTTCCATAAGGACCTGCCAGAGAATTTTTTGTGTTTGGTAGGCATTAGTCGTAACTACTACGGCATGGCGGACAGATATCCCATCTTCCTGAATAATCTTGGAGAGGGTAGGTGTACTTTGATAATACTATCGTTTTTTCATTAGAACATATATTGCATGCTACTAACTCATTTGCCCCTATCCACATAGATGAGGTTGTTTGTCTTTCTGCGTCAGGGAGACCCGTCTAAGGTTGCACAAGGCACAAAACCCTTACGCCAAGGCGAGCCACCACTACTGGAAGCTACCCAAAACCTAACCGTCCCCCTAGACGTAGTGCAAGAGCCCCATTCCGACATGGGCGAGGAAGAAATAGTGAAGTCGTCGTTGGACTTCCTCAACGAAGATGGTGACCACCTCTTGCTGGAAGGTGATGAGAATACGGCAAAAAATACCACGACTTCCCATCAAGAGAACCAAGGGGATAACCAAGAAAATCTAACAGAGGAGATCAACCAAATGTTTGAGTCCGAGGAAGAAGGAGAAGAAGCCAACAATACTGGCGCCACAGCACCAACAAAGCCCGCCCTAAAAAAGGCGCAAGATGAAGAGAAAGGTTGTGAAGGGGACGGAAGAAGAGGTGGGTGCGTCCAACGCTCCTATCAAGAGGCTGCGGAAGGACCACCCTCAATACGAAGAGGGTAGCAACGCCACGATGCCGCCCCCACCATGGCAAGCGGACAAGATTGTGTGGGAAGCCACCCCAGTCAACACCGTGGCCCCTACTATTACTGAGCCAGCAATAATATCAAAGTAAGTAGCATAACACCACTCTCTTTTACCTTATAAATAAAATTTAGCAAAATTGTAACAATGTTTGCAATATAACAGGGTAGAGCCAACGGTCGTACCGCACAAGGAAGGTACCAGCAAACAAACTCCACCCGTGGCACAAGATACTTTAATGACCCCACATCCATCCTCCGCAGAGGAGCTACATTCTAGAGGACCAGCACCACGCCTCGCCCCCCCCCCCCCCTAATGGAACTTTCCTGAGTTCACGAGGCTGGAATCCGATGAAGAATGCAAGGAGTTCATAGATCACTTGGCCTAGCCTAGCTCCAGACTTGAACGAGCTCACTCATGCCGCCCTCCTAGAGCAATTCAACGTAGCGAACGCGCACCAAATGACGATATGCACAGCCATGCGACACCGTTTCGAGGGCGCCTTGAGACACATAAGGAGTTCAGATAGGAAAATTTCTCGTAGGGAAAGGATGGTTGAAGATCATGAGAAAACTATATCCACCCTGCGAGCTGATCTATCCGTGGCTGAGGCGACCATAAAGGAGCAGGCGAACCATGTCGCCGCTCGTGAAGGCTGAATTGCTGAGCTAGAGGTCGAGGCCCAATCACTGCGAGAGAAGGTACGCCCAACCTTACGCCATCTTGGCCATAAATCTATGGTCTATGTATATATTCCATAATTTCTTAATAATAATAATCATTATACCAGCAGGTAGCAGCCGTAGAGACAACTACCGAATCCTTGACCAAGGATGTGGCTACCATCTCCAAGGAGCGTGACGACCTGCGCGTAGCTGTCAAAGGTGAGGAACAGCTGGCTTCAGCCTTTGTGGATTACAGGGTCGAGCACGAGAAGGTCGTAGAGGATCGTCTGGAGGAGATGGATACGCGGCTGGACGCCATGGCTGTGGATTTTGACGAAGAATTATATCCCCACATGCTCACAGCCATTACAGGTCGCAGATGGATGATTGGTTCTGGACTGAGGTTGGCCGTGAATAAGATTGTTGACTCCCCCGAGCTTGCCCAGCCGTTCGCGAACGTAGTATCTGATGGCATTGATCGCGGCAGGCATGAAGGGCTGTTAGCTGGGGCCGAATGGGTAGACCAAGGAAAGGATGTCAAGAGCCATGACTGTCACAACCCAGAAGCGGAAAATAAAATGACCGCGTCCATGACAGCCTTAGACGAAGTGGAGTATCCCTTGTTATACAAGATTGAAGCTCTGAAGGACGCACCCATTGATATGGTCATGGAGCAGCTACGTGTAGAGGCGTACTTCAATTCACAGCTTACGGTCCCCCTTTATGCAGATAATCCTCCTCCCGAGGACCCATGGGCCCTTAAGGGGGAGAAAAGCTTGAGAGAAGCCATCAAGGCTAATGTAGATCGCGCCCTAAGGAAGAAAGGGAGCCTCACCATATGCCGCATACCTACCGTAGGATCCGCCCATCTACCAAGGTCTGATGGAGTATCCGTAACAGCCCCGACCCTGCATGGGACCACCATGTTAGCAGAGAGTCACGCCACTCCAGAAGGATCTTCGATTGAATCTCTAACACAACAAAAGAAAGAGCTTGGGGAATCCATGCTCCCCCATTGATATGTCTTGTATCTGTTTGTAGAAAAACATTAATTTATATTGTGTAATATTCGTCCGTGGATGTCCACGGCATTCGTGTTTAGAAACAGTATTGTAACAATTACTTATTTGGCCACGGTTGTTCCACGGTAATTTTGTGTATTGGATGTGAAACTTGTTTGCGAAATATATCTATGTATATCTATGTGTGACATGTCACTACATATGTAAAACAAGTCTATAAATTACTAGACGTGCACTGTGTGTCTGAGTCATGTCCGCACTTATACAAGTACGGTATGTGAAAACTTATTACAACGTCTTGTAAATAAGGTGTCTAGTAAGGATTCGTGATCCGTGGTCGCAGGGGTTGAATCCCTCTTACGCGACAAGATGAATTATTAGGTTCACTTAATCCTCTTGCCCCTCATGGAACTGTATAGTACATGTACGACTGATGAATTCATGTAAATGAGAAATAATACTAAGTATATAAGTAAGGACGAATAGTAAGTATAAAAGAAACATAGCTTTTCATAAGAACAAGTTGTGGAGCTAGCTAGGCACCACGACGTCTTATTATCACAATTACATTTTCTGACAATGACTAAACCCTAAGACAATCGAGACTTAGAAAAAACATAAAAGACAAAAAATACATGGATCTTTATTGGAGCTGACCACAGCTAGATGTCCATGCAGATGCCATAACCTTTTTTTAGAGATAACATTTTTTGAGATTGCAGATATTCCAGGTATGGTCTAAATCACGACTCTCTATGTCACGTAACTTGTACGCACCTAGCCCCAAAGCTTCCGTGACCTCATACGGGCCTTCCCACTTTGGGCTTAATTTCCCAGTGTTCTCCGCGCGGCTTGCCTCATTTGCACGATAGATAAAATCCCCCTGTCAGAAAGAAACACCCTTAACTTTGGAGTCATAATATGATTTCATCCGCACCTTTTCCTTAGCTTCATTGATGGCTGCTATCTCCCTCTTTTCTTCTAACAAATCTAGATTGACCCTGAGTTCCTCATCGTTCGTGACGACGTTAACCTCCGGCGTACGGATTGTTGGCATTCCAATCTCGGTTGGTATGACTGCCTCCGTACCATACGCTAATGCGAACGGAATATCACTATTAGCAGTCTTTATCATCGTCCTATGCGCCCACAAAACATGTGGTAGCTCATCTACCCACTTGGCGCTGCTGTCATACAAGCGTGCCTTGATTCCTTCGCCTAAGCTCCTATTGGCTCGTTCTACCAGACCATTGGTTTGAGGATGCTTGACGGATGTGAAACGCCGTTTGATATTCAGCGCCGCACACCAATCTTTGAACGGATTGTCAGCAAACTGCTTCCCGTTATCGGATATAATCTCACCTGGTAAACCAAAACGACATACAATGTTTTCCTAAACAAACTTTTTTACCTGTTTGCCTGTGATTGTCGCGACCGCCTTAGCCCCAATCCATCGAGTGAAGTAGTCCATGGCTACGATTAAGAACTTAACGCCTCCGGTAGCAACAGGGAAAGGCCCTGCTATGTAAATCCCCCATTTATAGAATGGCCACGAGCCCGTAATAGGCGTTAACTCCTGTTGTGGGTGACGCGGGACTGGCCGGTGTACTTGAGAATCGCCGCACTTGAGGATCAAGTTGCGTGCGTCTTGATGCATAGTTGGCCAATAATATCCTGTACGTAAAGCTCTTGCCACCACTGACCTAGGACTAGCGTGCATGCCACTTGACCCTTCGTGGATCTCACTGATGACATAGCTAGCTTGTCTTGATCCAATGCATCGTAACCAAGGCTGTAAGAATGAGCGCTTATATAGGATACCATCGTGTAATTCAAACTGGTGCGATTTCCTGTGGATGCGGCGCGCTTCTGTCTCATCATCACGAAGAGTCTCGTTCGTTAAGTAGTCAATGATTGGGGTCATCCATATAGATCCCTCCTTATCGACTATTGTTGCGACCTCGTCTCCGACGATGGATTTATCCTTGAGTATTTCCACCAACACCTACTTAGACAGATGGGCGAAGCTTGTAGACGCGATTTTGCTAAGGGCGTCTGCCTTTTTATTCTCGCCCCTTGGTACTTGCTTTATGGAGAACTTCCCAAAGCCAGCGATGAGTGACTTGACCTTTTCCAAATATTGGATCATGTTGTCCTCCTTGGCTACATATTCTCCAAGGATATGATTCACGACAAGCCGCGAGTCCACGTAGGCCTCAAGGTTGCGCACTCCCATTCTGGCCGCAATTTTCAAACCTGCTATCAATGCTTCATACTCCGCCTCATTGTTTGTGGCCGTAAATTCAAAACGTAAGGCGCAAGTAAATTCCATGCCCTCTGGATTTGTGAGTATGAGGCCTGCTCTTGACCCATCCGTGCAGGATGATCCATCGGTGAACATGACCCCTCCGGAATTTCCTCCTTTTGGGCCATTGGCTCGTCCTCATCGGGTTTCTCGACAATGAAATCTGCCAAGATTTGACCTTTGACGGCTGTTCTTGGTCTATAAGAAATGTTATATTCCCCAAGAAGGACGCACTACTCCTGCAGTCTTCCTGCCACGTCCGGTCTAGAGATGATCTGTTTTATTGGTTGATCTGTGATAACCACAATTGGGTGCGCCTGAAAGTATCGGCGTAATCTTTTCACGGCGAAGACCAATGATAGGACCAACTTCTCTATCGAAGAATAATTCAATTCCGGTCCCTGCAATGTTCTACTTATAAGTAGACTGGCGTCTGAACTGCGTCCCTGTCAGTCATAAGGACGGTGCTTATTGCTCCGTGCGTAGCGGATAGGTACATGATTAGCTCCTCCTTAGGTCTTGGGGAGACAAGCATTGGGAGGGCCGCCAGGCGCTGCTTAAGCTCTCCAAATGCCTCCTCCGCCTCTCTTGTCCAGCGAAAATCCCCTTTCTTTAATCACTTCTTAAGTGTTTTGAATATAGGAAGTGACTTCTCTGTGGATTTTGAGAGGAACCTGTTAAGCCCAGCCAACTTCCCATTAAGTGATTGTACCTCTTTCAGTGTTTGTGGAGATGGTAACTGTATCACGACCTTAGTTTTCTCAGGACACGGCTTAATGTCGTTTGGGTCTATCATGTACCCTAAAAACATTCCTTCGGTGGCCCCAAATGTGCATTTTTGGGATTCAACTTCATGTTGATCTTTCTCAAGGTGTCGAATGTCTCATGGACATCACGGAGGAGCTCGTCCTCCGTGTGGCTCTTTATGACTAAGTCATCGACATAGACTTCGAGGTTACGGCTAATCTATGAGTCGAACGCTTTGTCCACGAGTCGTTGATACGTCGCCCCTGCATTCTTGAGTCCGAACGACATTTTTGTATAACAATACACACCCTGACTGGTATGGAACGCCGTCTTTTCCTCGTCCTGTTCTGACATATGGATCTGGTGATACCCTTTATATGCGTCCAAGAAGCATTTAAATGGGTACTCGTATAGGGATTCAACCTTCCAATCGATTTCTGGCAATGAGTAACAGTCTTGCGGACAAGCTTTGTTTAATTCAGTGAAGTCTACACACATGCGACAGCTGCTGGCATGTTTCTTGACCATAAACGGGTTGGAAAGCCACTCGTGGTAATAAACCTCCCGCGTGATTCCTGCCTCAACCAGCTTTTTTACTTCATCTAGTATAACCTGGTTGCGCTCTCGAGCCTGGCCGCGCTTCTTTTGTCTCATCAGAGGATACCCCGGGCGGATCTGAAGCTTATGCTCTGCGACCGAGCGTGGTACGCCTTTCATGTGATTTGGTTCCCATGCGAACACGTCAAGGTTTGCCTTAAGGAGGGAGCACATAGCGTTCCTTCCCTTATCGGAGAGAGTTCCTCCGATAGCCACTTCCTGTTCTGGATAATCAAAGTAGATAGCCACCTTCTGATTCGCTGGGGGTGACCCCTCCTTCTTTAGGGTTGGTTGTATTGGTGTTGTGACGGTATTACATTCCGATGATCTACTATCGAATTAAAGATAGTAACAATTCCACCCTCGACCGCGAATTTCAGCATGTCGTGTGCCGTAGACGGGACTGCCCGTATGGCGAGTATTCCTGGCCTTCCGATGATACCATTGTACGGGGAATTACAGCGTATAACCATAAAGTTCATCCATGCTGTAGTTGAATGTTCCTTATCCCCGATAGTTACTAACAACCGTAACTGCCCTATTGGCCAAATAGTATCTCCGCTAAAACCAATAAGCGGCGACGTGGCCGATATTAATTGGCTTTTGATTTCTGGTTTCAACTGTATGAAACAATGTTCGTAGAGTATCTCCGCGGATGATCCTCCAGCAACATACATGCGACGAACGTTGTGGCTTCCAATGTTCACCTCAAGCGTGAGAGGTGCGTCTGCCACGTTGGTCGCCGTGATAGGAAGGAATGAGATTTCCTTGGTGCGAGAAATGTTTTGACTAGTTTTCTGTTTCGTCCTGCGCTGCCATGAATGAACCATGAATATGGTTGTAAGCTTGTCTTTCTGGAAATCTTTTTTGTCGTTCTTTTTGTAATCCTTCCCATCCTTCCAGTCCTTGACCAGATGCTTGAGTTTGCCTGACTTAATCAGCGACTCAACGTACTTCTTGAGCTGAATGCACTCATCCGTGCCATGACCCTTGTCATTGTGAAATTCGCAAAAGCGATTTCCTGACGACGGTCATCCGGAGTTGTCATTGGGGGTGGCCTTGGAAAGTTTGCCCCTTCCGTCAACAGGATGTCTCGATACGTCATTTTTAGAGGCGTGAACTTGTCGTTCGACCGTCCTCCTTTTGCTTGATTTTTATAATCCGAGCTCCTGTTATTGCCTTGATTGTTGGACTGCCTCTTTGACTGGTCATTCGACCTATAGCTTTGGTTTCCCCTTGAGGGGTAAGCCGCAGATACAGCGGTCTCCCCTTCCAAAAAATTTCTAACCCTTTTCATGAGGTCGTCAAACTTTTCGAGCCGTCTATTATTGAGGCGTCAGATTAGTTCCTTGTCTGTTATGGCATGCATATAGTTGGAGATCTTGAGGACTTCTAGGCACACCCTTATCCGTGTACATTCGTCTTTGAAGCATTATGTGAAGTCCTCCGTGGACTCCTCGGGCATTTGTTTGACTGTTGCCAATGAGACCGGGTCTCTATTATACTTTTTTTGCTGAGTATAATTTCTTCTAAATGTTGAGCGTAGCTCATCGAAGCCGTTAATGCTCCGGTAGGGAAGTTTTTCAAACCAGTCGCGGGCATTGCCAATCAATGTTGAATTGAACATTTGACACCATATAGGCAGTGGCCATCACTCAATTTTTTCTTGTACGGTGAAAACTTTGAGATGATCATCTGGATCACCAGATCCATCGTAGGTTTTGACACACGCCGGCATGCGATGCTTTCTATCCTCGGAGTAGTTCCGTATGCGAGTTGTAAAGGAAACTTCTCTTTCACTACACCATGGTAGGGAAAGATCCTCGTCATCGTCCGTATGATAATGGGAGCTTCCGTAGCATCCTCCCTCCTCGTCTGATGGTCCAAAGGAGGAATGCAGTGTGCGACGGCGTCTTGGGTGATGGTCATCCGAGTCAGACCCTGAGGGATCATTGTAGGGTGATCCACCTTTCCCCTCAATTGGCTATAGTAGCCACTCTTATGAGAAGAGGTGGTGGCTTTCTTTGCTCCCGAATCTATTCTCCTCCACACACTAGTGCGTCGATAATCCTTTTGTGGAGTCTCCAAGGTCGTGCGCCCCATAGATCCATCGGAATGATCTGATTCCCCACGCGTCCCTTGCAATTCCTTCATAATCTGATCCCCTTTGCGTTCGAAGACATTCCGTGGTTGTGGTTGTTCCTCGAGTGGAGGTTGTTCCTCGTCTCGGTGCCTTCTTCGTCTTTTTCGGATTTTCAGAGGGGTATCTCGTGCCGCACTCCCAAAATTGAGTATGGATTGGAGGTTCCTCCCCAAATTCAATCTTGTCGTGATGGCAGCAGGATGATTCTATCGAGGTTTTGTGTGAGTACTCCCTCAATATCCTCATCATCGAGCGAAGCGAGCTCGTGGTCCACCTCTCTGGCCGGTGCCTTTGTTTTTCCCTATTAGGGGCAGGTGGTGCTAACCCTGTCTCAGGAGTGTTCAGATTGAGGGTAGGTGGTGGGGTGTGTAGGGATGTGCCCGTACCTCCAGGGGATTGTAGCCCCGTGTTTTGGAGGTTAAGCCCTCCTGCCTGTCCCGTGAGAGGTGGAGTAGGGGTGACGGAAATTTCTCCCCCTGACTTCCGGTTCCCCGGATGGGTGTTCTTTTGGATTTCCTGATAGGGGTTTCCCTTCGTCATCAGTAGAGTTCCAGTTTAGTGTAGGGTCACACGGATGGCGCCAACTTGTTGATAAAAAAGTTGGATGATCTTAGCTTGACCCGAATTAAGCTTAATTCGAGTGCTTGGGTTCCAGCTCCTGCACCAAGTGAACTTCGGTTTGGGATCCTGCACACTAAAAGTAGCACGCTGTTAGGCTTACCGTGGGAATGTATCACACGATTAGACTCTGGCGTGAGAGTAAGTAATCGGTTTAGGGTTAGTAATCAAATGAGATGTGAGAGTGAAGAATATCATACCTTTGTGGAACCCTTGGGGGTTCCTTATATAGGCGGTAAAACCCTAGTGGGCCTTTACCGAAGCTTCGGCCCCAAGTAAAGGATAAGTACCATAATTAGCTTGATTGTTATCTTCTAATTATAGTTAGTGTATATCCTCTACTTTAAGGTAAATCACAGTCTTAATCAAGTTGTGATACTGTCTAACCCTGTACCGGCTGTGCCGGGCCGTGAGCCGTACATATCATGTGCGGCCACTGTTCATTCGAAGCCCATAAGCTCAGATGACATTAATCCAACCCATTCGTAATGGGCCGAATGCGGGTAGTACCGTGGGGCGGGTCCATGACCCGGTTGGGGACTATACGTCATCATGGCAACGGAAACGGCAACGCAAGTAGAAATCGGAGGTTATGTTCTCCCTAAGGTATTTCTTCTACTGATTAAGTTACCACTCTATATCTTTCCACTCGAATTCGTCTTATATTTGATCAAAAACTAAACAGGGGACATGGGTATGGTTGTCAATTGGAGTTCTAGCCAAGGATCCAAAGAACTTCCCAGAGCCATAAAAGTTCAAACCGGAGAGATTCAACCCAAATTGTGATGAAGAAAAACAAAGGCATCCCTGTGCCAACATACCCTTTGGGATTGGACCTCGTGCATGCATTGGTCAAAAGTTTTCTCTGCAAGAGATTAAGCTCACAGTGATTCCTCTATACCAAAGATACATTTTTCGACACTCGCCCAAAATAGAATACCCTTTGGAATTTGATTTTGGCATACTTCTTAACTTTAAGTATGGTGTCAAGATCAGAGCCATTAAACGTATTTAGAGCCATCTACAAAGAACAACAAAACCAATGTTCTCAATAACGTTTCAAGTTGCAGAGAGAACTTGACAAGTATTATTAGAGGGGCGACGGAAAACCCTTTGGAATTTGATTTTGGCATAGTTCTTAACTTTAAGTATGGTGTCAAGGTCAGAGCCATTAAACGTATGTAGAGCCACTACAAAGAACAACAAAACCAATATTATCGGTGAACGTTTTTATGTTGCAGACGCAACTTCACAAGTATTATTGAAGGGGTGAGACTATAATGTATTTATTTAGGGGAGCCAATTTACATTTTCTATTAACATTTGTAATAATAATTCTTAACTAGGTTAACCATGTACTTGTGGAAAGTTTTGTGGAGGTCGAAACCCCTCCCAGTTCCCACCTTGTTTTAGAGCACCTGAAATTTTGGTGTCAAAGCGGTGGTGCTAAAGCCAAAAAGTATTGTCACGTAGGCAAAAAATCCCTTTGCACCAGAAATCGTTAAGCACCACATTTGATGCTTCCCTCCTTGGCACCACAAAATGTGATGACATGGGCGAAATGTTGGTGTCATGGATCACTCATAATATCTCATAACACCACCTAAAACAAGGAGCCAAAGCACATTTTTGTGTCACGTCATGTCACCTGAGAAATTTCCCCATTTCACTTCTGTTATCACTCACGCACTCAAAAACCCACTCCCTAATCACTAAAGAAACATCCCGTTACTGACAAACAAAACAAAGAGGAAAAACCAAAAACACCTATGGATGGGCCAGCAACGACACCAACCGCGAGCAAATGGCGGGGTGGGATGTGCAGAACAGCGGCACCATTGGTGACAAAAACGTCAACGTCGTACCATTCGTCCCTTGCACCATGCTCTAAGTGAAAAAATGAGTGTTGATCACCAAGTCAAATTTGGAGTTTTCAATGCTTCAATCGACCCCCTACCTTGTTATAATAACCTCTTCAGGTCCAGGATCAGGCCCTGGTTGTTACTTACATCTTCATCAGATCATTTAGTTTCTGTTATACGAGCAAATGTCAGTTTTTTTTACGGCATAGGTAAAAAAGACAGCCAAATTGACCGTAAATGATACTACATCTCATGTTGGACTTGTCCCACTTGGACATAATGTTTTAATAAACACAACAAATACTACAATTTCTAACAATTGTAATTGTGTGTGTGATGAATCAATGATCCACGCTAACAAGAAATACCAGTTGCACTAAACACACCTTTCCTTAAAACTGCAAAACCACAAATGTCTTTATGCATGCATCACGTTTGCTGCTGGACTGGCTGTCTATGAGGTTTTGGAGCTGCAACAAACAAAAAACAATGAAAATATGCTTAAAAAGGGGAAACTTAATTTCAGTATATTACAGACTACTAAACAAATGTAGATGCTTGTCACAAATCATTTTCATGATTATACACTTTGGCTAGAATTTGATTACATTGATTGTGGATCTTGTTGTAAATACAAACACAAAGACAGACAACTTTTTTTCTAGTTGATAGTTGGGGATAACACGGGTTAACAATTTTTTTATGGTCATTTAAGCTAGATTGCGACAATAGCTACCGGTTTCAACGCAAATTAGATTGCAAGGGATTATTTGGTTGATGGGTTTAAGAGTGTGGGAATGCAAATAGTATTTCATTGGCATTGTTTATTTGATAGGACTGGAATCAAAAGTATGACTAGCATACGCATCGGCCCAAATCCGTCAAAGGGTTGGTTTTACTTGTCATTCCCAATTTCCCATAGTTATCTTCTCGCCTTTTTTTATTTTAAAATATATAAATCTAAATCCAGCTACAACAGATGTGTCATGCTGCCAATATACATAAGAAGCTTGATAACCAAATAAAACCACAAGTATAATAACCTAGATTTACTCAGGTGCCATATTAGTACAGACTCAGTAGGAAGAAATACCGTTAGGATTTCCAAGCTCATAAAAGTTTCTGAAGAGAGAAACTGCTTCTTCAGCCATTATCCCACCACTGCATTTGTAACTCTTCTTCCCGACGTCTTCACCACTATCATGATACACATAATGAAATATGCGATTAGTAATTAGCGCGAGTGCACCTCACAAAAACACGAGATCAATTTTTTTAGCGATACACAAAAAAAAAATGACATTATACTAGTAAGAGACCATATGAACATTATTTTTGATTGAAAGTTAAAGAAGGAACCTCGTTGTACTTGTATGCAATGACAATATCGATCCACATCCACCGAATTTATCATTGGCACAGCCATAGTACACTTCTTTTATACCTACAGTGAGGTCTCGGGTAATCACATACAGTACATAACAATATACAATCTAGTAAGGTAAGACAATTCGACAAGAATACCAAGAAATGACAGAGAAGCAGCACACATGATACATGGTTCGCATGTAACATACAGATAGCATTTGGAGAACCTCTCCGCAACTTCAGCCTTTGTAAGTCCCTCTTCTTTCCATTGTTCAAGTAGAACATCGATAGCTTCCATTTCAGCATGCCTTGTAGCCTGCAGTTTCAGATGCCAAGTTGGAAGTCTTAACATAACGATCAGCTAAACAGAGTGAATACAGAAAAGGGAACAGAAAAAGAGAAATTATACATTTCTAGTTTCATTAGTCCGATTTCTTCCACGTGATATTACTTGCCCATCCATAACAAAAACACAGCTGCTTCATGAAAAAGAATTTCCTTAACACAGAGTCATATTGTATGGTGTGAAAAATGATATGCAAGCATGACAAAAGTTCACATGTGTAAAAAGAAGATGCATAAATTAGTTGCTTTAGAAGAAAACCAACACGAACGAAATTTTTAAATACTTTTAAACTATTAAATAACAAGGAACGACTGACAAGAAAAAAAAAACATACCCGACAGGCACCTCAAGGCTGTCAAATGCTATTTTAGCCTGAAACAAAGAAAGCACTTGCGTTCATGTCTTTATGAAAGCACTTCCGTATGGATCAAATATAACTGTTAATCTTATAAGGGTATACATTCCAGATTATTTCCCGTCCAATAACAAGTTAAAAACTGCAATTTTCTGTTCTTCAATAACTGATGTAAGTGGGTTCGACAACAAACACCAGAAGGGTGAGCCATGAACAGAACATTTTCACATGTTAGCATGGCTAATTAGCGCTAGGCGGTTAAAGCAGTTTCTTGAAGATCCCCCTTTCGACAAGGATCTTGGTGAATACTATCACTCCCCAGATCAGCTATTGCAAACACTCATGCTGTGCTATGAATCTTTGTAATCTTGTGGGTCGGAAATTCTAGCTGATGAACGGCTTGCTGATCTAATAAGAAGAATTTATATTTTTGGAATGGTGCTGATGAAGCTTGACCTCCGCCAGGAATCTGGCAGACATTCAGAAACTCCAAATGCAATTACCAAACATCTTGGTATGGGCACATACAGTGAATGGGATGGAAAAAAAAGAGAAGAGAGTTTCTAACAAAAGATCAAAAGGGGAAGAAGCCTCTGATTCCACTATTTATATAGGTTATTTCTGAACTTAAAGAAGTCAGGACACCTTCAGCATTTCTACTGATCTGGGTAGTGATTCTCTAAGTGCATATGTGATTTACATGGCCTCAAGTGCAAGTGATGTCCATGCTGTGGAGCTTCTGCAGAAAGAAGCTCGTATGCAGAAACATAATCATTTTTCTGTTCACGGGATAGGAGGAAAATCATCTCTTGGCGGACCATTGCGGGTGGTCCCTCTGTTTGAGACTGTTAAGGATCTGAGAGCAGATGGCTCAGTGATACGGCAACTACTATCAATAGATTGGTATAGGAACCACATCATAAAGAATAACAATGGACACCAAGAGGTCATCGTTGGGTACTCTGACTCAGGTAAAGATGCTGGGCGTTTTGCAGCCCCATGGGAACTTTACAAAGCCCAAGAGGATGTTGTAGCTGCATGCAAAGAATGTGGTATCAAAATTACTCTTTTCCATGGTCGTGAAGGAAGCATTGGCCGTGGTGGTGGTCCTACACATCTTGCTATTCAGTCCCAACCACCTGGTTCTGTCCCCCCCAAACCACCCAGAGATGAAAACTGGGGTCATCTTATTGATGAGATCTCGAATCTGAGTTGCCAAAGTTATCAAAGCACTGTTTACGATATCCCAGAAGTCATTACTTACTTTCAAGAAGTCGAGCTTGGACACCTAAACATCGGTAGTCGTCCCACACGAAGAAAGCCTTCAGTAGGAACCCGTGATCTGGGGGGCCATCCGATGGATATCTGCATGGACACAAATACGATTTGTTCTTGGCTTGGAGTTGGAGCTGGTTTTAAATGTGTTTGTGAAAAAGGACATACTGAAGAACCAAAAGCAGCTGATAGAGAATGGCCTTTGTTTCAATCTACAGTAGACCTCCTAGAAATGGTTTTGGGAAAAACTGATAAGTTGACTGTTAAACATTATGATGAGGTTCTGGTTGCTAAAAGTAGAAGGGGCGTTGGTGATGATCTTGGAAAGGAGCTTTTGTCAACTGAGATATATGTGTTGGTGATAACAGGACACAAGAAACAGTCTTATAACAAGATTCTGTAGAAATTGATTGAGAGTCGTCTTCCGAATCTTAACAGCAGGTTGAGATTTTGAAGAGGTTAAGAAGTGATCCGGAGAATCATAAACTGAGGGATGCATTGCATATTACCATCAATGGCATTGCAGCTGGGATGAGGAACACCGTTTAATTACCGTCTATAAGTGAAAACCGTGGGGATTTTGAAACAGACATCTGGAGTATGTCAGGCTTTGTACGGCTTGTAACTGAGAAGTTCGTTAGCTAGTAATTGACAATTTACTCTAATATTTCACATGTGATATATCAGCAGAATTTGTGGATTTACTCTAATATAAATGTAGCTCTATTGAAAAAAATATTATATCAAATGATCCTCATAAGAAACATTATACCTGTTCTAGTGCCTGCTTCATAAATTCAACAACTTCTGGCATTATCTCTCCCCCGCATGAAGCCATCTTGAAAGGATCTGAAAACAATGTCAAGAGGCATACGATAAAGAATGCAGAAGTTACATTCAAACAATTGCGAACTTTATGCAAGTAGCAACGTGGTTTGAAGATGGCGTGTATTCGTAAAAAGAACATATCACAAAGACACATATCCTAATTTTATTGCATATGAGTAACAAATTCCCACAATGTCAACAATCTATAATAAAATCGTTCTATAGAGTCCACGATCCAAAATGAACACTACACAGATGTCTTATAGGCTTATACCCATCCAAATAATTAATACCAGAATAGGACTAATTTATCTCCAAAACAAGAGTGTATTTTTTATTTTTTTTTGTTAACCATGGTTTCCGCTCTTTAGGCCGACTAATCCACGAGGTTGATGTGACCCCTTTTCCTTTTCAGAAGGTTGACGTGGCCACTTCAAAGTAGTTTGCATCTATCAGAATTGAACTTGAAACCTCACACCTTTTAGTGTGATAGTCGGAAACTTTTTTACCACCAGGCGACTCCTGAGTGGTTCCGAAACAAAAGCGTAATCTTATTCATACAACAAGCTGCATGGATGCAAGTTTGCATGTCCTTGTTATCCAAAAAAAAAAAAAAAAAATTTGAATTAACTTTTTTCATCATATGTCATGCAGTCTTTTAGTAACAAGTTTTACTTCAGCATTTAATCAAACACGTAGAGAGCATAGACAGACATGGCCCATGGGGAATTTGAAAACAAGAAACACACCTTTTCACGCCCGGAATCCGGGGATTGCGAATTGCTTGGTCTGTTTTGTTGCAAGTCCGGAATCCGCCGCAGTTCACGCCCTTTTTGTTTTCGAGTACTTTTATTTGCACGCCAAAATTTATTTTTTCCGGTGTAGAAAAGGGTTCTAATCAATGATTTCAAATCCGGGTCAATCGGTTGAAAAACGGATCATTTTGATTCGAGTTTCATTTTTTCGAAACCCGGCTAGACTCGTCGGGTTCGGGGTGACCCGGGTCAACCCGGTTCTCAAGACCCGGCCGGGTTTCAATTTTTTCGAGGGTTTTTAAAAAAATATGTAAATTTTGTGTATTTGCGATGGAATATTATTTTACATTTTATATTGGCTAGTAAAAAATTTATATCTTCAATATACGGAAGTTTTTATAGTTTTTATATATAACTTTTGCTAATTACTAAAAAATATAAAAAAAAAATTATTTTTTTTAGAAAATTAAGTTGATCCGGGTTGACCCAGACCTGGTGACTCGACCGGGTCAAAAACTGGGTTTCAAGACATTGGTTCTAATGGCTAGTGTTTTGAGTGGTTAATTCTTAGTAGCCTGTGAATTAATGTATTTTATTTCTATTAAACGTACTAGGTTGTTTTAAAATCGAAATTTTACCAAGTTGTTATGTTCGGTATGCGCTTTTTTAACAATCAAATGGATGGGTATATATAGGAGACTCTAACTAGGAGGTTTAGAAATTAACTTAAAAGTACTAGAACTAATCTACTAGTATAATTTTTAAGAAAATTAACAAAAATACGTTAAACTATTGTAGATATTCATAAGTAAAAACGCTCTTGTTAATAAGCAGTTAAAGCGTAATAAACAAATAAGGTGTTAGGCTATAAGTATAAGAGGTCTCCGACTCTTTATCGAAAAGACTCAAGACACTAACGGTAATTGTGGTGTGTTGTGAGGGTGATGTGAGACCCTCAGAATCTGACATGGAACAACTAGGCAACGAGGGGTAACACGTCATAGTACAAGAAACAATGAATTACAGTTGACACAAAGCTGACGTAATAAAAACATTTACATTACATCATAAAAGTTTGGAGTTTTTAAACATAGGTCCCAGAGTTTTAAAAGCGGAAAATTATATTATTTCATCCTGATTTATAACATAAAGTTGTCCAAAAGATAGAAATAACTTCTGACAGTTTATATAAAACCAATCTTTCAAAAACATCACAGAAATCTCCAAGCTGCGATAATCTCTTGCGGGCTCCCATCCAAGCAAAGCTAAGTAATAATACCTGAGATTAAACATGTAAAATCGTCAACATAAAGTTGAGTGAAACTCATAGGTTTAGTAATAAGGATGTGGAACACAAGCATTCATTTGTAAAACAAGTAGTATGGAGTATGGTTATATACATCAACCATAGTCCAAAGTCATTATTATTGTTGTTCAGTTCATGAACCGAAGCTTAACTCAGTGTAAGTTCCTCTAGGGAGTATTCATCTTAAATACTCAAGTATAAACGAATATTAGTGCGTCAAAGTAATCGGGACGGGGATAGTCAATCCCGATGGATCCACCCACAACATTCGCGCTTAGTACTCGAAATTAACGGTTCATGATCGGGAGAGGAAACTCAAGGCTAGACTAAAAAGCAATAATAACATTGAAAACCTGAAAATCATACATGTTCTGGATAGCATACAAGTTCTGGATAGCATACAGTTTTTAAATGGTTGTGTTCCACCATGTAAAATCTCACCCCGTGTTTAGAAACCATGTACAAGTAAAAAGGGGCTATGAACTCACCTTAGCCACGAGGTAAGTCAATCACGGTACTCAGCAACTGAGTAGAAACGGTAGTGGTAGACGATCACCGGCGATATGGATGCCCGGGAAACACGAAAACCACAACCTATCAAAATAAGGCACGCGTTAAGACTCGAACTCAAGTATCGATATGTACCAAATATAATATGACTCAAATGTTTTCCAAAGTATTTATATTTCAAAACCATTGACACGAATCAAATGAATACATGTATCCAACGCTACACGATAAAACACTTGAACACTTGAAGTCGACCCGTCATAAGACGCCAAGTCAGCGCAAGTCAAACTATCCTTTACCCTTACTTGGACCAGTAGCTAAGTCATTTATATAATGACTAAGCACTTGAATAAGTCATCATGTCCAATGATGAATACTCAAACTCACGCAACACAAACATTGAACTACGTGTCCAAAATAAAAATCAGCAAGTACACCCCGAATGTACACACCGATCTACCCTATCTAGACTTGTCCGTTTTAGATGAAAATTAGTGTCGAGGTCACTTATAACCTGTATAAGACCTCACCAAAATTTGAGCCAAAGTTCACACTTTAAAATCCATCAGCTCGACACTTTACTCGACTCCAAATTTAGGACAAATTTGTGCACTTATTTTGTAAAACCGTTTGGACCACTTTAAAAGTACTAACTCGACAATCCGTCTTTTGAAATCACTACTAGACTCATCAAAATCAGTTTGTAAACTTTGAAAATCAGTAGATACATTTATCTAACTAAGCCTAAAGTCCCCGAGAGTCGACCCAAAATCAGCCACAATTTCGGATTGTGCCGACTTGCGTCTCCCGGTACACGAAAACTAAAACTAGCATAACTTTTGACTCGTAATGACTTAGAAGCTCTATCTTATACCAAAACGACCGTCTCGGAAAACTCTACATCAATATCAAATAATATCAGCCTTTCTCAGACCTTAAACCCACGAAACATTCTGTTTAAAGCTGCTGTCCCAAAATACCTTTTTAGAAAACAAGTCAAATCAATTTTCCTAGCAACACCACTCATTCCTATACCTATAGAATCATCATACAATCATACCCATCATCCAAACACTCCTAAAAACACTTGCATGTAAAATCTAACAAAATCATAGATTAAAAACAAGACTTTTAAGGATTAAAATGTGATGATCATACCAAAAACAATGCATGCAAGATGATTTAAATATCAATCCACCATGAAATCATAACTTTGTGAAAACTTGATGCATGTAAGTGATTTGTGTATCATTGGAATCACCATTGGATTATAAGTTTGGGTCTTAAATTTGTTTTGATTGATTCATAGTAGAAAATCAAATTTTGAGGGTGTTTGTGGGTTGGGAGGTCATGACACAAGGAGGGTGGGGAGAGAGTGGTGTGAGTTTTTTTTAAATGAATGTGTGTGTGAAAGTGGAAAAAGAATGGCATTTTATATGGTGGTTTAAGTGGAGGGACCAATATTGCCAACTTTAAAACTTGTGGACCTAAAAACAATTAATAGTTTTAAAGGGTAGAAAATGGTTATTGGTAAATATTGAAAATATTTACGGGGCTCGGGTTTCGTAAAAATACTTTTCAAAAGTTACAATGCATCATAAAAATGATTATATGATTTCCCGACACGACTTAATACGTAATTAAAACGACATCTTCGAAAATATTAATTATCGAAACAATCGATAAATAAACGTAAACTTTTGGGCATCCGTCGGTATCGCGATCACTAGAAATTCTCGTTGTACAATTGATTTTGAATAAACTCGTTGTAAAACGCACGCGGGTGATTTTAAATCAAAAACTTTGATTTAAATTAAATATGGAAAAGAAATAAAATAAATATTTTATAATTCCATACAAAATATTTATCGATGATCAGAAAAATACTTAAAAGTATAATTTAAAAATCTCAGGATTTACATATAGCAATATAAGAAAACGTAATACGTTGAAAATTCAGAAACACGAATAAAAGAATAAAATAATGCTGGGAAAGTACGGGTTCTCACAGTGTTCCCCCCTAAAGGAACTCTGGTACCCAGAGTTCTCCTGAAAACAGTAGAAGATGCAAAAAAGAGGAGGTAGAAAGTGTATAACAAAATTCATTGCTTCCCAGGTAATTTCTGCACCACGACGAATCTTAACGGTTAGAATTCACTATGCTTCAGTTTCTTAACTCTTTTTCGTATAAATTTTCAGTCTTGGATTAGGATAACGATCTTTTAATACAGAGATACATCGAGAGATAGAGTTGTTGGAAATACGTGAGATAAAAGAACAAGAATGGACACCAGAATCGCTTAAGCAGGCATAGTGCGATAAAATAAACCAAGATTGTAAATCAACAAGGGGTCGCAAATCGTGCAACTATAAAACGTGACAGTCTTAAAACGTAAGAATCTAGTCACAAGCGAAATAGAAGGGAAAAATGAATAACATATGATCATTTAAAATACAAGCTGTTACAATCAGTTGCCTAGGATTTTTGGTATTACTTTAAAACTCAGTTTGAATATTTTCTTGATTAAAAGAAAATTTTACCAGGTGTAGTTATTAAAAATCAAACTCTATATAAAATGAGTGGGCAAACAGTTATCAAATCTTTTTCTTGATCAGGACTTCAAAGTAAAAGTAACTCAGTTCAAATAGTTATCCTGATTGACTTAAGAACCTTTGGATGTCTGCATGAAATTATCGTTAAAACCTCAGGTTTATCGTTACCATTAGAAAAATCAGGTTTTTTCCAAGTTATTCTGAATCATTGTTAGAAATTATAAATAAATTTAATAATTTCATTAGGTTGACAGTAAAGTATGATAAAATCAATTACTTTAAAAGATACAATTTGACACTGTTTAAATATAAGTTATAAATTTACCCAAGAGGATGTATAGATCCGGTACTTAACTTGAAAGAGTTATTTTGGTAATCTAAACATTTGATAAAATGTATAAAACGTTCTTAAGAATTAATAATAATTTTTAGAAATTCAAGAAAGTGTTTAAGATATCAAATGATAAACACGTAACACGGTTTCTAGTTTTCAGAAAGTGACAAAATGGCAAACGATTATGAAACGAATATCGATCAACAATTTGTATACAATCAATAACACGAGGGAATAAAACGAAAGTCGTATCAACACTTAACGAACATGATATAATAGATGCATCGATGATAAGGACAATAAGAAACAAGGATTATAGCAAGATTAATTCACGAGTGCGGTCGGCGTCACCAATAACGACTTATTAAGTTCTCGGTGGTCGATACACGATCGAAAGAGAAAAGCCACACAATGAATTTTCGAATCAAAGAAAATTCTTAAGAAGTCAATTGAGAGTAAATTCAGTAAAATGGAAACATTAGCAATGAAAGGCGAAATCAACACATGATTCACACGAATGAATTTCAAGACGACAAAGTCTAACACACATCATGACAATTACACGAAATCATCGTTCACGTCCAGTCGTAAATCATTAATCGTGTCCAGAGACGTTTCGTAGTTCTACCAAGATAGATAGAGATGGTCGATCATAGAAGCATACCAACGCTGAAACTTTCAAGTCTATTATCAATGGTAAGAATTTAGGCAAATGGTAACGAAAATTGTATCATGAGGATGATGAGGTAACAAGTAAGACAATGATCGTCGAGTATGGAAATATGTGTTTGAGGCATGTACTTTGTTCAAGAAAAGATAAGGGTTCATATGTGTATGTCACGAATTGTTGTTACTCGCACAAGATGTAAAAGCTTTCTAAACTTTATTTTATCAAACTTTTTAAAGAACATAATTAAGAAGTTGATTGTTGGTCAAACATTTAGGGCGACTACTATTTGGCCTTGCATGGCTCCTTCTAAATAGGCATAGGTGATCAGGCCATGCATAATTTAGGACTAGCAATGCGATGCTCAGCTTCGTCAAACCAGTATTACAGGTCATATTATTTAAAATATGTATATAATGCCATTTGTAAAAACAGAAATCAAAATAGTGTATAAAACTATTCGCCAATAAGTTACTGGCTAACTGTTTAAATGTCACATTCCCAAAATATCAGAGTATAATGGCAACAAGGGAGTGGTGACGTCATGATTATCATACACACAGTTACAAAGAACGACCTCTAAATGAGACATTCAGAAAATTGATCACTTGCACTTGATAAAATAAGGAGTTTAAATATAGTGCGGAAGCATAAAAACTGGTCACAGATACACAAACATAGTTTTCAAATGGTACAAATGATCTTTATTTTCAATATAAATGACGGAAGTGCATGAGACCTCACATAGCATCTTCATTCTTAATACCTGAGAAAAAACATTGCTAAAGTGTCAACATAAAGTTGGTGAGTTCATAGGTTTAGTTAATTTGAAGTGTTTAATGAACCACAAGATTTTTCTCAAACATGATGACAATATAACAAATACAAAGTCATCATAAAAGCATTTATTACAGTCTATTGTCACGGACTTGTCTCGACAAGGGTCTTCCGTGCGGCACTTAGTCTCTACTAAGTCAGCCTTGCACTAGACACTCAACGATCTAGGCAACAAGACGACACCAGCAGTATATTCATATATATGTAGCCCAACTAGATGCCTAAACCCACGACATCCTATCTCAGACTCAAATGAAACTGTGCCCGCTTGTCCCCTGTTGGACCAAAACGGACAGGGGCGTCAACCCTGATAGATCTATCCATAACATTCGCGCTTACACAAAGTAATTAACGGTTCACGATTCACGGGCCAAAGCAACTGGGTTTTAAGTGGGACTTAGACTAGTATATAAATCAGTTAATGCACTTGTGTTCATACGTTAAATCAAGCAATGTCTCACCCCAAAAAGCAGTAAAAGCAGTTAAAAAGTGGGGCTATAAACTCACCTCAAATGATAGTCAAGTAAAAGCAATCAAGTAGTAGGCACGGAATAATGCTCGCAACAACGTCAACCCAAACCGCAGCCTAGCAATAGTAATAACTAACTAAGCTAAAGTAAAGCAAATAATTATCCATACATTACATTGTACTTGCATCAATTAATTAATAAATAAAAATATTTACTTTTTATTTCAAAAGTTAAACTATATAATAAAATGTCAATTTTTATAAATAATCACGCACACAAAAATAATTAATTTAAAATGACACAAAGACAGACTCTTTAGAAAATTAGACGCGACGAATAAATATACTTTTAGTTTGGGTCAATTGGTAGTTGGGCTTTGTCTATGTCCAATAATAGTCCAAGTCTCAGTCCAATATAGTCCAAATAATAATACGGTCCTAATCCTAATTTTTGTCCAATAATTATATATCATTCCTCTTTGTCTTATTATTTTTAGTGTCAATTAATATGAAGGTAAAAAAAATAAAAAAAAAATAAATAAAGTGATCGTCCCTTTTGGGTCGTCTATAAATAAATTATGAGACCCTTGTCCGGGACCCACTTTAATTGGGTCTTTTAGTTCGGTTAGAGTCAATGGGACTCGGCATATACGACTTACATGAAGAATGCCTACTCCCACGCTCCACGCGCGAACCGTGACACCAATTTAGTCCGGGTTAAATTATATTAATATTTATTTAATATTTATTAAGTTTTTAGTTTAAATAAATTAAGGGGTCAAATTTTGATAAGTCTACTAATTAAGCGGGGTTTTATTTTTCTAATCAAACTATATATGCTTACACTAATAGTACAATAGTCTACCCTTTATTTCTTTTTGTGTCATACCTCCCACTGACACACTAACACAAACTTACACAACCTAGTACTTTAGTATATATAATAATAATAAAAAAAACATTTCTTTCTCTTTGGCTTGTCTTTGACGCAGGAACAACAAGAACATAGAACACCATTTTAACAAAACGCAAACCGCGACAAGTAAATTAAATTACGACTTCGTTACTTGATGATTTTCAAAAATTCAAGTTGCACGATAACCGTTACGACACCGACTATGAATCCCACCACAAAAACGACACGTTTGGACGTGGTTTTGACTCGATATACCCGTTAGAACAACATATTTACACAAAAACTTAAAAACATGTTTTTAGCTCAAATAATCATAAACTTTTCGTCTCAAAACCTTATGTTACTCATATATGATGCATTCACTTTCGAAAATATAATTTTGCTTATGATTCCAACGTACCCATTTAGCCATTTTTGAAGAAAGTTGCGATTTTATGCAAAGTTCTTATTAATAGTTGAAAGTAAATTATTTAGATGTGCAAGTACAAGTAACATGTTATGAACGAAAATAAAACGAAGGTTTTAGAGCCTTACAACTATGGGTGTGATTCGGGTTGACCCGGTCGGGTTCGGGTCAACTCGGGTCGGGTCAAGTCGGGTCAAGGGTAAAAAATATATAACCCGAACCCGAGCCTAATTAGAACTCGGGTCACTCGGGTTCGGGTCAATTCGGGTCGGGTCAATTCGGGTCGGGTTAACTCGGGTTCGGGTCAACCCGAGTTTGAGGAAAAAGTGTAAAAAGTGGCCTAATTTTGTACTAAAACAATGTAAAAAGTCTAATTTTAGTCGGGTCAAGTCGGGTTGGTCGGGTTCGGGTCAACTCGGGTCGGGTCAAGTCGGGTCAAGGGTAAAAATATATAACCCGAACCCGAGCCTAATTAAAACTCAGGTCAATTCGGGTCAACCCGAATACGCTTTTGGACCCGAGTGACCCGACCCGAATATGATTATTCGGGTTCGGGTCGGGTTCGGGTTCGGGTCAACTTTTTTGACACCCCTACTTACAACGCTATATGAAACGATGGAACAAGAACACACGAACCAACTATCTAAACGAACCCTTAACTTGAAACCTTAACTCGTACTTAAGCCCGAAAGATAAACCAAATCCGCAACCCACTCGTCCTAGCTCGAACCCACAAAAATCTTTAGCTCAACGAAACTCTAGTCGCGTACATCCATGGTGATTGTATGTGTTTGAGTGATGTATGTATATGTTTGTTTATTTGTTTAGATATGAAGATTGTAGCTTGAAAGAAGAAAATGGAAATGGAGTCTTTGTGTTGATACTTGATTGATTTCGAAACCAGTGAGGGAGAGAGAGTAAGAGAATGAAATGTGTTTAAATTGCAAGTGTTATGCGTGTGTTTATATAGAAATAATAGGAAGAGTGAGTGAAGCTTGATAGCTCATGCAAAGTGAGCTTGAGCCATTGATACTAGGGTTTTGCAATCCTATTTTTATATCTATTTATCGTTCCTCGATTCGACTCGAATTTGATTTCCAATTATCGTAAGACTTCGTTCGTTTTTGGTGACTAAAACTTTTGGAATTTTAAACTAATTTAAATCTATTTAATTAAAAGAAAACTATTTTAATTAACTATTTAAACTATTTTAAAATTAATTTGAAAACAAAATTTAACTTTTAATAAAACTTAAAAACTTTTAAATGAAAACTATTTTAAAATAAAACTTAAATGGAAAACTAATTTTTAAAACATAAAGGAAAACTATTTTAAATAAAAGTAAATTTAAAACTAACTTAAATTTATAAAAGTAATTAAAATTAAAATATTTTTTTTTATCTTTTTATTTTTTTTTCAAAACTGATTAAAGATAAAACTATGAAAAACTTTCTAATTAAATTTTAATTAAAACTAAAAAACTTTGTATTAAAAATTTAATTAAAACTGCCAGATGAATAAAAGCCTATATTAATTTAATGCCGAGAAGGTAAACATAAAAAGACTACTAGCTCAAGTGGAAGAGACGCTGGCTTATGTTCGAGAGGTCCAGGGTTCGAGCCCTGGACAGACTACTTGTGTTAATTATAATTTTTTGGAATTATATTTTTTTTGGAAATGAGAAAATAAAAACAAGCAGACTAAAGAGTATGCTATAACGAAATAAGTACAGATATTACGCAAAAGTAACGCAATCAACCAAAAAAACAGTAACACTAAATAAGCACTTAAAATAAGCACAAAAATTAAACAAGCAAATTAAATAAGCAAGCACCTATAGACAAACTAGAAAGCAAAGCAAATTGTTACGAAATCAAATAAGCTGTCAAGTAAATCTATTAAAACTTTTTAAAATAAGTAAAAAGCAAATAAGAGATTAGCTAAATAAGTTGAAAACTAAATAAGCAATTCCAATGACTAAATGAACCAAACAGACTACAATTAATTTAACCGAAAAAAAACAAATCTAGATAAACTAAATAAACTCAACAAATTCAAGTAGGTAATAAAAAAAACAGTAAACAAATTCTAAACAGTTCCAAAAACATTAAGCATATTCAACTAAACACATATAAGCAGATTTTTAACTAAATAACAATCTAAAACAAGAAAATTAAAAGGGATTTCAAACCTTGTGTCGAAACCATTGGGTCGAAGGTTGGCGCTGAGCCACCTTGTGAACCGAAGCAACACCTTAAATCATCACCTCGAACCACCACTTGAGACTACCGACCAAACAGTAACCCAAATAGCATCAAACAAGAACAATCGAACCAGGAAGTACTCTTTTGATTTTCCAGTAGGGAAAATGATTTTTACTTTCTTATTTATTTATTTATTTATTTATTTATTTATTATTTTTTTTTATACAATAAAAATTCGAGCAGTATCCAAACAGTATAAAAAATTAACGAATAATAGAATCAAAAATAGGATTTAAAACTAAACTTGACAGAAAAATTAAAGGAGACGAGAATTAAAATAAGAATTACTTTTCATTAATTAAAAATCAAAATTACATAACTGGAATTAAAAAATTACAAGATTAAATCCTAAATCTATTTTACTGAAAATTAAATCTAATTTATGTCCTACTCCTAAATTAATTAAAAAACTAAAAAATAAAGAAAAAGCTATATACATTACACATGATATGGGGTTTTTATAGAAAAACCCTAAACTTGGTGCCCAAGGCTTTTAATCTTGGCCCTTCAATTCTTCTCTTCTTTTCTTTGCTTGATCAAACGGATGAGATTGCTCCACTATCACGGATCGCCAGGCTGGATTAAAATGATTGGAGGATTTGTGTTGGTGATTTGTTTCCACCAATTAAAACAAGGATTTGATGCCACGTCAGGGAGAGAGATAGGACCACCAGTGGTGTTTTGCTGCGAAAATTGGGGGAAATAATTCCTTATTGATTGAATTAATCAATAATGGTAAAAGCCCCAATTTTTGATGTAAAAATCATGGTGATTAGGGTTTGTGGTAAAAACAAATGGAGGCTGTGTTAAAAAGTGGGAGAGAAAGTGAGCAGTGGGTTTTTTTCTTAATCTTGTTTGTATCGAAAATGTGGGGTAATATTTATTTATTTGTGTGTGAGTGGGTAACGTGGGGTGAAGGAAGGAATAATAAAGGTTGACTGGGTTTTGTTTTAGGTTTTACATGTGTGGGTGAGATGAGTGGGGAAAGGTTGGGTAAATGTTTATTAATTGTGTGTGAGTTGACTGTCAAAACAAGCAAAAGTGTGTTTACTCCTTTCGTTTTTTCTTTACTTGCAAATGGTTGGGCTTGAAGCCCATTCATCCGTCCCATTATTAGTTGAAATCAAATGGGCTTAAACCATTTATTTGATCCGTTTATTTTCATCCATTCCTTAAATGGGCTTGTGGGCCCATTATGCAAAAGTGGGACCCACAAGGCCCAAAATCTTCATAAACGAGTGAATCCACTAAAACGATCTCGATTTTGGCTTTCTCGATCTTTACTTTAATTTCATGTTGATTTTGACGGTTTTCGTGAACTTGGGCACACTTTTGGTCTTTTGACTTTGTCTTCGTCTCTTTTTGGACTTTTCTTCAACATTTGACCGTGAAATCCCGTGTTTTCTTTCCTTTTGATCATTTGTACCTATTTTAACACAAAAACACAAAACCACGCGTAATTCCGACTTTTATGATATAAACACATGATTAGGTCTTGTTTTTCCTTGATTTTAGTGAAAAAAGGATAAGTGTTTACACACTTATTAAATCCCCTACACTTGACCATTGCAATGACCCCATGCAATACATTATTTTAAAGCATAAAGTTACATTTCTCTCATAATCAATCCATCTCGTCCTTTATTAAGATATACTATTACTACTACGATAAATCTTAAAAGGAGACAAAAGTTAAATGATTTATTACTTGGAAATTGTTTGATGGAAGAAACTTATAAAGAAATCTAAGACTTGAATTAGAGCTTTGGTGTCATGAATATTAATCACCCTCAAGTTTCACGTTCCCCATACCAAGCTTAAAAACGAGATCATTGTAATTACGAGTTAGCACAACTAACACTTACTCATGTGGTTTAATTAATCACTTAGACCCCCTTATTCCTACGGTGTATCTCTTGTATTTTATTTTTGTCTTCAATGATCACGAGGATGCATTTTTGACTTATTTCGATAATTTATTAAGGCCGAAAATAAAGTTGGACGATTTAATCAATAGTTAGCTAAAGGACAAAATCTTTCAAAACGGCTTCTCGAAACCTCATAAAGTTCATATCTTGGCATAACTCGTTTCACGATTTGAGACCTTTCTCGGACCGACATTTGGCTTGTACTTCAAACTTCAAATCTTGAGAGACGATCTTGAAATTATGGTCTTCTCTTCATTTTGGTAGACATCTTCATTAGGAGTGAAAGATGCTTCAAACGTTGACCACGACTTCTTCATTTATCCTCTTCTTTATTTAGAATTTTGATATACAACGATCCGCCTCCTTTTCGGACTTGGATCTATTTATCCTCATACCTTGTTAGGGTCTTTCTGGATAGACTTCTCCATGATCTTTAGGGGAGTAATTGCTTCTCGTCATGTGTCTTGATCCATCATATTGATTTGGATTAATGATCTTCACAATCTCTTAGGATCTTTAGCAAAAAAGTGAATCCTCATGCCTTGTGAGGGCCTTTTTGGACTCGGGTATCCTCATGCCTTGTTAGGGCCTTTTTGGATAAGCCAATCTTCGCGTCCCGCTTCAATAAGTTATGCCTTGGCTATGAACTCTAATTAATACCGAGCAACTTTTAAACGATCTTGTGCTAGAAGCTAAGTAACTTTTCAAATCGTACAACCTTATTTATTGCAAATATATTTATTAACAAGCGATGGGAGAAAAAGCTCATAACTAACTCACATAAGTTAATGAAAGAATACCAAACTTATAATTAACTCTATCATCTCTCGTTCTCCAATATTTAAAATCTCAAGGAATGAGACTCGTGGATGCTTAGCCTAATAAACCAATTAAGGTCCATATGGTTAAGGATACTAGCTAGAGTAAACTTGGATAAGTAAACTCGGGTTGAGTCAAAATATACACAACGGGCCTAAAATATCAAAGATATCTAAACTTGTTAAAACCACTTTATTCATTTATTTTTTTACTTTATTCTTGAAAAAATATAAATAAGATGCGATGTCAAAAGAAAGAAAATAAAAGAAAATACTACAAGGCCAAAATAGATCAAAAATTTGAAAAACGTTGAATTTTTTTTTTCCGGTTAAATGAGGTCAAACTCATGGAAAAGCCCACTAAAATTTCGATAGAAATCCCCCCTACACTTAATATAAACATTGTCCTCAATGTTTAAGCATGTGGGAGAATAAACTCCCCTACACTTAGGACATTGAGTACGTTGTTTAAAATCGAGCTAAGGAAAGGACAACTAAAGTGATTACATTTATTTGTTTTATTTATATACAAGATTGAATCACAATAGCAAAAACTTATCGAAGGAACCGGGTACACGGGAAACATGGGAACACGGGTCTCGTCAAAAGTACCAAAAGTGGATCATTAAGCACATGTCCCTGCACAATCACAACACACAAAACAAACAACCTACACGGCTCCCCCTACACTTATTGTAGAAAATAGATAAAAGATAGATCATCGGGTTGCCTCCCGAGAAGCGCTTGTTTTTGTTAACCGAGTCACGAGCCTGACTCGACCCCAAATTAAATGGTCCATGGGGAAGCCTCGAATGTAATACCGGGATCAAAAATCTTATCCTCGGTCCCGGAGGAACATAATAAATGAGAGGCAGGAGGACAAGTCATGAAAGGCAGAAAAATCCTCTCAACATACGAAAAGTATGTGAGGTCGTGAACCACGAGAGGTGGGATGGGTAAAGGAGACAAATTGTCATCCCCCAAAGACATAGGATGGTCACTATTCGGCGAAGCCGTAAAGGTATCAATCATAGAATGGTCATTTTCACCTCCCGGGTCAAAGCACTCATCCTCATTTCCCGGTATGAAATGAGGAGAGTAAAAGCGATACATCACCTGCTTGGGTGTGCACGCGGTAGGAAGGGGTGGTAACATAATATGAGAAATATCAGAAGACATATCTACCACCCGCGTCACCTCTCCAGACCGAATCAAACGGAAGGTAGGATCAAATCTCTCCACCTCCTCTACGATGGGAGGTGGCATGGCTAACAAAGAATGCTCATTAATAGCAAGAGAGTCGGAGCTATCAATGTCCTCAATCCCCTCTTTAAAGAGAGGATTCGCCTCACTAGATATGTAGGCATCATCAAAATCAAATAAAGGGTTCGAATAAATCTTGAAATTTTCCTTCTGAACGTCTTCATCGGATAATGACTCGTCATCACTGGAAGTAAAATCATCATCGAGATCAAAAAGGGGATTAGAGAAAGCCAAAGAATCGTCTCCCAAGATGTCGGTGGGAGGTAATGAATCATCACTAGAAAGAGATTCACACTCATCGTCACTATCGGAAGCAACGGTAGGCTCACTTCAGATTGGAATAAGAGTCTCGTCACAAGGAATAGTGATAAGACCCTCATCCCCCATGATGAGAGAGGCATCGGTCTCCGTAGTGGAAGAATCGAGAATAGGAGTGGTAGTCTCACATGATGGATTGAGATCGTAAATATTATCCTCGTCATCATCATAATAAAAAGAACGGAAAAGAGGCGGAGTATAATCACTAAGATTAGATACTTGCTCTTGTCGTTGTCGTTGTCGCTTTTACTCCTCCCTTGCTTCTTTTAGAAGAACAACGGCTTCTTGAAGTTACAAAATAATGGCGTGTGTTTCGTCATTCAAAGCATTGAGTTGTTGAGTTCCCTGAGAGGATTGATGATTGAGGGTGGGATGTGGGGGTTCAAAATTTTGAAAACCGGAATTATAGCACGGATGTGGCTCATAATTCATCGGTTGACAATAAGAAGTATCGTGATAGCCCCCACAATGATTGCAACACGGGTATTGAAAAAAACCCGGTGCATGTTGCGGATAGGGATTGTCATAGACGGGAGGGGGTGAGAAAGTATTGTAAGAGGAGAAGTACGAATTTGTAGAATTACAAAATGGACAAAATCCAAATTGTGTATTGTCGATATCAAAACCGCACCGCTCACAAGTACACCATTGACATGTTTGAAAACCATGCCATGGTCTCCCACACCGTACGCAAGACGAATCCATGAAGAATTAAAAATAAGAGGTGTTGAGAAAAGAATTAAACACAATAGAGGATAAAGAAGAATATTTTTGGTGTAATACTTTAGAAAAAGTATTACTTTTGGATTTTTTAATTTTTTTTGGTGCAAATCTTAGGAAAGAATTTGCTTTTGTGATTTTTTAATTTTTTGTATTTTTAAGTTTTTGATTTTTTTGTATTTTTGATTTTTTTTTGCAAGAAAATTAACGTTAAAAAATGAACGGATCCCAAAATCCAAACGTCTTCACGAAAAATAGTCAATCGTACAAGCGAAGCGGCAGCGGCGCCATTTGATACTAGGGTTTTGCAATCCTATTTTTATATCTATTTATCGTTCCTCGATTCGACTCGAATTTGATTTCCAATTATCGTAAGACTTCGTTCGTTTTTGGTGACTAAAACTTTTGGAATTTTAAACTAATTTAAATCTATTTAATTAAAAGAAAACTATTATAATTAACTATTTAAACTATTTTAAAATTAATTTGAAAACAAAAGTTAACTTTTAACAAAACTTAAAAACTTTTAAATGAAAACTATTTTAAAATAAAACTTAAATGGAAAACTAATTTTTAAAACATAAAGGAAAACTATTTTAAATAAAAGTAAATTTAAAACTAACTTAAATTTATAAAAGTAATTAAAATTAAAATATTTTTTTTATCTTTTTATTTTTTTTTAAACTGATTAAAGATAAAACTATGAAAAACTTTCTAATTAAATTTTAATTAAAACTAAAAAACTTTGTATTAAAAATTTAATTAAAACTGCCAGATGAATAAAAGCCTATATTAATTTAATGCCGAGAAGGTAAACATAAAAAGACTACTAGCTCAAGTGGAAGAGACGCTGGCTTATGTTCGAGAGGTCCAGGGTTCGAGCCCTGGACAGACTACTTGTGTTAATTATAATTTTTTGGAATTATATTTTTTTTTGGAAATGAGAAAATAAAAACAAGCAGACTAAAGAGTATGCTATAACGAAATAAGTACAGATATTACGCAAAAGTAACGCAATCAACCAAAAAAACAGTAACACTAAATAAGCACTTAAAATAAGCACAAAAATTAAACAAGCAAATTAAATAAGCAAGCACCTATAGACAAACTAGAAAGCAAAGCAAATTGTTACGAAATCAAATAAGCTGTTAAGTAAATCTATTAAAACTTTTTAAAATAAGTAAAAAGCAAATAAGAGATTAGCTAAATAAGTTAAAAACTAAATAAGAAATTCCAATGACTAAATGAACCAAACAGACTACAATTAATTTAACCCAAAAAAAAACAAATCTAGATAAACTAAATAAACTCAACAAATTCCAGTAGGTAATAAAAAAACAGTAAACAAATTCTAAACAGTTCCAAAAACATTAAGCAGATTCAAATAAACACATATAAGCAGATTTTTAACTAAATAACAATCTAAAACAAGAAAATTAAAAGGGATTTCAAACCTTGTGTCGAAACCATTGGGTCGAAGGTTGGCGCTGAGCCACCTTGTGAACCGAAGCAACACCTTAAATCATCACCTCAAACCACCACTTGAGACTCTCGACCAAACAGTAACCCAAATAGCATCGAACAAGAACAATCGAACCAGGAAGTACTCTTTTGATATTCCAGTAGGGAAAATACTTTTTACTTTCTTCTTTATTTATTTACTTTTTTTTATACAATAAAAATTCGAGCAGTATCCAAACAGTATCAAAAATAAACGAATAATAGAATCAAAAACAGGATTTAAAACTAAACTTGACAGAAAAATTAAAGGAGACGAGAATTAAAATAAGAATTACTTTTCATTAATTAAAAATCAAAATTACATAACTGGAATTAATAAAATTACAAGATTAAATCCTAAATCTATTTTACTGAAAATTAAATCTAATTTAAGTGCTACTCCTAAATTAATTAAAAAACTGAAAAATAAAGAAAAAGCTATATACATTACACATGATATGGGGTTTTTATAGAAAAACCCTAAACTTGGTGCCCAAGGCTTTTAATCTTGGCCCTTCAATTCTTCTCTTCTTTTCTTTGCTTGATCAAACGGATGAGATTGCTCCACTACCACGGATCGCCAGGCTGGATTAAAATGATTGGAGGATTTGTGTTGGTGATTTGTTTCCACCAATTAAAACAAGGATTTGATGCCACGTCAGGGAGAGAGATAGGACCACCAGTGGTGTTTTGCTGCGAAAATTGGGGGAATTAATTCCTTATTGATTGAATTAATCAATAATGGTAAAAGCCCCAATTTTTGATGTAAAAATCATGGTGATTAGGGTTTGTGGTAAAAACAAATGGAGGCTGTGTTAAAAAGTGGGAGAGAAAGTGAGCAGTGGGTTTTTTTCTTAATCTTGTTTGTATCGAAAATGTGGGGTAATATTTATTTATTTGTGTGTGAGTGGGTAACGTGGGGTGAAGGAAGGAATAATAAAGGTTGACTGGGTTTTGTTTTAGGTTTTACATGTGTGGGTGAGATGAGTGGGGGAAGGTTGGGTAAATGTTTATTAATTGTGTGTGAGTTGACTGTCAAAACAAGCAAAAGTGTGTTTACTCCTTTCGTTTTTTCTTTACTTGCAAATGGTTGGGCTTGAAGCCCATTCATCCGTCCCATTATTAGTTGAAATCAAATGGGCTTAAACCATTTATTTGATCCGTTTATTTTCATCCATTCCTTAAATGGGCTTGTGGGCCCATTATGCGAAAGTGGGACCCACAAGGCCCAAAATCTTCGTAAACGAGTGAATCCACTAAAACGAGCTCGATTTTGGCTTTCTCGATCTTTACTTTAATTTCATGTTGATTTTGACGGTTTTCGTGAACTTGGGCACACTTTTGGTCTTTTGACTTTGTCTTCGTCTCTTTTTGGACTTTTCTTCAACATTTGACCGTGAAATCCCGTGTTTTCTTTCCTTTTGATCATTTGTACCTATTTTAACACAAAAACACAAAACCACGCGTAATTCCGACTTTTATGATATAAACACATGATTAGGTCTTATTTTTCCTTGATTTTAGTGGCAAAAGGATAAGTGTTTACACACTTATTAGCCATAATAGGAAACATGACAACAAAATAAATTGGAGGTGCTTTGGTTTGACAGTAGGTGGAGTAAAACAAGAAAAAAAAATGGTGAAATTCTAATAGTGGGGATGGAAAGGAGATTTCAACTTGCCTTAATTAGGTTATGTATTATATGAATTGTTTTTAAGGTAGTGGAGGATATGATTTAATTTAGTTTGTATGTGTTTGTGGTAGATATAGGGAGAATGAGGTAAGTGTACTGTAGTAAAATAGTTGTAGGTAAAGTGTAAGGACGTTTGGTGTATAGTAGAACTTGTTTGAATTGTTAACTTGACTAGTTAACGTTAAATAGTTGGGCTTAAATAGTGAAGTGATGGATGACACGATTTTTCCTAATGACTCTAAATAATGCTAAGTACAAATAGTAACACATAACAAATAAAAACCATGATATTCCATAAATATAAGATAACTTCTCAATTTGTTAAATCCACAAGGTTCAAAGCTCACATTAAATAAATACATGGGAAAATAAAGATGAAAAATTGACGGATGTCACAGTATCCCCATGTTTTAGAGATTTCGTCGCGAAATCAAGACGTTGTTGTAGTAGGGTGATTAGCGAAAAGATGAGGATACTTGATTTTGAATTGGTCTTCACGTTCCCACGTGTATTCTGGACCTCTACGTGCATTCCAACGGACTTTCACGATAGGTATACGACTTTGCTTGAGCTGTTTGACCTGACGGTCCATGATCTCTACCGGTTCTTCTACGAAGTTGAGTTTGTCGTCGAGTTGGATCTCTTCTAAAGGAATAACGAGTGTCTCGTCGGATAAGCATTTCTTCAGATTGCAAATGTGGAACACATTATGCACTCGGCTAAGTTCTTGAGGTAACTCCAAACGATAGGCCACGGGGCCAATTCTCTCTATGATCTTGAATGGTCCAATGTAACGAGGATTCAACTTTCCACGCTTTCCGAAGCGGATTACACCCTTCTAAGGTGCGACTTTCAACATGACTCTATTGCCAACCTCAAACTCAAGAGGTTTGCGTCTCATGTCAGCATAACTCTTTTGTCGATCTCTTGCTGCTTGCATACGGCTCTTGATCTTAAAGATCTTCTCAGTAGTTTCATGTATGATCTCGGGTCCGGTGAGTTGAGCATCACCAATCTCTGCCCAACACACGGGTGAACGACACTTTCTACCATACAATGCTTCAAACGGTGTTGCCTTAATGCTAGTGTGATAACTATTATTGTATGAGAACTCCACCAATGGCAGATGCCTATCCCATCCATTTCCAAAGTCGATCACACAAGCTCTCAGCATATCTTCTAGGGTTTGAATGGTCCTTTCACTTTGACCGTCAGTTTGGGGATGATACGCAGTGCTCATATCCAACTGCGTTCCCAATGCTTTCTGCAGCGACTTCCAAAACTGTGAAGTAAAACGGCTATCTCGTTCAGAGATTATAGACACAGGCACACCATGCCTCGTGACTACTTCCTTCAAGTATGTTCTCGCTAACTTATCCATTCCATCCGTCTCCTTGATTGGTATGAAGTGAGCCGATTTGGTGAGTCAGTCGACGATGACCCAAATAGTGTCAAATCCAGCTGAGGTTTTAGGTAGCTTTGTAATGAAATCCATAGTGATCCTTTCCCACTTCCATTCTGGCAGTTCGGGTTGGACCAATAATCCTGATGGTTTCATGTGTTCGGCCTTGACCTTGGCACAAGTTAAGCACTTGCCAACATAGGTAGCAATGTCCGCCTTCATGTTCGGCCACCAATACAACATCTTAAGGTCATGATACATCTTGTCAGATCCCGGATGTATGGAGTATTTTGACTTATGCGACTCATGCATAATCAAAGGTCGTAGGTCACCATGGCACGGTAACCAACTCTTATTATCAAGGAATAATGTTCCATCCGAGCGAGCTTCTAACTTCTTTATCATGCCTTCAACATCTTCAGTCTTGAGAATTTCCTCCTCGATTGCCTCCTTCTGAGCCTTGAGAATTAAGGATGGAAGATCTAAGCCAATGGTCATCACCAAGGCTTTCACTCTAAGAATCCTCTCCTTTCGACTCAAAGCGTCAGCTACGACATTTGCCTTACCCGGGTGATAACGGATCTCACAATCGTAATCACTGAGCAACTCTAGCCAACGTGTTGTCTCATGTTGAGTTCTTTTTTATTCAAGATGTGTTGTAAACTTTTATGATCAGTGAATACAACACACTTTGTGCCATAAAGGTAGTGTCTCCATATCTTCAGGGCAAACACCACTGCTCCTAACTCTAGATCATGAGTTGTGTAGTTCTTCTCGTGCACTTTTAGTTGTCTTGACGCATAAGAAATGACCTTAGTCCTTTGGATCAACACCACACCTAACCCTTTTATGGATGCATCACAATACACCACAAAGTCTTCATTACCCTCGGGTAGGGCTAGTATAGGTGCTTCACACAACATCTGCTTCAATGTTTGGAATGCCAAATCTTGATCTTCTTTCCACTCAAACTTCTTATCCTTTTGAGTTAACTCGGTCATTGGTTTAGCTATCTTGGAGAAACCCTCAATGAATCTCCTATAGTAACCGGCAAGACCTAAAAATTGGCGGATCTCCGTGGGTGTTGTAGGAGTCGCCCAATCTTTCACAGCCTCGATCTTAGTAGGATCAACGTGAATACCACTGCTATCGATTACATGCCCAAGGAATTGCACTGTGTTTATCCAAAACTCACATTTAGAAAACTTTACATACAACTTCTCCTTCCTCAGCAACTCTAGTATGGTCTTCAAATGCTCCTTGTGCTCTTCTTCATTACGTGAGTAAATGAGAATATCATCAATGAATACAATCACAAATTTGTCCAAGTATGGCTTGCAAACTCGGTTCATGAGATCCATGAATACCGCGGGTGCGTTTGTCAAACCAAAAGGCATAACTTGGAACTCGTAGTGTTCGTATCGGGTTCTAAAAGCCGTCTTGTGGACGTCTTATTCTCTAACCCTTAGCTGATGATATCCCGACCTTAAATCAATCTTCGAGTATATGCTAGATCCTTGCAGTTGGTCGAAAAGATCGTCAATTCTTGGCAATGGGTAGCGGTTCTTTATCGTCAGCTTGTTCAACTCTCGGTAATCAATACACATCCTAAAGGATCCATCTTTCTTTTTGACAAATAGGACCGGTGCTCCCCAAGGTGAGGAACTCGGCCTAATGAAACCTTTGTCAGAAAGTTCCTTTAGTTGTTCAGCTAGCTCCTTCATCTCTGCTGGTGCTAAGCGGTATGGTGCTCTAGCAACAGGTGCAGCACCTGGTGTAAGCTCTATGTGAAACTCCACTTGTCGTGTTGGTGGTAATCCTGGTAAGTCTTATGGAAATACGTTTGGAAAATCTCTAACGATCGGTACATCTTCAACCTTCTTCTCATAATCTTCTTCTTCCTCTTTTTGCGTTACTTGAACCAAGAACACTGGACATCCCTTCTCAATGTATCTTTGGGTTCTAATACATGAGATGACTTCCAGTCTCGATCTATTCTTAACTCCACTTCTTTCGCCTTGTATGATTAGTACATTGTTTCCATAAGGAACACGAACGCACTTCTAATGACATACAATTTCCGCGTGCTGCTTCGACATCCAATCCATTCCAATGATGACATCAAAACTTCCTAATTCTATGGGGAGTAAGTCGATACTGAACGAATGATCTTGTAACCTTAGACTACATCCTTTCAGAATAGCATCGGTGGTCACTGACTTCCCATCGGCTAGTTCTACGTTACACTTAATATCTAACGCGGTAGGGGTAATATTTAGGCGTTCACTAAATGCAGATGACACAAAACTCCTATCCGCACCAGAATCAAATAATACTGAAGCATAGTTGTTATTGACTAGGAACGTACCAGTCACAACAATGTTGTCTTGCACCGCAGCCTCAGCACACAAATGATACACCTTGCTAGGTGCCGTGAATCCACTTGGAGCACTGGTTGTGGCTCGGTTATTTCCTCCCCGATTCCCCTGGTTCTGCTTCTGGTTCCCTTGGTTGTGGTTTTGGTTGCCTCGAATTTGTTTACCACGACCTTGGTTCCCACTGCTAGGACACTTATTCTTGTAATGCCCTTTCTCTCCACACCCAAAACAAGTAACATTCGCTCCTTGTCCTCCTTGAGTTGTTGGTCCTCTTTGGCTAACAAGACGGGGTGGAGCTCGACATTCCTTCACCTTATGTCCAGCCTTTCCACAATTGTAGCATGTAGGAGGACATGCTCCCTCGTGGTGTCGGCCACACTTCTCACAGGAAGGAAATCTCCCAGCATAGCTACTAGTATCACCTTGCCCAGCAGTAAACACTCTAACCACCTCTTGACGCTTGTTCTGATTGTAGTTATTAGTGTTGTTGTTATTGTTGTTGAAGTGATTACCAGACCACTTCCTCTTGTCACCAGCATTCTCCCCCAACTCTTGCACCACTTGGTACATCAAACTCTGAGCCATATCAATTGCCTCATGCAAGTCATTCGGCTTTGATGATGTCACATTCCCTTTGATGTTCAAAGGTAAGCCTTCAATGTATCGCTCCAACAATCGGTCATTGTTGGGCACCATCTCAGGGCACAACAGAATTAGCTCTTGAAAGCGCTGATTGTAAGCAGTAAGGGCGGTTCCCTTTACTTTCAAATTCCATAGCTCAACCTCCATCTGTTTGAATTCATTTCGAGGGCAGTACTTCCTAACAAACATAGCCTTGAACTCACTCCAAGGTGTAGCTTGTGCAACATCAATAGTCACTGCACGAGCATAAACGTTCCACCAAGTCAAAGCACTATCCACCAGTGTGCTTGATGCAAACTTCACCTTATCAGCTTCAACAACATTGCTAATCCCAAATTGAGATTCCAACTTCTCAAACCATCTAATCAAACCCACTGCACCTTCAGTACCACGGAAACTCACTTGTGTAACCGCACGGAATTCCTTGTAGGTGCAGGTCCGTGCATCGGTAACAGTGGCTCCTCGGTTTGTCTCCTCTTGCGTGCTCGCTGCACGGGTCACTTCAGCTGCTGCGAGTGCCTCGGCCACTCGTTCCGCGATCATTTGGCTGAGCATGACTGGGTCAATTCCACCGGTAGTGGCTGGTGGGTTCTGCGTCTCAGATCTTCGAATAGGTGCCATAATCTAAAAGGTAAACAAGATAATAAGGTTTTGCCAGATATAACAATCATGGCACATACGGTACGGTAATGTAATGCTCAATAGTATAAACAAACAAGATATGTATAAATACCCACAAATAGCCCGTGTTAGGGACATCAACATAACATATAGCAATCATTGTTCAAACCACATGTATCCCATATAACATAACTCAGATTTTTGTTGTTGCACATGTACCCCATGTAAATATATCTCATAATTGTTAAATCACATGTATCCCATTTATCATATATTATATAATGTTGAATCACCTGATTCCAATAATAATCGTTTATTACATATATATATATATATATATATATATATATATATATATATATATATATATATATATATATATATATATATATATATATATATATATATATATATATATATATATATATATATATATATATATATATATATACTTAATACATACAATCCGTATGATAATCAACTAAACACATAACAGTTATAGTCTAGAGTTACTAAATGCAACCTAGTTCTCTATAACCATGGCTCTAATACCAATCTGTCACACTCCCAAAATATCAGAGTATAATGGCAACAAGGGAGTGGTCACGTCATGATTATCATACACACAGTTACAAATAACGACCTCTAAATGAGACGTTCGGAAAATTGATCACTTGCATTTGATAAAATAAGGAGTTTAAACATAGTGCAGAAGCATAAAAACTGGTCACAGATACAAAAACATAGTTTTCAAATGGTACAAATGATCTTTATTTTCAATATAAATGACGGCAGTGCATGAGACCTCACATAGCATCTTCATTCTTAATACCTGAGAAAAACATTGCTAAAGTGTCAACATAAAGTTGGTGAGTTCATAGGTTTAGTTAATTTGAAGTGTTTAATGAACCACAAGATTTTTCCCAAACATGATGACAATATAACAAATACAAAGTCATCATAAAAGCATTTATTACATTCTAAGCTCGTGACACCGAAACGTTAACGACACCGGCAGTATATTCATATAAATGTAGCCCAACTGGATGCCTAAACCCACGACATCGTATCTCAGACTCAAATAAAACTGTGCCCGCTTGTCCCCTGTTGGACCAAAACGGACAGGGGCGTCAACCCTGATAGATCTATCCATAACATTCGCGCTTACACAAAGTAATTAACGGTTCACGATTCACGGGCTAAAGCAACTGGGTTTTAAGTGGGACTTAGACTAGTATATAAATCAGTTAATGCACTTGTGTTCATACGTTAAATCAAGCAATGTCTCACCCCAAAAAGCAGTAAAAGCAGTTAAAAAGTGGGGCTATAAACTCACCTCAAATGATAGTCAAGTAAAAGCAATCAAGTAGTAGGCACGGAATAATGCTCGCAACAACGCCAACCCAAACCGCAGCCTAGCAATAGTAATAACTAACTAAGCTAAAGTAAAGCAAATAATTATCCATACATTACATTGTACTTGCATCAGTTAATTAATAAATAAAAATATTTACTTTTTATTTCAAAAGTTAAAATATATAATAAAATGTCAATTTTTATAAATAATCACGCACACAAAAATAATTAATTTAAAATGACACAAAGACAGACTCTTTAGAAAATTAGACGTGACGAATAAATATACTTTTAGTTTGGGTCAATTGGTAGTTGGTCTCTGTCTATGTCCAATAATAGTCCAAGTCTCAGTCCAATATAGTCCAAATAATAATACGGTCCTAATCCTAATTTTTGTCCAATAATTATATATCATTCCTCTTTGTCTTATTATTTTTAGTGTCAATTAATATGAAGGTAAAAAAAATTAAAAAAAATAAAGTGATCGTCCCTTTTGGGTCGTCTATAAATAAATTATGAGACCCTTGTCCGGGACCCACTTTAATTGGGTCTTTTAGTTCGGTTAGAGTCAATGGGACTCGGCATATACGACATACACGAAGAATGCCTACTTCCACGCTCCACGCGCGAACCGTGACACCAATTTAGTCCGGGTTAAATTATATTAATATTTATTTAATATTTATTAAGTTTTAAGTTTAAAGTTTAAATAAATTAAGGGGTCAAATTTTGATAAGTCTACTAATTAAGCGGGGTTTTATTTTTCTAATCAAACTATATATGCTTACACTAATAGTACAATAATCTACCCTTTATTTCTTTTTGTGTCATACCTCTCACTGACACACTAACACAAACTTACACAACCTAGTACTTTAGTATATATAATAATAATAATAAAAAACATTTCTTTCTCTTTGGCTTGTCTTTGACGCAGGAACAACAAGAACATAGAACACCATTTTAACAAAACGCAAACCGCGACAAGTAAATTAAATTACGACTTCGTTACTTGATGATTTTCAAAAATTTAAGTTGCACGATAACCGTTACGACACCGACTATGAATCTCACCACAAAAATGACACGTTTGGACGTGGTTTTGACTCGATATACCCGTTATAACAACACATTTACACAAAAACTTAAAAACATGTTTTTAGCTCAAATAATCTTAAACTTTTCGTCTCAAAACCTTATGTTACTCATATATGATGCATTCACTTTCGAAAATATAATTTTGCTTATGATTCCAACGTACCCATTTAGCCATTTTTGAAGTAAGTTGCGATTTTATGCAAAGTTCTTATTAATAGTTGAAAGTAAATGATTTTAGATGTGCAAGTACAAGTAACATGTTATGAACGAAAATAAAACGAAGGTTTTAGAGCCTTACAACGCTATATGAAACGATGGAACAAGAACACACGAACCAACTATCTAAACGAACCCTTAACTTGAAACCTTAACTTGTCCTTAAGCCCGAAAGATAAACCAAATCCGCAACCCACTCGTCCTAGCTCGAACCCACAAAAATCTTTAGCTCAACGAAACTCTAGTCGCGTACATCCATAGTGATTGTATGTGTTTGAGTGATGTATGTATATGTTTGCTTATTTGTTTAGATATGAAGATTGTAGCTTGAAAGAAGAAAATGGAAAAGGAGTCTTTGTGTTGATACTTGATTGATTTCGAAACCAGTGAGGGAGAGAGAGTAAGAGAATGAAATGTGTTTGAATTGCAAGTGTTATGTGTGTGTTTATATAGAGATAATAGGAAGAGTGAGTGAAGCTTGATAGCTCATGCAAAGTGAGCTTGAGCCATAATAGGAAACATGACAACAAAATAATTTGGAGGTGCTTTGGTTTGACAGTAGGTGGAGTAAAACAAGAAAACAAAATGGTGAAATTCTAATAGTGGGGATGGAAAGGAGATTTCAACTTGCCTTAATTAGGTTATGTATTATATGAATTGTTTTTAAGGTAGTGGAGGATATGATTTAATTTATTTTGTATGTGTTTGTGGTAGATATAGGGAGAATGAGGTAAGTGTAGTGTAGTAAAATAGTTGTAGGTAAAGTGTAAGGACGTTTGGTGTATAGTAGAACTTGTTTGAATTGTTAACTTGACTAGTTAACGTTAAATAGTTGGGCTTAAATAGTGAAGTGATGGATGACACGATTTTTCCTAATGACTCTAAATAATGCTAAGTACAAATAGTAACACAAAACAAATAAAAACCATGATATTCCATAAATATAAGATAACTTCTCAATTTGTTAAATCCACAAGGTTCAAAGCTCACATAAAATAAATACATGGGAAAATAAAGATGAAAAATTGACGGATGTCACATTAAATCAATAATTTGTATAGTTACGAGGGTTCTTTATAATACCGTATGAGAACAATTTGTGAAAATACATTGTAAAATTAATATAAATTAATTTTATACGATAGCATTCAATTATTTAAGAAAGCCCAAATGAAACCTTTTGTAAAATGATTCGCAAACAAGACTAGTTTGAGTTATATGGTAGCATGACAATAGTTTATGAAGTAGCGAGTGGGTTACAAGAGGGAAATAAGGAGTAGTTCAAGACAGTCAACGAAATGGTTACAAGGTGATAAGGTTTCAAGAGATTTAGCCGAAATCGTCAAGAGACACGTGTCAAGATGGTAACGAACGATACGAAAGCAAGATCTTCAAACCTCGACCCGAATCAGTGGTACGATAGAAGCAGAGAAAGAAAATAGAATGACAAATAAGTTATAAATAAAAGAAAGGAATAAGGAATCCGCATGTGCACATCGTAATTTATTTGACAAAAATACACTTTTAAGAAAGTAGGGTATCAGTTAACAAATAGTACAATCACTCCAAAAAGTTTCTATATTAGAAAGTTCCCGAATTTCAAAAGTGCAAGATCTATGTATTTGTATGACCGAACTCCATGTTACTATTTTGTACTTGTTCAAACGCAATCATTGTTTTTAGTTTGCAAAATATCATTAGTTAATGTTTTACGAGCTCAAACGAACTCAAAAACGCTTGAAATCATATTTTTAAAGTCTATCAGTTTTGACTTTTGGGTTTGACCCGACCAATTGGCTTGCTAAATGATATTCTAAGACTCAAAGTCTAATGCATTTCGATGTAAAACAATGTTTTGAACAACTTTCTAGTTTTACTCGAGACTTGAAACGGAATAAAATGGACCTAAATGCCCTTGCATTAAATCTGTCAGCAAAACGATATTTTAGAACTACGCAAAAATAAGTTCTTAAATTTCACAATCTCAAATGAGCGTAACCTGCTCGATTTTAATGTTTAGTGGCCAAATTTTATGTCCTAAATGGACGTCTCAACAAGTAGAAATATATATTTTTATGTCTAAAGTTATAAAAATATTTTCTCGACACTATTAAACTTCCTGTAAAGTTTCTATACAAAGTATATTTTTCGACACAGCTTGAAATTAAATCCAGTTTCATAATAACCCAGAATTAATGTACACACAAGACTTGTGGATTCCATAAAGACGAAAGAGAATAAACCGTGTAATTAATCACGTAAAGAAAACGCAGTACAAAAATGGTTCAAGAATGCCAATGATAATCTGAGAGATCAAAAACGACGCATGATATCCGTGTCTTCGGCTGCAAGATGCAATGCAGGAAGGTCTCCTGGCGGCGTGATTTTCCAAAATCACAAGACATACCGAGAGAGAAACAAAATATTAACAAGTCACACTCCTGAGGCGAGGAGGTTTAATGAAAAAGGAGGATACAAGTAGGATCGTATTCCAAACAATCGTCACATAATAAATGACGATCATGTGCTCAAGGTACAACGGATGTTATAAGTCGAAGTCGAAACGTAGAATGGTCAATGAAAGAAGATGTAATCCATGTACAAGTGTCGTATAAAACGGTGGCGTAAAGGTAAATCAAGGTTATGAAAACCCACAATATTAGTCAACACTTATTCAACGAATTCTTCGGGATGTGAGACTCACACGATGTCCTTTAGTCTTTTTCGGAGACACATTGAGCTACACAATGGTCTATAGACTAGACATTCAATTACGAATGGTCGGAAAGAAAATATGCGTATCTAAATAGATATTTAAAAGAATTAAACAATGAAAGCAACATGTACGGTAGTAGAATGAAAATCAGAAGTTCATCGAAAACAACACTTATTCGATCCCGAACAATGGTATCACGAGAGTATGCACAACATGTAACAGCGAGTCGAGAAAAACAGATGATTGAAAACGAACGAGCATATGAAGTCAGTCGTATCACGCATAAATGAAAAAGCAATAGTACTCATAAAAATGAGCATGAAAAATCGGCAACATACGCGCTCTGAATACAAGTATGTAATGTCATAACAATGTAAAAATCATCGTAACCAGATCAGTTCACAAGAACAAGAATTCAAGATATGCAGTAAGAGCATATGTAATCAAGTAATAACCAATGATAGTTCATGAAGCACCAAGGCTTTGAAAAGACACAGTAATTATCGTCATCAGGGTAACGTAATATTTCACATGTAATCAAGAGATGAAATACTATAACGATAATTAAACGTAAGTAATAAGGATTAGAGAGTTACGCGCGCAGATATCGAACAACATTGGCAGATTCTTGTGATTGACACTTAAAACATAAAATATTTGAACTTTCGGTTATAGACTAAGTTTTGAAAAACGACTCAGTTCCCTATAACCATCGCTCTGATACCACTCTGTGAGACCCCCAGAATCTGACATGGAACAACTAGGCAACGAGGGGGTAACACGTCATATTACAAGAAACAATGAATTACAGTTGACATAAAGTTGACGTAATAAAAACATTTACATTACATCATAAAAGTTCAGAATTTTTAAACATAGGTCCCAGAGTTTTAAAAGCGGAAAATTATATTATTTCATCATGATTTATAACATATAGTTGTCCAAAAGATAGAAATAACTTCTGACAGTTTATATAAAACCAATCTTTCAAAAACATCATAGAAATCTCCAAGCTGCAATAATCTCCTGCGGGCTCCCATCCAAGCAAAGCTAAATAATAATACCTGAGATTAAACATGTAAAATCGTCAACATAAAGTTGAGTGAAATTCATAGGTTTAGTAATAAGGATGTGGAACACAAGCATTCATTTGTAAAACAAGTAGTATGGAGTATGGTTATATACGTCAACCATAGTCCAAAGTCATTATTATTACTGTTCAGTTCATGAACCGAAGCTTAACTCAGTGTAAGTTCCTCTAGGGAGTATTCAGCCTAAATACTCAAGTATAAATAAATATTAGTGCGTCAAAGTAATCGGGACGGGGATAGTCAATCCCGATGGATCCACCCACAACATTCGCGCTTAGTACTCGAAATTAACGGTTCATGATCGGGAGAGGAAACTCAAGGCTAGACTAAAAAGCAATAATAACATTGAAAACCTGAAAATCATACATGTTGTGGATAGCATACAAGTTCTAGATAGCATACAGTTTTTAAATGGTTGTGTTCCACCATGTAAAATCTCACCCCATGTTTAGAAACCATGTACAATTAAAAAGGGGCTATGAACTCACCTTAGCCACGAGGTAAGTCAACCACGGTACTCAGCAACTGAGTATAAACGGTAGTGGTAGACGATCACCGATGATATGGATGCCCGGGAAACACGAAAACCGCAACCTATCAAAATAAGGCGCGCGTTAAGACTCGAACTCAAGTATCGATATGTACCAAATATAATATGACCCAAATGTTTTCCAAAGTATTTATATTTCAAAACCATTGACACGAATCAAATGAATACATTTATCCAACGCTACACGATAAAACACTTGAACACTTGAAGTCGACGTCAACGCAAGTCAAACTATCCTTTACCCTTACTTGGACCAGTAGCTAAGTCATTTATATAATGACTAATCACTTGAATAAGTTATCATGTCCGATGATGAATACTCAAACTCACGCAACACAAACATTGAACTACGTGTCCAAAATAAAAATCAGCAAGTACACCCCGAATGTACACACCGATCTACCCTATCTAGACTTGTCCGTTTTAGATGAAAATTGGTGTCAAGGTCACTTATAACCTGTATAAGACCTCACCAAAATTTGAGCCAAAGTTCACACTTTAAAATCCATCAGCTCGACACTTTACTCGACTCCAAATTTAGGACAGATTTGTGCACTTATTTTGTAAAACCGTTTGGACCACTTTAAAAGTACTAACTCGACAATCCGTCTTTTGAAATCACTACTAGACTCATCAAACTCAGTTTGTAAACTTTGAAAATCAGTAGATACATTTATCTAACTAAGCCTAAAGTCCCCGAGAGTCGACCCAAAATCAGCCACAATTTCGGATTGTGCCGACTTGCGTCTCCTGGTACACGAAAACTAAAACTAACATAACTTTTGACTCGTAATGACTTAGAAGCTCTATCTTATACCAAAACGACCGTCTCGGAAAACTCTACAGCAATATCAAATAATATCAGACTTTCTCAGACTTTAAACCCACGAAACAATCTGTTTAAAGCTGCTGTCCCAAAATACCTTTTTAGAAAACAAGTCAAATCAATTTTTCTAGCAACACCACTCATTCCTATACATATAGAATCATCATACAATCATACCCATCATCCAAACACTCCTAAAAACACTTGCGTGTAAAATCTAACAAAATCAAAGATTAAAAACAAGACTTTTAAGGATTAAAATATGATGATCATACCAAAAACAATGCATGCAAGATGATTTAAACATCAATCCACCATGAAATCATAACTTTGTGAAAACTTGATGCATGTAAGTGATTTGTGTATCATTGGAATCACCATTGGACTATAAGGTTGGGTCTTAAATTTGTTTTGATTGATTCATAGTAGAAAATCAAATTTTGAGGGTGTTTGTGGGTTGGGAGGTCACGGCACAAGGAGGGTGGGGAGAGAGTGGTGTGAGTTTTCTTTTTAAATGAATGTGTGTGTGAAAGTGGAAAAAGAATGGCATTTTATATGGTGGTTTAAGTGGAGGGACCAATATTGCCAACTTTAAAACTTGTGGACCTAAAAACAATTAATAGTTTTAAAGGGTAGAAAATGGTTATTGGTAAATATTGAAAATATTTACGGGGCTCGGGTTTCGTAAAAATACTTTTCAAAAGTTACAATGCATCATAAAAATGATTATATGATTTCCCGACACGACTTAATACATAATTAAAACGACATCTTCGAAAATATTAATTATCGAAACACTCGATAAATAAACGTAAACTTTTGGGCATCCGTCGGTATCGCAATCACTAGGAATTCTCATTGTACAATTGATTTTGAATAAACTCGTTATAAAACGCACGCGGGTGATTTTAAATCAAAAACTTTGATTTAAATTAAATATGGAAAAAATAAAATAAAGATTTTATAATTCCATACAAAATATTTATCGATGATCAGAAAAATACTTAAAAAGTATAATTTAAAAATCTCAGGATTTACATATAGCAATATAAGAAAACGTAATACGTTGAAAATTCAGAAACACGAATAAATGAATAAAATAATACTGGGAAAGTACGGGTTCTCACAAGTGATGTCGCATGCTTGAGTCCTCTACATTACATTAGTAGAATAACTATTTTTTAATAAGGAATAACCAATTACTATTAAGACAACAATAAGCATTAACAAGACAACAATAAAACAGATAATAAGCTATAAGTTGTTTTTTAACAAAAACAGATCCCAAACACTCCTTAACAATATGAGTATTATGCTACAGTTATCTAGTTACAAAGTAGTAGGAATACTCATATACAATATCTTTGGTTTCCCACAAATGTTGGTGCTCTAAGACCTAAACACAATTAGCGATCTTAAAATCTTGATACTTGTATAACTTGTTACGCGCCCTTAAACTAAGTACAATAAACCTTTTTATACGACCCTTACTTCTGGCCACATTATCAACAGAAGCAGACCTTTCCCCTTACATTCAAACTGGTTTTAGACCTAGTCCTAACATTCAGGGTGTGCTTGGTTAAGGGTATTAGGGGGTAAGGAATAGGAAAGGTAATGATTAATGTTGCTTGGTTAATGAAAATACAAGTAATCATTACCCATTAATGGGTAATGAACCATTTGTAAGAATCCGTACTTTCCCATCATTATTTTATTCTTTTATTCGTGCTTCTTGAATTTTTCAACGTATTACGTTTTCTTATACTTTTTGTACGCAAATCCTGAGATCTCGAGAATTTTAATTAAATTATATTTTAATTATTCTTCTGATCATTGATAATATTTTATTCGAAATTATTATCAAAAAAAATAAATAAATTAAATTAATTATTTTATTTTTTCATATTTATTTAGTGTAGTAACCCGAAATTTAAAATCAATATTTAGACCGAGGTCTAATCTTATTTATAGTATTCGGGTTAATATTTATTACTTGACTTTTATTTTCATGTTCGTTCGACAAATAATATTGAATTCTCGACTAACCGGCAAAGTTTAGGCTTTAGTGTATCGAATACTTGTCATTTATTATTTATCGGCATCTATGCCCGTCATTGACGGTAAATATTCTCGTTATGACATAAATATATATATATATATATATATATATATATATATATATATATATATATATATAGAGAGGGAGGTTAATGTGAGATCAATTTTAAAGTTGTAAAAATAAGAACTAATATATGCCGTTGGATCGGTGTATTGGTGTTAGATTAGATCATAGTTTAGATCAGAATTAAATGAGTAGCTTTATGATCATTTAAGTGATTTTTAGGGGTAATTTGGAGAATTTAAACCACATGTGGTCAATTTTTTTTAATTTTGGCTACTATTTTAATATACAAAGCCGGTGCATCTTTTCTTATATATGACGTGATACACAAAAAATTTATTTTATGAATCATACATTGTTTGTTTTTTATACATATTTTACTAGCCATCTTTTACAAAACTAGCTTAAGGAATCTGATACATACCTTACGCATCTAATGCAACGAGTACACATTTCGAAACAAATGATACAACAGAGTACATAAATTCGAAACAAATAATACAACGTGTACGCAACTTCTAAACTACTGATTCAATGAGTAAACAACCTCGAACAAGTGGTACAATGAGTATATTTACATTAAATTATAATTATTAAAAAAACTACATACTATACCAAAACGGATGTATAAAGTGAGAAAGTGATGCATAATACTACAAAAATAATGGTGGTACTCACTTTCTCATTCTCTACCAACTGATGCACCAGCAAACTTTGACAAAACTTAGATCCATGAATCGAATATTAAGTTTTGCCGACGCCCATAAAATTTTGGTACACCGGTACACCAACCCACAGCCATGATACACCGTTACACCAGTACATCAGCGCACCAGCCCCCTGCCATCTCACATTGGTACACCGGTAGATCAGCGGAACCTGCAACAACAGCCCGGTACGCTGATGTACTGGTGTAACGGTGTATCATGGCTGTGGGCTGGTGTACCGGTGTACCAGAACATCAGCCCGTTACACCAGTACATCAGCGCACCAGCCACCATCATCACACTCCGGTACGCTGATACATCCACCATCACACTCTGATGTAACACCGGTACATCCACCATCATACCTCATTCTAACACCGGTTCATCAGCGCACCAGTCCACCACCATCACACTCCGATACACCCCATCAGCGACACCAGCCTACCACCATCACAACCTGGTACCTCATACATGGTAGTTGTGGCACCACATACGACAATCCGATTGACCCACACCATCAGAAGCATGATCTAAAGCCAATATGCCGTCTATGATTTTGTGTTTTTTACATTTGTGGATTGATAGAAAAGTTTATTTCTATTGATCGTGTAGCATTTTTTTTTTGTTATGATCAATGTTTTTTGTTATGGATCTTAAGGCCCATTTGTATTTGTTTATAAATCAGAAAGATACAAAACTGAAGATGAAATGTGTTCTTTTTGTAGACGGAGGTTGTAGTACACTTTTTGGGATGCTGTGATTGGAAGAGATATGTGCCATGATGTAGGGTTAATAAAAACTGAAAAATTACAAGATGTCAATAATACCCTTTTAGGTATATAATTAATTTTCGGTTTCTTTAATGACTAAATTACACTTGTCAATTATTGATTGGGTTCTTATTTTTATAATTTTAAAAAGTTCTCATTTGATCCAAATTCTATATATATATATATATATATATATATATATATATATATATATATATATATATATATATATATATATATATATATATATATATATTATTGTCGTCATTTTAATTTATTGTTTTACGAACATTCTTTGTAAATTTGTGATAAACCTTTAAGTGTCATTCGTTTATATGACGCGTTAACATTTATTAAATAATAAGCCCTCTTTTATATATCTACATATTAAAGTTCTCCAAATGTCAATGCTTTTATTATATATTAAATGTTTATTTTCCGTGAGTTATCGCATATCTTTTAAATCGCATAACTTTTAAAATATCAAGATCTAATAATACCCGCTTATTCAATATTCACCAAAAACAAAAACAAAAACAAAAACAAGAAAATTTGTAACATAGATATACATAGTATTCCAAGCACAGGGAATAAGCTTAGAGGGTGTTTGGAATTGCGATATGTAGCAAATTATTTGATTATTTCAGCTTAAAAACGCAAATAAGTTAATTTAAGTGTTTGGTAAATGAATGCATAAACGTGCTTTATTGCGTTATATAGGGCATGAAACGTCGTTTTCAAAAAGCAACCCAATAGCTACTTTTTCCAAAACGCATATGCTGTCATTCTTAAATTATAAATGTGCCCTTTATGGGCCCCATATTAACTATGCATATTCTTTTCATTTCAATAAAATATATTTTATACAAATGTCTAGTTTAGTCATTTCAATAATTAAGCTATTTTGCTTTTTTAGTTTGCCAAATACATATTCTAATAATTCAAATAATCAAATTCAAACACTATATTTTATAACCACGTTTTGTAACAACTGATTATCTGATTATACATTTTTAAAACGCATAATCTATTTTTTATAAGCAATCCCAAACACCCCCTTATTTGCTTTTGTACACGTATGCAATCTCGAACTTTTACATGTCTACGTGTTTAGTTTTGATGAATGCTTAAAGTTTCACACTTAATATTTTTGGATATCTCTTTCATATATGACAAGTTTATACATGTTCGCTATCAATGAGCTAAACAATTTAGTTTAGCCATGATCGTGTGTCGGTTCTCATAAAATGATTTCAATAAATTTGGATATCAAGATTTCTTTTTCGTTAGTCGCCAGCTCAAATTCGTGTCTTGGTTCAAGTCTTGAGCAGACTTGACTATTTTAGTAATCATGTTCATGTCGGCATACATATTCGTACATCACGGCTCCGATTCAACTTGTATTTCTACTCGGAGGTACCTTATAAGCTATAATTCATTTTTATTGAAATGAATACCTTAGTAATCTACTTTGATATACAATGAAAAAAAAGACTAGATAGCGATTTAAGAGATTATAAAACTCTTCTTTTTGAAAATATGTTCGAATGAAATATAAGAATGGAGAATCAATATTAACGTTATTTTCATGCACCAAAATACTAATTTACATTTTTGGTCCCTGACCTATTAAGCTATATACATATAAACATTATAGATTTTTAAAGTATCACTTTTAGTCCTTTTCATTTTATGCCTTTTTGAATTAGTCCTAAAGCTATAATTCAGTTATTCTAACTAAAAACAATTGTGTATATAGGACTCATTTATTCTCTTGTGTTTCCGTTTATATCTCTAAGACGCGCTATTTTATTTTAGGTCGTTGTTAGAAGCTCGTAGTTTCTCGACTTATCTTATTTCATCGTTTCACTCCTGTCACTCTATCTTGATCATTATTCTTGTTCGATACCCTTATCGCTAAGGTGAGTTCATAGCCCCATTTTTACTACTTATACATTGTTTCTAAACGCGGGGTGAGATTTTACATGGTGGAACACATTCATTTAAAACTGTATGCTATCCAGAACTTGTATGCTATCCAGAACTTGTATGCTATCCAGAACTTGTATGCTTTCCAGAACTTGATGATTTCCAACAGATTTTCATTATTATTATTATTGCTTTTAGTTATAGCCCTTAAGTTTCCTCTCCTGATCATGAACCGTTAATTTACTTGTGTTGCTAAGCGCGAATGTTGTGGGTGGATCCATCGGGATTGACAATCCCCGTCCCATGTTGCGGTTGTTTAACCATGACGCATTTCATTTGTTTATACTTGAGTATTTAGGCTGAATACTCACTAGAGGAACTTACATTGAGTTAAGCTTCGGTTCATGAACTAAATAGCAATAATAATGGTTTCAGACTATGGTTATCGTACATAACCATTTTCCCTATTTCTTATTTTACAAATAAATGCTTGTGTTCCACACCTTTACTGCTAAACCTATGAATATCACTCAACTTTATGTTGACGATTTTACATGTTTAATCTCAGGTATTATTACTTAGCTTTGCTTGGATGGGAGCCCGCAGGATATTATCGCAGCTTGGAGATTTTTGTGTGTTACTTTTTAAAGTTTGGTTTTAGTAAAAGCTGTCAGAAGTTTATCCTATATTTTTGGTAACAACATGTTACAAAACCGTGTTTAAATAATAGATTTTCCGCTTATAAAACTCTGGGACCTTTGTTTAAAAACTCTGATCTTTTTGTGATGTAATGTATAAGTTTTTATTACGTCAACTTTATGTCAACTGTATTTTATCGATTCTTGTACCATGACGTGGCGCCCCCGTGCTGCCTACGTGTTTCCTTGCCTGATTTTGGGGGTCTCACAGATTGGTATCAGAGCGATGGTTCTAGGGAACTGAGTTGTTTTCAAAACTTAGTCTATAACCGAAAGTTCAAATATTTCATGTTTCTAAGTGTCAAACACAGAATCTGCCATGGTTGTTCGGTATCTACGCGGGTAACTCTCTAATCCTTATTAATTACTCTTAATTATCGTTGTAGTATTTCACCTCCTGATTACATGTTGAAATATTACATTACCTTAATGACGATAATTACTATGTCTTTTCAAAGCCTTTGTGTTTCATGAATTATCATTGGATACTACTTGATTACATATGATCTTACTGCATTTCTTGAATTCAGGTTCTTGTGAATTTATATTATTATAATGATTTCATATTTTTATGACGTTACATACTTGTATTCGGAGCGCGTATGCCGCCGACTTTTCATGCTCATTTTTCTGAGTACTATTTCTATTTCATTTATGCGTGATACGACTCACCTCATATACTCGTTCGTTTTGAACCGTCTGTTTTTCTCGACTCACTGTTACATATTGTGCATACTCTCGTGATACCATTGTTCGGGATTGGATAAGTGTTGCCTTCGATGACACTTCTGATTTTCATTTTACTACCGTGCGTGTTGCTTCCATTGTTTAACTCCTTAAGGATATCAGTTTAGATATCCAGATTATTTTCTGAACATTTGTGATTGGATGTCTTGAAGTCTATCGACCATTGTGTAGTTCAATGCGTCTCTGAAAAAGACTAAAGGACATCGTGTGAATCACACATCTCGAAGCATTCATTGAATCAGTGCTGAATAATATCGTGGGTCTTCGTAATCTTGATTGAACCTTACGTCACCGTTTTACACGAAAATTGTACATGGACTACATTTTATTTCAGTGACCAACCTACGTTTCGATTTCAAGTTACAACGTCCGTTTGTACCTTGAAAACATCATCATCATCTTGTAATTTGTCTTCTATTATGTGGCGATTGTTTGGAATACAATTCTACTTCTATAAACTTGTACCCTTCCTTTTCATTAAACCTCCTCGCTCCAGGAGTGCGACTGGTTAATGTTTCATTTCTTTCTCGGTATGTCTTGTGATTCTAAAAATCACACTGCCAAGAGACCTTCCTTCATTGCATTTTGGAATCGAAGACACGGATGTCATGCGTCGTTTTTAATTTCTTAGATTTTCGTCAGTATTCTTGAACCATTTCTATCCTATGTTTTATTTACATGATTAATTTTACAATTTATTCTCTTTCATCTTTATGGATTCCTTTATCCTTTTCTTTTATATATGACTTATTTGTCATTCTACATTGTTTTTTTTTCTTTTCTTTTTTTTCTTTGTTTCTATCATACCACTGATTTGGGTAAAGATTTGAAGTTCTTATTTTCATCTTTCGTTATCATCGTGACACGTGTCTCATGGCGATTCCAACTAAACCTTTTCAAACTTTATTACCTTATAACCATTTCATTGATTGTCTTGAACTACTATTCATTACCCTCATGTAACCCACTCGCTATTTTACAAGCTACCATATAAACCCAAACTGGTATTGTTCGTGAATCATTTTATAAAATGTTCCACTTGGACCTTGTTAAAATACTGGAATGTTATATTATAAAATTAATTTATATTAATTTTACCATGTATTTTCGCAAATTGTTCTACCTTGGTTCTATAAAGAAATCTTGTAACATTACAAATGTTTAATTAAATATCTAGCCAGTAACTTATTGGCGAAGAGTTTCATAAATTATTTTGATTCCTGTTTTTACAAATGGAATTATATACATATTTTAAGTAATATGACCTGTAATACTGGTTTGACTAAGCTGAGCATCGCATTGCTAGTCCTAAATTATGCATAGCATGATCACCTATGCTTAATTTTGAAGGAGCCATGCGAGGCCAAATAGTAGTCACTTTAAATATTTGATCAAGAATCAACTTTTTAATTATGTTCCTTAAAAAGATAGATAAAATAAAGTTTTTTAAAAAAAACTGTTACATCTTATGCGAGTAGCACCAGTTCGCGGCATGCACATATGATCCTTTGTCTTTCTTTGAACGAAGTACATACCTTAAGCACATTATTCCTTACTCAACGACCTTTATTTTACTTGTTACCTCATCTTTCTTCGTGATATAATTCTCGTTACCACTTGTCTAATTTCTTACCATTGATATCAGACTTGAAAGTTTCAATGTTGATATGCTTCTACATTGATCGACCTTCCCTTCTATCTTGGTAAACCTTTGAAACACCTCTGGACGCGAATAGTGATTTATGACTGGACGTGAACGATAAATTCGTGTAACTGTCATGATTATGTGTTAGACTCTATCATTTTGAAATTCATTCGTGTGACTTATGTGTTGATTTCGTCTTTCGTTGCTAATGTTATTCAGTTTACTGGAATTACTATCAACTTCTTAAGAATTTTCTGTGATTCGAAAATTTATTGTGTGGCTTTCCTATTTCGATCGTGTATCGACCATCGAGCACTTAATAAGCCGTTGTTGGTGACACCAACTGCACTCAAGAAGTGATGACTGGCTAAATCCTTGTTTCTTATTATTTTTATCATCGACGCGTCTATTCTCTCACGTTTGTTAAGAATTGGCACGAATTTCGTTTTATTCCCTCGTGCTATTGCTAGTGTACTAATTGTTGACCTTTATATGTTTCATATACGTTGCTGTCTTGTCACCATTTGAAAACCAGAAAATGTCACGTGTTTATCATTTGATACCTTAATCACCTACTTGGATTTCTAAATATGGTTACAAATTTTTAAGAACGTTTTACACGTTTTATCACATGTTTAATTTGCCAAAATACCCATTTCAAATTTAATGTCGGATCTATACATCCTTTTTGGTAAATTTATAACTAATGTTTAAAAGGATGTCAAGCTGTATCTTTAAAGTAATTGGTTCTATCATACTTTACTTTCAATATAATGAAATTATTAAATTAAGTTATAATTTCTAGCAATGATTCTAAATAACATGGAAAAACCTGATTTCTCTAATGGTAACGATAAACCTGAGGTTTTTAACGATAATTTTGTACAGTCATCCAAAAGATCTTAAGCTGACTGAAATAACTATTTTGAAGTGTTCTACTTTTTGGCTTTAAAATCCTGATCAAGAAAAAGATATAGTTACTGTTTAAAATCCTTGTAAATATTTTCTTTTAATCAAAAAAATACTTAAGCTAAATTTGGAAGTAATACAAAATCCTAGACAGGTAATTGTAACAACTTGTATTTCAAACGTTCATATGTAATTCATTTTTCCCGTCTATTCCGCTTGTAACTAGATTATTACATTTTAAGATTATCATGTTTTACAGTTTTCACGATTTGTGATTCCTTGTTGATTAACAATCTTGATTCATTTTAGCGCACTTTGTCCGTTTAAGCGTTTCAGTGTTCATTCTATCTTCTGATATTTCTCTGTACTGATAGGTTATTATTCAAATCCGAGTTTGAAAATTTATTCGAAAAAGAGTTAAGCAACTGAAGCATAGTGAATTCCAATTGTTAAAGTTCGCCGTGGTGCAACAATTACCTGGGACGCAATAAATTTGTTCTACACTTTGTACCTCCTCTTGTTGCATCTTCTACTATTTCCAGGAAAACTCTGAGGGACCAGAGTTCCTTTAGGGGGGAAGACTGTAAGAATCCGTACTTTCCCATCATTATTTTATTCTTTTATTCGTGCTTCTAGAATTTTTCAACGTATTACGTTTTCTTATACTTTCTGTACGCAAATCCTGAGATCTCGAGAATTTTAATTAAATTATATTTTAATTATTCTTCTGATCATTGATAATATTTATTCGAAATTATTATCAAAAAAAAAAAATTTAAATTAATTATTTTATTTTTTCATATATATTTAGTGTAGTAACCCGAAATTTAAAATCAATATTTAGACCGAGGTCTAATCTTATTTATAGTATTCGGGTTAATATTTATTACTTGACTTTTATTTTTCATGTTCGTTCGACAAATAATATTGAATTCTCGACTAACCGGCAAATTATGGCTTTAGTGTATCGAATACTTGTCATTTATTATTTATCGGCATCTATGCCCGTCATTGACGGTAAATATTCTCGTTATGACATAAATATATATATATATATATATATATATATATATATATATATATATATATATATATATATATTATTGTCGTCATTTTAATTTATTGTTTTACGAACATTCTTCGTAAATTTGTGATAAACCTTTAAGTGTCATTCGTTTATATGACGCGTTAACATTTATTAAATAACAAGCCATCTTTTATATATCTAAATATTAAAGTTCTCTAAATGTCAATGCTTTTATTATATATTAAACGTTTATTTTCTGTGAGTTATCGCGTATCTTTTAAATCACATAACTTAAAAGATCTAATAATACCCGCTTATTCAATATTCACCAAAAACAAAAACAAGAAAATTTGTAACATAGATATATATAGAATTCCAAGCGTAAGGAATAAGCTTATTTGCTTTTGTGCACGTATGCAATCTCGAACTTTTACATGTCTACGTGTTTAGTTTAGATGAATGCTTAAAGTTTCACACTTAATATTTTTGGATATCTCTTTCATATATGACAAGTTTATACATGTTCGCTATCAATGAGCTAAACAATTTAGTTTGGCCATGATCGTGTGTCGGTGCTCATAAAATGATTTCAATAAATTTGGATATCAAGATTTCTTTTTCGTTAGTCGCCAGCTCAAATTCGTGTCTTGGTTCAAGTCTTGAGCAGACTTGACTATTTTAGTAATCATGTTCATGTCGGCATATATATTCGTACATCACGGCTCCGATTCAACTTGTATTTCTACTCGGAGGTACCTTATAAGCTATAATTCATTTTTATTGAAATGAATACTTATAACCAAACATTTGATTTAATAAACACCCAATAATATATTCCACAAGAAAAAAAAAAAAGTTCAAAGCGTTCGGTAACTTCACCACCAAACCAGCCCGGTGCAAAAAAATAGGTTGGCGCGGGGTGGTATTGTTAAATGGTATGAAGTATGTACAGTGACCTTTTAGTCTAAGCCGAGTGGCCTAAAGTAACATTCCATGTGGTAAACATATATTCATTGTTGTTATATCATGGGTAGCGGTGTGAGTTTGTGGTGCACCATACTCTTACGTACACTGTCTATTTATTTATACTATTTTATAAATTATTTGGGACCTTTTTAAAATAATAAGGTTAAAAATTCTAACTTTTTTTTCTATTAAATAAAGTAAGTTGTTGACATCTTTATCAACATTATATAATATAACTCTTTCTAACAACCTTTTGTAACAACCTACTTAAATGTCATTTTTTCTTTTAAATTGAAAAATCCTTTTATTTATTTATTATTTTTATAATCTAATTTCATTATATTTTCTAAAATTTTATTCTCTTTAATTAAATATATATTTTGTTATATTTTTATTAACTATTAATTTTTTTAAAATTTAGAGGTTTTTTTTTATTTCTTACAACTTTAACTATACAAACTTAATGGATAAGAGATTAATATTTGTTAGCCTAAAAAATAATTATGAACACTTGCCGCCGCATTGCGCAGGTCCATGCTGCTAGTATTTATGATTGATTAAAGTGACATTTGCTTTTATGACAGTGGCATGTGACAATTGACAAAAATAAATGATATCCATAAAATCTACTACAATACTTGTCTATTCGCGTCGTTGGCTTTTCAAATCAGAATTCAATAAGACAGCTTTTAGAAACTCTACCTTACCATAAGCTTTCAGTTGATACCATTTAGCATTGCAACATACATGGATTCTGCTACCCTAGTTCTGTATCCTTCTCCGGGTATCGGCCACTTGGTTTCGATGGTGGAGCTAGGAAAACTAATTCAAACACACCACCCTTCACTTTCTGTTATTATACTCATTATTCCAGCAACTTTTGAAACTGGTGCCACTGATAAATATATCGCAACTGTCTCAGCGACCAACTCGTCCCTCACATTTGAACAACTCCCAGCCATCACTCTTCCACCAGGCTTCTATACTGAATTCATAGACCTTGCTTTCGGTATCCCAGAACTTTACAACACAGTTTTCCACGACACTGTCGTAAGCATCTCTGAGAAATCTACCATCAAAGCTGTGATCCTTGATTTCTTTTCAAACGCTGCTTTTCAAGTTGCTAAAAGCCTTGAATTACCTACTTACTACTTCTATACAGGCGGCGCGTCTCCACTATGTGTGTTCTTATATCTAGCAACCATCCATAAAACGACATCAAAGAATATTAAGGATTTGGATACTTACGTTGATATTCCTGGAGTGCCTCCTGTACATACTTCTGATATGCCACCAGTTTGGTTCGAAAGAGAATCTAACTCGTACAAAAACTTTGTCAGCACTTCTATAAACATGGCAAAATCGTCAGGAATCATTGTAAACAGCTTTGTGGGATTGGAAGAAAGAGCTGTTGGCGCGCTTCGGGATGGTAAATGCACCCCTGATGGTCCAACTCCACCAGTTTATCTAATCGGGCCTTTGATTGCTAGTGGGAATTATGTGGATCCTAATGAAAACGAATCCTTAAAATGGTTGAACTCACAACCATTTAAAAGTGTAGTGTTTTTGTGTTTCGGGAGTATGGGTGTGTTTGAGAAAGAACAGTTGAAAGAAATAGCTGTTGGGTTAGAAAATAGTGGGAAAAGATTCTTGTGGGTGGTGCGCGAACCGCCAGTAGATGATGTAAACCAGTCAAGTTCAGGTGCTAAAGATTTCGATCTTGACACTATCCTTCCTGAAGGGTTTCTAGCCAGGACCAGTGATAAGGGTTTGGTAGTGAAAAACTGGGCACCATACTTAATCATGACTCTGTGGGTGGATTTGTGAGTCATTGTGGATGGAACTCTTCGCTTGAAGCAGTGGGCGCTGGGGTACCAATGGTAACATGGCCTTTGTATGCTGAGCAGAAGATGAATAGGGTGTTTTTGGTTGAGGAAATAAAGGTGGCACTAAGGCTGAAAATGTCAACTGATGGATTCGTGACGGCTGAAGCAGTGGAGCAAACGGTGAAAAATTTGATGGATGGTGAGGAAGGCAAAGTGTTGATACAACGTGTTACAGAGATGAGTCGAATGGCAAAGGCCGCACTGGAGGATGGCGGCTCCTCTAGAATTGAGTTTCTTAAATTAACACAGCCATGGACCGATGACAAGTGTAGGGAAACAAAATTGAACAAGGTATAACCCTTTTGTGGTTAATTCAAACAATGGTTTAATCAATAAGTTTCCGTATCATTTTTTTTTACAATGTCCTAAATTGTACCTTGGACTTAGTAAACAGAAATTATATGTTGGACTCAGCATGGATGTAACATGTATGATTACTATATTGAGGTCTTATTTCCAGTTTTCCACTCCCCAATTTTGATTCTAGATTATAATCCTCCCCGTTAACAAAAATGTTAAAGGCCCCAGGATTAGTCGATGTGGATGTTTTTGAAACCAAGCTCAGTGTATCTAATTCTAGTGAGATCTCTCAAATTCAAAAACCACCCTAGTCCTAGAGATGATCGACGAAACATGGATGAGCTTCTGGAGGCGGGGCAAATGGTGGAAGAGTGGCAATTGTGTCTCAATCATCTAGTAGAGCTAGTTACGGTTAGAAGCAGGTGGTAAATGATTGGCTACTTACATGATTAAAAGCAATTGATAAATGATTGGCGCTAAAAATTATAAGGAAAAGCACTGAAGATGTATTTTAATATCAGTAAAAATATGTGTATAAGAATGGATACATACATGTCCGTCTTTATGGAGAGTACCATACGATTAACAACTGTTTTGAACTACTGAGTCTCATTACAGTGCTTCAGAAAATTCAATGCTTCAATCAACCACCATCTTCAGGAGCAGGCCTGGTTTGGCTGGTTTACTTGCATCTTTGGCAGAACATTTAATTTCTATTACACAAAATAAATGAAAACGTTTACCCCGATTTTTTTAGGCCATTGGTAAAAAAAGACAGCAGACTGTAAATGATACAACTCATGTTGGACTTGTCCGGACTTTGACATAATCTTCTAAGTTTCGTTTCATGTCTGATTGTAATCTAATAATATATATATAATACGTCAATGAATAAACACAAAAAATGCTACAATTTCTAACAATTGTAATTGTGTATGTGATGAACTTCTTTTTTTGAAAGGCAACAAAAAACTATCATTAAAACCAAAGAATACACACTAAAAGGCATCACAATTCCTTAATCAAGCTGATTAAGGAGATTGAGACCCACAACAAAGACGGCACGCCCTGCACAAAAGGCGTAACAAAAAGAAAAAAAACACATACAATACAAGAACAGCAAGGACAAAATGGATTAGCCATAAAACCACTTGCTGTCACAAATTACAACGGACTTGCTAACACGAACTTTCTGACTTTAGGCTGAACCGACCCACAATTATAGACGTTGCAGAAGATAAACCCATGCAGAACCAGCAGCCACGAACCATTTCTTAAGGCATGCCTAATACAACCAAGCATACTGAGGCACATGAGGTGTCACCACTCAATAAGGGCTGAACCGAAAACACATCTGAGCACATTCCACTTATTTTAACCAACACTTAATTGGATCAAACAACCATTGCTGCCATTTGCACTAAACACACCTTTTCTTAAAACTGCAAAACCGCAAATGTCTTCATGCATGCATCAAATTTGCTGCTGGACTGGCTGTCTATGAGGCTTTGGAGCTGCAACAAACAAAAACCAAGGAAAATATGCTTAAAAAGGGGAAACTTAATTTTTGTATATAACAGAATATTAAGCAAATGTAAATGCCTGTCACAGATCATTTTCATTATGATACACTGTGGCTAGAATTTGATTACATTAATTGGTGGATCTTGTTGTAAGTACAAACACAAAGATGGACAACTTATTTTCTAGCCGATAGTTAGGGATAACAAGGGTTGACAACTTTTTATTGTCGTTTAAGCTAAATTACAACAATAGCTACCGGATTTAACACAAATTAGATTGTAAGGGATTATTTGGTTGATGGGTTTAAGAGTGTGGGAATGCAAAACTGCAAATAGTATTCGTTGGCATTCTTTATTTGATAGGACCGGAATCAAAAGTATGACTATCTAACCCATCGACCCAAATCCATCAAAGGGGGTGGGTGGTTTTACTTGTCATTCCCAATTCCCCATAGTTGTCTTCTCGCCTTTTTTTTACTTTGCAATACATAAATCTAAACCTATTTTATAAGCCAGCTACAACAGATGCATCATGCTGCCAATTTGCATAAGAAGATTGATAACCAAACAAAACCACAAGCATATAACCTAGATTTTAGCAGGCAATATTACAGTCTCATGATCAAACAGCATTATTGATTTATAGGTCCATTTTTTATTAATGTCTTGTTTTTATGTGTCTCATTTGCATCAACTGTGGGCTAAATTTCTATACTTGTTAACTAACAGCATTAGTACAGACTCGGCACGAAGACATACCATTAGGATTTCCAAGCTCATAAAAGTTCCTAAACAGAGAAACTGCTTCTTCAGCCATTATCCCCCCATTGCATTTGTAACTCTTCTTTCCAACGTCTTCACCACTATCATGATACACAAAATGAAAATTGCATTTAGTAATAAGCGAGAGTGCACCTCATACATAAACACAATATATTTTCACTTGAGCAATAAACAATATAATTGATGACATTATACTTGTAAGAGACCATACACACATGATTTTTGACTTAAAGTTAAAGAAGACACCTTGTTGTACTCGTATGTAATGACAATATTGATCCACATCCACCAAATTTATCATTGGCACAGCCATAGTACACTTCTTTTATACCTACAGGGAGGTCTCGAGTAATCACATACAGTACATAACGATATAACAATCTAGTAAGGTAAGACAATTCAACAACAGTACCAAGAAACGACAACACAGCAGCACACATGATACATGGTTCACATGTAACATACAAATAGCATTTTGAGAACCTCTCAGCAACTTCAGCCTTTGTAAGTCCTTCTTCTTTCCATCGCTCAAGTAGGACATCGATAGCTTCCATTTCAGCATGTCTTGTAGCCTGCGGTTTCAGAGGTCAAGTTGGTAGTGTTAACATAAAGATAAGCTAAACAGAGTGAACATAGAAAAGGTAACAGATTAAAGAGAAATTATACATTTCTAGTTTCATTAGTCCGATTTCTTCCACATGATATTACTATCCCATCCATAACAAAAACACAGCTGCTTCACGAAAAGAATTTCCTTAATATATAAATGGGGTAAAAAGAAGATGCATAAATTAGTTGACTTAGAAGGAAAGAATGTCACAAACCAACACCAGCACAAATTTTAAATACTTTTGAACTAATAATAACAAGGAATGATTGACAAGAAAAAAGAACATACCCAACAGGCACCTCAAGGCTGTCAAATGCAATTTTTGCCTGAAATAAATAAAGCACTTGCGTTCATTTCTTTATTAAAGCACTTCTGTATGGAGAAAATATAACAATTAATCTTATAACATATACATTCCAGATTATTCCCCGTCCAATAACAAGTTAAAAACTGCAAAAAAAAAAATTCTTCAATAACTAATGTCAGTGTTTGACAACAAACACCAAAAGGGTGAGCTATGAACAGAACACTTTAACATGTTAGCATGGCTAATTAACATTCATATGCGGTTAAAGCAGCTTCTTGAAGATTCTCCTTTCGACAAGGATCTTGGTGAATACTACCTGTTCGTGTATGTGTCCGGAACACATGACGATCCAGAACAGACTAAAAGATCCGAAAAGCACGAACTCTTCTAGAAGGAATCAGCTCTAGTCAACGGAGAAGCCAACAGACACACTTCCTATAAAATAGGGAGTGTGTCCCCAATCGGGCCAACCAAGGCCCATCACCATTTCCGGCCTTTTAGGGATTTGACTAGTATAAATACCCCTTTGGGTTCAAGGTTTAGGTTAACTTTTTACCCTTATCATTTTTTACTTATATTATTATATTCTCATATTTCCCCTTCGAATTTTTACCCTTTACTTATTTTCACGCCGGAGCTTGGTCTGGGTTCTCACACCCGGACGAGGCTAACGCGTTGCTTTGGTTTCAGGTAATCCGAAACGTATATCACACCAGATCCGAACCGGTCACACCATTCGGATCCTCGCAAAAATTGCACGAACATTTGGCGTCATCCGTGGGACTTGATATTCTATCTACCAGTTGTTTAGAATGGTAGGTCCTACTCCTCCTGTCACTCCGACGGGTCCTAACCTTCCGATCGACTTGACCTCACCAACCAATCAGAATCTCGAACAACTCGAACAACACATCTCAACCTTGCGGCTACTAGTAAAGGAGCATAACCGGAACGACGTTGAACCCGTCCGTCTAAGTTTCAACGAGGAAGACGAAGGAAACAACAACACTAAGATAGTAAGAGGCAAGGTGGTGTCCGATGCGGATTTAAAGAAACCTTTCAAGGAAGAAGTCTGATATGAGTGATTTTACTCATATCATTTGTATCAATAAACATTCAATAATTGCATAAATATCATGAAAATGTCTTGTATATGTTTGTTTTTGTTGTTTCGTGTGTGTAGGTACCAAGTTCGCGAAAACTGGCAAATATCGACACGAGATTGAAGAAAAGATCGAGAAGCCACAAATCGAGTTCGTTTCCAAGGATTTTACTTTATCAAAAGAGAAATGGGCCAAGTGGGTCCCACAAATACTTATTGGGCCTGAAATACCATTAAAATGGTTATGTTACTCCCAAAAGCCCAATAGGCCCAATACTATGGTAATGTTACGAATGGAAAATTAAAAGGGCCAAGTTCATATTCACTTTTTGTACAAATGACAATTGGAGTAATGGGCTAAGCCCATTAGGGTATTTGAAACAAGTTGTATGCGTTTCACTCATTTACGTTTATATTAAACGCATATCTACTCTCACTTTCACACAATGAATATAAAAAAAACCGACCCTCACCCACTCACTTTTATTTACACCACTTCACACGTTTTTCCCATTCACCACACAATAAAATAATAAGGTCGATACATCCTATGTATCTCTTTCTTCCATCTTCCCCAAAAATGAATAACCAGTCACAAAAGTTACTGTTTAAAACCCTAAATCATTAAATCATCAAATTAAATAGGGCTTTTGTTCCCACGAGTTATTCACACGCATGGGGAATTAATTCCCCATGTTTTAAGGAAGAGAATGATGGAGAGGCTAGGCTACGTGGCAGCTTTCTACCGGATGAAACACCTCATCATTCCCCATCATCCAATCAAGATTAGCCAAATAAGCACCCAAGAAACACAACTAGCACAAACGGATGCCACGTTGGCAATCCGTGTGCTAGTTGTGTCTTATCAACCGTAGGATCAAAACCAATATGAGAGAGAGAAGATCTAAAGGCCAATATTGAAGATGGAATATGCTCTCGAAGATTCGGATATTCTCCCCTTAACAGCCTAGGGGGTTGGTTATATAAACCCCCAAAATACTTGTAATTCATCATCCCATTTTTTACTTTTAATGTTATTATGCTTAAATTAGTTTAGGGTAATTGTATTTCTTTTTCAGTTTTGTACGAATTTTTATTAATCAATAAAAGTTAATTTGATCTTTATTGAATTCGTTATTTACTTTTCTGCTTAAACTTTAATTTTTTGCAATTCATTCTGTGGCTGATTGGTTATAATAATAAAAGGATGTTTAAATAAGCTAAATAATAGCTTGTATTAAATATTCTAAAAACTATACTTGGGAACAAACTTTCCTACTGAAAGTTTTTATGAAAACTATTGTTAGTCTGGTAAATGGAGATTGATGATGGTGGTTCGAGTTAAGGTGAATGGTGGTTTGAAGGTGTAGTTTCGGTTCATTAGATAGCTCAGCGCTATTCTACTACTCAACGGAAATCTCCAATAGGTGCATTTTCATTTTACGTTTCATGTTATTGATTTACTTTTGCTTATTAATCTGCTCATGTTAAAAGGAGTATTGGTTTTAACTGTTTTTGAAATAATGTTTAGTTAAGTTTAAGATTAATTTGATTTGAAGATGGTTCTGAATTTGAGTTAATTTTAGATATGCTGTGATGTCTGCTTGTTATATTTGGACTGTGAATTTGTTTTTCTTGTCTGATCATTTGATCTAGCTGTTAGAAATCTGATTGATGAATAGATTGTGAGTTCTTGCTTATGCGACAATGAATCTATCTTGATTAACTTACTGTTTTGAATAGTTTGATATTAATGTTTGGATTATTCAGTATAATGCGAATGTTTGGGTGAAACTGCTCAGATTATTGTTAAATCAGATTACCAATTGAAGCTGATTGCTTAGCTTAGAGTTTTTTTTATCTGATTTAATTGGGATGTTATTCTGAATCTGATAATGACTTGTTACAATAGTGTATGCTTTGTTGATGTAGTCTGATATTGTGAATGATAAATTTAAGTTTGGTTGTTGATTTAGTTTAAACATTTTGAGTTCTAATATGATAAGTTGAAGTATCTGATATGGACTGCATCCAGATTTGTTTTTTTTATCAGCTTAATTTGTTTTGAACTGATATATATTAGATACTTTAATCCTGTGCTTTGCTTTAATCATTGGTTTAGATAGCTTGAGTAGTATAAACTTTCTGTATTGGTTTACTGATCTTGAATCTGGATGACTGTATTTGCGTGGTACTTATGGTAACTGATTAGTTAAGTGGTATATTCATTGTGGTTATTTCATTTAGTCTACTGTATTATTGTTCAAGCAAATAGCTTATTAGATCCCTTTGATCTAATTAGCCCACAAGTTGAAATCCTTTTCAGCTTTTAATTAATTTTGTGCGAAAGTTCACTCCTGTGACTTCTTTGTTGAATTTCGCTGCAAGAAAAAAAAATAATAGCAATATTTTGTCCTTCCTAGGACTCGAACCTGTGACCTCCTGGTCACAGGCCTTGCGTGTCAGCCAACTGAGCTAAATGGCTTCTTTGGTTAACTTTCTTTCTGTTTTATTAATATAGTATTAAGTTTCTGGCAGATTTTGATTTAAGCTTTGTATCGCCGATTTAAATAGACGTTTTATAAATATTTTTATTAAAGTAAAATTTTGAGTTTTTAATATTAATAATTAGTTTCAAAGTGAAACAAAATAAAAATAAAAATAAAAAATGTTTTTATTAATTTTTAATATTAGTTTGTTAATATTTTAGGTTTAAATAAAATATAGTTTTAAAAAAAATAGATTAGGTTTAAAAGTAATATTTAAATTTAAAAAGTTTTATTAGATTTTTAAATAGAGTTAAAGTTATTTTAATAGATTAATTTTTATAAATTTTAAATAGATTAATTTTTAAATAGTATTTTATTTTAATTAATTGTATTTAGATTTATTAAATTTGGGGGTTTACGATTCATGCACTTTAGGATTAAAATAAGTTTTAAATTTGTAGATTTTAATTTTTAGTTTAAAAACCGAATACCAATTCTAATCAATTGTCCAAATCAAAGCAAAACGTCTCAAATTCACTCGATCTTCGTGTACAACGAACCTGGTTCACCAACGTGTTTAATTGAATTCGTCTTTGGTAATATTAGTCTATTACTTTTTCCTAAAGGTAATTTTCTAATTTACCCTATAACGTATCAAATTATCACTATACTATCACGATCACATCAAAAATTTTGGCGCCGCTGCCGGGGATCTTGTGTACGATTCGTCTTTGTTGAGATTTGTTGATCATTGATTTGAATACCCTTTCCGTCCTCGAAAAGTTTTGTTATTTTTCTATTATATAGTATGTATCGTTTTTCTCGTTTTTTTTTTGTGATTAATATATTGTATTACGTAGAACAATAAATTTACATACTTTTCAAATAAGGCCTTAGTTGGGATTTCATCACCTAGCTATTGTATTCGAATCAAAAACAAAAATAAAAGGCAAAATAGATAAATACTAATAAGAAGTTTGAACTCGATTTATACAAACTATAAGGTGGGTATAAGGCGACGTGCTATAAAAAGCCGTCTAAGGAAAAAGGTTTTTAAGTGCTTTGTGCCACCTCGTTTCCCCGCTTGCTTGTGCGTATATTGAGATGGACAAACTATTATTGGTTTGCCGACTCAAGTAGTAATAAATTTTATTTTTGTAGTTTACTTATTGAACCTCGAGACGTTTAGGTTTTCACCTATCGTTTCAAAGTCGACCAAGGGTAATTTACTTCCATAGTAGTTATCCTTATTCCTTGTTTTTTATCGATCATTTTTGATTGAGCAATACCAAATAAAATACCAAAAATAATCTTCTTCTTGTCTAATTTCTTTTCTTCAATCCTCTAAATTTTCGTCTTTGTAGTGTATGCAATTACGTTCTTCTCGTCTTGTGATTGATTTTAATAGGCTTGAAAATATTCCTCGTAGAAATAGAAATCGTCAACAACGAATAGTGGAACCCGAGCTTCCACCTATTGTTGTAGAGATGGCCGATAACCGAACAATGGAGGAATTGCTCCGTGCACCCACCGAAGGGTATGGGGAAGCAATCGTTGTGCCGACTATTTTGGCGGATCATTTTGAGATTAAGACGGGTCTTTTATCGCTCATTCGTGCCGACCAATTTCATGGCAATGAGACCGATAGCCCGCATTCTCACATTCGGAATTTTCTTCGAATTACCTCGACTCTCAAGTTTAGAGATGTGCCGAATGACGCGATTAAGCTCATGCTTTTTCCGTACTCGCTCGAGGGTAATGCTAAGCTTTGGTATGAGAAAGAACCACCGGGTTCGATCTTAACATGGGATGATTTAGTGTCTAAGTTTATGGATTATTTCTTTCCACCATCTAAGACAACACACTTTAAGAACGAGATCACTAAATTTGAACAAAAAGTACATGAATCGTTTGGGGTTGCTTGGGAAAGATTTAAAGGTTTGTTAAGATAATGTCCACACCACGGTTTCTCGGAATTGCATCAAATAAATACTTTTTATAATGGGCTTAATATGATTGAACAAGATTCTTTAAATGCCGCCGCGGGTGGTAATCTTTTAAGAAAAACTCCGAGTGACGCGTGGAGAATAATTGAGGATAAGTCTAGAGCACAATATTCACGAAACACACCGGTTGTTTCCAATGTGAATTCATTAAATCCCGAGATTGCTAGATTGGACTATAAGATTGATAGTGGATTCGCGACTTTGTTGAATGAGATTAGGAAGAATCCTCATGGATCCATTAATATGGTTGAGAATCTTTGTGTATCATGTGGTGGAGCACATCCTAATTATGCTTGTTCGACCACGGGGTTTGATCAAGCTAGTGCTTTTGCCGCGACGGGAACTTATGGCTCCAACGGTCAAGTTTCTCGTCAAAATCATGTTGCTCCACCGGTTCAAAATAGGTACAACAATGGAAACAATGGGAATAATTTTAACCGTGGTAACCAAGGGAATTTCAATCAAGGAAATGGGTTCAATGCTAATCAAAACAATCAAGGTTTTCAAAGCAATAACCAAAATGATTTGTCAAGCTACATTAAAACGAATGAGGCAAATTTGAAGGCTTTTCAAAATAACATTCAAGGACAAATGGCAACTTTGAAAAATGAGTTTCAAAATACGATTAAAGGGCAAAACAATAAGATTGAGCTTAATCAACAAAGACTTGAACAAAACCAAAACCGTTTTGAGCAAAGATTAGAGCAAAGTCATAATCGTATGCAACAAAGTTTGGAACAAGGTCAAAATAAATTGCTTTCGATGTTTGAGGGATTTATGTCTAAACCATCATCTTCTTCGGGTTGCTTACCTAGTAATACCATTCCAAACCCGAAGGGAGAGCTTAAGGCCATAACCGTTTATGATGATTGTGATAATTTAGAGGAGTTGAAGTGATTGAGTTCAATCCTCCACCTAAGGAAACTTTTCTAGATGTCACCAAGGCTACTTTAAATGTGATTAGTACCTCGGTTTTCTTTGATTTCTTTCCCGAGAAGTATAAAGATCCGGGTCAATTCTTGATACCTTGTGTTTTCAATGAGCTTGGGGTTTGCAAAGGCCTAGCCGATCTAGGAGCTAGCATTAACTTAATGCCCCTAGCCCTTTGGAAAACTATTGACTATGCACCACTTAGTACCACTAGAATGATCATTGAGCTTGCTAATGGTACCACCACTCGACCGGTTGGTATAGCGGAAAATGTCATTGTTAAAGTGGGAAATTTCTTGTACTTAGCCGATTTTGCTATAGTTGATTATGAGACCAATCCTCGTGTGCCTATTATTTTAGGACGACCATTTTTGTGCACGGCTCAAATTCAAGTTGATATGAGGAAAGAGGAAATTAAATTGTTTTATGGAGATAAAAGCATTGTTTTTAAACCGGAAAAGATTCCAAGATTTGCTTCTAAGAAAGTGGAAAGTGTTAAACGTGTTGAAACAATTGAAAGTAATAAGAAAGCTCTTTTTGATAAAGGTGTTTTTCCAATTTTGGAAACTCCATTTTGTAAAAGTAAAAAGTTTAATTCAAATGAAGAAGTTTGCTTTGTTGAATCATGTTGTAACCTTTCCTCATTTCCACTCACTCCACACGAGGATGATAAGATTGAAAAACAAATTGATGATTACTTAAGTGAGCCATTTGATGCTAGTGAGTTAATTAGTGAGAATTTTGATCCCGAGAGTGATATTGCTCTAATTGAACAATATTTGAAAATAGACTCATTTTCACTCTCTTCTAAGGATCAAACTGATGTTCCTAAGGCACAATCTTCAATTGAAGAGCCTTTGATTCCTAACTTCACACCGAGTGAGGTTAGTGACTATTCATGTGATAAGTTCATCGATGAACTTTTTGCTATTATTGATCCACTTCCACGGGGAAGTGAAGATGTTTCCGATCTCGAGATCGAGCGTGATTCTTGTGTTTTACCTACCATTCTCGAGGAATTCGCCGATGAATTTCCTTCAAATGAGAATGATGAACTTGTATCCGAGTGTGACACACTTGATACTTTGTCGGATATTTCTTGTGATGACAAGATTGATGACACTTTTGTGACTTACTCAAATCCTCTCTTTGAAGCTTCATTGAAAAATAATCCATTGTTTCAAGAGGATTTTGAGAACATCATATCTCCTACATCTCACAACCTTTGTGATGATGAGCTCTTCATTAAGGAGTTTGATAAGTTACTTTCCATAGACATTCCTTCGGAATTTGAGGAAGAGTCTAATGACGGTGATGAAGATTCTTGGTTTGATCACCCGATTTATGATGATGACAATGTTGACCCGGAGGGAGAAATTACTTTTGCTCCTATTATCCTTCCCACTCGCTTTGATCTTAATGTGCGGGTTTTTCATGCGACTCATTTTGAGTACCATGACCCCTTTGTTCACATTCCTAAGAGTGATAAGGTCAACAAAGTCATGCAAGTTGAAACCACTAGTGTTGAGACTTTTATACCACCTTTACCATGTGCTTCATATGATTTAGGATTAGCATAGGGAGACGGCATCGTATTGTCTATTCCTTTCTCCACCGAGGACGAGGTATTCGACCCCGGAATCGTTGATTTAGGGAAATCTCGGCCTTTCACCGATGCAATAATTGAAAGACTTTTTAATCATCTTGGTGCGAGTTTATCTCAGGGAGCATGCTACATCCATACCATTATTTGTGACTACCATCTCTTGTTAGAGATTTGTGTTGGAGTTTTATCCTTTCGTTTGTCATCCGACAACGAGGATGTAATCTTTGACCCCGGCATCGTGCTTCATGTTGGAATTTATTCCATTATGCCGGTTTTCGCCACTTTCCCTAAGGACCAATGAATGCGGGGATTGAGTCGAGCTCATGACTCGGTGAACAAAAACGAGGTGCCTTGTGGGGGAGTCCCATACATTCTATGTTCTTTCTATTTTCTAACACTAATAAGGCTTGATCTTTCAAGCTCGTGCTCATGTTTTGTTGTGTTGTTGTGGATCTTAGGTATGACCCTTATCATTGAATACTCTCGTGTTCGGTTTTTATCGGTCCACTTGATCTTCCATTCTTTGAATGCCAAAAAGGGGCACACTTTCTATCCCTTGATTTTTATCGACTAACGTTTTATCTTGAGGCATAATTAATAAACGGCTTATAGATTTGCGTGCTCTTTCCATGATAGGATTTTGCATTAGACTCTTCGTGTTTTAGCAAGGGGTGTTACTCTTGAGCTAAGAAACATTGAGGACAATGTTTGGTTTTAGCATGGGGGAGTCAATCGATATAATCGTTTGCAATTGCTTTTGTCGTGTCTAAACGTATTTGTTTTTCTCATTTTTCAATAAAATTTTAAATTTTTAGAGTTGTTTTTAAGTTTTAATAATAAAATAAGTGCTTTTGACATAAATGTAGGCTTTCCGTTGGTGAAAATAAAGATAGTTTTTGACTCGACTCAGTTTTTAACCTTAGCTTTTCCTTAACGTATTTGAATTAAGTTTTGCTAGGCTTTTATATAGGGAGCTTTAAAACGCGAAAGTCTTAATTCATACGAGTTAAGAACAAGAACTTTTAGCAAGCTCCTATAATTGATCCTAGAAAGTCGTTTATCAAGGGAACTTTAAAACGCAAATTCTAAAACTTGAAAAAGTATAAGAAGATGCAAGATCCTATAGATGACTTGAAAACCCAAAGCTTCGATTTAATAGGCTAAGTATCCATTAATTTCACATTTTTGGAATTTTACAATATGGAGAACAAGAAATGATAGAGTTCAATCATAAGTTTCTAAAATTAACTCTTATTTGTGCAAGTATTTTTGTGTTTGATTTAATCTCCTCGTATTTACTTTCCACGCTTGAATAATAATTGCTTAATAAATGAAGTTTTTAGCGGTTTAGGCTTGATATCTTAACTCGTAACTCCTTCTTTTTCTTCCCTTGTAATTAAAGTGAGAACACATTAAGGGTGTCAGCGTCATGGACTTTTGATCATGGGATTGCGGAAATTTGGCTTACTATAAATATCATATTAATAAGAAGAATAAATAAAAACATGTTCTCTAGGAGCCTTCGGGTGGGAGTCATGTAGCACTAACCTTGTCATTAGAGCCTTAGGGTGTATGTCAAGGGGCGTGTTGAATAAAAATTGCTTCATCATCATGATCCGTAAGGTGGGATGGTGAAGTCAATTCCCTTATTTTTGTCCAAGGAGCCTTAGTGTGTGGATTTTAAATAAGGAGCACAATTGCATCTTAAAGAGCCACAAGGTGTTATGATGTAGTTGTTGCTAACTCCATTAATAAGGTCATAATTGACTTTGGAGGCTTTATTTTTGCTTGTAAGTAGCCATATTAGCCAAATTTCGGGTCCGGGGATTTATCCCTCAAATCGTGTTAAGTTATCCTTGATGTGAGCTTTCTTTAGTGACAACGGTTTTTGAAGTCGAGGTTAGGTTTTGAGTGTTGAGTTTACACCGTTCTTGCCTTCATTTTTGGACTAATAAATATCAAAATAAAGTCAAATGAGCCTTTGGGTGAATGTCAAATAAAATCTAGAGATACAATTAGGAATAATAGGAGATTGAGTTTAACACAAATTACTTGTATGAGTTGGTTTAATTTTGGGGCTTATGATTGACAATGATCTTGTTTTTGCACTTGGCATGGAAAAGTGAAAAGTCGGGAACGATGAATCTATTTGAGTTTTATGATCCTAAAAGTTATTTTTCGAATAATGAAAGCAATACATTATGTCTTTGCAAAATATAATGTCATAAGTTGAATAATGATGTAGTTAGTGTCTTATTTTATCATTGCGTGAGGACACGGCAATTTCTTAGCAAGGGGGAATTTTATATGAGTGATTTTACTCATATCATTTGTATCAATAAACATTCAATAATTGCATAAATATCATGAAAATGTCTTGTATATGTTTGTTTTTGTTGTTTCGTGTGTGTAGGTACCAAGTTCGCGAAAACCGACAAATATCGACACAAGATTGAAGAAAAGATCGAGAAGCCACAAATCGAGTTCGTTTCCAAGGATTTTACTTTATCAAAAGAGAAATGGGCCAAGTGGGTCCCACAAATACTTATTGGGCCTGAAATACCATTAAAATGGTTATGTTACTCCCAAAAGCCCAATAGGCCCAATACTATGGTAATGTTACGAATGAAAAATTAAAAGGGCCAAGTTCATATTGACTTTTTGTACAAATGACAATTGGAGTAATGGGCTAAGCCCATTAGGGTATTTGAAACAAGTTGTATGCGTTTCACTCATTTACGTTTATATTAAACGTATATCTACTCTCACTTTCACACAATGAATATAAAAAAAACCGACCCTCACCCACTCACTTTCATTTACACCACTTGACACGTTTTTCCCATTCACCATACAATAAAATAATAAGGTCGATACATCCTATGTATCCCTTTCTTCCATCTTCCCCAAAAATGAATAACCAGTCACAAAAGTTATTGTTTAAAACCCTAAATCATTAAATCATCAAATTAAATAGGGCTTTTGTTCCCACGAGTTATTCACATGCATGGGGAATTAATTCCCCATGTTTTAAGGAAGAGAATGATGGAGAGGCTAGGCTACGTGGCAGCTTCTACCGGATGAAACACCTCATCATTCCCCATCATCCAATCAAGATTAGCCAAATAAGCATCCAAGAAACACAACTAGCACAAACGGATGCCACGTTGGCAATCCGTGTGCTAGTTGTGTCTTATCAACCGTAGGATCAAAACCAACATGAGAGAGAGAAGATCTAAAGGCCAATATTGAAGATGGAATATGCTCTCGAAGATTCGGATATTCTCCCCTCAACAGCCTAGGGGGTTGGCTATATAAACCCCCAAAATACTTGTAATTCATCATCCCATTTTTTAGTTTTAATGTTATTATGCTTAAATTAGTTTAGGGTAATTGTATTTCTTTTTCAGTTTTGTACGAATTTTTATTAATCAATGAAAGTTAATTTGGTCTTTATTGAATTCGTTATTTACTTTTCTGCTTAAACTTTAATTTTTTGCAATTCATTCTGTGACTGATTGGTTATAATAATAAAAGGATGTTTAAATAAGCTAAATAATAGCTTGTATTAAATATTCTAAAAACTAAACTTGGGAACAAACTTTCCTACTAAAAGTTTTTATGAAAACTATGGTTAGTCTGGTAAATGGAGATTGATGATGGTGGTTCGAGTTAAGGTGAATGGTGGTTTGAAGGTGTAGTTTCGGTTCATTAGATAGCTCAACGCTATTCTACCACTCGACGGAAATCTCCAATAGGTGCATTTTCATTTTACGTTTCATGTTATTGATTTACTTTTGCTTATTAATCTGCTCATGTTAAAAGGAGTATTGGTTTTAACTGTTTTTGAAATAATGTTTAGTTAAGTTTAAGATTAATTTGATTTGAAGATGGTTCTGATTTTGAGTTAATTTTAGATATGCTGTGATGTCTGCTTGTTATATTTGGACTGTGAATTTGTTTTTCTTGTCTGATCATTTGATCTAGCTGTTAGAAATCTGATTGATGAATAGATTGTGAGTTCCTGCTTATGCAACAATGAATCTATCTTGATTAACTTACTGTTTTGAATAGTTTGATATTAATGTTTGGATTATTCAGTATAATGCGAATGTTTGGGTGAAACTGCTCAGATTATTGTTAAATCAGATTACCAATTGAAGCTGATTGCTTAGCTTAGAGTTTTTTTTATCTGATTTAATTGGGATGTTATTCTGAATCTGATAATGACTTGTTACAATAGTGTATGCTTTGCTGATGTAGTCTGATATTGTGAATGATAAATTTAAGTTTGGTTGTTGATTTAGTTTAAACATTTTGAGTTCTAATATGATAAGTTGAAGTATCTGATATGGACTGCATCTAGATTTTTTTTTTATCAGCTTAATTTGTTTTGAACTGATATATATTAGATACTTTAATCCTGTGCTTTGCTTGAATCATTGGTTTAGATAGCTTGAGTAGTATAAACTTTCTGTATTGGTTTACTGATCTTGAATCTGGATGACTGTATTTGCGTGGTACTTATGGTAACTGATTAGTTAGCTGGTATATTCATTGTGGTTATTTCATTTAGTCTACTGTATTATTGTTCAAGCAAATAGCTTATCAGATCCCTTTGATCTGATTAGCCCACAAGTTGAAATCCTTTTCAGCTTTTAATTAATTTTGTGCAAAAGTTCACTCATGTGACTTCTTTGTTGAATTTCGCTGCAAGAAAAAAAAATAATAGCAATATTTTGTCCTTCCTAGGACTCGAACCTGTGACCTCCTGGTCACAGGCCTTGCGTGTCAGCCAACTGAGCTAAATGGCTTCTTTGGTTAACTTTCTTTCTGTTTTATTAATATAATATTAAGTTTCTGGCAGATTTTGATTTAAAGCTTTGTATTGCCGATTTAAATAGACGTTTTATAAATATTTTTATTAAAGTAAAATTTTGAGTTTTTATTATTAATAATTAGTTTCAAAGTGAAATAAAATAAAAATAAAAATAAAAAATGTTTTTATTAATTTTTAATATTATTTTGTTAATATTTTAGGTTTAAATAAAATATAGTTTAAAAAAAATAGATTAGGTTTAAAAGTAATATTTAAATTTAAAAAGTTTTATTAGATTTTTAAATAGAATTAATGTTATTTTAATAGATTAATTTTTATAAATTTTTAAATAGATTAATTTTTAAATAGTATTTTATTTTAATTAATTGTATTTAGATTTATTAAATTTGGGGGTTTACGATTCATGTACTTTAGGATTAAAATAAGTTTTAAATTTGTAGATTTTAATTTTTAGTTTAAAAACCGAATACCAATTCTAATCAATTGTCCAAATCAAAGCAAAATGTCTCAAATTCACTCGATCTTCGTGTACAACGAACTTGGTTCACCAACGTGTTTAATTGAATTCGTCTTTGGTAATATTAGTTTATTACTTTTTCCTAAAGGTAATTTTCTAATTTACCCTATAACGTATCAAATTATCACTATACTATCACGATCACATCAAAGTCAAATCCCCTCTCACTCAAAGGATCATTGACTTCTCCGGACCCGAGTACAAGATGCCTGCCACTGTCAAGACGTATGACGGAACGGGAGATCCGGAGGATCATTTGAACCGCTTCACCGGAGCAGCCAATTCCGGTGAATGGCCAATGTCAGTCTGGTGTAGGATGTTCCAGCAGACATTAGAAGGGGGAGCTAGGGGATGGCTTGAAAGCTTGGATACAGACATCATTGATGTATAGGCTGAACTTAGGAAAGCATTTGTCAAAAGATACTCGATCCGAAAGCTATGTCATAAGGGCCCTCACGAGATAACCAAGATTGTAAGAAAGGAAAATGAATCACTAACAGATTTTAAAGAGCGATGGACAGTCGAAGTAGGTCTTATCCATGGAGTTCCGAAAGTCATGAAGATTTCGGCATTTATGGATTCGGTTAAAAGTCCGGAGCTGGCAAAAAGGTATTCGGACAAAGTTCCTGAATCGGTGGACGAAATGATGCAAAGGTTGGATGACTTTGTTCGATCCGAAGAAGCATTCGCCAACACCGAACTGCCAAAAGGAGAAGGATCTGAGCCATACCGAAAGCCCAACCCTCCCACCCAAAGAAGGGACGATCACAACCAAAAATACCATGGCTGGAACAACAATAGAAGAAATGATGGGCGAGATGCATATAAGGGAAGAGATTTCTTCAACAACAGAAACAAGGATAGAGACAACAGGGCACCATACCCACCACCTAGAAATGACAATTACCACATGAATGACTACAACTGAAACATATATCATGACCGAAACAGAGTGGCCCCGGTCTTAAGTGTTAATTCCTTGACAAAGAATCTAATAGAAATCCTGCCAACGAAACACAGCTTCTTCTACCTCCTCCCCGTCTGATGAACAATCCGGCAAGAGGTGGAAACATGGATCGTTATTGTGATTATCATCAAGACAAGGGGCACTTTACCAACGACTGCATCCAACTGAGAAAGCAAATTGAGCTAGCCCTAGAATCTGGAAAGCTGAATTACCTTGTCCGGGACGTGCGCCAGAGAGGACGAGATAATTGAAGAGAAGAAGCTCCAAGGCAAGACAAGATAATAAACATGATCCGAACAACACCGGAAAGGGAGAAAAGGAAGGCTAGAGAGGCAACCGAAAGCTGGATGAGAGCCCCAATCACCTTTCCACCGTTGGAGGAAGATGAGATGTCTGACGATAGAATCATCATAGAGGCCGAACTGGGAGGCTATTTAGTAAGAAGAGTATACGTTGATGAGGGAGCGTCGGTGGAAATTATGTTCGAACACTGTTTCGAGAAATTACTAGCAAGCATCAAGTCGAAACTCAGGAACACACAAACTGATCTCGTCGGATTCGCTGGAGAGGTGGTCAAGCCGATAGGAAAGATCGAGTTAGAAGTCAGTTTTGGATCAGATGGCTTAGTTCGAAGAACTCACATGAAATTCGTAGTGATTAGCGACCCATCACCGTATAACGTGATCCTAGGGAGAATGGGCATCCGGATTCTCCGCGCAATACCATCAACCATTCATGCCATGATGAAGTTTCCCACTCCAAGGAGAATAGCCTCGGTAGTCTCTCGATCAGTCATCATCTCGGAATGTAGTCAAATAGCAAAAAGACAAGCACCAACGCTCACAACCAAAGATAAGGCCGTGACGGCTGAGTTACCATCCGGTACGGAAAGCATCATGATTAACCCTTCTTATCCGGAACAGCTCACCACTATCGGTGGCGGATTAACCAAAGCTTGCCAAACAACACTAAAGAACCTTTTAAAAGATAACTTGGATGTCTTCGCATGGGAACCATCAGACATGACAAGAGTGCCGAGACGAATCATGCAGCATAATTTGAATGTTAATGAGAGTTTAGACCCGGTATGTCAGAAGAGACGAATGGTAGGGTCCGAGAAGAGCAAGGCCGTAACCAAAGAAGTGGAAGAACTAGTGGCGGCAGGAATAGTCAGACCATTAAAGTACCCAACATACATTTCTAATCCGGTCATGGTCAAAAAGAGTGATGGGTCGTGGAGGATGTGCGTGGATTTCAAAAATATTAATTCAGCATGTCCGAAGGACTACTACTCACCGCCGGACATTAATGAAAAGATTGAGTCCGTAGTGGAATCTCGCTTTAAGTGTTTCTTGGACGCATATAAGGGTTATCATCAAATTCAAATGGCCCCGGAAGATGAAGAAAAAACAGCTTTTTATACGGATCAAGGCACGTTTTGCTACACCAAGATGCCTTTCGGATTAAAAAATGTCGGGGCAACATACCAAAGGCTAGTTGACTCAGCTTTTCAAAGTCAAATAGGACGAATATGGAGGCATATATTGATGATATGGTGATAAAAAGTAAGGACGAAAGGAGCATGTTAGCAGACGTGGTAGAAACCTTTGACAACCTCAGACAAATCAACATGAAGTTAAATCCGATTAAATGCTCCTTCGGAGTAGAAGAAGGCACTTTCCTGGGATACATCACTCCGGAAGGCATACAAGCGAATCCAAAGAAAATCAAAGCCATTGTCGATATCCAATCACCGAAAACATGGAAGGAAATGCAATCGTTAAGTGGCAAATTAGCAGCTTTGAATCGATTCTTATCACGATCTGCCGAAAGGTCACTTCCATTCTTTAACACCTTGAAGAACATCACAAAGGAGAATAAGCATGAGTATAAATGGAATGCGGAGGCGGAAGAGGCGTTCCAGCAAATGAAGAAGTTGATCATGAACTTGCTAACCCTTACTACTCCAAGGCCAAAGGAACCCCTGTACATGTACTTGGCAGCATCACAAGAGTCAATCAGTGCAGTGCTACTTATTGAAAGGAATGGAACACAGTGTCCGATTCATTATATTGGTCGAACACTCAGCGATGCGGAAAAGAACTATTCTCCTATGGAAAAGCTGGCTTTAGCCTTGCTAAAAGCGTCAAGGAGACTCAGAAGATATTTCGAAGGCCACGAAATAAATGTGATCACAGACCAACCAATCAAGCAAATATTAAGCAAGGCAGATGCATCAGGAAAGCTAGCTAAGTACACAATTGAGTTGGGGGCTTACAAGATAGAATACAAACAAAGGAACGCAATCAAGGGGCAAGTCTTGGCAGATTTCCTAACCAAAGCACCTATAGGTCAGGCAGCAGAAGAATTTTTCCAGATTCCCATTCCCCAGGAAAGGACGAAACAGAAATATGGACCCTCTTTACAGACGGAGCATCCAGTGCCCATGGTGCAGGAGCCGGATTGGTTCTCATCAGCCCAACCGGAACCGAATACACTTACGCTCTCCGGTTGAATTTTGAAACCACCAACAATGAGGCAGAATACGAAGCCATTCTAGCAGGTTTGAGAATTGTAGTACAAATGAAAATAGGAAAGATCGAGGTTCGCGTAGACTCAAAGTTGGTAGCAAACCAGATCAACGGAACGTACGAAGCGAGCTGCGACAGAATGATAAAGTACCTAGCCGAAGCAAAGGCTCTAATACCAAAGTTTTCTCATTTTACAATCATAAACATACCAAGGAGTAAGAATCAGAAGGCCTACGTCCTAAGCAAACTGGCAACGTTGGCATTCGACCACTCAACAAAAGAAGTACTAGTAGAGGTATTGAACGAAAGGTCTACCGACCGGAACGAAGTAAACACTATAGTGGAAGAAGTGGATGACAACTGGATGACCCCTATTGTTAAATGTCTCCGGGACGGAATTTGGCCAACCGATAAGAATGAAGCACGATGTTTAAGGCTGAAACTACACCAATATGAAATGGTTGATGGAGTCTTGTTCAAAAAGGGATACCTAGAACCAATGCTTCGGTGTGTGGGGCCATTGCAAGCCAATTATGTCCTTCGAGAGATACACATGGGTTCATGTAGCATGCATTTGAAGCCAAGATCGATAGTGGCACAAGCTTTAAGATCTGGGTATTACTGGCCAACCATGCACACAGATGCAAGGAAGGAACTAGAAAAATGTGATTCATGCCAAATTCATGCACCGTTAGCAAGATTGCCAAAGACATTGATGAAGTCTATCATGGCACCATGACCATTTTATCAATGGGGAATGGAAATCTTAGGCCCATTGCCAGCCTCATCCGGAATTGTGAAATGCATAATTGTCGCTATTGATTATTTCACCAAGTGGATGGAGGCTAAGCCATTGGTGAAAATATCTGGAAAGAAAGTTATTAAGTTCTTCTGGGACAATGTTGTTTGCCGATTCGGAATTCCAAAGATAATAGTCACAGACAATTCTAAGCAGTTCATCAATGAACCATTCAAGAGCTGGTGTTCGGATTTGGAGATTAAGCAGATCAATACGGTCGTAGCTCACCCCCAAGCAAATGGCTTAGTTGAAAGGGCTAATAAAACCCTCATGGAAGGTATTAAGACAAGACTTGGCCGAATCAGGAATGGATGGGCAGAGGAGTTACCGCACATATTGTGGGCCCATCGGACATCACTAAAGCAGAGCAATGGCGAAACTCCTTTCAGTCTCACGTATGGTTCGGAAGCAGTTATCCCGGCTGAGATAGGAATGCCCACCTATCAGACAATGATGATCAATGAAAAGGACAATGATGATGTCCTGCGCATAAACTTGGGCCTACTACAAGAAAAAAGAGAGATGGAAGCTATCTGAGAAGCAAAGTACAAAACAAAGGTGGAACAATACTACACCAAGCGAGTTCGCCCAGTCACATTCCGCCCAGGAGATTTTGTGTTCCGGAAGAATGAAGCAAGTAGGGTACAAAAGGAGGGAAAACTTGCTCCTACATGGGAAGGCCCATACCGTGTCAAGGAAGCCTATCAGAATGGCTCATACAAGCTCCTTACCATGAAAGACAAAGAAGTTCCGAGGGTGTGGCATGCAATGAACCTTAGGAAGTGTTATTTGTAATTTCATTTCTATCACGTAACGATTCTTTCTCCTTTCAGCAAGGGAAGAGTCCAGTTTATTATGTTATCTAGATTTTATTCCGAAATGTATCAACCTTCACTCCCTCCAGAAGGGAAAGGTCATGTCTTTTATTTTGAATGAAAAATCTTCTCCTCTCGTTACTAAAGGAGAAAGCACTTCTGCGGCAATTGTGAGTAGCGTGAATAATATGGCATTGCGCTTAGATTACACATTAGTAATAGAAGCACAATTCTTTCTCCCTTCGGCAAGGGAAGAATTTGGTTATTTTTATTAAGTCCTGTCCGAAATGGAAGGCCTGTCTACACTCAATTCTTTCTCCCTTCGGCAAGGGAAGAATTTGGTTATTTTTATTAAGTCCTATCCGAAATAGAAGGCCTATCGACACTCAATTCTTTCTCCCTTCGGCAAGGGAAGAATTTGGTTATTTTTACTAAGTCCTATCCGTAACGGAAGGCCTACGCACACTCAATTCTTTCTCCCTTCGACAAGGGAAGAATTTGGTTATTTTCATTAAGTCCTGTCCGAAACGGAAGGCCTGCCTACGCTCAATTCTTTCTCCCTTCGGCAAAGGAAGAATTTGGTTATTTTTATTAAGTCCTATCCGAAATGGAAGGCCTATCCACACTCAATTCTTTCTCCCTTCGGCAAGGGAAGAATTTGGTTATTTTTACTAAGTCCTATCCAAAAAGGAAGGCCTATCCGCACCCAATTCTTTCTCCCTTCGGCAAGAGAAGAATTTGGCTATTTTTACTAAGACCTATCCGAAAGGGAAGGCCTATCCGTATACATTATCTTGATCAGTTTTACTTTAAGTCTTAGCCGAAAGGTAATATCTATTCGTATACAATTATCTTTTCATCAAACAAGAACTACAAAAGAGACGTATATTCACAAAATATAAAGGCAAACGTGCGAAAGAATAATGTAATCATTACAGTTATCCGAATAAAAAAAGACATAAAAACAGGTAAAAATAGTCTGCAAATATTACATTCATCCGAATAAAGTCAAAACTTAAGAACAGCTGTTTTTGATGGACCACAAACAAGTTAGGCCGCGGGGGGTCCTTGGTTCCAGAGACATCATCATCATGAGGGGACACTATGTCTTCATCATTGGGGATCTCGACCGAGGGGTCCACAACCTTTGCTGGAGCCGGAGCAGGTTCAATTTCCATCAAACGCTCAATGGGCAGGTAAAAGTTGGTGGTGACCTCATGAATGTAAGTATACTTAGCAGCCGGAAGGTCATCAACCATCGTCCCCATCTTCTTATCACAATAAAAGTCAAAACCCGGGGTGGGAGAAATAATGGCTAACTGCTCTTCAACAGGTCTCCAAACCTTAATACCCTCGGCCCAGCCAGACTCAATGGCTTTGTTAAAACAATCTGTTATATTCTTCTTGTGCTCATGGCTGTTAAGAAGTTTGGAGACAACAACAGAAAGTAGTGTCCGGACGACATTGTACCTCCCCATCTCTGAAGTATTGCACTTGCTTTGGAGTTCTTCCTTCTCGGCCTTCAATACCTTGGCTTCCTCGGCATACCTATCCTTATCAGCATTGAGCACATGCAAAGTCGCCTCGAGATCAGCAATCCGGGCATCACGACCCTTAAGCCTTTCGGACAAATCCCACTTCTCACCCACAACAACAGCAAGCTCTGAATCTTTAGAAGCACAAGTCTTCTCGGAATTTTGAAGTTGGGATGAAAGGTGAGAATTAGCTTGAATCTGTTTCGACAGCTTAAGTTCCATCTCTCGAAGGAGGACCTTATATTGCTCACATGATTCCAAAAGATCACCTTGATCCTTTGACTCTTCTTCCAAACGACGAAGTGAATCGACCATCCCCATGGTACATCGAGCAAGCTGATACCAGCTTCGGCTCACAGCAAGCGAAGGGGGATATGAACTTAGCTCTCGTTGCATACCAGGAGGAATCATATGCATCATTAAATCTCGACATTCCGCAGGAGTAGCCACTCGGCTCGCGACATTTACACCCCAATCCGGGACGTACTTGGTACTAGGGCCAGACATCTCCTCATCTCCTCATCAAGAATGAACACACCTGCTTCGGAGAAGTAAGGAAGATTAAAAACCAGGGTAAGTAAGATGACATAAGTAAAAGACGAGAGGGAAACGCATACGGTTGGAATGCAGATGATTCGGACTAGCTTCTTTTTTACCATCCCTTTGCTTGACAGATTCCTCACCATCATCAGAAAATACACCTTTAGAACTTCCACCATCCAAATAAGAGTGACCAAGGGGAGAAAATTCAGGAGGAGGACTTTTATCCTTTTGAGGCTCCGAAGTAGTATCATTGACCTTTTCGGATTCTGGCTCAAGAGTTTCCTTCACTTGATTATCAATAAGTCCGGAAGAACTATCGTCAACATGAGCAGATACATTCACAGACCGGATTGGTAGGGGACTCAGGATGGTGTTATCATCAAAGATCTCATTCCCCCCATCATCCGCACCTTTGGACACTTGTACGCGTCTCCTTTTAGTTTGGCCACCAGAGGTCGCAGGCTTTTCAATTGTCATACGTTTCATGCTTCGATGAAGATCACTAACTGCTTTGCTTGTTTTGGGAGGAGCTCCGGAGGAACCACCCCTCTCGGAAACTTTTTTCTTTCCCCTATACTTCTCAACCTCCTCACCTTCCTCCTCTTTCTTCTTTTTCTCTTCAGCAGCAAGAAGAGAAGCCAACCGTTTCTTCTCACGAGCAGCCTTAACGACTTCGCTTTCATTCATGGCCACAATCTGCTCCGTAGTAGGGGCACTCAACTGCTCTCCGGCAGCCAAAGCATTGGAAACATAAGGAGTGATTCGATTAGCATCAGACAAACGATCACCTTTGGTGATCTTGCCAGGAGCACTGATGGGAAACCGGAGGTATTCCGACATGCTGATAGCTGCAAAAAAGGAAAAGAGTACAACAACGATACAAACTTATAACCATGAAAGCAAAAGGACGAAATATAAGAAAGGAGAGGTGGCAGTAATAGGGGTCAATACCATTCCCTTCCGGATCTAGAAAACGAGGCAGAAACTTCGGACACTCCCAAGTTAATGACACCCCAACCATATACAAGACACTCTCCGGAATATATGACAAGTCTATGACATGCTCTTCAAGACGTTGAGCGTCCGATTCGTTAAAACCATCCTGAGGAATGTAGTCATTCAATTCCGAATCAACGTGTCTCCAAGACATAAAATCCGGAGTGGCTCGGCGATCTATAACAAAGAATTCCCACTTCCACTTCTTCAAACAAGATAGGGTGTCATGAAAAATTTGCTTACGAGAACCCTTTCCGGATCTTTTATCGAAAGAGAACCAATAGCCTTGCTTACTAAGTCTGTAATAAAGGCGAAATAGGACCGCAGTAGGATCAATAGAGAGGCTCTGGCAATAAACTTCAAAGGTGGTCACCCGATTCAGTCCAAGCGGAACCATCTGGGAGATATGAACGACAAAGTCCTTCAAGACGGCTAAAAGGAAGAAAGAAAAGGGGACTCGCACCCCGGACAACTTGAAGAATTGCTCATACAGACCTATATAATTCGCCGGAAGCTTGTCCATCGTCATCCCTTCCGGAGCAGCTTGAGGGTTAAAGCTTTTGGGAATATGATAAGTCTTGACCAAGTATTCAACGTAGTCATCGCCAAGGGTGGAGGTATACTTAGGCATGTCGAACTTGGGAGCATAACGAGTAGAGTCGGAAGGACCGGGAAGCTCTTCATCTGCCATTTCGTTTATGAGGAGATCCGGAAAGGAAGGAAGTTAAGTAAAAGAAGGTACCTGAAAAACCTAGAAGATCTGGATCGGTAGAGAGAAGAAAAATTCGAGAGCAAAGTAAAAAACACACACTAATGAGAAACGAAATGGGAAGTTTTTATAGGCGCGGTAAAAATACAGGGAAATGTGAGAGGTACAGTAAAAAGACACGTGTCCATCATCCAAGTCAGTTGAGGCCACGTGTCAGGCATCGCAAGAAGATAGGGTAAAAGTGGTTGGGCCTTGATGGGCCTAAACCGAAATATGGGCTGCTACAATAAGTTCGGCCCACCCTAATTCATAGAAAAAGGGAATTTAAGTATTGATTCGGCTAAACAGTTTCAGACGAATTAGCCTAATCAACACTTGGGGGGGGGGGGGGGGGACTTGTTCGTGTATGTGTCCGGAACACATGACCCGATCCGGAACAGACTAAAAGATCCGAAACGCACGAACTCTTCTAGAAGGAATCAACTCTAGTCAACAGAGAAGTCAACAGACACACTTCCTATAAAATAGGGAGTGTGTCCCCAATCGGGCCAACCAAGGCCCATCACCATTCCCGGCCTTTTAGGGATTTGACTAGTATAAATACCCCTTTGGGTTCAAGGTTTAGGTTAACTTTTTACCCTTATCACTTTTTACTTAAATTATTATATTCTCATATTTCCCCTTCGGATTTTTACCCTTTACTTATTTTCACGCCAGAGCTTGGTCTGGGTTCTCACACCCGGACGAGACTAACGCGTTGCTTTGGTTTCAGGTAATCCGATACCAGATCTGAACCGGTCACACCATTCGGATCCTCGCAAGAAATTGCACGAACACTACCCAGATCAGTTATTGCAATCTCTAGCTGATGGACGGCTTGCTGATCTGATAAGATGAATTTCTGTCTTTGGCATGGTACTGATGAAGCTTGACCTCCGCCAGGAATCTGGCAGACATTGAGAGACTCTTGATGCAATTACCGAACATCTTGATATGGGCACATACAGTGAATGGGATGAAAAAGAAGGATGAAAAAAGAGAATATAGTTTCTTACAAAAGATCTAAAGGGGAAGTCGGGAAGAGGCCTCTGATACTATTTATAGAGGTGTCTTCTGAAGTTAAAGAAGTCTTGAACACCTTCAGTGTTTCTGCCGAGGTGGGTAGTCATTCTCTAAGTGCATATGTGATTTCTATGGCCTCAGGTGCAAGTGATGTCCATGCTGCGGAGCTTCTGCAGAAAGAAGCTCGTATGCAGAAACATCATTGTTTTTTTGTTTGCAGGAGATGAGGGAATCATCTCTTGGTGGACCGTTGCAGCTGATATCAAACGATTGGTACAGGGACAACATCATAAATAATAACAATGGACGCCAAGAGGTCGTGGTTGGGTACTCTGACTCAGGGAAAGATGTCGGGCGTTTTGCAGCCGCATGGGAACTTTAAAAAGCCCAAGAGGATGTTGTAGCTGCATGCAAAGAATACGGTATCAAAAATACTCTTTTCCATGGTCATGGAGGAAGTATTGGCCGTGGTGGTGGTCCTGCACATCTTGCTATTCAGTCCGAACTACCTGGTTCTGTCATGGGTGCACTTCGATCGACTGTGCAGGGAGAAACGACGGTTCAGGCAAAGTTTGGACTGCCAAAGACAGATGTCCGCCAATGTGAGATCTACACAACCGCAGTGCTTCTCGCCACGCTTCGTCCCCCCAAACCACCCAGAGAAGAAAACTGGCGGCATCTTATGGATGAGATATCGAATGTGAGTTGCCTAAGTTAACGAAGCATTGTTTATGATATCCCAGAATTCGTTATTTGCTTTCAAGAAGCTACTTCAGAAGCTGAGCTTGGATACCTAAACATCCGTAGTCGTCCCACAAGAAGCAAGCCTTTAGTAGGAATCCGTGATCTGCGGGCCATCCCATGGATATTTGCATAGACACAAACACGATATGTTCTTCCTGCTTGGCTTGGAGTTAAAATTGGCTTAAAGGGTGTTTGCGAAAAAGGATATACTGAAGAACTAAAAGCAGTTTATAGAGAATGGCCTTTCTTTCAACTACATTAGACCTCATAGAAATGGTTTTGGGAAAAACTGATATGCCGATTGTTAAACATTATGATGAGGTTCTGGTTGCAGAAAATAGAAGGGGGCTTGGTGATGATCTCAGAAAGGAGCTTTTGTCAAATGAGAAATATGTATTGGTGGTAATAGGACACGAGAAACTGTATGAGAATAACAAGATTCTGAGGAAGTTGATTGAGAGTCGTCTTCCACTCTTCCGTATCTCTTAACATGCTGCAGGTCGAGATTTGAAATTAGGTTAAGAAGTGATCCTGTAAAATTATAAACTGAGGGATGCATTGCTCGTTACCATCAATGGTGTTGCAGCTGGGATGAGACTTTATAAGTGAAAACCGTGTAGATTTTGAAACAGGCATCTGGAATATGCATTGCTTGTTACCATCTAATATTCTATCGGTACATATGACATTACATCTCAGCAGAATGTGGAGTATGTGCACTATGTAAATGTACTGAACAAGTAGATGTAGCTTTTAAGCATAAGTTATAGTCTATCCATGGAATCATATACTACTTCATTAAGAAAAATAATAAATATGTTAAATGATCATCTTAAGAAGCACTATGACATGATTGAGCTTCTCAAGACATATGCTTACCTGTTCTAGTGCCCGCTTCATAAATTCAACAACTTTTGGCATTTTCTCTCCCCCGCATGAAGCCATCTTGAAAGGATCTAAAAGCAATGTCAAGAAGCATACGATAAGAAAAATGCAGAAGTTACATTCAAACAATTACAAACTTTATGCGAGATTGTAGCAAGCAACGTGGTTTAAAGATAGCTTGACCTTCGTGGGACTTATTGCAGAATTTCGTAAAAGGGGAATATATCACAAAGACATATATTATAATTTTATAGCATATGTGTAACTTATACAACAAGCTGCATGGATGCAATTTTGTGAACCAAATAAAGTCACTTTAACTTAAGCATTTAATCAAACTCCTAGAGAGCATAGCTAGACATCCCTACACAATTACAAATGCGAGTTTAAAAACAAGAGAGCACACCTTCACCAGTGGTAGGTATAGCTAGAATTCGATGATTGTGCAAGTTTGTAATCCCTGGTAGATATATTGTTCACGCCTTTTTTTTAGTTTTTAGATATAAAAAGAATTTTTACAATGTTGAAAAACAAAATTGGGTGCTTAAATCCATCAAATATTTCACTTAGAGAGGAGGTTGTCAAGGCGTGCTCGCCTAGCCTATGTGGCATCCTCGCTGGGCTTCGTCGAGGCACACTGTCACACCACCCGTTACTCGCCGAGCATTCTTCGCTTAACCGACGAACCAACAACGAAGAGAGAGACTATAAATATAGCCGTTGTATTCAAACGGTCAAAAAAAATTTAAAATCTTTTTTTTAATCTTTTATTCTTATATATATCCCTCATTTTTTCACTTTTAACACACACACGTATTTATAATCTCTCCATCATACAACAAAAATCATATAAAAAAATGAGTTACTCCGATTTGTCCGATCATGAAGATATTGTCGACTTAGACTACATAATGCAGCTTAACGAAGCAGATTAAGCCGAAGTTACACGAACGCGATTAATCGTGAAGGTGAGGTCGCTGAGGCACGTTTAATGGCAGATTATTTTGGTCCGTACCCAAAGTATCACGTGGAGTATTTTCAAAAGCCATATTGTATAGCATTCGTTATTTTTAGAAATAGTTCAAGCTATTGAAAATTACATTCAAACACACAATCCTCTACCCAAACACTTTCATTTTTTACCATTTGAATTGATGCAACAGGTTTAAAAAGTTTTAGTGTAATTATAAAATACACATCTGTCATACACCAATTAGCGTTCGGTACACTTCCGGATGCATTAGATGAATACTTGCAAATGGGTGCACATAGCGCACGTGATTGTCTTGATAATTTTATGATGTGCGTAATGAAATTGTTTCAAACTGAGTTTTTAAGAAACCCACACCAGTTGACATTCAACCCTATATGTCGCGCATAATAGGATTCATAGGTTTCCCGAGATGCTTGGTAGTATAGATTGTATGCACTAGGAATGAATTAATTGTTCAAGACAATGGCACGACCAGTATGATAGAGGTGATAATTTAATGTCAACAAGTTACGTAAAATCATATACACGTGCATCATTTTGCAAAACATGATTTTGAAAAATCAAGGGTATGCGATATCTGAAGCTGCTAAAATGTATGTTTGTCCACGGCCAAATATATTAAGGTCATGAGTCGAGCGTTGTGCAATCCGTCATAGAAAACAAAAAGAACTTCGTGATAAACCGACATATATACAAGGCTTCAACGGCGCCTTATTGAGCATATTTGGGAACCTAATCAAACCCAAAATTAGTAGTTTATTTTTATTATTGTGTTTTAAAATTTTCGTAATTTTTTTTCGTATCGTATTTTTAAATTTCGTATTTGTAATTTTTATTTAAGTATTGTAATTTTAAATTGGATGAAATGAATTTTAATTTGTGTGAAAATGGAAAAAGAAAAATAAAAGATAGTAGAAGGGCTAAAGTGGAGAAGGGTTGACTCTGTATGAGTGAAGAGATATTTTGGTTAGTTGCTTCGTGCTGATGTGGGTGGGGACAAAATGGAGATGCTTTGCCTCTCCATGACACCTTTCTCTATTAGAGCACTGGGTACAGTGGTGTGGTGCCGTAGAGAAAAAGTGATGTCATAGCCAACACGTAAGTTATGACACCAGAATGCTATAACACCATATTTTATGGTGTAGCAGTAAGACGTGACAAAAATAGTATCATATGGTAAAAAATAGTATAGTAAGTTCACATGAACCCCACTTTATTAATAAAAATAAAAAAAATAAAATAAAATTGACAACGCGAAAAAACATGGGCTGAGGAATACGGCGCCACAACCATGACACGATCATGATGTGGTAAGTCATACAAATTCTGGGCTGGTGGACTATGGCACTACCCCAAATTCTTAGACTGATTATTACTAGATTTGTTCTTTTTTATAAAGCGTGATATTAGTTTTTAAAATTTAATTATACTCCGTAGTTGTTTTCTTGATATTTTTTAATAAGAGAAGAGAAAGAAAAAAAATGTAAGTCATTCTACTACAAAATCTTCTTCTCACTTTGGAGAGAGGAGAGAGAGAAAACAAAGTACTGTCTGTATTCAGCTTATGATCTTTAATAAAGGAGGTTTTAAGCTTTGTGGTATGTTGAAGAGAAAGTGCCAAATGGCAAAAGCAGTGGCGAGCTTCACCATACCTGAACCTCTTATATTTTATATTTTAGAACTTTTCTATTGTTTAATGATAATGTAAACCAGTAGAGTGAAACTAGTGGAGTTAAAGTGATTGGACATCGTTCTGGCTCTTATATACAATACAAACGAAGATTCTAGAATCCAAAGCTTGAATGGCTGAATTTTGTGATTGTAGGGTCAAAACAGTTTTGAGGCCAACCTTTAGTCCTTTACTAAGGTAGCTAAATCATTCGACTGTTTTGACCTAAAGAGAGTTGTAAGGAAATCTAAACCAACCAAAAATGAGTGAAAGAGGATTTGTGAGTTGAACTAGAGGGGCTGTTACCAATGTTTTAAAACCCGGGTCTTAGATCGACCCGGTCGAGTCGCTGGGTCCGGGTCAACTCGGGTCAACCCGGTTTTCTAAAAAAAATATTTTTTTTTATATTTTTAATAATTAACAAAATTATACTTATAAACCCAAACCCGCCGGGTCAAGCCGAGTTTCGAAAATATGAAACTCGGGTCAATATGACCCGTTTTTTCGGCCGGAACCGGTTCAACCGGTTGACCCGACCGGGTCGGCCCGGGTCTGAAAACATTGGCTGTTACATTGTAGTCAACGCAACATATAGTCTTTAAAAAATAGGGAACACAAAGTGGCAAGTGCAGCCAGACATTGCCTTTGTTCATTAAAGCCTCAGACATGTCTATTTTCCTCTTCATAGTAAATCAGAATTGGAGGACAATTTTAATCATCATAGGCAATTACATATAGATTATACAGTAAATAAGATATATGTTTTAAAAATAGAAAAAACAAATTAGATGTACATAGCCTCAGAAATCTCTGGTGTTCTCTTCATTGTAAAAGATCAGACAATGTAGGCAAAATGTTTATTCATCACAGGCGTTAACTAATAAATAAAAGTGAACTCATATGCGCAAATGACTTCAACATATAAAAAAAGGTATAAACAATGAAAAAACAATACTTTTTTAAAACAAATGTGACAGGAGAGCGAAACTTGGAAACCATCCAAAATAGGTGTACAAGCATTATACTTTTGATTTTTTTAAATATTTGAGGAAATTTATAAAATCGTAAAATGAATCAAACAAACTAGAACAATATATGGACTAGCATCAGAAACATCATACCCTCTTCCCCGTATAATTTACAACATAGTATATAACTAACAGATTGATTATGAATCGAGATTCTCTCAAATGGATTATAAACCCCAACAAAACAACTAAGAAACCTAAAATTTTGTTAAGGTTCATATGCCAGTTTGAAAGAATAAGGACCCATATCATATGTGTCAAATCACAATGAAGAAACTGTTTGTGTTTTCTTAAGTGTGTGTGGCTAGGGTTTTATGATTGTTGGATGATGTGTTTTATAGTGGATATTGGGGCTCTTTTTAGGGTTAGGATAAGAAAAATGTTTGGTGGATCTAGTTGAGTTATGGGGCTCGACTTATTGGGCTTGCATTTTAAGGTGTTAGGACTGTGTTTGTTTGATGCAAAAGTGTTTTTTTTTTTTTTTTTTTTTTTTTTTTTTTTTTTTTTTATGAACATGCAAACGGGTTTTTTAAATTGACCGCTTGGATATTAAATTCAGATCAGTTGGCTGAAAATTGTAGATTTGGGTGACGGAGCACTAAAAACATCAAAAGTAGATAAATAAATTAAAAAAATTGTTATTTTGAATATTATATTTATCTTGGATATTAAAAACTTATCTTTACTATTCATTTTTATATCAATCTAATTAATAAAATTAAAAGTATTTAATTAAGATTTAAGTTCATTCGGATACCAAACTTATCTAAGATATGAGGGGACTAATCCTCGTTTTATACTGTGGGGGTATTTTTGTCAATTCACCGCCGACTATATAAGCAACTTTCTCCTTCTTTCTCATAAAAACACACACATCCCGTCTGTTACTTCTCTCTCTACTCCGACCTAATTTCTCTCTCTATAAATCGATGCGTACAATCATAAATCCGTCATGAACATCATCATTAATCCATCATTAATCGGTTAATTAGATCAATTAATTAACACGATTTCATATCAGGTTTGTATTATAATCAAGCTTAATAATTTATTATCATTAACTTATTGTGAACGAAGTATTTTGATTGACAGTTCTTATTTTGATCGAATTATACCGATTAATTGTTCTTATTTTGATCCATTTATTTTAATTAGATGATTTATGTGAATAAGCTTATTTGTTTGAATAAGATTTTGAATTAGATGAGAGTTATGAATAATCTTGTGAATTAGTTAGGAGTTATGTGAATAAGCTTACAAATTATACAAGAGTTATGAATAAGCTAGCTTATTAGCTTAGTTTGACGAATCATAAGGTATTTTATGTAAGTTGAATTAAGTTTGCTGATGTGGGCTGCAATAAGCTTGATATATCATATATGATATATATATATATATATATATATATATATATATATATATATATATATATATATATATATATATATATATATATATATATATATATATATATATATATATATATATATATATATATAGAGTGGAGTTATTCTAAAATAAAACTTATAATAAAATAAATGAGGTGAAATCTCAACCCTTGGATCAAAATCACCTAATTTGATAAAAAAATGGTGTCTTTTTTGTAAACTCTCAAACTTTAAGGGTAATTGTTGAAAATAGTGAAAATTAAAACGTACCAATTAGACCGATCAAAAACACACACTTCACACCTACCACAAAACACACAGTACACTAAATCCACCAAATCAAACCTACTGAATCCTCTCGAATCAAACAAATTCAACAACGCATCGAGATGGTTCGTACGTTTACATCATCTCATCAATGGTATATTGATCTTCGTTACTTTAAAAGTAAGCTTTTTTATGTTCTATTTATTTATCGTTGATGAATACGGTATATTGATCTTCGTTTTTACTACTTTCGTAATGAATTTTGAGAGAAAAAATAGCTGAAAGAGTATATATGAAACCTTCATACCAGGTGTTTGATAAAATGTCTATATGATTTTCTATAACTGTGATGCGTTAGTTCTAACTGTGATGTTTTAATTCACAATGTGATGCAGTAAGATATGTAGTAATGTAGTAGATCGTAACTGCAATGCGGTAGAAATATATATGTGACGCAATAGGATATAAAGTAATGTAGTAGAACGTAACAGTAATGCAGTAAAAGTTATTTGTAAAAGTGATAAAGTATGCATGTGATTGGGTAGAAATTGCACTGTGATGTGGTAGGATATTTGCTATTGGTCATATGAATGAGTTACGATTTATTAGTGTTTTTTATTACGGTAATGTTGTAGAATATACGGTAATGTTGTAAAACACTAATGTTGTAAAACACTAATGTTGTAGAATATACGGTAATGTTGTAGAATATACGGTAATATTGTAGAATATACGGTAATGTTGTAAAACACTAATGTTGTAAAACACTAATGTTGTAAAACACTAATGTTGTAGAATATACGGTAATGTTGTAGAATATACGGTAATGTTGTAGAATATACGGTAATGTTGTAAAACACTAATGTTGTAAAACACTAATGTTGTAAAACACTAATGTTGTAGAATATACGGTAATGTTGTAAAACACTAATGTTGTAAAACACTAATGTTGTAGAATATACGGTAATGTTGTAGAATATACGGTATGTTGTAGAATATACGGTAATGTTGTAGAATATACGGTAATGTTGTAGAATATACGGTAATGTTGTAAAACACTATGTTGTAAAACACTAATGTTGTAGACTATACGCTAATGTTGTAGAATATACGGTAATGTTGTAGAATATACGGTAATGTTGTAGAATATACGGTAATGTTGTAGAACCTAATAAGAGATCGATTACGCGCATCATTGCTGAATCTATTTTCTTGGAAGGAATTAGCTAACTAGCCTAGCTGACAAGGCATTACGGTAATGTTGTAGAATATACGGTAATGTTGTAAAACACTAATGTTGTAAAACACTAATGTTGTAGAATATACGGTAATGTTGTAGAATATACGGTAATGTTGTAGAATATACGGTAATGTTGTAGAATATACGGTAATGTTGTAAAACACTAATGTTGTAAAACACTAATGTTGTAAAACACTAATGTTGTAAAACACTAATGTTGTAGAATATACGGTAATGTTGTAGAATATACGGTAATGTTGTAAAACACTAATGTTGTAAAACACTAATGTTGTAGAATATACGGTAATGTTGTAGAATATACGGTAATGTTGTAAAACACTAATGGGTAAGTGTGTGGGTATGATTTATGCATACAATGTGTTTGATATAATGTCTCAATAAGAAATCATAATTGTGATGCACTACTTTAACATTCTAATGTACTAGGAATGAGACCGTAATGCAGTAAGTTACTTACGGGTTTGATGTGGTAGAAATTATAGTGTAATGAAGTTGGTTAGTTTCATTGTTCATAGGTAGAAAATGTGTTAAAAATGCACTATAATGCTCTAGAATGCAATAGGATATCAAACATATATAAGGTTTTGTGAAAGTGTGTGTTTATGATTGATGTATAAAATGTGTTTGATATAATGTCTCAATGAGAATTATAAAGTTCTCTTTGATATAGAAGTGATTTGGTAAAATCATAACTGTGATGTAGTAGGATTAACACTATAATTGAGTAGAATTAATATTACGATGGAGTAAAACTAATACTATGCATGTGATTTGGTAAATTAGAACTGTAATGGAGTATAATTATTTTTATTCTACTGCATTATAGTTAATGTTTAATGCACTATAATGCAGTAGGTCACTTGCATTGTTCTTTCTACTACATTACTGTTTAATTTTAATGCACTATAATGTAGTACGATACTTGCATTTTTCTTTCTACTGCATTACAGCTTAAATTTTAATGCACTGTAATGCAGTAGGTTACTTGCATTGTTCTTTCTACTGCATTACAGCTTAATTTTAATACATTGTAATGCAGTATGTTACTTCCATTGTTCATATGCATGATTTACTGCATTAAAAACTTTATTTCTACTACATTAAGGTTTAAGTTTTAACGCATCGTAATGCAGTATGTTACATGGGTTGTTCATATGCATGATTTACTGCATTACAGTCTTATTTCTACTGCATTATAGTTTAAATTTAATGCATTGTAATGCAATAGGTTACTTACAATGTTCTATCTACTGCATTACAGTTTAATTTTAATGCATTGTAATGGAGTAGGTTACTTACATTTTTCATATGCATGATTTACTGCATTAAAAATTTATTTCTACTACATTAAGGTTTAAATTCTAATGCATTTAATACAGTAGGTTACTCGTGTTGTTCATATGCATGATTTACTACATTGCAGCTTTATTTCTACTACATTACAACTTTATTTGAACTGCATGCTAGTTTTAAATTCTAATGCATCACATAATATATATTGATACTTATATATATAATTCTTGAACTATTCTACAGGTAAAAAGGCACAGGAAAAAAACCCAGGGGACAAAAGAAGATGCATTTAACAAGCTGCAAAATAGTATATAGCTTCCTCTAATACCAAATGATATACTCTAATTGAAAGAAGAAATGGTACAAGGATGCATTGGGCGCGCAACATGATTCTTGGAAGATACTTGTGCATCATTTAAAATAATTAAATTTTATTAGATGTAATACTTTGGAATATTGAATGTCTAATACGATGTAGTGTATATTTTAATGATGACATTGTTTGTTTGTAATCATATTTTATATTCTACTACATTATTATCGTTTATTTTATTGCATTACCATATTTCATTCTACTACATGATAGTTATATTCTAAGACATTACAATTATATTTTACCGCATTGTAGTCTTATAATTTACATATAACTGAGATGCAGTATAATATAAATTGAATGAGTAAAAATAAACACTAATGTAGTAGGATATGATCCTATAATGCAGTAAAATAAAATTTGCTTATTTAATGCATTATAGCTATATGCTACTGCATTGCTGTTATTTTATATTCTACTACATTACATTTACTTGTTACAGTTATTTTATTATAAAAAAGGAATGATACACTAACAAAATAACTGTTGTAGGATATAAAATAACATTAGAACATAACTGTAATGAGACAAAATCCTGAAATGCAATTGATTTAACGTTGTGATGCAATAAAACACATTCAAATCAATAACTATAATGTACTCATGTTTACATTGAAGTTGTAACATAAAATCATAATTTTATTTGTAAAAAAATGACAAAAAAATTGAAAAACCATTCATTTTCGATGTACAGATTTTCTTAAACTAGCCTTTTTCGACATATCTTGTGTCTTTGCTTTCTTCGATACAAACAATAATTTATTCAACTCGTAGAACTGGAATTGTGGCCTCATTTATCTCCATATGTCGAACAACCCCTTCTCTTGGTTAGTCCTTCAACAGTTACTATCTGTTATAAAATGAAAGTATCGTACTGCATTACAGTGCATTAAAATTAAACAGTAATGTAGTAGAAAGAACAATACAAGTGACCTACTGCATTATAATGCATTAAAACTTAACTGTAATGCAGTAGAATAAAAATAATTCTACTTCATTACAGTTCTAATTTACCAAATCACATGCATAGTATTAGTTTTACTTCATCATAATATAAATTCTACTCAATCATAGTGTTAATCATGCTCCATCACAGTTATGATTTTACCAAATCACTTCTATATCAAAGAGAACTTTATAATTCTCATTGAGACATTATATCAAACACATTTTATACATTAATCATAAACACACACTTGCACAAAACCTTATATATGTTTGATATCCTATTGCATTCTAAAGCATTATAGTGCATTTTTAACACATTTTCTACCTATGAACAATGAAAGTAACCAACTTCATTACACTATAATTTCTACCACATCAAACGCGTAAGTAACTTACTGCATTACGGTCTCATTCCTAGTACATTAGAATGTTAAAGTAGTGCATCACAATTATGATGTCTTATTGAGACATTATATGAAACACATTGTATGCATAAATCATAACCACACACTTACCCATTAGTGTTTTACAACATTACCGTATATTCTACAACATTACCGTATATTCTACAACATTACCGTATATTCTACAACATTACCGTATATTCTACAACATTAGTGTTTTACAACATTAATGTTTTACAACATTACCGTATATTCTACAACATTAGTGTTTTACGACATTAGTGTTGTATAACATTAGTGTTTTACAACATTGCCGTATATTCTACAACATTACCGTATATTCTACAACATTACCGTATATTCTACAACATTACCGTATATTCTACAACATTAGTGTTTTACAACATTAGTGTTTTACAACATTACCGTATATTCTACAACATTACCGTATATTCTACAACATTACCGTATATTCTACAACATTAGTGTTTTACAACATTACCGTATATTCTACAACATTACAGTATATTCTACAACATTACCGTATATTCTACAACATTAGTGTTTTACAACATTAGTGTTTTACAACATTACCGTATATTCTACAACATTAGTGTATATGATAATGCATTATTTGATACCCAACTGCATTACTATATATTCTACAACATTACCGTATATTCTACAACATTACAGTATAATTCAGTAAAAAAGTTATGAAACTGATCTTCAACAAAACATAATACTTTAACAACCATCTAACTTAATACCGCATCACTGCTATATCTAGCGCATTACAATTATAAACTTTCATGTAGGAATTTTAACAAACATCTGGTGTGCATGTTTTATATAATTTCGTTTCATCTTGTTTCCTTTTAAAACACAGCCAAATGAATGCTCTAAATCATGTACGTACCAACTATATCACGATTACAACAAAAAACACCAGAAGATGCTGATGATGATTATGATGCACCACTACTAACTGAAGATTCAGTAAACATAATGAATCAATAACCAGTGGTTAGAGTTACGGTGGTTACAGTTATGGTGATGACGGTAGTCGGTTACGGTGGTTGGTGACGGAGGTTGTCGACGATGGTCTCGAATACGGTGGTTGGGGACGTTGGGGTTTATCAGTTACGAGAACAAATAAAAAAACGAGATGAAAAAAAAGTATATATAGTTAGGATAAAAATTATAAAAATACCCCTGAAGTTTCTAAAATTACAAAAGTACACCATTTTTTTTAAAAAGGGGGGGGGGGACACATGGCAGCATGTGGTTCCACCTCATTTATTTTATTATAAAATTTGTTTTATTTTACCTCAACATATATATATATATATATATATATATATATATATATATATATATATATATATATATATATATATATATATATATATATATATATATATATATATATATATATATATATATATATATATATATATATATATATATATATATATATATATATATCATATATGATATATCATCGGTTATCATATATGATAGATATATCATATACGATAACTAATGATATATCATATATGATATAACTATCATATATGATATATCAAACAAATCATAAGAAAAAACAGATTTTGTTTGAGTATTTTTCATAAAATATGTATAAACTCTTGAAACTTGCCTTCTATCATATATATGAGTGATTCATTTTGGTGTTAAAATTCTTCATAATATGTTTTTTTTTCTTCTTTTATAAATGCAGTCAAACAAAGATGGTGTGATTGCCTGATTTGGAGCAAAGCATAGAGGGATGTTGATTATAACAAGAGGATGTGTACGGATATGTTTTAAGGATCAAGACGGAGTAGGCGTTGTTCATGAATTCATCATTTGATAATTTGTTTTAAGAATAGTGTATTATTGAAAAAGAACAGTAGTTTCAATAATAATGTTGTTTGCACCTTTTGATTTTGTATAAATGGTTATCATATATGATATCAGATGTATATCATATATGATTTTACATTAGGTTATGTTCTGTTTGAATTACCATATATGATTCTGTTCAAAAGTACATTTTTTATGTTATGAGCAAGTGTTTAATTATTAATTGTGCATACTCTTTGTTGTAATCATGAATTCATCAGATTCTTTGTTTAATATATCCAAGTTTTCCTTGAGTATCATATATGATAATGCATTATCATATATGATAGTGCATTATCATATTTGGCTTAGTTTATCAAACCATCATGACATAATACCAAGAAAGTTAAATTATATTAACAAGATGTTGTACCAGATACCAATGAATTACAAATTGTCCATATACTTCAAAAGTCCATTACGAGATTACAAAGAAAAAACAAACAATAAACGTAAGAAATTCATGAGCTTCTTAACTAAGCTTCTTGGCCTTTTGGATGCTTGTAATATTCAACATGCCTTGTAAACAGCCTTCTCTACACACAAAAAAAGATTTAATTCAATTTTCAAGCACATAATCATATATGATATATTTTATCATATATGATATTTTAGCTTATATCATATATGATATGTCATTAGTAAGTCATCTAAATATGTTCAGCGAGATTAAGCCTTAAAAAAGTAGAGTTAATTCAATTTTCAACCACATTATCATATATGATATATTTTATCATATATGATATTTTAGCTTATATCATATATGATATAGTATATCATATATCATACTTCACAAACAGTTCATATATGATATAGTATATCATATATGATAAAGATAGACCTAAAAAATATCATAATATCTCTCTCCTTCTACTATGGGCGAAACAAACAATCTATCATGATCTTCTTCTTCTTAATCTAATCTACTACCTTCCTTGCTATCGTGTGTGTAAGAAACCTGTCGTCTTGTGAGATCTCATTGGGATTGATCTCTAAGAACGAGCTTTATTACATGCTTGTGATACTAGGAACCATAAGGATTAGTTTATTTAGGGTTGATCATTATTGTTTGGTCTCGTGCATAGTCCCTTAATTTCGTATTAACATTATTATATTAGATCTTAACTGGGATTAGCCTTTATAACGGTGGGTAATTGATAGCGATTTACGTTGCTAGTTTATTATATGCCTTTATTTAAGCGACGTTTGGTGAGGATCTGGTGACTAGGGTTCGCTGATATTATGGTTTGTTTTCTGGGTTAGGGTTTGGGGATTCTTTATTTATTATTTAAACCCTAGACTCATAATGGAAGCTGGTTAGATTGGCTTATATTGGTTGAAATTTGGAGCCCTAATACTTTTTAGGGTTTCATTTAATTTATTGTAATCTAACGTTGGATGCCAAGTTGTGTGGTTGATTGAGTGAGATGGACGTTGTTGGCAAGGGAATGAAACTGAAAGATGCATTGGGGAAGAATTCAGGCGACAGTACTAAGTTACGTAACGGTAAGGCAATTGGGAAGGATGGAAAATCAATGAGGAAGACGAGACAGGTTGGGTTTACGGAATCGATTGTCGAATCATTGAATGAAGCTGCTAGGGTGTCTTTAACGCCTTCTATAATAGAATTGGAGGGACCTCCTAAGTCACTTGGTGTGGTGAGTGAGGTTCCAAACCCTAATATTCATGTTAGGGTTAATGAAGTGGAAAGGTCACAAAGTACCATAGAACAGGAGGGGATCTCTTCTTTTGCTGAGGTTCTACTATCGTCTCAGAGCCAACCAAAGAGGAAAATGGTTAAATTACAAGAAATGAGGAACTCTGAGGTTGTAGAGGGAGCTCGTATTGATTTACCTTTTGAGGCAGTTGAGGAGGTCAGTTCGAGGTTCACTAATACGTTATATGGGTATTTTATTGGAAATCGGTTAGCTTTTCCCTTGGTGGAGAATTATGTAAAGAGCACCTGGTTTGGGTTAAAACGCGTGAAGCTGGATGAGGAATTCATTTTGTTTCAATTTGAGACGAAAGAAGGGATGGAAAAGGTTTTGGAGAGCGGGCCTTGGCTCATTCGGTTAGTTACTTTGATACTAAATGTCTGGGCTCCAAATACCATTCTAAAGAAGGAGGTTATTAAACAAGCTCCTGTGTGGGTTAAATTGCTTTATGTACCAATTTTGGCTTATTCTGAAATAGGGCTTAGTTTGATAACCACTTAAATAAGACGACCAATTATGTTGGATACGTATACAAGCAACATGTGTTTGCGATCGTGGGGCCAAACTGAGTATGCTTGGGATTTAATTGAGGTCTGGCTGAGGAGGAATTGCTACCATCTATGGTTATTGCTATTTCGTTAGGAATAGGTAAAGGGCACACATTGGTTACGATTGATATAGAGTATGAATGGCAGCCGCCAAGATGTTCCATTTGCAAAAAATTTGACCATACTGATGATAAATGCCCTACTATTCCTAAAGAAAAGGAGTCTGCTGTGGTGGATGTTGATGGTTTTGTTCAGGTAAAAAAGAAAAATAACAAATCGAGGCTGAATAAACATGTGGAAGGTATTAGATTAAATAAGTTTAAACCTAATTTTTTCTTTAAGAAGGGTGAATCGTCTAAGGTTCAAGAGAAGAGTCGAAAACATGTGGAAATGAATGCTAGCAACTATGCTATAAAAAAGGTTACTGATGTGGATAACAGTAACGTGGATACAAAGAATTCGTTTAGTTTGTTAGAGGATGAAATGGACTCAGGTGGGGATGGACAGGAGCCCAATGGTTCTTAATGATAGTGATAGTGAAGATGTAGATGAAGAGATTATTTGTGGGGGTAAACCTCAGGCTACTATTACGAGTACTCAAAGTATGGGGGGAAAGCACTCCCACATCAGGAGTTCTCCATTATTAGTGTGGCCTAGTGGAATATTGGAGGAATGAACCTATCCCCTAAACAGAATGAGGTTCGTCATGTTATTAATGGAAATAATTTGGCGGTGTGTGCCATTTTGGAATCTCACATAGCCACATCTCGTTTAGATAGTTTATGTAAGTGTGTGTTCTTGAATTGGAACTGGACATCTAATGGTTCATATTGCTTGAAGGGTATTAGAATCATTTTAGTATGGAACGCGGATATCATTGACTGTAATATTATAGCTTAAGATGGTCAAATCATGCACACGAGACTATGGATTAAGGCAGAAAAGAAAGAAGTGTTTTGTTCTTTTATTTACGCTCATAATCGCTACACTCATCGTCGTATGCTATGGGAGAGCCTTCGATTACACAAATGCTTTATTATGAATTGGTCGTGGGCTATTATGGGAGACTTTAATGTGGCTTTTAATCTTGATGATACGTCGGTAGGTTCTTCTAATGTCGATATAGCGATGAGAGAGTTTAATGATTGTGTTCAAGATATTGAGGTAATGGATGTGGCGCGTTCTGGTCACCGCTTTACGTGGAATCAGAAACCTCAAGGGGATCATGGGGTACTTAAAAAACTAGATCGGGTCATGGCGAACACGGAGTTTAATACCAACTTTGTTGGAACGTACTCGGTGTTCCAACCATATAGGATTTCTGATCACTCGCCTGCTGTACTTAGAATTCCTGTGGTGTCAGGTCGAGCTCCCAAGACATTTAAATTTACTAATATTATTGCTTCATTTCCAGAGTTCAAAGAAGTTGTGATGGAGGGCTGGAATATCTCTGTGAGTGGGTTTCACATGTAACGTGTGATTCAGAAGTTAGAAGTTAAAAAGGCTTAAAAAACCTCTTCGGAAATTGTTATATAATAAAGCGAATCTTCACGAGAATGTTAAGAAGCTTAGGTATAAACTTGATAAGGTTCAAACTGATCTTGATGCAGACCCATCTAATTTGGCTCTTCGAGAGGAGGAGGCGATCTCGTTTGGGCTTTTACGGACGCTCTCATTTTAGAAGAGAAATTTTTGAAACAAAAATAAAAAATTGAATGGCTTAAGGCTGGGGACTCGAATTCGGCTTATTTTCACAAGGTGGTTAAAGGTCGGGTTAGCCGTAACAGGATTGATGTAGTAACTGATATTACTGGAGAGGTGGTCACTGATGATGCGGTTCCTGCTGCGTTTGTAGCTCACTATGAGGCCTTTTTAGGGCAGCAGGGTACAACTTCTGGTTTTAATGCTAATGGTTTGTTCCATAATACTTTGCAGCAGGATATTGCATTGGCTATGATTGCCTCAATTACTAATCAAGAAGTTAAGGATGCTATTTTTTTGATGGGAAATGACAAAGCACCGGGGTCGGACGGTTTTACTGCTTGTTTTTTCAAAGAAGCATGGGACCTGGTTGCTAATGATGTTTGTATGACTGTCCAAGAATTTTTTACTAATGGGAAATTGCTTCGTGAGACTAATCATACTATTATAGCTCTTATCCCGAAGGTGACTATCGACCTATATCGTGTTTTAATGTTTTATTTAAAAGTATTAGCATGATCATTGCTAATAGGATTAAAGATAGTCTGAAGATGCTTGTTAGACCGAATCAGTCGGCCTTTGTTCCGGGAAGGAGGATCTCGGATAATATATTACTTACTCAAGAATTAATGCATAATTATCACTTAGATCGTGGATCTCCTAGATTTGCGTTCAAGGTCGATATCCAAAAGGCGTATGATACTGTTGATTGGGAATTTCTCAATAAAGTGCTTATGTTATTTGGATTCCATCCTATTATGATTGGTTGGATTATGGAATGTGTCTCCACGACTTCTTTCTCGATTAGTATTAATGGGATTTTTCATGGGTATTTTCGAGGCAAACGAGGTTTGAGGCAAGGGGATCCGCTATCTCCATACCTTTTTACCCTAATAATGGAAGTTTTAACTCTCATGTTGCAGCGAAGAATTAAGGAGTCTCAAGAGTTTTCCTATCATCGCTACTGTTCGAAGATGGGCCTTATTAACTTGTGTTCTACGGATGATTTGTTCTTGTTTGCTCACGGTGATGCTAATTCTGCCCGGGTCATAATGGAGGCTTTAGATGAGTTCAAAAATGCTTCGGGCCTTATTTTGAGTCTTCCAAAAATCACCGCTTATCTATGCAATGTTCTTAATCATGTGAAGATTTCTATCTTACAGATTATGCCGTTTGAATAAGGTCGTCTTCCGGTGAAATATTTGGGAGTGCCTCTTGTTACATCCAGTCTCATATATAGAGATTGTCGAGAGCTCACGAAGAAAACTAAAAACTGTATCAAAGACTGGAAAAATAAATCCCTTTCGGCTGCAAGAAGATTGTAGTTAGTTCATTCAGGGCTTAGCTCTATGCATGTATATTGGGCATCCGTGTTTATTCTTCCTACTCGGATTATTCTTGATACTGAACAACTGTTAAGGGGTTTTATTTGGTGCCAAGGGACGTTAGCTAGAGGAAAGGCTAAGGTTTCATGGGAAACGGTGTGCCTCCCTATTAAGGAAGGAGGTATTGGTGTTCGACGGATTGGTTTATTCAACATGGCATTGATGGTTACCCATATTTGGAATCTCTTAGCTCGTAAAGAGTCTTTATGGGTAAAATGGATCCACGAGTATAAATTGAAAGGACGACATTTCTTTGACTTGCCCATTTGGGGTTACATATTTTGGGGATGGAGAAAGATACTATAGCTTAGACCTCTTGTTAGAGATCATTTATGGACTAAAATTATGGACGGTCAGACTTGTTCTTTATGGTTTGACAAATGGTGTGACAATTCTCCTTTAGCTAATACTATATCGTACGGAGATATACATAGAGCGGGTTAGGGGCTGAACTCGACTATAAGGGAGGCTATCTTGCATGGTGAATGGCGTTGGCCAGAGTCTCGGATGCACAAATACCCGGTGGTGTATGCTCTTCGTGTTCCTACATTCCACGAAAGGAGGGATTATTTAGAATGGTGAAATGGTACAGGTTTGGTTAAACCCTTCTCTGTTGCTGAAGTATGGAAATGCATTAGGAATCGGGCAGATGAGGTTAAATGGTGGAGTGTGGTTTGGTTTACTAACAATATTCCTAGACGTGCTTTCCTCATGTGGTTGATTGTTAAACGTCGTCTCAAGACTCAGGATATGATGCGTCAGTGGGATCTGAATGGGACTTTGGTGCAATCTCAGTGCCTGTTTTGTAACGGTCAGCAGTATATGAACATCTCTTCTTCGAGTGCAATTTTTCTTCGCAAGTGTGGGATAGAGTAAAGCAGAAAGCTGGTCTTCTGAATGTACCAGGTTCGATTGACGCTATTTTTGATTATCTTATTCCCATGGCTAAGCGACGTACGGCTCGTAGTTTAGTGCTTGTTCGTACTTCATTTGGCAAGAGCGAAATGCTCGCTTGTTTAATAAGAAAAGTAGATCTATCAACCAGGTTATTGAGTGTATTATAACGACGGTCAGGCTAAAGCTCCTATCGTGCCAGTTTAAGAAGTCTAAGGATGCGCAGGTTTTCAAGCGTCTTTGGGATTTGCCGCATGCTATCATATCATCTTGAGGTTTTCTGTTTGGGGTTGTGACAGTCTGTGGGTTAATCCCTTGGTTAAGTGGTTATATCCAATTGGGGTTATTGGTTTTGTATTTGTTTAGCGTTTTCACATAGTGGCATGTCACTTGCGTTTTTATGGTAGTTCAAGCTTTGCTTGAGGTTAATGTGGTATCTATGCCACATTTCATTGTACTTAATGTTTTTGGTTAATATATTTTACCGGGGTGTGACCCTTTTACCAAAAAAATATGTTCAGCGAGATTAAGCCATAAAACTTTATATTTCATGAAAATAAGCTAATAACTTAGCTTATAATTCATCATAATAAAGAAGATGATAATCTATAAGCTTATTCACATTAAACATCTAATAAGTTATCTTATTATTCGACACTTTAAAATTCATGTAATTTATCGAATAAGCTATAAAAGAATAAGATGAATTATAAGCTTATTCATATTGAATAAGCTAAAAAAGATGAATCAAAACAGATCGAATGAACTTTACCTTATTTATGAAGGGGATGATCAATTTACAAGGTGATAATCGATTTACGAAAGTGATGATGGAAGGATTTGATGTTTGTGATGATAATTTAAGATATACATATGTTTATGTGTTTGTGTGTTTTGAGAGAGAAGAAGACAAAAAAGTCGATCCACATCTGTAATGTGAGAGTGGTGGGTGGTGTTAGGTGGGAGGGTAAAATGACGAAAATTTCCCCCTGCTTTTCTTTTTGTTTTTAATCTGGGCTGTTGGATGAAATGTGATGGACGGCTTGGATCAGTCCCCTTGTATCCAAAATAACCGGACTCTTTAATTAATTAACCTATTTTTATAATTTAAATATCTCTTAAACCGTTAAGTGTTAAACAAAAAAAATATACCATCATGGAGAGCATTGAATTATATTTCTACCAATATGCACTATGATATACTTTCGAAGAAAAAAAAATTCGTTTTTTTTCTCTTGTTAAAATTTACGTGAAATATCATACGTAATAATAGTGTTTCATAATATATGATAATAGTGTTAAATCATAAATGATTGTTAAATCATATATGATATTGGTTTATATCATATATGATATTAGTTTATATCATATACTTATATCAGATATGATATTGGTGTTATATCATATAGATAATTTTTAGAAACGTGAAAAAAACGAAAAAAAATTGTTTGTCAAAAGTGTATCATATAGCATATCTATAGAAAGATAATTAAATGTTCTTCGTAACGGTATATTTTTTTTGCATAACGATTAACGGTTTAAGAGATATTACTGTTAGAAAAAAGAGGGTTAAAATAAATTTTGTGTTTAATCTCATCCATTGAATTGAAATTGATATGGAAGATAGGGATTAATCTCTTGGTATCCAAATAAAGTTTAGTATCCAAATGAACTTAAATCAATAGTTAACCTAAATGGTCAAATTGTTTTTGTCAAGAATGTTTGGATCCGAGTCCTAATCTTAATATCTATATCCCTCAACCAAATAACCAATATCAATGTTCTCTGCAAATGATGTCTAGCTTTTCTCGATTGATGTATGGATTATAGTCCTTATGTGGGTGAGGGTCATGAGTTCGACACATGGCTGGAGCGCATATGGGAGATTTTCCTTAAACGGATGCCGGGTTTGAATCCCAGTTAATGCCTTAAAGCCCTTTATGGAAACTAGATGGCTAAGATGGGGTGGTTATTCTTCTTGGAGAGGTTTCGTACTCGGGCATCGTGCCTTGGTGCACAAGGTGGCACGATGAAACTTCGTTCCACCAACAATCATTCAAAAAAAATATCACTGTTATCCTCAAATCTCATCCACTAAGCCATACTCATCCAAATTAAAATTCAAATAGAAATATTAAACTCATCTACAAACCAAACGAATCCTATATGTGATTTTTGGTAACTTGTTGATACTTAAAAAGAAAAGAAAACAAATTCTCCATCTACCTAAGTTAGAAGAAAAAGTTATGTTTAAAAAAACTAGAAAGTTGCAATGTCCCTAAATACAAACCAGTTGATAAGTTTGTTAAATATATTGAGATATACAGAACTAACCAACTCAGGGGAAACCAAAGAAACTGGAACAATTAGAAGTTGTAACAACCAGATAAAGGGTTTACTAGGTACAATAAAACTTGATCTATATGTGACAGTTTTGATCATTTGCAGGCTTATTGCAAGAAAAATTAGAGAAAAGGGGTGGCGTATGGGAGAAACTTTAACAAGGATGATAATAAACACCATGCTAAAAGGACCATCCCAAACCCTAATACTATGATGGTTTTTAGATCAATATTGCTCATGGATGTTTTAAAACTAGTTAATAATGCTAGTCATTTAAATTCTGGTAGACCAAAACCAGTTAATTTTGGTAGACCATTTAATGTTGTCCACCCAAGAACACACTCTAGTGATAATAGACCAAAACTAGTTAATTCTGGTAGGCCTGTTAATTCTGCCCACCAAAGACCACACTTTGGAAATGTTAGACCAAAGCCTTTTATAGCACAATCAAATGTTAATACTGGCAGGACTGTTAATGCTTTTAACCCAAGACTACATTTTAATAGTGCTAGACCAAGACCCTATATAACACAACCAAATGTTAAGGGACCTTTTAAGAGAAAAACATCTCTAGACCATAAATTCTTATGAAAATAATAAATGTCATAGGCATGGGTTTAATAAGTCTGAATCAAAACCCGTTGAAAACAAAACTACCAAGATAAAACAGGCTTCCAACAAGTTTCACAATAAAACACACTACTACGAAAATGCCATGAAAACTGATTAGAATGAATCATGAATAGTGGTTCTATAAGTACTCCAAAGGAGAGTATCTCTATAATCGAGACAAATGGAAACCGGTTCCATAACCGGCTTATATAGTAAAATCGAGACTTGTTTTTTATAATATAAACATATCTCTAATGCAAATAAACAAGGTACCTATTATACAGAACTTACACTAGTTATTTTCTCAAAACTAGTCTTTCTGAAGATTTGTTTCTAAAAAAACATTTTTGAAAATTATAAAATATTTAGTGATTTCAGGAACGACAACATATCTTAGAAGATATAACACTCAAAATTCATGAATATATGTCGATACAAAAGTTGAATGGATCGTGCTTGACCCAAATTAATCTTAATTCGAGTGTTGAGGACTCTAGCTCTTGCACCAAGTGAACTTGTATGAATACCCTGCACACTAAAGATTAGACACCATTAGGCTTACCGTGGGAATGTACCCACGATTAGACTCCGGCGTGAGAGTAAGTAATCAATTTGAGAAGGTTAGTAAGGGTTTTAGTGTATCGTAGATCGTACCTTTGTGGAACCTAGGGGGTTCCTTTTATCCCCGGTGAAATGTTAATTGGGCTTCCCTAATCTTGCGGCCTAAGCAAGAGATAATGACCATATACAACAAGATCCTTATCAAGTAAATAAGGAGAGTATATATCCTCTTAACTTGGGTGGATCATAATCCTAATAAGACTATGATTCTGTTTGACACATACCACATGCGGTCAGAGTGTGGCTTTCATGAAGGCGAGTGCGACATCAGCTTATCAGGCCTCGTGGGCTTCAACACTGTCTATCATAACCCATTAGTAATGATTGGATACGGGTAGTACCTGTGGGTCGGGTTTCAGCCCGACTATGTACTATGCATCATTATGTCCCCTAGTCTAGTAGTTGCACGGTGTACCGACTACTAGACTATAAAAACAACGCAATCGTACTTGAACTGATTTGATGAAAAAAGGAGAAGTGTAGCAAAGAAGTTTTAAATTATCCCGCCAAGACATGTACCTACCTCCCATTTATCATCCACTAGCTCGGTAAATGTGAAAAAACACAGGACACGTTAGCTAGGTGATTCATCTGCCACCATTAGATTGTACAAGTGGACGACATGCGGCGTGTACCCCTGTGACTAAACATTAACCCCTAGAGGTATAAATACCCCCAGCTTCATTTCACTGTGTTATACACAGTGAAAATTCCTTGCCGCCACTAATAAACCTTCATACCTTGCTGGGAATAACACCAGACCAATATAAAATACTATGACTCCAATCCTTCCTTCCACTCCGAAGATGGTAAAATAACTATCTGACATAACTTCACGCGTCATGGAGTAATAACTATTGCACTTCACATCCGAATATTATATTCAAGTGAACCTCCATCTTGAGGTACCAGAACCCCAATCCCATATAGGGAGCTTCCTTTCTGGGAAGGTGGGAGTGTATACAAAATTCTTTGAGTTTCCAAATAACCGCATCCTTCTGTCACGATTTCTAGTAGATCTCTTACTCTTTCACCACATTCGTATATCTCAACTATATTGTATAGGCGCGACCAAGTTATCAAATTTCAAAATCAACTTCTGCGTTCTTAATATAGAACGCACATTAAACCTTTTTCGTGCTTTCTATCTCCCATCATGGGCCAATGGTTGGATATCTTTTTCCAAATGTTCAGGACCACTCAAATGCTATGAGGAAAAGCTTGATTCCCTGAAGAATTGGAATACCATTTTTTCCTGGATAGATAATGCGATATTTGCATTTGACCTTGACTTCATAGCCCAAGAAAGCATGATAAGGAATGGACGACCCGAACCTGGAACATATAATGTTGTTGATGCAGAAGCAATTAATAAAAACTGCATATCCATACAAGCTTACCCGGAAGCACTTCTGTATGCTATTGGGTTAAGTCATAATACAACTCTGCACGCAGACCAAGTCCCTCAATTTTTTGATGACTTCAGCCATGGTTAGTAATCACCCTTGTTTATTATATATTTTTTGCATTACATTATACTGAGGTCGCACCATATCCTTGATGTAGAGTTAAGTATTAACCAATTGGTGAGGCGACAGCACCCCAAAACTGTGACTATGCAGTCACGCATGCTAGCGGAAGGAGAACCACCACTAAGAATAGTTGTATGGGGTCGCACTATGGATCTAGAAGTACAAGAATCGAGCCCTCCCCGAGAAGTAGAAGGAAGGTTGGTGCTAAACCCCACCCACTCTGTAGTGTACCTGGATATGTGGAGATGGATTCTCAAGAAGAAAATGAAAATACAAGTGTAGACACATCGAAAGCGTCAGAATCCGATGAGACAATCTTAGAAGAGCACATAGTTGAAAACAAAGAAGTCGTACATACGCCACAAAAAAGACAGAGAGACACGTCTGATGACATCCTCATAAAAGTGGCACGCAAGGAGATTGGAGAACCATCCAATGTAAGGCATGTGCCTGAAGAAATAAATGCTCCTACCTTGCTATCGGAAGACCGTTTTCTTGAAGCCAACTCCTCAAATTCCATATCTAAAGCTCCATCGCAAATTGAAAAACAAAGGTATACCCCTAGCCTTTTTGTTATATATATATACATACATATATATATATATATATATATATATATATATATATATATATATATATATATATATATATATATATATATATATATATATATATATATATATATATATATATATATATATATATATATATATATATATATATATATATATATATATATATATATATATATATATATATATATATATATATATATATATATATATATATATATATATATATATATATATATATATATATATATATATATATATATATCTGCATGTTCATACGTCATATCATGAAATTTGATCACACATATGACGTTCCATAGATCCGATCCTGAGAAGATTGGCTTATTAAAAGCGTCTGCCACACTACGTACCACGACAACTATGCATGCCGCGAAAGGAGATATGCCTTTGCCTAATGAGACCAACTCAGCATCTCATAAAGACATCTTTGTACCCAGGTGGCACGTATCCAATTCATGCGCTTTAACCGTGACCACAGACTGCCAAAGCTTCATTGATAATATCACCCCTCCTGGGCGCACTAGTCAATTAGAGTTCCTTCCTGATGACATGTTGATGGGTGAGGTAAATGTAACTATAACACATGACGTGACATTGATATCCCGTATGAGAAAGAGGTTCGCAAAGACAACCCATCGTACATAAATCATAAATGCAAAACGTGCCAAAGCATTGGAGGAGAAAAATATTGAGCTAGCGTGTGTAAATGGGAGGCTAGCTCTAGCAGAGGCCACAAAACAGATGAATACAGACACCATCCACTCACTAAATGATGAAAAAACCCAAATGCTAGCTTTATTAGCGCAAGAGCGCACCAACCTACAGAAACAATCATCATCTACCTAATGGGCCATGGACCATCTTAAGAAAGTTAAGGATGAGTTTTCTTTTGCCAATGTTGAAGAATTCGGTACAAAAGTTCAACAATAGGTAAATGACCACGAAGAGAAATTACGCCGTTTGAACGTTGAGTATGACAAGGAGCTGTACCCGCATCTAGCAACTGACATTGCTGAAAGGCGATGGTTAATCCGTTATGGACTTCCCCTTGCTACCAAGGGTGCCTTGGAGTCACCTAACATTCAAGAAGCATATGCTGACGTAATTGTGGCCATGGCTGCCGGGGAAAGTGCAGCCCTGGAGCGTGCTGCTAAAGATGAACTGCTGACCAAGAGTTTAGACCAAATTACTCCTTATGACCCTTTAGTGCAAGACAAACTCGATGACGCTCTCCTAGGACTGAAGAAATGTGACCTCCCTCTGATAAAAATGGTGGAACCAGATAAGGACTAGCCGATCAATGTAATAATGGAGGGCCTTACCCTTGGAAGGCATAAAATGGAAGGTGCATAGGAGGAATCCGCCTATCTCTTGAAGACAGACGTCGCACAAATGAAGGTAGTTATCCTTCCTTATCCTCGAGATAGTACAAATCCTTTCAAGATGGACAGAGAAGTATCTCTAAAAAAAGTGTTGACTCCACGCAAAGCGCGCTGCCAGTAAGAGAGGATTCTCGAAGAAGAGTGCAATCATTCCTCTAGGTACGACACACCCACCTCGCTCCGATGGTATGTCTGTCATCGTGCCCACCATCGCAGTCCGTGATGCTCGTATACTTCGAGATATGGAGAAGGCACTGAATGAGCATACCATATCCTCATCTACCTTCCTTCCGCATAAATTAAATAGGTTACGTTCAACTAGGGACTTGATGTAAGGACATATGGATATATACGTCGCCATGCGACAAATTTATGCCAAGAACACTCCCTCTTTTGATGTGTAAATATTTGTATGTAACATGTACTAGTTATAGGATAAGACCGCAATTCAGATTGTTCATGTATTATGTGTAAATACTGATCCTTCATTTGTTATTTATATTGCCAATATCCGTGATGTTAAAGCTGTTGTGATGTGTTTGTTATACGGCTTGGCCATAATACGTGTGTACCCTAAATCTATATTCACAGATGTTCGCAAAATACCAGAATTAGGTGTACAACGTGAGCTCACTACATGAAGTGCATCTTAATGAACTTGTGGGTTGAAAACATGTCATTACGTGCGGCGTACCACTACTACCATAAGCGGTGGAAATTATATTGACATGACTTTGTTAGACGTACACAATGTGTCTTTCGCATGTCCATCATGGAGTATGTGGTATGCATAACTTACTACAAAGTCTGGATTAGTAAGATGTCTAACAAGGATACGTGATCTGTGATCGATGGGTTTGCATCCCTCTTATACGGCAAGTTAATTAGTCGGTTCACTCAATCCTCTTATTTCACATGGAAACGATAAGTACATGTACGCTGGTGGGCCAAATATGAATATAATTGAATGACACTATATAAAGAAACAATAATCATATGCAAGAGGGAACCACAGAACTATCTAGGAGCCACGGTGTTTTATTAATACTTGCAAGTATTTAGAACACAAAGAAAAACATAATGCGTAAATTGAAAAAAGAAATACATGGATGTTTTATTAGGAGCTGACTACAGCTAAAAGGAGATCCATGCATGGGCCATAGCCCTCTAAAGGTAGCAACTCTGAAGTTCACCGTCATTCCATGACTGCCCTGAATCCCAGCCGTCCATGTCATATAGCTTGTACGAGCCTTGCTCCAGAATTTCCGTTACTATATAAGGTCCCTCCCACTTGAGTCTGGGTGTCCATGTGTTGTGCGGAAAGTCTGATTCACTAACATGATTACAAAATCACTTATCTTAAATGAGGTACCTCGAGTTATATCGTCAACGCCTCTCTTTGCACTTGAACTGGTCTTAGTTTCCTCAACCATAATTGAACTGCTCTTCCATCTCGACTGCTCTGAATTAATTTGCCACCTTGCAATCCTATCTTTCCAGATGTGGAATAGTTCCTTCTGCGATCTGATCGGCCGTTTTATTCCACCGACACGGGGCGTTGTGTTACACTTAGCGTGGCACGCTAGCTTTTGAACAGATTATTCGCGAATCGCTCGCTATCTGTCGAGAATGTGTCTCTTAGCAACCCAAAATAATAAACAATGTCCTCCCATATGAACTTTTTTATTCGCTCGCCAGTAACTGTTGTAGATACATTGGCTTCAATCCATTGGTTAAAGCGATCCATGGCTGCTATTAAAAACTTGATACCCCCTGTTACCATGGTGAGAGTACCTACGATTTTACTTTCCCATTTGTAGAACAACCATGGTGCTACAATGGATGCCGACGCTTGCTGTGACTGGCGGTGCGCTGCCTTACAGATCTAGCAATTTTCGCATTTAATGATTAAATTCCGCACACCTTCGTGCATTTGTCGTGCCTCTCTTTCACCCCATGGGAGTGTTCCATTGGTTAGATAATCACCTATCAGAAGCTCTGCTTCCCTTCTGGGCTTATTTCCACAATCTCGATCAACACACGTATGGGTAGATGGTCCCAATGGGAAGATTCAACCCTAAGGCTTAAGCCATTCTACCAACCCTTTGTGGGGCCTCCCGTATGGAAAACTTCCTGAAGCTCTGGATTAGCAACCTGGTCTTCCGTAAGCATTGGTTCATATTTTCTTCCTTAGCCTCATGTATTCCTAACACGTGATTCACGATCCAAGGTGAGTATATGTTAACTAGTAAGTTATGTATGCCTATGCGAGATTCAATCCTCATTCCTGTTATCAGTGCCTTATAATCCGCCTCTGTGCCTGCGACCGTATACCTAAAACGCAAGGCGTAGGTGAGTTCCACTCCTTCGGGATTTGTTTGGGTGAGACCTGCGTCTGGCCCATCACTTTGCGAGAATCCAGATGCTAACAAGACCCAAGGGGATTGGGATGCTCTAATTTTCCTTAGTGCCATGACTTCGTCACTCAGCCCTTTGTTCACTGACCTTGACGGGCTCCGCCATCTAGCCATTAGGCAAGATCTATACGAGGTACCTCATTCTTCTAACATGTTCTGCGTATTTGGCCCGTGTTTCGTTCGCTTTTCCCAAGGGTGTCCCTCATGGGTGGGTACTCCATGTTCTTTCGTAGGCTGAGGTGTACTAGTCATGTCTTCTGTTCCCCGTGCAAAGTTTTCGGGGTTGCCCTGAGGGAGAGTGCACGTAGTTGCTCTTCTTACCTCGGTATTGAATATTGTAATAACGCCTTCATCCACTGGTAGTTTGATCATTCCATGTGTCGTGGAAGGTATTGCACGCATAGCCATTATTCTTGATCGCCCTATGATGCCATTGTATGATGATGATGGTGAACGTATCACCACAAAGTTCACCCACACAGTTATCGAGTGATTCTTGTCTCTTACCGTCATCGGTGTGCGGAGTCGACTAATTGGCCAAGTTATTTCCCCGCTAAATCCTGTGAGCGGGGCCGTGACCGCTCTCAGTTGGCTTCTTATTCCTGGTCGAAGTCGTACAAAGCAATAATCATACAAAATATTCTCCGAGTATCCTCCATCGAAGTGCATATGGCGGACATCATGGTCTCCCATATATACTTTTATTACCATGGGCCCTTGGACCGCACAGCTTTCTGTAAGGGGAGGGAATGAGATCTGCGTATCGCGAGAGAGTTCTTGACTAATTGCATAGTTATGCGCTTCCAAGAATGTACCATGTAGATGGTAGGAAGTATGTCTTTTAGCTTGTCTTTTTTGTTCTTGCTTTTCTTTTCTCCCCCGTCTCTCCATTCTCTTATAAGATGGTTTAACTTGCCCGCTTAAACAAACATTCAATATGCCTTTTTAACTATATGCATTTGTCGGTTTCGTGCCCTTTATCGGCGTGATATTCGCAGTACCGATTGCCATTGCGTTTTTCTTTGGGGGTCGTCATTGGTGGGGTTTCGGGAATTGTGCACCTTCGGATAAAAATATCCATCTAGGCATCATTTTGAGGGGGTAAACTTGCTGTTGTTGTCGCGTCCTCCCCAATGAGTTCCTTGGTAGTCCAGGGTCTGACTATTGATCTTGTAGAAACTAGAAGGGGGGTTGAATAGTTTCTCTTCGGTTTATGTCCTAATTAAAATTCCTTTCAATTAGGTTTGTCTCAAAACTACCTTTTACTTGAAAGCTAGTTGCATAATGATTAGGTTCAATTCTAATGCATTAACAATGACAAATAGTAGATGTGTGTGATGTGATAATAAGAGTAAGTAAAGAGTAAGGAAAGAAACGACCTAATAGGAAGACACCAAGATTTATAGTGGTTCGGCAACGAAGCTCTATCTTCGTTCCTACTCTACTCCTCGAGTACACCTTACTCGAGATTTCCACCATATCCACAAGCTCTCTTCTTGGCGAAGAAAACCTTACAACGTCTCTTGCATTATTTTCCGACACTAAGCGAAATATCGAGACCTAATCTAAGCTAGTACCAATCTACACAACGTCGCCCACTTCACCATTTTACGTCACAAGGCTAGATGTTGAGTTCTAATCGAAAGGTAGAACCAATCTTCACAACGCTGTCTACTTCACCATTTTACGACACAAGGCTAGATGTCGAGTTCTAATCGAAAGGTAGAACCAATCTTCACAACATCACCATTTTCCGACACAAGGCTAGATGTCGAGTTCTAATCGAAAGATAGAACCAATCGTTACGCCTCTTCACTTTGAAGCTAAGTGAGAACTTCACAAGACACAACTACACATCACTTTATAGTTTAGTGAGAACTCACAAGACACAACCACATCACTTTATAGTTTGGTGAGAACTCACAACTCACAACTATTACAACTCAATAAAACACATATCCAAGTATACACATGTAACTTAGATCTACACAACACAAATCCAAGTATACACATATACAATGGATTTACACAAGACTTGATCCAAGTATTCACAAATACATTGGATCTACAAGACTCAAATAAAACAAATGATGAACATGACTAGATCTTTAGGAGAGGATGATCTTCATCAAGGCTTCATCTTTAATCACATCACAAGTGTGTGAGTGATCTTCTCTTTGGACAAGGTAAAGAAGGAGATAAACTGAATAATCATAAGTAAACATAGTTAACACATTAAGTGATCATTTACAAATGATTAGGAATTAGAAAGGATAAGGATAGCAGAAAGAGTGTCCAAAAAGGGTTATGGAAAATGCAGATTTGATCCACTATTTATAGGAGACAAAAGCCAACGGCTCTCTGAGCGCGGTTCCTTAATTGTCCTGCGGTTCCTTATCACTAAGGAACCGCATAGGCATTTAAGGATCCGTGTTCATAGACTCCGCTCCCTTTTGTCTTTTAGTGAGGAAGTAATATCCGAGTCAAGTTTTTACCTTCAAAGGATATTCCTATGGCATTTAAAATATGCTATATTCAAATTTACATTTTCCATTTTAATAAAACGTTTTCTTAAAAATAAATTTTATTAAAAAATCTTTTGTCACATTTGACAAAATGTAAGTTTAGGACTAACCACTTTTATGATCACTAATCATGATTAAGATATGTTAGTGCAATACTTAAATGATTATTACCTTGATGATAGTGTTTGTTAGATAATTCATCTTATGACTGTATTTGACGATAAATGTCTTTTTAATTTGACGTGATCAAAACTAAGAAAGATCAGTTAATACTAATAATGTTTTTAGGCATTACTTTGCATTAACAATCTCCCCCTTTTTGATTACGACAAACTATAAACTCATTTATGTAAAATCCAAAATTGTTTGAATTATTAACGAGTTTATCACTATCATTTCTCCCCCTTTGTCAAAGCAAAAAGGTTAGCACAAGTTGTTGAGGAAGAGAAGTATTGACTTTGCTAGAAGCTCCCCCTTGGTGTTTACTGTCCCTTGCTTGGGGCACCAAGTGAATGAGCTAAGGTGACATGCTACCCAAAGGTTAGTAGAGAGAAAAGAAACACCAATGTATATATAGTCACTACCTACTAAGTAACTATAGATGGAGAAATAAAATAAATCTCAAATTAGAAGTAAGTATTTGCTAAGAATGTCCAAATAGGGTGTTTGACAAAATCAAAGTTCAATTGGTGGAATAGAGGTAGAAAAGAAACATACATATCAATTGAAGTGATAATATGTCAAAGGGTTAGAAACTTAGAATTGGTGGAATCACCCAAAAGTAATTATAAGTTTTAACCATGATCTACTCTAAACAATGTGTGAAAAAGAATTGACGAGAAAGGGAGTAACACACATAACATTCATATTATAAAAATATGAAAGAACAAACAAGGGAAATATTCATACACACAATATGAATATTTAACACAACAAATAGGAAAATAAACAATATAAGCATAAACTACTCTAGTAGTGATAATCCTCCAAGATTGATTAAGTTGACTCAAACAACTAAAACAAAAAATGTGTTTTTATTGAAAAATAAGACGACGAGGCATCATTCGAATATTTGTTCATGGGAACAAATACTTTGAGAGCAGGTCGAGTAAGAAGAAATTCAGGAAAATTTAGCTTGTCATACACATGAGCAAGTTCAATTTGTTGAAATCGACAACAAGCACACAAGCTTCCATGATGCAAAACAAAGTCGTTAGATGGGAGAGGACCATCAAGATGAGAAGGTGGTGGTGGAGAGGGAGATAATGGGTAAGAAATGTTTTCACAATGCCTAGTGAGATTTGGGAAAGAGGATAGTCACTGAGAGGAGGAATGTTGCAAGGTTTAGGTGGTGGTGGAAGAACTTCTCTTTCTCTGGTAATTGGATCGATTGAGAAAGTCTCATTCCAATACGCAATGGGAGAGAAAGAAGTATTGCAAGGTTTGGAAGAAGAGGAATCATGATGATCCTTGTTCTTCTTGACCCAAATAGGTCGAACCGAGATTTTCGGTTTCTTGGAAAGCTCAAAAGAAGAAGAAGCTTTAGGTTTAGAAGATTCTGACAAAGAGATGTCAAGGTTAAGATTCGGAGAGTTAGACATTGTGAGGGATGAGAAAAAGAACTCCCAAAAGAAGAGAATTTAAAGAAAATAGACAAGGCAAAGATTTGAAATGAAAACAAAAGTTTTCAAGGAATGTTTAGCCAAAAATGGCAAACAAGGAATCTTGAAAAAGACTGTGGTCAAAGAAGAAAGACAAAAAACGAGCCAAAAATTAGCTTGCTGTCCGCGGTTCTTTAAAAGAACCTACGGTTCCTTATATATAAGGGACCGTGCGAACTTTAAGGATCCGCATACAGTGGACATGAAAATGCAATTTTACAAGGTTTTGAGAAAAAAATAATACTTTTTTAAAAAAAATTGCAAATCTTGGACTTTTACCTCTTTTAGCACTAGACTATGCTTTGGTTGCACAAAAGGAAGCACACTCACAAAGAGTGTCTTGACAAAGGGTGAAAAAATATTTAGATAACATTTTGATCCAAGTTAAGTCAAGTTTTAAGAGGTTGTGATAGATTAAGGTTCAATTTTAAATAAAATTGAAGTTGATTAGTGTGAGCACAGAGGTTAAAACACACAAATATGAAATCTATAACACATCTTCATGAAAACTCATGAAGGAAAGGAAATACAAGAAAAGAAACAACAACTAACTATTACAAAGTTAGCTAAACTAGTTCTTGATAGATAGTCTTCCTTGGCTTGATTTTTCTTTTGAAAAAGCATTCATTTTTAGAAAATCATCATTCATCTCCTAGGAGGTGGAGGCATGGAGAACAAGGTAAGCAAGAAGTCTTGAAACCTCCTATGAAGTCCAAACATCTCCATTCTTAGGTTTTGAATGATGTAGTTGTTATAGAGGCAACATGGACAATTAGAACCATGAGCTTCTAGAAAACCAAAGAAGTATGGATCACCCCTAAAGTAGGAAATGGGAACACCCAAAAGTGGAGTGTGTGAGGGAGGAGGAGGAGGAGGCAGGGTGTCCAAAGGTGAGATGGGCGAGTTTGGTGGGGTAAATGGTGAGGTAACCAATGGCTCAAGAATGTCATTCACAATGGGAATGCTTTGGAGGGGTTGAGGGTTCACATCCAAGAGAGGAAAAGGAGTGAATGGTGAGGACAACTCATTCATCCTAGATTGGAATGAAGAGGAGGTAGAACCATGAGAACGGTAAGTACCATGAGTTGAGCTTGTCTTGCATGGTGCAAGAGGTGGTGATTGTGATGAAGAGATGAGAATTGGAGAAATCTCACTCTTGGGTGTATGAAAAGATGAAGAACCAAGTTTAGGAAACTTGATTTTGATCTTAAGGTTTCTTTTGGATGAGGATTGTTTGGAAGAATTTGATGATCTTGTGGACATCATGGTTGTGTGTCTAGGTTTAGAAGAAGGTTTGAGGGATGGAGAAAAAGATCAATTAAGGGAGGTTTAAGAAGGGAAGGAGTGATAGTTGTATTTTTACCCCTTTAGGAAAACGAGGTAAAAGCGGTAAGTATTAAGCGTACGTTTAGGAAAACGTAAACACTTATGACCCAAAGTGGGGATCGTTCTCGAGGAGGCTAGTGTGTTGTGAATTGAATTGATTTTGATTGATGATTTTATTAAGAAGAAAAGAGAAAAGAAAATAGAAATGAGAAAGAAAAGACGGTTACGAAAACGGATCGAGCTAAGACGAAAACGCGTTCACGTAAAACCGTAAAAAAAAACTACAAAATAAAAATTTTAACCTAAAAATTCCTAAAAATTACTAAAAATCCTAAATAATATTCTAAGAGTTTACAAAAAATCCAAACTTGTTAAAACCTTTTAATTAATTAGATAATGACTTTTTAATGCTAATTAAAGCCCTAAAAATCACAATTAATTATTAAAAAGCCCTAAACAAGATTTTCAAGTTTGTAAACCTCAAAAATGACCTAATTAAGCTAAAAAGTATTTTTTAAAAATTTAAAACCAAATTAAACTATTTTTAAACACTTAAAAACTATTAAAATCTATTAAAACTTAAATTAATTCTAGAAAATAATTGAAAAACCCTAAAAATATTTGGAAAGTTACAAAATTCCTAATTTAGTGTCTACAATCTGGGAAAAATGAAAAAAGTTAAAAAATCAAACTTTTAATTTTTAATAATAAAATAATAATAAAATAATCAAAAAATTTCAAAGTTTATAAAAAATTCTAAAAAATTACCAAAAATCTAGAATATTGTAACTAGGACAAAAATGAAATTAAAAGTTCCTAAAACCTTTTTAATAATTTTATATTAAATTTTAAAGTTGATTAAAAACCCTAAAATCCTATAAAATCAAAAATTAGACTTTTTGAAAACTTTTTGGGCTGTAAACCTCAAAAATAAGATTAAAAACCTAAAAACTATTTTTTCAGATTTTTAAATTTCTTTTTCCTATTTTTAAATTACTTTCTAAAATTTAAACTAAAAATAATCCTAGAAAATTATTCAAATACGGGAAAAATAATATTTTTAAACCAAAAAGTCCTAAAACCTAGTAAAAACCAAAGAAAAATGCTAAATGGGAAAAAACCCTAAGGAATAAGCTGAAAACAGCTTATAAACAAGCTGAAAAGTAAATAAGCTAGAAAACCAATAGTCCTTATATATTAAACATTGCAAAGTGATACCAATCAAAGACCCTAGGGCAGTTGGTTTTGAATTGATTTTGATTGATGATTTTATTAAGAAGAAAAGAGAAAAGAAAATAGAAATGAGAAAGAAAAGACGGTTACGAAAACGGATCGAGCTAAGACGAAAACACGTTCACGTAAAACCGTAAAAAAAAACTACAAAATAAAAATTTTAACCTAAAAATTCCTAAATATTACTAAAAATCCTAAATAATATTCTAAGAGTGTACAAAAAATCCAAACTTGTTAAAACCTTTTAATTAATTAGATAATGACTTTTTAATGCTAATTAAAGCCCTAAAAATCACAATTAATTATTAAAAAGCCCTAAACAAGATTTTCAAGTTTGTAAACCTAAAAAATGACCTAATTAATCTAAAAAGTATTTTTTAAAATTTTAAAACCAAATTAAACTATTTTTAAACACTTAAAAACTATTAAAATCTATTAAAACTTAAATTAATTCTAGAAAATAATTGAAAAACCCTAAAAATATTTGGAAAGTTACAAAATTCCTAATTTAGTGTCTACAATCTGGGAAAAATGAAAAAAGTTAAAAAATCAAACTTTCAGTTTTTAATAATAAAATAATAATAAAATAATCAAAAAATTTCAAAGTTTATAAAAAAATTCTAAAAAATTACCAAAAATCTAGAATATTGTAACTAGGACAAAAATGAAATTAAAAGTTCCTAAAACCTTTTTAATAATTTTATATTAAATTTTAAATTTGATTAAAAACCCTAAAATCCTATAAAATCAAAAATTAGACTTTTTGAAAACTTTTTGGGCTGTAAACCTCAATAATAAGATTAAAAACCTAAAAACTATTTTTTCAGATTTTTAAATTGCTTTTTCCTATTTTTAAATTACTTTCTAAAATTTAAACTAAAAATAATCCTAGAAAATTATTCAAATACGGGAAAAATAATATTTTTAAACCAAAAAGTCCTAAAACCTAGTAAAAACCAAAGAAAAATGCTAAATGGGAAAAAACCCTAAGGAATAAGCTGAAAACAGCTTATAAACAAGCTGAAAAGTAAATAAGCTAGAAAACCAATAGTCCTTATATATTAAACATTGCAAAGTGATACCAATCAAAGACCCTAGGGCAGTTGGTTTTGAATTGATTTTGATTGATGATTTTATTAAGAAGAAAAGAGAAAAGAAAATAGAAATGAGAAAGAAAAGACGGTTACGAAAACGGATCGAGCTAAGACGAAAACGCGTTCACGTAAAACCGTAAAAAAAAACTACAAAATAAAAATTTTAAACTAAAAATTCCTAAAAATTACTAAAAATCCTAAATAATATTCTAAGAGTTTACAAAAAATCCAAACTTGTTAAAACCTTTTAATTAATTAGATAATGACTTTTTAATGCTAATTAAAGCCCTAAAAATCACAATTAATTATTAAAAAGCCCTAAACAAGATTTTCAAGTTTGTAAACCTAAAAAATGACCTAATTAAGCTAAAAAGTATTTTTTAAAATTTTAAAACCAAATTAAACTATTTTTAAACACTTAAAAACTATTAAAATCTATTAAAACTAAAATTAATTCTAGAAAATAATTGAAAAACCTTAAAAATATTTGGAAAGTTACAAAATTCCTAATTTAGTGTCTACAATCTGGGAAAAATGAAAAAAGTTAAAAAACAAACTTTCAATTTTTAATAATAAAATAATAATAAAATAATCAAAAAATTTCAAAGTTTATAAAAAAATTCTAAAAATTACCAAAAATCTAGAATATTGTAACTAGGACAAAAATGAAATTAAAAGTTCCTAAAACCTTTTTAATAATTTTATATTAAATTTTAAAGTTGATTAAAAACCCTAAAATCCTATAAAATCAAAAATTAGACTTTTTGAAAACTTTTTGGGCTGTAAACCTCAAAAAAAGATTAAAAACCTAAAAACTATTTTTTCAGATTTTTAAATTGCTTTTTCCTAATTTTTAAATTACTTTCTAAAATTTAAACTAAAAATAATCCTAGAAAATTATTCAAATACGGGAAAAATAATATTTTTAAACCAAAAAGTCCTAAAACCTAGTAAAAACCAAAGAAAAATGCTAAATGGGAAAAAACCCTAAGGAATAAGCTGAAAACAGCTTATAAACAAGCTGAAAAGTAAATAAGCTAGAAAACCAATAGTCCTTATATATTAAACATTGCAAAGTGATACCAATCAAAGACCCTAGGGCAGTTGGTTAGAGCGTTTGTGTGTGGGAGGAGTGGCGCAGGTTCGAGTCCTGGCCACGTCCTTTTTACTTTTTTTTTAAACTTTAAAACACAAAATCAGTTACTTAACTTAACTAAAAACACAAATTATAATCAAAGAACAACTAGAATCAAACTGCAAAAAATCAAAACGTGCCCAGATTGGACTATGTGACTGATGAACACAAGTGTGAATCTTCACAAGTGAAGATAAGGAACAAGAGGTCTTGTTCTTGGAATTTGTGGATGTTTATTGGACAAATGGGGCACCCCTATACTCAGTTGAGTATAGGGAGTCAAACAAATGCACAAAACAAGCAAGTACTTAGCCAAAATCACACAAAAATGCACCAAACAAGTTTCTGATCAAGGCCTTGGGTGTCTGATGAATATTGCTGGTTCAATAAGCACACAAGTGAATTTCAAACCTTAAAATTATGCACACAATGTCACCAAATAGCATTCAAGTTATCCACAATCCTACTTGGGCCTAACTCCTAACAATTAATCAAGCTTTAAGGTCAAAATCATACAAAAACAGGCACAATAGGCAGTGTTTCTGATTAATGCTATGTTTTCAATATTTTTCACATGCAAATGCTTTTAAACCTTACCAAACTTGAACCTAAGTACATGTATCACTTACTAGTCACCTGAGAAGTGTTTTTAAACAAGTTTTAACCTAGATTCTTGTCTCAAATCCTAGCTAAACTCTTATCCCAAACACCCCTTTTGATTTCAGAAAGTGAATTTTTCAAACAAAGTCTAATCAAATCCTAATCAAACTGATTTATATCACTTCTAACATGCACAATAACACCTAAACAGTAGAATCAAACCATTAAACAAACCTTCTAACAACTAGCATGCAATTTCACACCAAATCACAAAAGAACTGAAAACTAAAAACAAGGTCAAGGATTTTACCTTGAGGGACCTACATCCAGGTCCCTCAGTGGTTGCTTAACCACCTCCAATAGACTCGGGTCTATGCTGAACCTTTAACAAACAATCTCCAAAAACCTGCTAAGAACAAAGTGAAAAACACAAAATAATCCAACTTTCTGATTTTATCAAACTTTCAAAACCTTGAAACCAATGAAACTTTGAAACTTAACACGTTTTGAAACAAGATCAAATTCAGAAATCTAAGAATTCCAATCCACTTTCACTTCTTGGATTCTTTGATTTCTGAAATTTGCAAACTTTTTGAAAACTTAAACACACAAAGTGTTTCACAATTTAAAAATGGAACTCAGATTAATTACTCAACAAACATATATCAATTTTTAAAACTCATAAAAGGAATTACACTTTCTAACCAAAAACACCAACTTTATAAATAATTAAAAAGATTACAATTTTTGAGTAAAATCTAGAACAAGAAAAGGGACACATGCGTCTCCTTTATATACTACATGATAGAACTAACTAGAAGCCTAAACCCTAAGATATAAAATCCCTAAAATGTCCTTGGACTTTTGACTGAAAATTGGGTCAATTTGTGCCTCATGTGATGATGTTGATGTAGCCAGCTTGCAAAGTGATCTTGGAGCGTCCATTTGTCCTTGGGGTCCAAGTAGTAACATCCTACCATTGGTTTTGTCTGTTTTAGGGTTTTGAGGGAAAGGACGGGGCAGGGGAGGGTCCCACAAGACACATGGGTGTGTCTTGTGGCGTTTTGGAAGGTGGGTTTAAGTGAGAAAGTTGTTAATTAAGGATCTGGAGAGATTGAAACAAAACCCCTTTGGATTTAAGGTGATTAAGTCTGGGTAGGTTTAGGGTTCTTGGGTGATTAAAGGGTGATTAGATCCAAAAAGGGAAAAGATTTATTTAAAAATCTTGTTTGGGTGGGAAAATGGGAAAGAGTTGACTGGGGTTTGACCCAGTTTAATTAATAAACCTGGGTTGGGTTGGTTACGGGTTTGGACTGGGTAGGGTATGGGTAAATGGGTATTCGGGTGGGTATGGTGACGTGTAAGTCACTGAGTGGTGGTGAGGGTTTGGTTGTTTGGCAGAAGAGGCCCCCAAAGGTTTCTTTTTTCTTCATGTTGTATAAAATCAGCAACAACTTCCATTTAACTTGTAACAAATTTGCAATACTTGTCATTTTTGGCACATATTATTTTTCAAACTTGAACAAGGACTTCAAATGCATATTTTTGGATTCTTCAAGGGTAAAACTTGTATAATCTTCAAACATGGAGGACCTTAGTTGACAATTGATGATTTCTTCAAGGTCTAATCTTGCCAAGTCTTCAAAAATAAGGGACTAAAGTTGCCAATCTTCAAAACTTCAAGGTCCATTTTGGAAATTCCAGATTTGGGTCCGGTTCATTGTGGGGCTTCGTTTCCCGTGTTCGTTTTTGAATGATTCTTGTGATCTTTTGCCATTTTCTCAATATCCGTACCTAAAAATACACAAGCAACAAACACAAGCATATATATGGCATTTTATGATATTTTAAGCATTTTAAGCCCGATTTGGACGATGAGACCATGTATAAAAGCAGTCTCATCACTCCCCCATACTAAACCATTACCGTGCCCTCACGCAATGCTAGAATAAAGTATCGTAGCACCTCAAAAATTAATTTTTTATTCACTTTATTGAAATGATAAACTAGCTACACTACTACTATTACTACTACTTGTGTTTTAGACATAATGTATGATTTTCATCGCAAAATGGAAGTTTAGGTTCTTAGAATAAGAACACGTGAATGCTTCGTTAGAAATAATTTCGTCGTCCTCGATTTTCACCCTAATTCCATGCCAAGCGTGCAACGAGATCATTGTCATTATAAGTTAGTAATGCTAACACTACTCATATGCCCTAATCACGTACTTATTCTCCCATTATTCCTAAGTTGTATCTCTTATATTTTATTATGTCTTGAATGTTTCACGAGGATACATCGTTGACTTATGCGATAATAGAGATTTAGGTCTAAAAATAGAGTCCTAACGGTGTAACTAAGACCATCAAATCAATAACCCCTCCCAATAGACAACGATGTTAAAAAATTAAGTTGACAAGAAGAATCGATAAACACGGTTTTATAACGGTTTTGAACATGAGACTTATTACCAAGACTTTTATACGCCCCCTAACGAAAGGGCCTTATTATCTTTGGTTTACCTCCATCTTTTATTCAACTTCGCCATGAAGCTTTTATTATGACTTCGGTCTTGCCTTGCCTTTTATTATCCGCCTCATCGGTGGTTTTATTAGCCAAAGACGTATATCCTCACGCTAAAGCGAATTTTGGATCTTTAAAGCTTCGAAGATTAAGGCTTGATTCACTTTCAATTTTGCATAGATTTTAGGCCTTGTGGGGCTTCAAATTGTTTGCTAGATTTAGGTGAGCACTTGAAATCTTATTATTAGGTGAAGCTTTCGATTATTGGGGTGCCAATACTTCAAAACCGTGACGCTGGCGATACCTTAATGTCTTCCTAATTTAATTACACGGAAGCTACTAGAAAAGACTAGAAACCCAACAATCCTAACTAAACCGCTAAGTCAATATTTATTAAGCAAAAAATATTTACATGCGAAGGGAGAATAAGCAAACAACGAGAACACATGAGTTTTTGCAAGAATACGAGTACTCTACGTTTATCATAGTAACTTATAATTAACTCTATCATTTCTCGTCCTCATTTAAGAGACTTAGCCTAATGTGTAGTTAAGGAATCAAAGCTAAGTGCTCAACACGCACGGTCGAGTCAAAAATTACTCTTATTCTCGCCATCGGAAAATCTACATTCGTGTCTTCAAACACTTATAAAACATGAGAAATTTTTTAAAATTTGGCCATTTTTAGCCTTATTTTGCAACAAAAATGATAAACAAAACGATAAACTTTGGAAAGCGTGAAGGTTTGGCAAGGCAAGTATCTATTCACCCCCATACTAAAACTAAACATTGTCCTCAATGTTTCGAGTCTAGGGGTGCAAACACCCCCATACTAGAGACGTAGTCGAATGCCTAATCTAGCATGGAAAGGGTGTAACCAATAAGTTAATAGCCGTTTATGAAGTGTGCTAAAAACCTAAGGTTAGAACAATCAAGGATATATCATTTGGATATTGGGAAATGTCTTCAAAGCAAACGATCGAGTGCTCCCATAAAACGAACACGAGAGGCTCCAATCGTGAAGATCATGATCTAAAAACCACAATGCACAAACAACCATGGAACAAAGGTTGGAAGGGCACAAATCCCCTCACATTAAACTAATTAGAAAGCAATAATATGTACATGGATAAGCATGGGTCTCCCCCACGAGGCACCTTGTTTTTGATAACCGAGTCAAAAGCTCGACTCGAATCCCCATAAATGTGATCATTTAGGGATAATCATGGTGTGGTCAATTTTTGGTGGGGCTTACATGATAAACAAGGCCCAAAAACAACCGGTATAAAGGACTAAGTCCTTTGATGGTGCAAAATACCGGGATCGAAGATGGCGTTCTCGTTTTTGTTGGAAAAACAAATCGACGCCACTTCATCGTGAGCCAACAAAACTCAAAGAGTTTCAAGAAAATAGGTGAGAAGAAATAGAAGGGTGGGACAATGGGTAAGTCATGAAAACATTGAGCTACTCGAGGTAGACTCGCACCAATCAAATGAAAAGATTTTCCATTTATTGCATCGGTGGAAGACCGAGATTTCCCTATATAAGCAGTTCCAGGATCAAATATCTCGTCCTCGGTGGAGAAAGGGGAGGGAACATAAGGGGCTTCCCCCACACTAAGTCCACACAAAGCATCGTCAAAAGGAGAAGACGAGCTTGTAGCACTCAAATCACGTGGTGATGACAGAGTTAGAATTGTAGAAAAATCTTTCAAATTCAATTTAAAATCTTTTCCTTATTCATCTTTTAAACTCTCCTTGTGAAAACCCGATTTGATTATGTCAAAAATATTTGGTGTATCTAAAGCAATGTTAGTCACACTAAAAATTCTCGCATTTTGAAACCGTTTTGGCAAAGGTGGTGGTAAGTTTTCAAAACGTTTGTCGACAAAGAAAACTTCCCCATCGGGATCAACGTATTCATCATCCGAAGAATCACTCGAGATTGGAATCGTAGGCTTAACACTCTTAACCTCCACCGGCGGAGGGGACATAACTTCATTTTTATCAACAACTCCTAAAACTCTATTTGAAATCCTTTTGCAAATGTTTTTGATGGGATTGACATTGTACAAAGACGTGATAGAATACACATGAGAAAGAGTGGAGTTTTGGGTTGCATTAATGACGAGTTCTTCCTCATTGAAACGAAGAGTGATTTTTCTTGCATGCACATCGATAAGTGCTCTCGAGGTATCCAGAAAAGATCGACCTAAAATTAACGGAACTTTAGGATCGATGGGAATATCAACAACAATAAAGTCTACGGGATAGTAGAACTTTCCAACTTACACAAAGACGTCCTCGGCAACTCCACAAGCTAGAATCGTAGAATGATCGGCCATTTCGATTGACATTCTTGAAGGAGTGAGATTAGGAAGATTGAGCGATTTAAAAATCTCAAGAGGCATCAAATTAATACTAGCACCAAGATCGGCCAAGGCGTAGCATTCTTCCATGTCTTGTATAGCACATGGGATTAAAAACTTTCCAGGATCACTGACTTTTTGAGGTATGCGGCTTAGAAAAACCGAAGAACAACTAGACGATTTTTGCAATTTTTCTTTGTTATTCAACATACTTTTGAAGTTCGCGGTAAATCGAGGCATCATGACTAAGGCGTCGGAAAAACTTATATTGAAATGCAAGTCACGAAACATTTTCATAAAAAGTTCAAATTGATAATTATTTCGTTCTTGTGCCTTTTCCTTGTCTCGTCTTGAAGGGTAAGGTAAGGGTGGTGTGGGTTGGGGCATAGTAGGCATCGGCCTTGGAATCTCGGGTTCCATGATTGGTGTAGGTTCAACCGTAGGTGTGGTTTGAGCGGTACTTCGTGGGCTTTTAATTTGCTCCTTTTCTACCACAACCTCGGGTTCTTTCTCTTTTTCCTTCTCCATAGAAGTACTTGGACGAGAAATGGGTTCTTTGAAAGTTTTACCACTACGAGTAGTAATAACCTTCAATTCTCCTTTCGGGTTCACGATGGTATCACTAGGAAGACCACCCGAAGAAGAGGGCTTACACATGATAGCTTCAAACATTTTTCCCATACGGTCTTCAAACTTAGATTGCCTAGCATCCGCTTTTAACAACTCTTGCTTAATCTCATGTTGACCTTGCTCCATTTTTTGTTGATTTTGTTGGAGTCTTTGAACATTTCCTTCCATTTTATTAGCATGAGTTTTAAGTTCATTAGCAAGTTCGTTTTTAGGCTCGTTTTTCAACTCGGACCTTAAGCTAACCATTTCACGTTGCATATTATCAAACTTAACATCATTAGCCTTAGCATAATTCAAAAACTCTCCTTGAAGATTTTTGGTGTGATCATTTTGAAAACCTTGAGTAGAAGTTTGAAAATCATGGTTTTGGTTTTGGTTTGAAATTTGCCCATTTCCACTTTGATAATTACCCTTGTTGTAGTTCCTTTGATTTCCTTGGTAATTTCCACCTTGGTTGTTGTTTCGATAATTATTAGCATTATGATTTGGTGGAGCTTGATTTTGGCGGGAACCTTGACCGATTTGGTTATAAGTTCCCGTGGCTACATAAGCACTCGAAGTGTTACCATTCGTGGTAATGCACTCGGAAAGATCATGAGCTCCACCACACGAAAAACAACTCTTAGAAACCGCTTTAACCGAAGCGGAATTTGAAGCTTCTTGAGCTTTCCAATGAGACGTAAGAGTCGAAAACCTATCGAAAAACCGATTCTCCTCATTTGCTTCATCATGTAAAGCATTGATACTACGAGAAGATGATGAGCCCAATTTGGCAACACTCGGTGTGTTACGAGGGCTATAAACCTTAGACCTATTCTCAATTATGACCAAAGCTTCTTCAACCGTTTTACACAAAAAATTACCACCCGCGGCGGCATTTAAATAATCTCTTTCATGATTATTAAGTCCATTGTAAAACGTGTCTATTTGGTGCAAATCAGAAAAACCGTGATGAGGACATTCATGTAACATCTCCTTAAACCTATTCCAAGCCGTTGAAAAACTTTCATTTTATTCTTGTGAAAATTTAGAAATCTCATTTTTCAAATGCGTAGTCTTAGAGGGCGGAAAAAATTGGTTCACAAATTTTGAAACGAGATCCTTCCACGTCAATATAGAATTGGGTGGCTCTTTCTCTAACCAAATTTTAACGGGCCCCGCTAAGGAATACGGAAAAAGCATCATCTTAATCGAGTCATTCGAGACATCCTTGAATTTGCAAGTGGCGGTAAGACGATTGAATTGGCGGATATGGTTGTGGGGATTGTCCTTCTCATCACCACGGAATTTGTTGTTTTGGATCATCGACAACAAACCCGTTTTCACCTCAAAATTCTCCGCAAGGATTGTGGGAATCACAATAGCTTCTCCATAACCCTCGGTGGGTGCTTGAAGCAACTCCATCATAGTTCGATTCGCCATGGTTGGTGCTTCTCGTACAATGTGTTCGTCAATAGGAGACTCCTCACTAGAATGAGTTGGAGTGGGAGTTTTGTTCTTTCGTCTACGTGCACGTTTTGCTTGATTACGAGTTAGCATAAACGTCACGTACCACGAGGAGACGAGCAAAGAAGATTCTTTTTGGTATTTTGTATTTTTCAATTTTTTTGTGGTTTTTGATGGTATTAACTTTTTTGGAAATTGGTGAATGTATTAAGTAGACAAAAATCTACAAATCTCCTCCTTAATCAAATCTCTCGATTAAAGAAGCCTCAAGGAATGAAAACGATCACGTGAAGTGAACGCCTTCGATGACTTTAGAACGATGGTGGAACACCAAATCGTTCAAGAGGGTTTAATCAATAGAAACCAAGAAAATATATATGATATGTAATAATACTTTGGGCGGCAAAACCCTCGATTAGCTCTCAAAATCAAATACGCACAAGCAAGCGGAGGAAACGAGGCGGCGCGAAGCACTTAAGAGCCTTTTTCCTTTAGGTCGTGAAATACAACCGCCTTATACCCACCTTATAGTTTGTATTTTTCAAAATCGAGCTTCTCGAAAGTGTTTATCTATTTTTGCCTTTTTTCTTTAGTTTGAGATTCGAATACAATGATTGGGTAATGACCTCCCAAGTCAAGGTTGTGATTGCTCACGTATTTGGAGTACTTGTGAATTTATTGTTCTACGTATACAATATATTAATAGTATTCACACAAAAACCGAAAAACGATAATACGTATTAGTAGAGTGCTACTAATACAAATACTAATTATGGTTAGTATAGAAAACAACAATTGTTCAATCAAAACACAACACGCCTCCCCGGCAGCGGCGCCAAAATGATAGTTGTATTTTTACCCCTTTAGGAAAACGAGGTAAAAGCGGTAAGTATTAAGCGTACGTTTAGGAAAACGTAAACACTTATGACCCAAAGTGGGGATCGTTCTCGAGGAGGCTAGTGTGTTGTGAATTGAATTGATTTTGATTGATGATTTTATTAAGAAGAAAAGAGAAAAGAAAATAGAAATGAGAAAGAAAAGACGGTTACGAAAACGGATCGAGCTAAGACGAAAACGCGTTCACGTAAAACCGTAAAAAAAACTACAAAATAAAAATTTTAACCTAAAAATTCCTAAAAATTACTAAAAATCCTAAATAATATTCTAAGAGTTTACAAAAAATCCAAACTTGTTAACACCTTTTAATTAATTAGATAATGACTTTTTAATGCTAATTAAAGCCCTAAAAATCACAATTAATTATTAAAAAGCCCTAACAAGATTTTCAAGTTTTTAAACCTAAAAAATGACCTAATTAAGCTAAAAAGTATTTTTCAAAATTTTAAAACCAAATTAAACTATTTTTAAACACTTAAAAACTATTAAAATCTATTAAAACTTAAATTAATTCTAGAAAATAATTGAAAAACCCTAAAAATATTTGGAAAGTTACAAAATTCCTAATTTAGTGTCTACAATCTAGGAAAAATGAAAAAAGTTAAAAAATCAAACTTTCAATTTTTAATAATAAAATAATAATAAAATAATCAAAAAATTTCAAAGTTTATAAAAAAATTCTAAAAAATTACCAAAAATCTAGAATATTGTAACTAGGACAAAAATGAAATTAAAAGTTCCTAAAACCTTTTTAATAATTTTATATTAAATTTTAAAGTTGATTAAAAACCCTAAAATCCTATAAAATCAAAAATTAGACTTTTTGAAAACTTTTTGGGCTGTAAACCTCAAAAATAAGATTAAAAACCTAAAAACTATTTTTTCAGATTTTTAAATAGCTTTTTCCTATTTTTATATTACTTTCTAAAATTTAAACTAAAAATAATCCTAGAAAATTATTCAAATACGGGAAAAATAATATTTTTAAACCAAAAACTCCTAAAACCTAGTAAAAACCAAAGAAAAATGCTAAATGGGAAAAAACCCTAAGGAATAAGCTGAAAACAGCTTATAAAAAAGCTGAAAAGTAAATAAGCTAGAAAACCAATAGTCCTTATATATTAAACATTGCAAAGTGATACCAATCAAAGACCCTAGGGCAGTTGGTTTTGAATTGATTTTGATTGATGATTTTATTAAGAAGAAAAGAGAAAAGAAAATAGAAATGAGAAAGAAAAGACGGTTACGAAAACGGATCGAGCTAAGACGAAAACGCGTTCACGTAAAACCGTAAAAAAAAACTACAAAATAAAAATTTTAATCTAAAAATTCCTAAAAATTACTAAAAATCCTAAATAATATTCTAAGAGTTTACAAAAAATCCAAACTTGTTAAAACCTTTTAATTAATTAGATAATGACTTTTTAATGCTAATTAAAGCCCTAAAAATCACAATTAATTATTAAAAATCACAATTAATTATTAAAAATCCCTAAACAAGATTTTCAAGTTTGTAAACCTAAAAAATGACCTAATTAAGCTAAAAAGTATTTTTTATAATTTTAAAACCAAATTAAACTATTTTTAAACACTTAAAAACTATTAAAATCTATTAAAACTAAAATTAATTCTAGAAAATAATTGAAAAACCCTAAAAATATTTGGAAAGTTACAAAATTCCTAATTTAGTGTCTACAATCTGGGAAAAATGAAAAAAGTTAAAAAATCAAACTTTCAATTTTTAATAATAAAATAATAATAAAAAAATCAAAAATTTTCAAAGTTTATAAAAAAATTCTAAAAATTACCAAAAATCTAGAATATTGTAACTAGGACAAAAATGAAATTAAAAGTTCCTAAAACCTTTTTAATAATTTTATATTAAATTTTAAAGTTGATTAAAAACCCTAAAATCCTATAAAATCAAAAATTAGACTTTTTGAAAACTTTTTGGGCTGTAAACCTCAAAAATAAGATTAAAAACCTAAAAACTATTTTTTCAGATTTTTAAATTGCTTTTTCCTATTTTTAAATTACTTTCTAAAATTTAAACTAAAAATAATCCTAGAAAATTATTCAAATACGGGAAAAATAATATTTTTAAACCAAAAAGTCCTAAAACCTAGTAAAAACCAAAGAAAAATGCTAAATGGGAAAAAACCCTAAGGAATAAGCTGAAAACAGCTTATAAACAAGCTGAAAAGTAAATAAGCTAGAAAACCAATAGTCCTTATTTATTAAACATTGCAAAGTGATACCAATCAAAGACCCTAGGGCAGTTGGTTAGAGCGTTTGTGTGTGGGAGGAGTGGCGCAGGTTCGAGTCCTGGCCACGTCCTTTTTACTTTTTTTTTTTAAACTTTAAAACACAAAATCAGTTACTTAACTTAACTAAAAACACAAATTATAATCAAAGAACAACTAGAATCAAACTGCAAAAAATCAAAACGTGCCCAGATTGGACTATGTGACTGATGAACACAAGTGTGAATCTTCACAAGTGAAGATAAGGAACAAGAGGTCTTGTTCTTGGAATTTGTGGATGTTTATTGGACAAATGGGGCACCCATATACTCAGTTGAGTATAGGGAGTCAAACAAATGCACAAAACAAGCAAGTACTTAGCCAAAATCACACAAAAATGCACCAAACAAGTTTCTGATCAAGGCCTTGGGTGTCTGATGAATATTGCTGGTTCAATAAGCACACAAGTGAATTTCAAACCTTAAAATTATGCACACAATGTCACCAAATAGCATTCAAGTTATCCACAATCCTACTTGGGCCTAACTCCTAACAATTAATCAAGCTTTAAGGTCAAAATCATACAAAAACAGGCACAATAGGCAGTGTTTCTGATTAATGCTATGTTTTCAATATTTTTCACATGCAAATGCTTTTAAACCTTACCAAACTTGAACCTAAGTACATGTATCACTTACTAGTCACCTGAGAAGTGTTTTTAAACAAGTTTTAACCTAGATTCTTGTCTCAAATCCTAGCTAAACTCTTATCCCAAACACCCCTTTTGATTTCAGAAAGTGAAATTTTCAAACAAAGTCTACTCAAATCCTAATCAAACTGATTTATTCACGAATGATAGTAAGAATTACGGTGTTACTTTCACGTTACATCATCCTTCATGTGTGGAGATTCACTTCTAACATGCACAATAACACCTAAACAGTAGAATCAAACCATTAAACAAACCTTCTAACAACTAGCATGCAATTTCACACCAAATCACAAAAGAACTGAAAACTAAAAACAAGGTCAAGGATTTTACCTTGAGGGACCTACATCCAGGTCCCTCAGTGGTTGCTTAACCACCTCCAATAGACTCGGGTCTATGCTGAACCTTTAACAAACAATCTCCAAAAACCTGCTTAGAACAAAGTGAAAAACACAAAATAATCCAACTTTCTGATTTTATCAAACTTTCAAAACCTTGAAACCAATGAAACTTTGAAACTTAACACGTTTTGAAACAAGATCAAATTCAGAAATCTAAGAATTCCAATCCACTTTCACTTCTTGGATTCTTTGATTTCTGAAATTTGCAAACTTTTTGAAAACTTAAACACACAAAGTGTTTCACAATTTAAAAATGGAACTCAGATTAATTACTCAACAAACATATATCAATTTTTAAAACTCATAAAAGGAATTACACTTTCTAACCAAAAACACCAACTTTATAAATAATTAAAAAGATTACAATTTTTGAGTAAAATCTAGAACAAGAATAAAGGGACACATGCGTCTCCTTTATATACTACATGATAGAACTAACTAGAAGCCTAAACCCTAAGATATAAAATCCCTAAAATGTCCTTGGACTTTTGACTGAAAATTGGGTCAATTTGTGCCTCATGTGATGATGTTGATGTAGCCAGCTTGCAAAGTGATCTTGGAGCGTCCATTTGTCCTTGGGGTCCAAGTAGTAACATCCTACCATTGGTTTTGTCTGTTTTAGGGTTTTGAGGGAAAGGGACGGGGCAGGGGAGGGTCCCACAAGACACATGGGTGTGTCTTGTGGCGTTTTGGAAGGTGGGTTTAAGTGAGAAAGTTGTTAATTAAGGATCTGGAGAGATTGAAACAAAACCCCTTTGGATTTAAGGTGATTAAGTCTGGGTAGGTTTAGGGTTCTTGGGTGATTAAAGGGTGATTAGATCCAAAAAGGGAAAAGATTTATTTAAAAATCTTGTTTGGGTGGGAAAATGGGAAAGAGTTGACTGGGGTTTGACCCAGTTTAATTAATAAACCTGGGTTGGGTTGGTTACGGGTTTGGACTGGGTAGGGTATGGGTAAATGGGTATTCGGGTGGGTATGGTGACGTGTAAGTCACTGAGTGGTGGTGAGGGTTTGGTTGTTTGGCAGAAGAGGCCCCCAAAGGTTTCTTTTTTCTTCATGTTGTATAAAATCAGCAACAACTTCCATTTAACTTGTAACAACTTTGCAATACTTGTCATTTTTGGCACATATTATTTTTCAAACTTGAACAAGGACTTCAAATGCATATTTTTGGATTCTTCAAGGGTAAAACTTATATAATCTTCAAACATGGAGGACCTTAGTTGACAATTGATGATTTCTTCAAGGTCTAATCTTGCCAAGTCTTCAAAAATGAGGGACTAAAGTTGCCAATCTTCAAAACTTCAAGGTCCATTTTGGAAATTCCAGATTTGGGTCCGGTTCATTGTGCGGCTTCGTTTCCCGTGTTTGTTTTTGAATGATTCTTGTGATCTTTTGCCATTTTCTCAATATCCGTACCTAAAAATACACAAGCAACAAACACAAGCATATATATGGCATTTTTTATGATATTTTAAGCATTTTAAGCCCGATTTGGACGATGAGACCATGTATAAAAGCAGTCTCATCAAGGAGGTGATCCAAACTAGTAATGGGTTAAAAATCATTTTGATGAACAATGAAATTAGGTAGGCTAATTTGGGAAAAAACTGGTCTTTTAGCAAAAAATTTATCAATGTTTACAAAGATTTAGAGAAAACAGTGTAAAGCAAAGATTCTGTCAAAATTGGAGCCTGGGATTCCTTGAATAGGATTGCGGTTCTTTATCACTAAGGAACCGCAAGTATTTAAGGATCCGTGGACAGAAACTTCAGAAAAATGATCCTCCAGCAAATTTCAAAAGCCCGGATTTTTAACAAGTCTATATCAAGCCAAAGTAGACTATAAACCAAAATCTAGAAAGCTAACTAAATCAAAAGAAATGCACAAAGATATGTGAATCGAAACAACGATGACATAAACATCTAAGGATTATAATAATAAGCAATCCAACATAAAGTATAAGTTAGTTAACACCAAATTTTAAGAACTAGAAACATAAAAATGTCTAAAGAAAGGAAATTGTTCAACATTTCAAAACATGTTCAAAAACATGTTAATCCTTGTACCATTACCATTGCTTCATTTCTTCTGCTTGCCAAAGCTCTTGATCATCTTCCCAATGCTCTTGAGTGCTCCCCTTTGCTCCAATCTAAAATCATGTAACTCACCACGTGTTTGAAGGTTTGAACGATAACCATGCTCAAGTGAGAGGTTTTCCAGAAGTTCAGTAGTGGCATAGTGAGGAGGAGGAACAAGATGGTCTAACCCGTCCATGAAAGTGTTAATAGATGGGGTAGAGTCTCTCGAAGATCTGAAATGAGCACTTGTACCTTCGTCACCACCATCACTTGGTGACATACGAGTGTCCTCATCATATGACTCTTATGATTCATTCCTTCTCGTACCACGATCACTTCTCAGCTTTCATGGTTGTACCTCTCAAATAGGAATCATGACACGATTGACCGGACGAAAGCGAGAGAGATTGAGCTCGGGAAAGTCTTCACCAACCATTGTGAAAAGACGAGTGAGGAGCATGGCATATGGGAGATTTGTGGTTGGTCGAAAGAGAGCATAGGTAATCCGTTGAGCGATGTAAAATGCGAGATTGTACTTGGTGTTGGTAAAGATGCAACATAACATATGTTCCATACACGCTGGGATATGATACTGGTTTCCACCAAGACAAAACACAATTTCCCTAAGAATGTCGGCCCATCAGACCAAACAATCATTAAGGTCGCTTTCGAGTATCTCATGGCGATTTAAAGATCGCTTAAAAGAGTGGATACTTCGAACAACGGTTGAACTACGCTCTTTGGTAATGACATCAAGGATGAGGTCAAGGTCTAGCTCTTCGTCGTCATTTGGAGCACTATCAGAAGACTCAATTAGAGCATCAAGTCTCCAAGCATCAGCGAACCGACAAGTACCAACAAATGGCACACGAAGAGCCGCGCCCAAAGCCTCGTGAGAGTATTGGATGAGTTTACCATTAACGGTGAACCTAACAAATACTCCATTATCATTATAGATAAGAGAATATTCGCTAAAGAACCCCAAGAGAAATTCGGGGTAAATATCTTCTTTGATATATAACAAACAATCAAAGCCAATTTAAGCAAACATTGTTTTGATGTACGTATAACCCCCAATGTTTTCTTCAACAACTCTACCTCATGAAAGCAACGGTTTTGGAGTGAACTAAAGGCATCGGCAAGGGTTGGTGAGAGACAAAAGTCGACAAGGTTTGGCATATAAGCTCTAGTATTATTGTTGTCTTTTTGATACTCCGAAGGCATGATTAGTTACCTAAAAAAATATTTCTCAATCACTCATATGCTACATAATGACCAAAAACCAAAATCATGAGAAATGTGTTTGATCAAATGATTTTCAAATGAAGGATTAATCCTTAACATTTCCATGTTCACAATGAACCAGATTCATCATTGACTATAACATATGAACAATGTAAAATCAACCATGAATTTTGAACAAAGGTTTTTCAAAAACATTTTTGGGTAAGCATTAACAATGTAATTATCAATTTGTTCATGCGTTCCTATCAATTCCATCATTTAACCAAAAATATTTAGTCAAAATTGGGATTGTTCTACAAGTGGGTTTTAGTGAAATCTCAATGAATTCGAACCATAGGAATTATAGTAATATAACTATGTCAACCCACATTCCTAGCTAGGTACTAATTCAATATTAATTTTATAAATCCCCAATTATGAAAATAAGAAACCTAGAACAAATTAATTGAAATTGAATGAAAGTACTTACAATTAATTGATGTTGGAAGAGGGATGAGTGAAACCCATAACTTGGAATCAATTAATCTTAAGTGATTTGGTGTTTTTGAAGGTTCAACAATGGTGGAATAAAGAAACCCGTCGCCTCTTTGGAGAAGAAAGGGTGGGTTTGTTTGAATTAGTGTTATTTATTAAAAACTGATTAATTTAGTCACCTGGTGGGGTTGCGGTTCCTTATCGATATGGAACCGTAGGTTAGAACCATGACAATTAAAGAACCGCCAGCAGTAGCAGGTTTTTAACAAAGAAACAAAGAAATTTTCAAAACCAAGTTTTTCTAATATACTTAAAATAAATCTTAAGACTTTTGGAAATCATTAGAACACTTCAATACTAGGTGATAATGCCTAAGTGAAGGATTACGAGTTGAATCGAGCCCGAAAGAGATCGAAACGGAGAAACGACTACTCGTAGCAAAAAAGCAAAAGAGAGAGGACCTAAGGGGAGTGAATCATGACCAAGGTCAATGCTCAAGAGACAAATGACAATCTTCAAGGAGCCAATGCAAAGCCCAAACATGAATAAAGTGACTACTAAGTCTTCAAGGACAAGTATCACTCTCATCTATCTTGGTATCATCATTCAATGATGTTGGAAATCAAAGAAGATGAGTCTTCTACAAGTGTAAGTAACTCAATCCATAATCACTTATGTGATTAATCTTCATGAGTACCTACACATAGCAAGATACAAAATAGTAGATACATTTCAAGGATAAATCTAAGATTTATAAATACTACGAGTCTAGATGAGATGCTATATTACTAATTAAAAGGCCTATTTTCAATGAAAAAATAGTTTTGACCAAAGAGAAGCTTTAGTACAACGAAACCTTCTAATTTGAGGAGACAATGGATCGATCCAAGTTTTAAAGTACAATATACCTCAAAGACTTTGAGTGACCATCGCTCTGATACTGATTGTATAAACTAAAAGGGGGTTGAATAGTTTCTCTTCGGTTTATGTCCTAATTAAAATTCCTTCCAATTAGGTTTGTCTCAAAACTACCTTTTACTTGAAAGCTAGTTGCATAAAGATTAGGTTCAGTTCTAATGCAATAACAATGACAAATAGTAGATGTGTGTGATGTGATAATAAGAGTAAGTAAAGAGTAAGGAAAGAAACGACCTAATAGGAAGACACCAAGATTTATAGTGGTTTGGAAACGAAGCTCTATCTTCGTTCCTACTCCACTCCTTGAGTACACATTACTCGAGATTTCCACTATATCTACAAGCTCCCTTCTTGGCGGAGAAAACCTTACAACATCGCTTACATTATTTTCCGACACTAAGATAAATGTCGAGACCTAATCTTAGTTGGACCAATCTAAACAACGTCACCCACTTCACCATTTTACGACACAAGGCAAGATGTCGAGTTCTAATAGAAAGGTAGAACCAATCTTCACAACGTTGCCTACTTCACCATTTTACGACACAAGGCCAGATGTCGAGTTCTAATCGAAAGGTAGAACCAATCTTCACAACGTTTCCTACTTCACCATTTTCCGACACAAGGCTAGATGTCGAGTTCTAATCGCAAGATAGAACCAATCTTCATGACTCTTCACTTTGAAGCTAAGTGAGAACTTCACACGACACAACTACACATCACTTTATAGTTTAGTGAGAACTCACAAGACACAACCACATCACTTTATAGTTTAGTGAGAACTCACAACTCACAAATATTACAACTCAATAAAACACATATCTAAGTATACACATGTAACTTGGATCTACACAACACAAATCCAAGTATACACATATACAATAGATTTACACAAGACTTGATCCAAGTATTCACAAATACATTGGATCTACAAGACTCAAATAAAACAAATGATGAACATGACTAGATCTTTAGGAGAGGATGATCTTCATCAAGGCTTCATTTTTAATCACATCACAAGTGTGTGAGTGATCTTCTCTTTGGACAAGGTAAAGAAGAAGATCATGGGGATAATCATAAGTAAACATAATTAACACATTAAGTGATCATTTAGAATGATTAGGAATTAGAAAGGAGAAGGATAGCAGAAAGAGTGTCCAAAAGGGTTATGAAAAATGCAGATTTGATCCATTTACAGGAGGCAAAAGCCATTGGCTCTCTGAGCGCGGTTCCTTAATTGTCCTACGGTTCCTTATCACTAAGAAACCGCATAGGCATTTAAGGATCCGTGTTCGTAGACTCTGCTCCCTTTTGTCTTTTAGTGGGGAAGTAATATTTAAGATAAGTTTTTACCTTCAAAGGATATTCCTATGGCATTTGGAATATGTCATATTCAAATTCACATTTTCCATTTTAATAAAACATTTTCTTAAAAAGAAAGTTTATTAAAAAATCTTCTGTCACATTTGACAAAATGTAATTTTAGGACTAATCACTTTTATAATCACTAATCATGATTAAGATATGTTAGTGCAATACTTAAATGATTATTACCTTGATGATAACGTTTGTTAGATAATTCGTCTTATGATTCCATTTGACGATAAATGTCTTTTTAATTTGTCGTGATCAAAACTAAGAAATATTAGTTAACACTAATAATGTTATTAGGTATTACTTAGCACTAATAGATCTGACTGGTGGATTGCCTCTTAGGCTGATCTTGGGCCCTGTAATTAAAATTCCCCCTTCGACGGTCAGTGACTGCGGCTTCTCCTTGGATAAAATACCTTAGTCGCTGCATTAATGCATCGAAGGTAGCGGGAGTCCTGCCATTCAGCTTCCTTATCAGGTCGTGATTTGATATTCCTGCCATGAAACCAGAAATTTTAAAGATTTCGGGACACTCCCTGATGTGATTGCAGTCATTGTTGAAGTGCTCCACAAAATCTTCCAAAGATTACCCCTGTCTTTGTTTGACTCTAGCGAGCGAGACTGGACTCTTGTCACACTTCTTTTGCTGTGTATAGTTCCCACGGAAAGCTATCTGTAGGTCTTCTAATCCGTCAATGCTCAGGTGTGGGGGTTTGTCGAACCAGTTCTGGGCGTTGCCAATAAGATATTACTTGAACATATGGTAGCACATGGTCTCTGGTGTAACACCCCGATTTTTACCTTGACGCAACGGAACATTAATTTGGGGTATTACTTCATAGAACACAAGTCATAATGATAGAAACAACTCAAAAGAGTGATTAAATCAACTTTCTTTATATATCATGTAAAATTAGAGTTTTACAATATGAGGTTCCGATAATCTATAATAACAATTTCAAGCTTGTGCCTCTTCATGCCATCCTCGTGCTGCTCCATGCTATCCATCTTTAATACCTGATATATATGCTTAAATCAACACAATGGTTGAGTGAATTCATAGGTTTGAAATCATTTTGAATACAAGATCCTTTTCCTGAGCTACATTGTTATTCGCCCATTATTTTAAATTCATCGATTTTTATTACACTAGCTCATGACCTCACGACGAGGCATTATCAGAAAACCAACAAATTTCCCTTATGCAGGTAGTTTGTCGGACTATCCCGTGTTTAGCAAAATAAAGTGTATCCGTTTAGCCTAGGTAGGAACCTGTCAGCATTCCAGCAAGTGCGACTTGCCCAGATAGGGGGTCAGTCCCTAAATATTACTATTCACAATATTAACGCTCATTTTCTAGAAATGATTAGCGGTCAAGATTAAAAAGGGACTTAATGGCAATAAGTAAACGTAGTGTCAATAATCATATAAGGAGGCATACAAAAACACTGTATTCCAGTTTAGTATATATCCCCCTGACGGGTTTTCAAATCATTTATAAAGTAGTACTTTAGTGAGGCTATGAACTCACCTTATATCCATAGAGTCTGAGCTACATCAGATATATTTCATTCATAAACAACAACTTGGTCTCACACAAACCTGGATTAACATATTTTGTATAGTATCAAGTCTTTGATCTTTAGTTCAAAGTTTTAAGTATTTCTTTGTGATATTTGCCTAAGGTTCATATGTTATTTATAATATCACATCATTGTTCGGGCCATCATACTTAGAAGTCATTATATAAATGTTTGAGGAGCGAGGGAACACAACCACTCAGTCAGAACGTAATATCAAGATGGAAGATCTTTGTACAAAGTTCCCTACTAACATGACATGTTTATAACTTTCTTCAAATGATAAGTATATTATAATATATACTTTATATCCTTTTGTATCAATTTTGACAAAATTTACCCTTTTATTATAAGTTTAGCTTATAACTGCCATTCTAACTTATTATATGAACTAAGGATTATTAGAATAGCTTATTAACATCTTATTAATATTATATCAAATCTTAGAAAATCATTATAACAAGATCTAAGCTTAGAAAACATAGTGATTACCTAGGTAGCTCCAAAATAACTTCTAGGGCTCCTTATGAACTTCTTTTGCTTCTAAAGCTTTAAGAACTTAAATAGCTACTTCTTAGACCTGGTTTCTGGTCTCAAGGCATCCTTACAACTTTTTTAGAAGTGCAAAATCAAAATATGGAGGTAAAGGAGATCGGGGTGCAAGTTTACAATGAAAGGGTTATGTTGATATTTATACTAGTTTTCAACACTTAGCCTCCAAGTTATGCCATGAAACGTGTAAGAACGGTAGTAAGGTGACAAAGGAATGCTAGGAAATTCTAAGGAATTCAATAAACTATGGAAGCTAGAATCAAAATATCTAGGTCTTGTGGTGGAAAAGAAGTCACGACAACATATAGATGAGAACAAGTAATTAAAAGCCTCATGTAGGTGATCCACCTACTTAAAAATATCTCAAAATATCTATTAGATCTGATCCTAAGTTTGAATTTATGAGGGAAAGAGTTTAAATGTTTTGGGAGGGAAAAACCTAGCCGGATGTAAATCTAGGGCTTGTAACTTTGTAACTTTGTAATTATTGTAATTAAGGGTTTAGGAATGTGATTAGTTATGTATTAGGATATAATTAGGGTTTACACATTGTATTTAGAAGGTTTGGGTCCTTGGTTTGAAGTTTAACAAAGGTTTGAAGTGAAATTAGGAAGAAAACCTAGCTGAATTAATGTTTCTAATGATCCAGGGTTAAATCATTGTTAAATCCATTATTATTGATTTAGATACTGATTTAAACTCAATTTATACATCCTACATTGTCTTTAATGTGTTCATAAAGTCTCTACATTGTTTCTACTCAGTATTTCCAAGTAAAAATGTTCAAAGGATGAAAATACCTATTTTGACCTAATTTATAAGTCATACATTGAAATGTTGTACTTTTTGCTTTAGGGTAGTTGTACATTATCTTATTATGATATTATAGCCTAAATGTAATGCTTTTAAAGTTTGTACACTTGTCCTAAAAGACTAGGTATTGATTCTAAGTAAAATGCTTAATATAAGGGTTTTTAGGTCATTATGCCTAAATGACTTATACCTTGGGTTATTTATGTTTACATCATTATCTTGGCTTATTCTAGGGGTTGTATGATGTTTTTAAGGTCTCTAGGGAGTCTACACACTTAGTTTAATAAGTTATATAGGTTTATCATATCCTAGGAGGTAATAGGTTTAATTAGGATCTTATGCTCTGAAAACTTATACTTTGCTTTATTTATTTGTATATTAACTTGAAGTGAAATTATGGTCTTAGTATGATACTTAGTTTATTTTTATAATTGATTGCAAACGATTAGACTTTAATTCATTGTGAAATGGTTTTTTGGTGCTAATCTTGGTTATTAGGTCTCAATTCTTGTACTAAGCTTTAAATGGTTTATTCTTAGCATTCTTAGATGAAATATACTTCTAAATGATAGTTTATAACTTGTTCATCATCCTTGATTACTTATTTATAGGTTTTGTACATTCATAGTTTACCATTTTTGAGTTTACAACTCATTTATAGGGATTCTAGGGTTTCTAAGAGAATTTAGGTCATCATATTTATATTTGAGATTTTCTTATTCAAAATGTACTTTTAGAACTTAGACTTGATATATTAATTGTTTTTGTAACATATAGGAATATGTTGATATGGCAGTTCAGGTTGTGAGGTCCCATTCATCTTACCAAGTAAGGCACAAAAGCAAAAAATTTCCAGCCAAATTTTCAAATTCATACAATCATAACATATAGAATAGATGTGAATTTTATGGGTTGTCATAGTCTATACCCTTTAAATAAATCTCGTCCTGAGATTATAATGATAACATAGCATATCAAAGACAAATATAATCCTTGCATTCTCAAATTCTTGCATAGAATTTTTTCATATATCATGAATATAACTTTACTTTCGCTATTTTAATTTTCGATCCATTTCTTTTTACCAAAATCAGTATCAAATTGAATATACATGGAACATTATTCACCATTTGGCGATCCAAAAGCACGATATTACTTCTTAACACTTTGTTCATCATCAATCATACATGTATCAAACGTACCTTTCTAAATCAGATAAACCTTCTTAGATTTTGAAATACGGAAAAGATAGGGATTATTAATGAGTTTTTTTGGAAAAACTCAAGTTAATATGTCACAGCTCAATTTAAAGTCTCAGATTGACTAATTACATTTTTCAAAATCAGTTTGGATAAATGACAAAGAAAAGATCTTTTTTAAGTTGATACTTTTAATGTGATGCGTTTCCTCATCCATAACGATTTATATTATAAATTATCGTAACTTCATCTTGCAGCGCGTAATCTTTATCAAGTTTAGATGATCTTTTCAATAGTTTTATGAATTACTTTCGGTCTTGTAAGTTGAAAATTTCCAACTTTATCCCAGCAGATACGTAAACGGCACTTATCCCATGGAATGCTTCAATTAGTATTGCTTAATTCTAGCATGATAACTATTGCTATACAAGAAATTCTACCAATGGTAAGTGTCCTTTCAAAATTCATAACACATACATGGAGTATGTAGTTTAGTATTTGGATAGTTCTTTCCCTTAGTACATTACTATTCTTATGTTTTCATTAAAATAATGGACTAGTATAACATATCACCCTCAGGTATTTTGTATATACTTTTAGGAATAAGATGTGAAACAGTCGTCACGATCTTAGATAATAGATATTGATATTCTATGTCGACAAATTATTTCTTGTATAATATCGTCAGAGTTTCCATATTATCGATTTCTTGATAGGAATAAATCTTGCAGATCTTAAGCAAGACAATCGACAATGACCCGGATGGTGTCATGCATATTTGAAGTAACAAAATCCTTTATTGTTCTTTCCTATTTCCATGGAGGAAATTCAGGTTGAACTAGTAAGTCGGACGAATTCCAATATTCTGCTTTATTTCTTAAAGCATAATATAGGGATTTTAAAGTTTCTTCGAGTTAAATGGAATACTTCACAATCCAAATATTCACAAATTTCAAGTCTTACGTTCAATACCATGACGATAAGACGAACATTCAAAGGAGTAGGATAACAAAGGATATTGACATATTTTTTCAGTTAGTCAATGATTACGAAATCAATTATGATAAGAGGAATATTCCAACATTTTAGAATATTCATGATATCCTTATCATAATTCATATAAGATCATATCTTCTTCATAAGTCCACGTAGATAAGATGATAATGCGTTCTCGAATATCAAAACTTATAGGAGACATGAATAAGACTTTTCTGCATATAAAATATAAGTATACTGTTTCTTAGAGACGGATAACGCTTAAATAGAAGTCGGTATTTTATTTCGTATAAAATACAAGATAATTCTACCAAACATATGACTTATAAGGCCACTTTCCCTTACAAATCCTAGTCCAATGACCTACTATGTTGAAAATCTGACACCAGATGGTGCAAATTTCCGTGTGATGCAGGGTGCATTTCTTACAAAAATTAATTTTTTTTAGCATATTCACCATAGATTAGATCAGTAACATCAGCTATGGTAGTTTCTCGTGTTGGGAATAAATTAAGGCCAGATCACTTGAGCGCTGACAAGAACAAAACAAGCGTTGATAAGAACAAAACAAGCGCTGACAGTTCAAGCGTTGACAAGATATAGTCAAGCGTTGACACATTGAAGACAAGCACTGATGGAAGATATACTCTACACGTTTATTGTATTCTAGATTACTTCTAGTAAAGATAGGAACAACAATGTATTTTCTATATTTATCTTTACCTATAATAGTTGATACATAGATTATTGTACAAGGCTTCTTATGTCTATAAAAGAAGACCTTTAGGTTAATGTTTGATATACGTTTTTCATTCGTAAACTACTTTCATTGTAAGAAAGTTTGATATTGATAATCAAAGTGAAAGTTTGTTTATATCATTGTGTGTTCTTGTTTAGGTGTAAATTCCGCATAACACTTAGATTCATAAGCATATACAAAGGTTTCTCTAAGTGTATTACTTGATCTAATCTCGTATACATAAAGCTAAATCGATCTAAGTTTGGGATCAACAAGTGGTATCAGAGCTTGTTGAGAAACTTTTGATCTTAAAGAACACAAGAACACTAGAAATCACCAAAACCCTAATTTTCTCAAAAACCCTAACAACATCATGTCAACTCCAGAAATCACCAACTCAAACTCCTCACCCTTACCAAACATCAAGATTCCTATGCTTGATCCAACCAACTTTGATTTGTGGAAATTTAACTTTGAGCAATATCTAGGGATCTATGACTACACACTCTGGGAGATTATTGAATATGGAAACACATTCAATAAGGCTCAAAAGATTGCCAATGCTATTGCTGCAAGAACAGCTGTTGCTGGATGTTCAGAAGCTGATATGAAGGAAAAACCTGATGATGGTAGAGCTGTGTCTGCTGAAGACATAGCAAAGAGAAGGGTTGACATGAAAACCATAAATATTCTGAAGCTCTCTTTGGGACAAGAGAACCAGCATAAATACAGAGGTTATGAATCTGCTAGGGATCTTTGGGCAGCTCTTGAAGTTGCACATGGTGGCAATGCAGACACTAAGGAAGAAAAGAAAAAGCAACTCATGCATGATTATGCTGTCTTCAAAGCTCAACCCAATGAGAAACTAAGTAGTGTGAGAAGCAGATTGCTTGACATTACAAGCAAGTTGTCCTTCATGGGGACACAAGTTGGTGATGTTGACATTAATGCTACCTTTCTTAAAAGTCTTGGTGAGGCATGGAAGATTGAGGCAAGATCTATTCTTCCCAACAATACTTACAAGAGCTCCTCGTTTGATGACATCTACAACAAACTAAGGCTGTTGGAAGATGAAACTCTTTTAGAGCATGGAAGCAAATCTACCACCAGTAACATGGCCTTCTTCTCTCATAGTGAAGGTCAATTCAATCAGAAGGACTCTTACATACATCCAGTTACTGGATCATCATATGTCAGCGCTGAAACAAGTCCTGTCAACGTCTCTTATTCAGACGTTGACACATTTAAGAATGAGTCCCCAAGAGTTAAACCTGCTGGTTTGGATTTGGATACTGTTTGTGCTTACATTGCTTCTTTGCCTAATGGTTCAGTGATTACATATGAGGACCTTGAGCAGATAAGTGATGAGCACTTGGAAGAGATGGACATTAAGTGGAACATGGCTCTTGCTAGTATAAGAGCAAATAGGTGGAACAGAAGGTTTAAAAAGAAGATGACCTTCAATGCTAAAGACACAGCTGGATTTGATAAATCCAAAGTTGAATGCTACAACTGTCATCGTATAGGGCACTTCATGAGGGAATGCAGATCTCCTAGAAGATCTGATGCTGGTAAACCCTCAAGTCAGGTTGTTAAAGCTCAGGATTCCAAAGCCATGGTTGCAGTTCAAGGAATTGATGGTATGGGATGGGATTGGAGCTATCTGGCTAAGAATGCTGAAGAGGATAAAGCTTTGGTTGCTGATATTGAAGAAGAAGAGCATGTTGAATATGCTCTCATGGAACACTCCTCCTCTTCATCTGATAATGAGGTATATGATGATGCTTTTTGTAGCAAAGGTTGTAGGTTAAATACTGAAAGACTTAACAAAGAGGTGTTAAGATTATTAGATGATATGAGTACTGAAAGATGTAAATTGTCTAATTATCAACTAGCTCTCACTGAAACTGAGAAAATCGTTTCTGAATACAAGAAAATGGAATTTTACTTAAAAGATAAAATTAATATCTTAAAACATGAGTTAGATGCTAGTATGGATATTAGAAACATCATGGAAAGGGTTAATGGTGAGTTACAGGCTAAGTTAGATGAGGCCATTAAGAATAAAGATAATGTTGGCCTTAAAATTCAAAGATTTGATAGAGCCACCCAAACCCTAGGAGACTGTGTGGCTAAACAAAGGGATCCTAAGGACATGACTGGGATTGGGATGAATGATTACTCTTTGGTTCCACCACCAGCTGGTGACTTCTATGGTGTCCAACAAAAGGACCTATCTTGGACTGGTTTGCCAGAGCTCCAAGAGGAGGAATTCATTCCTCCACCAAGAGTTGTCACTCCAGTTGAAGAGTATCAAAAAAAGTTGACTGACCTGAATGAATGGAAGAAAGCTAACCCTACTTTATTTGTTAAAGGTGGCTTACTATGTGAAAGTCCCAATGAGTCAACACCCATTAAGGTTACTAACCCACACACTGGTAAAGTTGTTGACCTAGGCTCAAACACTGTTAGAAGACCTAACATTAAATATGCAGAGATGTATAGGAATACTAGGTCACCCAAGAGCCAAGTTAGCAATCATGGAACATGCTTCTTCTCTTCTAGACCTAAGGTTGTGTCTAGAAAAGCCTGTTACACTTGTGGTAGCTTTTCACACTTGGCATACAAGTGTGTCAACGCTCCCAAAGCCAGCGCTGACAGGAACAATTTCAGCGCTGACAGGAAGAAAGTCAACGTTGTTAGGAAGTCAAACATTGTCAGACCCAAACCTTGTGTGCAGCAAAGTCCACAAGTGATTAGACCTGCCCCATTCTTTACTAGAGGGTCTAACACTCATGGACAAAGACCATTTCAAAAGACAAACACCTAGTCAAATAGGCAATGGGTTTCTGTAGCAAACCCTAGGTTCAACGCTGACAAGGGTAATTTCAGCGTTGACAGGACAAATTCTAACGCTGATAGAAACGTGACCAGACCTAAATATTTGCAACCACAAGGTAAGGGGTCTAAAGCTTCTTCAAGCTTAACATGGATACCCAAGAAAGATCAAAATCCTAATGATTATGGGATTTTAATGACTTGCAATAGATTTAATTACATTTCAAAAGTCATTACAAAACCTATTGGGGTTAACCGGGTATTTCATCCTAAGAAGGATGAAAATGTGGTTGTTGTGAGAACTAAGTCTGTTCTTATTGAACAACCAGATGAATCCAAGTCTTTTAAGACTTGGGTTCCCAAAGAAAACTAATTTGTTTTCTTTATGTGCAGGGCATTCAAAGACAGGTCAATGATTATGGATATTGGGATAGTGGATGCTCAAGGCACATGACAGGGAAGGAAGACTACTTAACCAACTTCACTCCCATTAAGGATGGTGATAAGGTTTACTTTGGAGGCGGATATGGTACTATCACAGGCAAAGGAACCCTTCTCACCAAGAATTTGCGTTTTGAGAACGTCTTTCTGGTAAAAGAACTTGATTACAACCTTTTTAGTGTATCACAGTCTGTGATAACAAAAATAAAGTTCTGTTTACTGATACTAAGTGTTTGGTGTTAAGCAAGGATTTTAAGATCCCTGATGAGAAATATATTGAGTATAGAACACCTAGGCATAAGGACATATATAATGTGAATTTGAATGGGATTAAAATGAATAATAATATGTCTTGTTTTTATGCTAAGGCCTCAGTAGATGAGAGTAATTTGTGGCACAGGAGACTAGGGCACATAAATTTTAAAAATATAAATAGGCTTGTGAGACTTGGTTTGGTTGATGGTTTGCCTGAGAAGGCCTTCCACAATGACCACTCTTGTGTTGCATGTCTTAAAGGCAAGCAGCACAAGGTCTCATTCAAGTCCAAACAGGTGCATACTAGTTCTAGACCTCTTCATATGCTTCACATGGACCTCTTTGGTCCAACCAATATAGAAAGTTTGAATGGTAAGTCCTATTGCTTTGTCATCACAAATGACTTTTCTAGGTTTACTTGGACATTCTTTCTAGCTATGAAGAGTGACACAGCTGATATTCTAATTAATTTTATCACTCAGATTGAGAAGAGGTCTGGCGATGAGGTTAAAATGCTTAGGAGTGACAATGGTGGAGAATTTAGGAATAAGAAGCTAGATGATTTCTGTGCCAGGAAAGGAATTACTAGGCAATTTAGTATTGCTAGAACCCCACAACAAAATGGGGTTGCTGAGAGGAAAAATAGAACCCTAATTGAAGCAGCCAGAACAATGTTGGCTGATGCTCACTTTCCTATAGCCTTTTAGGCTGAGGCTGTTAATACAGCTTGCTATGTGCAAAATAGAGCATTGGTTAACAAAATTCAGAACAAAACACCTTATGAGTTATTCTGGGGTAGAAAACCTAATATTGGTTTTCTCAGACCTTTTGGTTGTCATGTAGTAGTTTTAGACACTAGTGATGCCTTAGGGAAATTTAGTGCACAAGGTGATGAGGGTTATTTCATGGGGTATTCAGTGCAGAGCAAGGGATATAGGGTTTATCTTAAAGAGGACAAACGTATAGTTGAAAGAGTACATGTTAGATTTTTAGAGAATAAACCTAGTGATCCTGAAAGTGGTCCTAATTGGTTGTTTGACTTGGAACCTTTATCTAGAACTTTAAATTATATGCCTGTCACTAATCCAGACATTGTGAAGGTAACTTCAAATGTTATGGAGGAACAAGTTGTTGATGTTTTAGGTACTCAGGTTCATGAAAAGGTTGGATCACAAGCAGAAAAGACATCTCCTATCCTAGATTATGTTACCATTCCCATTTGGAAAGATGCTTTTGCTGCTGCTGGACAAGATAATGGTGGTTTCCAAGCACCACCAGTTACAAACATGCATGGTCCTTCAGGCGCTGACAAAGGCAAATCTAGCACTGACAAGACCAATTCAGACGTTGATGGTTCAGACGTTGACAACAATAATTCAAGCGTTGTTAGCCCGAGCGCTGACAAACAAGATTCAGGCGTTGACAACAATACTGCACATCTTTTCTCTTCCAATTTTGAACAAGGTGAACCTTCCAATATATATGAAGAGGTTCATCCTCATGTTGATGGAAGAGAGTCTGATGAAGAAAATATTGGCAACATGGAGCATGACGTTGAGGACACCAGACTTTTTGAAGGAGGAGTTCTCACTTCCACAATGAAGAATCACCCCCTTCTCAGATCATTGGTGATATTATGACTCCAGTTCAGACTAGAAGATCTCATCAAGGTCTTGGTGGGTTTATTGCCAATATACACAAGAAGGTTGATACCCCACTTGTGTAAGCATGTTTGTTTGCCTGTTTTCTGTCACAAGAAGAACCCAAGAAAATATTTGATGCTCTCAAAGAACCAAGTTGGGTGGAAGCAATGCAGGATGATCTTCACCAATTTGCAATTCAGGATGTTTGGGAGCTGGTTGATTGTCCTAGATATGTCAGACCTATAGGGACAAGATGGGTTCTAAGGAACAAAAGAGATGAAAGAGGCATTGTGGTCAGAAACAAGGCAAGGTTAGTGGCTCAAGGTTATACACAAGAGGAGGGGATAGACTATGAGGAGGTCTTTGCACCAGTTGCAAGGATTGAAGCTATTAGGATCTTTCTAGCCTATGCATCCTGCATGGGCTTCACTGTCTATCAAATGGATGTCAAGAGTGCTTTCCTCTATGTAACTATTGTTGAGGAAGTATATGTGATGCAGCCTCCAGGTTTTGAGGATCCAGAGAATCCAGATAAAGTGTATAGAGTCAAAAAGGCTATGTATGGCCTTCATCAAGCCCCAAGAGCATGGTATGGTACTTTGTCTACCTATTTGGTGGACAATGGTTTCAAGAGGGGCACCATAGATCAAACACTATTTACCAAGAAGAAAGGCAAGGATGTGTTGCTTGTCCAGGTCTATGTTGATGATATCATTTTTGGGTCTACTGATCCAAAGATGAGTGAGGATTTCTCCAAGCTTATGCAGATAAATTCAAGATGAGTGCTATGGGGGAGATGAACTTCTTTCTAGGTTTACAAGTTCAGCAGAAAGAAGATGGTATCTTCATCTCCCAGGATAAATATGTTGCTGAGATCTTGAAGAAGTTTGGCTTTTCTCCACATGAAAAGAGGGCTACTACTCCTATGGATAGAGAACACCCTTGGGGAAAGATTGGAGATGGGAAAGATGTTGATGTCAGGCACTATAGATCCATGATTGGATCCTTGATGTATCTTACTGCCTCCAGACCTGACATCATGTTTGCTATGTGTGCTTGTGCACGCCATCAAGTGACTCCCAAAGAATGTCACCTTTATGCTGTGAAGAGGATCTTTAGGTACCTAAGATGCTATCCTGGTCTTGGTTTGTGGTACCCCAAGGATTCACCATTGGAGCTGATTGCATATTCAGATAGTGATTATGGAGGTGATAAATTTGATAGGAAATCCACAACTGGTGGATGTCAGTTTCTTGGGAGCAGGTTGATATCTTGGCAATGCAAGAAACAAACAGTGGTGGCTAATTCTACAACTGAAGCTGAGCATGTGGCTGCAGCTGCTTGTTGTGGCCAAGTGTTGTGGATTCAGAACCAGCTGTTGGACTATGGGTACAATTTCATGCATACTAAGATATTTGTTGACAATAATAGTACTTTATGCATCATTAAGAATCCTGTACATCATTCTAAAACTAAACACATAGAAATTAGACACCATTTTATAAGAGATTGCTTTGAAAAAGGTTTAATACAACCAGATAGGGTTGACACTGAGGAAAATGTGTCAGATTTATTAACTAAACCTTTTGATGCTGGGAGATTTCAATACTTGGTAACAAGTATTGGAATGGTCAATCTAACATAATATGTGTTTTGGAGTCTTTTTGTGAAAGTATGTACAGGATGATGCATTATTATTGGTCTTATTGATGATTTAGATTTTCCACTATATTTTTCTAACACTGACAAAGGTTGTTTGAACGATGATAAGTTTTTTTGCAACGTTGTCAGCAATATAATTGTCTAACGCTGACAAAGCTTCCCTCAACGCTGTCATGTGTTATCGGGGCGTTGTCAGCAACAACGTTAGTTTTGTGGTTTTCAATCTAAATGTGCAGATGGTGTTAGAAGTATACCATTGGATACAGAGTTGCTTACGGATAAATGGAGAAGCATTTGGACAAGTTTTTATTTATGGATGATGGTTGGAATTTCAAATTCCTATCTTGACATAAATTTTTATGTTCATGCAATGTTTTTGGCAATTTTTGTATCATAGTTTAAGGGGAGGTTTTAGGAACCTTTAGGATGTTTGGGTATCCATATGATACTCTTATCACAATTCTAGATTGTGTCCACAGGTGAGTATGAGTTAGTTCTACTAAATCATGAGGCACTGTAGCATGCAAAGTTGATATACTATGCATGCTGCCAAGACATTTTTGGCCTAGAATTGGTTGTGGTCTGTTGGGAGACTTGGGAATAATTTTGTTATGGGATTTACCTGGAGTAACAAGGAATTTTGTAAGGTAACTTGGTTGTTAAGAGTTTTGGTTAGCAAGGGACACTAGAGGACTGTTATGTTTATCTTGCTTAAGCAAGTGTGCATAACTGGACAGTGCTTGCCGCCCTATAATAATTATCAGCTTTTCGTTATCTTCTCTAGGATAAATTACTTGTTAAGGTCATTTTTCATTTTAAGACATTTTTTATTTTTAGACGCTGACAAGAATTTTCCAAGCGTTGTTGTGACCAAATTGGACGCTGACATGGCTATAGGCAAACGTTGACAAGATTATAGCCGTTGGGCGTTGATAGGTTATTTTTGACCGTTGACACAATGGGACCTACCCAGTTGTTACTTTTTGACATATTTTTAGGCTGTAATTTTGGGAGTTGTTACTTTACATTTAATGCATGAGATAAACTTATAACTTTTCAATATTTTCATGATTGATTTTTGAAAATACTTGCCTATTTTTGGGCCTATCACATGCATTTTATTCTCCTATAAACTTGGCTCCTATTTTTAAACAGGGTATCTATATTTCTTGTCTAACACAATTTTCTCTTATCAACTTCATCTTCCTCACTTAAATTTAACAGCTTTCATCAATGGCACGAAAGTTTAAACCATCCGAATTGGAATTGGGGTTCAGATATCAACATAACATGATTGCGTATCTTGAAGCTGATGATGCTCTGTTTCCCCAATACACACAAATGGTGGCGTATTTGAACGCATCCCCATTAAGGTATGCTCTTTCTCATGCACCACTCATTCCAGTCACACATATTAAGCAGTTTTGGAACACCGTCAGTTCCTCAACAATTAATAGAGTGACTACATTGACTTCTATTGTTCATGGGAGACCTTCGGTGGTTACTGAGGCTTTGGTACGCCAAGCCTTGCATCTTGATGATGATGATGGTATAGCCACCCTTCCCATTAATGAGATAGAACAAGGGCTTAGGGCTTTGGGATATCCTTTTCCTGATGAAGGTACCTTAAACAAGTATCATAAGCAGGAATTTCCCCCAGCCTGGAAGTACCTCATACATGTCCTCCTTTAATGTTTGAGTCCCAAATGCACTGCACACAATGAGATCAATAGATCCATTGCAAGTGCTATTGTGTGCATTGCAACAGGGCAAAAATTTAATTATTCTAAAATGATTTTTGAGGGCATGTGTAAAAACAAGGGGAACAAAATGACTTTAGCTTATCCCCGTTTTCTACAAATGGTTTTTGATGTCCAAGGTTATTGCACAAGGGATCATAATGATTTTTATAAGATCCCTGAGCAAAAGAAAGCTATTTTTATGAAGATGAATTCACCACCCCATCGTGACCTACCTTTAATCCAAGCTATGCTTGCTGTTATTGCAGCAGCACAACCTCAACCAGACCCCCAACCACAACTTGAACCAATACCTGAACCCATACCTTCACCTGACCCTATGCAAATTGACCAAACTTCCTTCAACGCTGACACATAAAATGTTGGCGTTGATGTGCCTATTTCCAACGCTGACACACAACCTTCACAAACCCAAACACCCCTTAACCAACCCACATCCACCCATTCTTCCACACCATCTTCCACACCCCCTGAATATAGGTTGATGAAACGCCAAAGGACTACTGGAGTGTTCTACTCTAGTGGTCCTAGCCATGTAGCAGAGAGAACCACCACCACAAGTGTGGCTGGTGACCTGGATGAGGCTGGGACTATTGGTTCTGGCTTAGAAGCTGGCCAAGGTAGTCCCACCATCATTAAGTCCTCATCCTTGCCCAATGAATCTGACTTGGGAGGTTAAATCCCCATGTTAGAAGAGGGCAGACTGGAACCAATGACTCTTATGGAATTGACGGCAGTCTGCATGAGCTTGCAAAAGCAAAATGCAGACTTGGTACAAGTTGTCAGCTCACAAGGCCTTGAACTCAAGCAATTGAGGGAGAGGATTGTTGTTTTGGAGAGTGCTAGTGCAAGGAGGGGTATGGAGGAATCTTCCAAAGGGGAGGAAGATCCTATAAATCTGAGTGATAAGGGCAGCCATGATGGTCAATCAATGGATGTTGCTGAGGCCCTTACAACTTTGAAGAAACAAACAGGTTTTGATACGTCCTTAGTCTCTCCTACCAACTTAAATTTATCATTTACAGCTATGTTGAGAGAGGTTACAAAAGGCGCTGAGGGAGGATATTTGGGCGTTGACAAGGAGAATTTGGACGCTGACAGAAATATTTTGGGCGCTGATAGAACAAAATTAGGCGTTGACAGACCTGCACATGAAGGTGATGTATCCCAGTCATCATCTATCATCAAGGAGGTTTCTACTCAGGTATCACCATCTACCTTACCAACCATTGCACCATCAGATAATGGTAAGGGTATTTTGGTAGAAGAGATTGTTCCAAAGGATGCAGCTCAAGTTGAATTTGATAGAAGATTGGCTGCACAAATCATGGAACAGGATAAAAAGGAAGAGTCACCATTTGTTGTGACTTTAGAAGAAGGAAGTGATGGAGCTAGCTCAGACTCAAGTGTGATAATTATAGAACCAGAAAGACTTGAGTATGGTGATGAGTTGGCTGAGGAGAAGCTGAGAGAATTGAAGTTGCAGGTTGACTTTGACATGCCAGAGGTGGTTCAAATGTACAATGCTTGGGAAGAAAGATGTATGGAGAATCCAGACTTGACCATTTCAGATCAAATATGAGGTTTGGAGATTCTTCTTAGAGTTCAGAAAGATTGCCAGGTAATTTTGAAGCACAAGGTAAGTAATATTCTCTCAGAGTTGAAAAGGGATAGAAGGGAACTATACTTCATGTTGCTCAGATGTCATGGAGTTGGATGGACTTATCAGAAGTTGAGGGCTTTGACATTTGATGAATTGGAAAGTAGGGCTTATCCCATTTGGGTGAGATTGCAGGAAGCAAACACTCTCAGACTTCTTTCTGATGAAAGAAAGGAAGAACTTGCAGAAGAAATGGAACTCAAGAAAGCTATGTTTGTTCCCAGGCCAGTGAAGAAGGGAATTTCATTTGAGTTTCCTAAAGATATGGATCAACTATATCCAAGTGAAGCTGTCATAAGAAAGAGCCTCAAGCTCACACCATTAGAAGCTTCAGATATGGTGCAAGTGTTACCATTAGATTCCAGGAACCCAATTGTGAGCTATGAAGAAGATGAATGTAGGTTTTGGAAGGTTGGCAGATATGGCAAAGAGGTACACACTTTTACCACTCTCATATCTTTGTTTGCAAATTGTGATAGAGAAGACTTGGTGGACCTTTGGAGGTTGCTGGAGACCAAGTATGAGGCTGAAGCACCAACTTCAGCTAATGGAATAAAACTTTGGACCACATTCAAAAGAATGTGTGGACCAAAAGAAGAGGATCCTGCAATTTGGAAGGATCTTGAAGATGACCTCAGTGGTCTTCAATGGAGGTTATATTCAGCTGCTGGTGTCTATCATTTGAGTTCTACAAAGTTTGCTGAGTATCTACTTGTGGATGGTCAGTATTTCATATCCAAGGCTATTTTGGAGAAGATGAAGGACACTCAGCTGGAGATAGATTATTCAAGTGATGTGGCAAAAGATTTGATTAGATTTATTCATTACCAATATGAGAAGTTTTGTAAGATTCCTCTTAGTCCTTAATGCTTATTCAGAAACTTGATCATAAGAGTGGATATCAAGTTTAGGGGAGGATTGTTGAGAATAAATTAAGGCCAGATCACTTGAGCGCTGACAAGAACAAAACAAGCGTTGATAAGAACAAAACAAGCGCTGACAGTTCAAGCGTTGACAAGATATAGTCAAGCGTTGACACATTGAAGACAAGCACTGATGGAAGATATACTCTACACGTTTATTGTATTCTAGATTACTTCTAGTAAAGATAGGAACAACAATGTATTTTCTATATTTATCTTTACCTAGAATAGTTGATACGTAGATTATTGTACAAGGCTTCTTATGTCTATAAAAGAAGACCTTTAGGTTAATGTTTGATATAAGTTTTTCATTCGTAAACTACTTTCATTGTAAGAAAGTTTGATATTGATAATCAAAGTGAAAGTTTGTTTATATCATTGTGTGTTCTTGTTTAGGTGTTAAATTCCGCATAACACTTAGATTCATAAGCATATACAAAGGTTTCTCTAAGTGTATTACTTGATCTAATCTCGTATACAAAAAGCTAAATCGATCTAAGTTTGGGATCAACATCTCGTTTATTTTTCGGACATTCTTTCATTACTGAATTTATGCTTAAGATTTTTATGATTTTTGCACGGGATTGTGCTTAATTACCTTGTTCATCAACTTTTGGGTTATGTTAATGAATTCGTCCAACATTTTAGGATTTGGTAGTAGTAATATTTTTTCAAAACCTTTGATAAATTTCCTTAATAAAATCTTCTAATGAAGTTTTCAGATGAAAGCCTTCATCATTCTACGAGATAGGATACAACTTTGCTAACCCTTGAAATTTCCTCGTGTAGGTCTCGAGGTTATTTCCTTTTATCATTAGATAGCGGAGTTCTTCTTTCACCTTCTCGATTTCGGTTAGAAAATAATATCATCTTTATAAGAGATATATGAATTTTAATCAAGTGATCTCATGAACTTCTTTTATCTCAATAGGTTGAGTATAAAGAATTCACCAAGATAACTGACAAAGTGCTATCTTCTTGCAGCAAAGCTTCACTTTACTACTCCAAATATGATTAATACAATAGAAAACTGATTTGGCTCTCTCAATGAAACGGCTGATACTAATAGCATCTTTTCTTCCTTGTATATTATAAACTAACCAACCATATAATCTTCTTTCGAATAGTACTTCTTATTAACAATTCGGAATTGCAAGATTGCATCCACATCATTGTCAATCATTCGTCGAATACTTTTAGGGTTTAGAATGATAGATAGAAGAGAAAGAATTCACAATTTCAAGGTATACTCATATCAAAAAGCATCTGTCACATATGTATATGGAGACATATAAACGCTTATCGAACACAAGGTATATCTTTTGGGTTTATTTGGTAGGGTTTATAAGAAACTTATCATGTTGATTATCATTCATATCTAAGGATAATAAATCCAACTGAGAAACATACTTTAAAAGTTTACAACGGATTTATAAAGATATGTCTCATACATAATCATACCATATTTATCCATGATATGGAATGGAAGAATATAACAGAAAATGTAACAACTCGTCTTATATAAGCCAAGTTTCTTTTTTTACATACCATATATTCTATGTCAGAATAAAAGAATCTTCTTGAGAGATAAAAGCCGAGAATAGAATAACTATAGAAAACTTGGGGAGTTTGCTTAGCATTTCATTAAACTTGCGGGTTATATTCAATAGATAATTCATATTATCATAGAAAATAACAGAAATTCCAAAAATATATACTTTATCAAGCATATTTTTTTGGCAATTAATTCATAATCATTCATGAGAAAATCAAGAAATAGGGATTTCTTACTTCTCATAAATAAGTATGAAATAACAAGATTTGATGAGAAACACAACTTTTATTTATTAATGTTAACAACTTGTTTGTTTATATTTACAGGACAAGCTTTACTGTTAAGATAAAAGTAAAGACATAAAGTTGAAAAATATTTACAACTTCTAGTCTAATGTCTTCATCTTTTCTTCTTGAGTTCTTTAATGGTATCAAAAAGACTTTGTATGTTGGCTCGATGTCTAATTTAAATGCCTTTAATGAGTAACTCTAGGGTATAAATCTTCATTCGAGCTTGTAGTATTTCTTCATCGTGTATCACTTGTTTTGTCTGCAACTTGGCTTTAACTTCTTCAAAATCTACTTCAAACTTCTCAAAATCTCGTTGTATGATCCTTAGGCCTTTCCTAAGTCCTTCAACTTTATCTTCAAGATCTTCAAGACGCTCGGCAGGAAGTTCTTTCAAATAGGGAAGGATATCTTTAAATTGTTGTTTATAGGTATTTTTAGGTGAATCTTTAAATATAGGTGATGGTGTATTAATAGGGTAAGGTGATGGATAAATTTGATGCCGAGGTGTAAAATCTATTTCTTCATTATATGCTCGTATAACTTGCATATAGGGGTCATTATCAAAAGGTAAAATGGCTTTTCGGATTTTCTGATCTTTGCATGGATATTTTGAGGTATCATAGGGATTATTTGTCCAAATATTGGAAATATACTTTGGGAAATCGTTAGGAATACTTGCAGAACGCGCATCTTGAGAATCCGATAGGATGATAATAGGAGGAAGATAGGAACACATATTTCTTAAGACGTCGATAAATAACTTATTTATTAATATTGTTTACCTGTAAACATAATATCTAAACATAATATCATTTACACATAAAGATAATATCAATTAGGCATAAACTTAAACTTACACATAATTTTGGAGAGTAGTAGAACTTAACATAATGTTACTTTAACATTGTAACACCCCGACTAGGGGGAAACACGAGGTGTCACTTCATGGGTATCATCACAACACTATGGCGTCTATATAGAGAAATAAGTATGTAAAAGAAAGACACGGTGTATGTCATGACAATACCTCAAAACATCCAAGAGGTGTCTTACAAATGATATGAAAATCTCCAAGTCAAATGTAAAGACATAATCTAACAAACATCAATCCAAATATATCAAAATGCAATAAGTTCACTAAATGCAAGGTAAATAAAAAGCCAAGCAGTGTGCCTCCTATGGGTCTCTCTAGCCACTTCTATTCTCATTCTTTAACTTATGCTCACCTGAAAATGATGCTAAAACACATCAACATAAAGTTGGTGAGACTCATAGGTTTACGACACAAAACAATTCCAGAAGTTATGCTAAATATTAAACCAAATCATTTATTATTATCATGGATAACAATCACTACATGTAAGCAAGCAAGCATATAATCATCACAAAATTTAGGACGGTTCGTGCCCCACACTCCTCATAACATAGGACGGTTCGTGCCCCACGCTCCACATAATTAGGATGGTTCGTGCCACACGCTCCACACAATTTAGGACGGTTCGTGCCCCACGCTCCACACATATCTCATCATATAAACAGGCAAGTCACATAATAGCACATTGATGTCCATACACATTTAAAACAACTCACAACATAAAATTTAAACAAGCATGTTAATCCCACTTCAATCTATAACACAAGATTTAGAAGAGATATTTAGAGAGAGAAAGAGAAGAAAAGTAGAGAGAGAAACTAAAGAGATTTGGAAGGTTAAAACATTACTAGAGAGAGAAAGTAAATGTAACCAAAACCCATTTTCCACACATGGAAGAGGGTATATATACCCACGAACCACATGGGCTTTCCATGGGCCGTAGGTTTGTTTTCATGGGCCAGGATTGGCTTGTCTTGGGCTTAGAGCCCCTAACTTATACAATATTAGCTTAAAGTCCAAGCCCGGTTTTCCTGACTAACCTATTAAAATACAAGACCTTTAACGACTAAGATGACCAATTACATTCTTGTTCGACTATATAAAATATAGGGATAACAATCTCCCCCAATGTATCTTTCATCTTTAAATGCGTAAGATGTTTGAGTGAATACATTCTTGTGGAAGTGATCTTCCTTCTTTGGTCTTGTATCTTGGTCTTGATCTTGTTTGCAACGGCTTTGTTCCTTCATGCTTTTGTGATCTTTATCTTGAGCCTTTGTCATTTGACTTTAAGTGCTTGAGATCTTTCTCTTGTGCTCCTTGTGACTAAGATGACTGATTATATTCTTACATTCTTAAGTATCTTGATTATCGCCATCTTGTGCTCTTGTGACTTTTGAATCAACATATTCATACTTTGTTTATTTCGAAAGGCTAACAATCTCCCATGCGAAATATAGTTGTAGTTAGTCCTTCAAATATTCATCAGAGTTGCGGAAGACTTTAAATTTTAGTATGAATATGTGAAGACGACTTCGGTTAGTGTACAGCTACACCACCATCTTTATATGTAGCTACATATATAGACACAGATAAAATGGCTTTGAACATTTCACCCTAATTCGGCAGCGTTTTACCTCCGGTCGGTGAAGAACGTTAGACGGTATAAGATACCGTACATGTGATAGGGTAGATTCGATTATGAACCTCCTTGACAGGGTTTCCCGGCGGTAGTAGCCAGTTCTCTTTACTCGATCATCTCAAAGCAGACTGTGAATGTAAAGAGTGAATCATAAGGATAAATTATCCGTCTGATTAGAATCGTCAATTCAAATTTCCTGGAACAAGTTTGATTCAAAAAGAATCGCACCATTTTTGCTTTCCAGTTTGTCACAAGCTCGATGCATAAAGAATCTCGCGAGTTACCTACCACAGTGCTGATTCAGGTTGACACTGGAAGGATTTCCATTCGTCACTATGAGCACTAAAGAGTGTCACTCTGAATGTTCTGGCAAGATCACACGGATTTTGCGAAGAAACCTAGAATCAAGTTTGATTCAATTAAGAATCCAAACTTAGTTGCATTCCAGTTCTCATAAGTTTGATTCGTGTAGAATTGCACAAGTTACCTACCATGAGCTTGTTTGATGCTGGCTCAAGTAGTATTTCCATCTCTATTGTGAATCGTATCAGTCAGATGTTCTGGCAATATCAAAAGGATAGTGTGTAGGACTCGATTGTGTCCTAATGAGATCATAGATTGATCTCTTTTGGCTCTAGACTCGATAAGTGCATTTTAATGGTCGGAGGCTGGAGCACACGGACACCTTTTCAATATTAACTAACTCGGAGTGAGAAAGTCAATAGATACGTGTTGATCTCCGTGACAATGAGACAAGTTTCTTTTGAGAGAAACCCGAATGGCTAGTAAGGGTTGTGCATTGCATCACTGGGTCCATGACACTTGTCTTCGATAGATGTGTTAACCCGGTTTCTGCCTAAGTTGCATAGAATATTCAACTCCTTAAATGCTTACCAATACGTCATCACTAGCACCTTGTTGTAATTGTTCCAGTGCTAACTTAAGTAATTGGTCCACATTCAGCTTCATTCAACTTCATCTTTCCTAAGGACAGCTATTTGTAGCTATGGAATGTCCTTGGGTAGATCCCTCCGGTTTTGGTTGGATCATAGGACTTAGTTTCCTATCCTAAACCACCTTTTGACTCCATCGTTCCATCGTGGATAGTAGGTTGTTTTGGGTATAGATCGTAACCATAAACCATTGAAAACCATTCAAAGTGCTTGAGAAAAATAAAAACTTTTAACACTTTAAAAGTTTTACATTTCTGAAAAGCTCCCCCTACACACATGTATCGATATACGAAATAGTTTAGCATGTGAAGGAAAGAGTTGCACTTGAGTCTTTAAGATCACATGTTGTGATATATTACTTTTTAATCACATTTTCTCCCCTATCTCTAATATAAAAACATCATATTAGAGATACCAATTGATTAAAATATGACAATTTCTGAAAACTGATTGGGAGAGAAACATGTGTGCACGCATGAATCATGGAAATTTTATAGTCGGGATGCTCCACCTCAAAAATATATGTGTGTCTTGAAACAAAATGTTGACAAAATTTTGGAAAAACGACACCACAAAATATGTTGAGGTACGGAGTTGAGATGCCTTATCTGATATAATTTATTACATATGACAGTTTTAAACCATTTTTGGAATGTGTTGGATACATAAAATATGACAATTTTAGAGATGTGCCCACCAACATTAAAGGCTTTGATTTTAAAACGCTCCCTCTAAAAAATTGATGAAAATAGCATATGACATTTTTGAGATGTAAAACCACATTATGAGGAAGGGAGTGTTGAACACACAATTTTGAAAGATTTAGAAAAACCTTTTGAGAAATTCTTGAAAAATTGTGTTCAACGGTTTTAAAATAATTCCGATAGAAGACTTCTCTTCTATTACTTTAGGAAAGCGCACTGAAACGTACACTTCCCTTTCGGGTCCGTTTTTTCATGAGCTCAAAACTTTGATTGTTTTGTGACTAGCTCATGACCGAGAAATATTAATTTCCCGTTGTGGGGGATAAGTTATCATCCGTGATAAACTTCCCTTAAGTTGAAGTGCGAGTTCTAAGCTGACATTTACTTAGAAATCATTTTTCACGAACTTAAAAACTTGGAATGTTTTTATAGGAAGTTCATGACCGAGAAAAATTAATTTCTCGTTGTGAAGGATAAGTTATCGTCCGTGATAAACTTTCCTTATTTGAGGTCCGAGTCCTAAGCTGTGATGCGCTTAGAAGTCATGTACACGAGTTTAAAACTTTCGAATAGTTTTGATACAAGCTCGTGTCCGAGAAAATTTAATTTCTCGTTATGAGGATAAGTCAAACTCAGGATGAACTTGAAGTACGAGTTACAGTCTGACATGTGACTGTAAGTCTTGTACACGAGCATAAAACTTTTGAATAGTTTTAATAGAGGCTCGTGACCGAGAAATGTTAATTTCTCGTGTTAAGGATAAGTCATCATCGGGATGAACTTTCCTATCTTTGAAGAACGAGTTACAACCTGTAATTTGACTGTAAGTCATTGTGAAGCCTACTTGTGAAACCCCTGAGACACGTATTTCTCTGATATCTGCTTCTTCAACAACCAAACTCTATGAGTGTCTTTTGTTTAACGGGTTACAAATATTGGTCCTTTGTGTTCCCGTTGAACCGTGACGTCGGTACCTGCACTTTCATTAGGAGTTTGTATGCTTGCATGTGGGTTAGTGATATCTTTGCGAGAACCATGTGGGGGTTCACTGTGAACCTTTATCGAGCTAGAGGGAAATATCTTTCCAGTAGGAACCCACCTAAGACCTATTGTTTTAAAGGTTCTACCCGTTGGTATCCACCTAAGACAAGGTCTAGGAGTCATAGTTTTCTCATGCACAGCGGAAGACTTAGTTAGAGAAATACTATTTTCTTTAGAGTTTCGTCTTTAAGGTGCTCTAGCTTTTTGGTTCACCTTGTTCAGGACTTTAGTGATACAATCATCATGAATGGCATTGAAGACACATTTGTTACATTTCTTGCAAACAAAGAGCTTAGCATCTGAGAAGACTCTAGTGTTTCTAGGGTAGGCTGATTTATGCACATCATAGAAGGGTCTAGAATTCCTATATGTGTGATTAGCGTTCCTAGGTTGTGGTTTGGCCCTTTCTCTTGCTTGTGTCTTGTTCTTAGCATCCTCTAGATAACTTTGATGACCCGTGATTTGAACTATGCCTAGGCATGTTCTTGGAGCTAGATCTAGAGTTGCTTGAAGCATTCATGTGATCGGGTTTTGCAGATGCAGTCTGTCTTAAGGAGGGTCTAGATTGTGGAGTGACTGGTTTTGGCAAATTGCTATTCATGTCAACTTGGGATGCAAACCTTGGGTTCGACGTTTTGGGTCATTCAGATTCAAACGCATTTTGTTGTCTAGCAACTGAGCGTGGTCTGATTGGTTGAGAAGGAGGTTTCCCCAAGACAGACTATTTGGCAAACTTAGTATCCACACTATTGCCTTTTAACTTCCTTAATTCGTTTTTCACAGCTGTAAGTGCAAAAACCTTTTCCTGAAGCTGAGCTTTTACTTGCTCATTTTGTAGAAGTAATTGAGCGACACGTTGTTCTAGCTTAATGTTCATATTGTCAAATATGTCGGAATCAGCATTCTCGTCATTACTATCTACATAGTCGATAGGTTGCACATATATTTCACTTAATGAAGCATGCGGAGGACTTAGATTATGAGAAGCCAACTTTGATTCTAACAAATTTATTTGTTTCACAAAATGTTCTTTTTCCGCGTTGGAATCTTGAATCTTACGATCCAATTTTTGTTCAAGAACAACATTTGCTTTTTCAAGTTTTTCAAAATAAGCCTTAAATTTGTTATTTTTATTTGAAAAATCGAGTTTGGCATCCTCAAAATCTTTTGTCTTCTGAGCTAACAGAATTTCAAGCTCGTGAATCTTAGAATCAACATCCTCGGCACTCTCTCCTCCATTAGAACTCGTATCTGATGAATCAGGTGTGTTATTGCTATCAACCTTTTCCACTAGATACGTGTCAAAACTAGGTTCAGATTGCTCAGTATGTTGATAAACATCATATGCAGCATTTAATTGTACTATAGCCATTGGCTCATCATTATAAATGGGCCTGATATCTGCATCATTGGCTGTGTGATCATTCCTTGAGCTGTTGCTGGTATGATGCTTTTCGGATTCTGTCCCGCTGCTTTCTGTATCAACCGAACAAGCATCTAATGCTTGACCATTATCGACATTACTCTCTTGTGTCTGCATCAGTCTTTTATGCACCCTTCTTTCAAATTGTCGTTTATGACGTGTTTTTCAGCAATGGACTTCTTGACATTACTCATGTGATGACGAAGTTTCTCTTTGAACTCGTAAATATAGAATGCCTTGTCCTTTGACTCAAGTAATTTCTAAAACTAGTTGTATAGAGCTAAAAAGGCTGCCATGGATTCATCCTCTTGAAAATCATTTTTTCAAGTTGCATGTGAAGTTGATTCATGTTGAGTGTGAGCGCGCTGTTGAATGTTCCAACCTCTTGACCAAGTAGTAGGATGAATAACTGGTTGTATCCGAATGCCATATTTGTTCTTTTGATGAGTTCATTTGAAAGAGTCTAAAGGTGTGACTGAAGTTGCTTGAAATGTTCCAAACATCGCTCTTTAGCTTTCATCATCTTGTACTTGATTGCATGATCGTTTGTGTCTGAATTTGAGCTGTTGCTGGACATTGTTAATGATTGTGAATGAATTATGGATCTTAGTAGATGTGTTGTGATTTGATTGTGGTTGAAATACCGAAAATTCCGTTTTTTCTCAGTCCGACAATAAATTCCTCAGTCCGACAAAAAACGGTAAACCAAAAATTTTGAATTGCCAAATTTTGAAATCGAGTTAGAAATAGCCTAAAACTAGTATGGAAAAAATTTGAAAATTGAAAAATTTTGACGAAAAATAAAACCTAAAATGGCCTAAAAATTTGAATTTTGGTCCGAAAATTCGAATTTTTTGTCGAAATTTTTTTCGTATCGCAAAAATTTGAAATCGAAGCTTAAATGGCCTAAATATGGTATAGGAATAAATAAATTTTACTATGGTTTTTCCGCCAAAAAACTCTTTTTTTTCTTGGTAAACTATGTTTCGGGATTAGTCTAGATAGTTGCTAAGTCTAAAAAAATACTAGAACAAAATTTAACCAAACAGATCGCAATATCCATCGGAATGTGACCGCAATGTGATCGCAATGTGATCTCAATACGTGACCGCAATGTGATCGCAATATGTGATCGCAATGTGATCGCAATACGTGATCGCAATGTGATCGCAATATGTTATCGCAATGTGATCGCAATATGTGATCGCAATACGTGATCGCAATGTGATCGCAATATGTGATCACAATGTGATCGCAATATGTGATCGCAATACTGATCGCAATAGGTGATCGCAATGTAGAAACCCTTAGGTTTTTGCGATCGGAATATGCACTTTTCTCGGACAAAACCCAACAAATTCGAGAGTTTAAGCCAAAAAATGAATCGAACACCCAAAATTTTTGTGTTTTTAACCAAAGTAACAATACCAAATCACTACCTCAAGTATATAGATGATTGGTATTAAGATTGAACCTTAAAAACACAAAAAAAATAAATTTGGTTCGTATGTATTAGATCATTAGGCACGAAAATCAAGAATACAAACACGAATCTTCAATCACCTATCCACTATAGGCTCTTGATACCAAATGTTAATCCCACTTCAATCCATAACACAAGATTTAGAAGAGATATTTAGAGAGAGAAAGAGAAAAAAAGTAGAGAGAGAAACTAGAGAGATTTGGCAGGTTAAAACATTACTAGAGAGAGAAAGTAAATGTAACCAACACCATCTTCCACACATGGAAGAGGGTATATATACCCACGAACCACATGGGCTTTCCATGGGCCGTGGGTTTGTTTCCATGGGCTGGGCTTGGCTTGTCTTGGGCTTAGAGCCCCTAACTTATACAATATTAGCTTAAAGTCCAAGACCGGTTTTCCCGACTAACCTATTACAATACAAGACCTTTAACGACTAAGATGAACTATTACATTCTTGTTCAACTATATAAAATATAGGTCTAACAAAGCATCATTTCCATCCCTCACTGGAGTAAAACATTTAAAATAAACAAGGGACTATGAAACTCACCTTGCAATAGCAATCCAAAAGTCCACGCGCGATGAAACAATATCTAAAGCACATACACACCAAACACGCATCAACATTGATTCAAGAATTCTATTCCTTCATCAATGTAATAACCTCTACGATGGATAACTCTAGTATCTATCCTATATCAGCCCTATTTCAACCATATAACTGTCCCTTACACTAATTTTCTCATAATCTAAACAATTCACTTTTTACTCAAAACAGTCCCAACATTTATTGTTCAAAAACGTACATAGATACCCATCTTAAGCTCATACTCCACCTCTATAAAAACAACCCTATACCCTCACATGTCTCTGGAGTATCCCACAATTTTCTCAAAGTATAATACTTATTTAAGCCCGTGATATACGTGTATATGCTTTTACCTATCAGATTATGATGAAAACTATACCCAAAAGTTTCACTCTAGAAAGTGACCTTAACCAAACCTAAACAACTTTTCCTTTTAAACTTGACTCATAAAACATGTAAATAAACCCTACCACTGATACCAAATCTCATCTCAAATACCAAGTACCCCGAACACCCAAAAACATAAGTTTGAACCATGTTGTCCAAAAATCAGCCTTGATCCCAACACTTGTACAAACGTTTCGACCAGGCTACTTACCACAAATGACCACAAACTTTACATATTTTTAAATTATACTCTGAGTACATAATTTAAGGCTTTTGAATCACCCAAAAAGATTTCAAAACGACCAAGTTATGACCAAAACGATTTGACTCAATTTCTGCCCAGACTTAGTAACGATTCTACAACGATTAGTGACAGTTCAGTGACAATATAGCGACGATTCAGCGACAGTTCGACGATTTAAACCCTCATTCGCCATTAATCGTCATTATTACCCCATTTATTACCCAAATCAAACCTTAACGTTATTAATTACAGAAAATTAAGAAATCCTAATCCATAATATGATTAATTACATGATTATATTAATTAAAATCACTAATGAAACAAAGGTTTTGAAGGTTTTACCTTAGAAATCAAAGAAAAATTATTATTTTTGAAACCCTAATTTACCACCATTGTTGATTTTCGGTTAGGGGAGTAAAAACCTGATTATTTTGGTTATGGGATGGCGTTGATGAAATCGTAAAGGCCCCCTAATCCCATTACAAGTCCATTGGGCCTGTTTTTGGTTCTTTTCTTCCTTCCTTTTCTTTTGGCCTCCTAAACCAAGCCCAAAACACCTTAGGATCTGATTTTAACTATTATTTTATAATTCAATCATGATTTAACTAAGCCTCACATTCGGGTTACTTCCGGGCCAAAACTCAAAAGCCTTACGTTAATTCTTCGACTTTTTATGTGATTCCCGAACTAACTTTCATTTCTAAAAGTTTCTAAATATGGAAAGTAACCCCTAAAAATTAGTATAACCTTATAATATATACATAATACATACATATAACATACGATACGTACACGAAATCTTACTAGAACGATATTTTGACATTCACGCAATTCATTCTTAATTTTCTTTCTTCAAATCTCATTTTCAACTCATGCAATGATTTATAAATCATGCACCTCATTCCATTCATACATACCCATAAACTCACACCTAAAAACAACTAAAACACATCGCTCACACATTCTAACACATAAATAGAAGTCAACGGGTGACAACTAACTCGTCAAGAACCGAGTTGTCACAACATCCCCTCCTAATAGAAATCTCGTCCCGAGATTTATTCTTGAAATCAGTATCATTCCTAGTAAACAAATGGGGATATATATCATTCATGCGATCTTCACATTCATACGTGAACTCAATCTACTCTGAAACTTCAGTCACCAATACATGAGCCTTAGCCGTCCTTGAGAAAACTTATCAAAACTGTAAAGTCGCATAACTATCCTAAATAAATCTCACAACTCGTCAAACAAGAACTGTCTTGAAACCAAGTTAAGAGTTATCACATAACTCGACGTGTTTGAAACCATCACCTCGATTTCAGACTTACTCATCAATATAATAAATCAAAACTCATAATATGAAATCTCGTATCCTAAGGTCCAAAGAGCTCTCCAATTTCCAGTCTTGGCTTCCCATCCATCCACAGCAGGTCAAGCTCATGATATGACTCTACTTTACAATCTTCTCTACATGAAATCTCAAAATTTTCTTCTTATCCAGCCACTATTACATGTCTCTCATTTGGTGCTACCAACACATTACCTTTTATATTATATTGAATCATTATCCAAGACGACGCTAATTGACTCTTGAGGAAAACCGATTTCTTCATTCCCATTCCATGCAACTCCATTCGTCTCTCACGTTGCGCCTCAAATCCCTTCCTAATAGGAATAAGTTAGAGTTTCTTGTGATACCACATGGATCATACTCCTTTCCTGATTCCGTAATGGCTCCATCACTCACCGACCAAACCACCCCACAACTCTTGTATCCACTTCTCCATAATCCTCTACCTATCCTTCACTCGTCGGGCTACACAAAAATTCAAATTCTTAAGTGACCATTGAATGCGCTTTTTAAACCTACACACACCAAAATAATTCTTTTAAAACTTTAAAAAATAGCTTCTCCTTCTTTATCAATCATAAAGTTTGACCTTAATGTCCTTCACAAAGATCTTTCATAACCATCTCTCCGAATTTGTGTGACATAGTTTGCACACTCGATTCTTTAAGTCCATGAGAACCGCTGGGGCATTGGATAACCAAAATGCATAACCGTGATCTTAAAGCATTGTAAACTTGTCATCAAACATCCTCCCATCGTTAGCCTCAACAACTCTCTATTGATGATAACACAGCCGAAGACCTACCTCACTTGACTCACGTTAGCTAACACACATCCTGGACGACACATCCTTCTCTTAAACAACCAACACAACACTTCCGATAGCAAACAACTAAGTCAAACAAACTTTCCCCCGCAACCCTTCCAATTTTTCCAACAACACTTATATCTCAAAAAATGCTCAATATCATAGCTCTTCACTTCGTGGTTGTTTTCGTACTTATCCATGCGAAATTCTACTCTACGTCGAGGGTTAACCTACTAAGTCATCTAAAGACACTTCAAGCATTCGTATAAAACGAGGACATCACATGCCTTCAATTCGTCTGCAATGGTACTATTAAAAGACCTCCATTCCAACTAATATGTTTTCTACGAACTCCAAGCAGTTTTCCATTTTCCCAAGGCATCCTATAAACCCCATCACGGCATTCAAACTTGACCTCTTGCTTCGCAACCAATTTACTACGTAATCATATAGGCGCAACCAGAACTTCTCGATAATCTTCATCAATAGACTCAATAAATATGAAACCAAAATTAAATTTAGACACCAAAGTCGGATAGCGAATCGGACCCATGGTTAACTAACGGAATTTCACGTGCACGCATTAAAATGAATCAAAACCGCGAGACTTCCAAGACAAAACTCTGTTGATCCCAAACTTAGATCGATTAGCTTTGTGTATACGAGATTAGATCAAGTATAGCACATAGAGAAACCTTTGTATATGCTTTGTGAATCTAAGTGTTATGCGGAATTTAACACTTAAACAAGAACACAAGATGTAAACAAAACTTTCACTTTGATTATGAATGTCGAACTTGCTTACAATGAAAGATGTTTACGAATGAAAACTTATATAAAACTTGATATTAAACATTAACCTAAAGGCCTTCTTTTATAGAATAAGAAGCCTTGTACAATAAGCTACGTATCAACTATTCTAGGTAAAGATAAACATAGAAAATACATTGTCGTTTCTATCCTTACTAGAAGTATTCTAGAATATAATAAACGTGTAGCTTATATCTTCCATCAGTGCTTGTCTTCAATCTGTCAACGCTTGACTTTAACTTGTCAACGCTTGAGCTGTCAGCGCTCACTTTGTTCTTGTCAACGCTTGAGTTGTTCTTGTCAGCGCTCAAGTGATCTGGCCTTAATTTATTCCCAACAATCCTCCCCTAAACTTGATATCCACTCTTATGATCAAGTTTCTGAATAAGCATTAAGAACTAGGAGGAGTCTGACAAATCTTATCATATTGGTAATGAATAAATCTGATCAAATCCTTTGCCACGTCGCTTGAATAATCTATCTCCAACTGAGTGTCCTTCATCTTTTCCAAAATAGCTTTGGATATAAAATATTGAGCATCCACAAGTAGATACTCAGCAAACTTTGTAGAACTCAAATGATATACACCAGCAGCTGAATATAACCTCCATTGAAGACCACTGAGGTCATCTTCAAGATCCTTCCATATTTCAGGATCTTCTTCATTTGTCCCACACATTCTTTTGAATGTGGTGCAAAGTTTTATTCCATTAGCTGAAGTTGGTGCTTCAGCCTCATACTTGGTCTCTAGCAACCTCCAAAGGTCTACCAAGTCTTCTCTATCACAACTTGCAAATAAAGATATGAGAGTGGTAAAAGTGTGTACCTCCTTGCCAAATCTGCCAATCTTCCAGAATCCACATTCATCCTCATCATAACTCACAATTGGATTCCTGGAATCTAATGGTAACACCTGCACCATATCTGAAGCTTCTAATGGGGAGAGCTTAAGGCTCTTTCTTATAACTGCTTCACCTGGATATAGTGGATCCATATCTTTTGGAAACTCAAATTTAAATCCCTTCTTCACTGGTCTAGGAATTATCATAGCTTTCTTGATTTCCATTTCTTTTGCAAGTTGCTCCCTTCTTTCATCTGAAAGAAGTCTGAGAGTGTTTGCTTCCTGCACTCTCACCCAAATAGGATAAGCCCTATGTTCCAACTCATCAAATGTCAAAGCCTTCAACTTCTGATGTGTCCATCCAACTCCATGACATCTGAGCAACATAAAGTAGAGCTCTCTTCTATCCCTTTTTAACTCTGAGAGAATATTGCTTGCCTTGTGCTTCAATATCACCTTACAATCCTTCTGAACTCTAAGAAGAAGCTCCAAACCCCATATTTGATCTGAAATGGTCAAGTCTGGATTATCCATGCAGCTTTCTTCCCAAGAATTGTACATCTGAACCACCTCTGGCATGTCAAAGTCAACCTGCAATTCTAAGTCTCTCAACTTTTCCCTAGCAAGCTCATCACCATACTCAAGCCTTTCAGGTTCTATAATCATCACACTTGAGTCAGAGCTAGCTCCATCACTTTCCTCTTCAGAAGTCACAACAAATGGTGACTTTTCCTTTTCACCTTGTTCCATCATTTGTTCAGCTAATCTTCTATCAAATTCAACTTGGGCTGCATCCTTTGGAACAATTTCTTCTACCAATTTACCCTTACCCTTATCTGATGGTGCAATGGTTGGTAAGGTAGATGGTAATACCTGAGTAGGAACTTCCTTGATGATAGATGATGACTGGAATACATCACCTTCATGTGCAGGTCTGTCAACGCCCAAATTTCCTCTATCAGCGCCCAAAATACTTCTATCAGCGTCCAAATTTGTCTTGTCAACGCTCAAATATTTTCCCTCAGCGCCTTGTGTAACCTCTCTCAACATAGCTGTAAATGATAAATTTAGATTGGTTGGAGAGATTAAGGACGTATCAAAACCTGTTTGTTCCTTCAAAGTTGTAAGAGCTTCAGCAACATCCATTGATTGACCATCTTGGCTGCTCTTATCACTCAGATTTCTTTGATCTTCCTCCCCTTTGGAAGACTCCTCCATACCCCTCCTAGCATGATCACTCTCCAAAACAACAATCCTCTCCCTCAATTTCTTGAGTTCAAGGCCTTGTGAGCCGACAATTTGTACTAAGTCTGCATTTTGCTTTTGCAAGCGAATGCAGACTGCCGTCAATTCCAAAAGAGTCATTGGTTCCAGTCTGCCCTCTTCTAAAATGGGGATTTGACCTCCCAAGTCAGATTCATTAGGCATGGATGAGGACTTAATTATGGTGGGACTGCCTTGGCCAGCATCTAAGCCAGAATCAATAGTCCCAGCCTAATCCAGGTCACCAGCCACACTTGTGGTGGTGGTTCTCTCTGCTTCATGGCTAGGACCACCAGAGGAGAACACTCCAGTAGTCCTTTGGTGTTTTATCAACCTATATTCAGGTGGTGTGGAAGATGGTGTGGAAGAATGAGTAGATGTGGGTTGGTTAAGGGGTGTTTGGGATTGTGATGGTTGTGTGTCAGCGTTGGAAATAGGCACATCAACGCCAACATTTGATGTGTCAGCGTCAAAGGGTTCTTGGTCAATTTGCATTTGTTCAGGTGAGGGTAAAGGTTCAGGAATGGGTTCAAGTTGTGGTTGAGGGTCAATTTGAGGTTGGGGGTCTGGTTGGGGTTGTGCTGCTGCAATAACAGCAAGCATGACTGGGGTTAAAGGTAAGTCTCTATGAGGTGGTGAATTCATCTTTGTAAAAATAGCTTTCTTTTGTTCAGGGATCTTATAAAAATCATTGTGATCCCTTGAACAGTAACCTTGAGAATCAAAAATCATTTGCAGAAAACGGGGATAAGCTAAAGTCATTTTTGTCCCCTTGTTTTTACACATCCCTTCAAAAATCATTTTAGAATAGTTATATTTTTGCCCTGTTGCAATGCACACAATAGCACTTGCAATGGATCTATTGATCTCATTGTGTGCAGTACATTTGGGACTCAAACATTGAAGGAGGATGTGAATGAGGTACTTCCAGGCTGGGGGAAATTCCTGCTTATGGTACTTATTAAGAGTACCTTCATCAGGAAAAGGATATCCCAAAGCCCTAAGCCCTTGTTCTATTTCATTTATGGGAAGAATGGCTACACCATCAACATCATCAAGATGCAAGGCTTGGCGTACCAAGGCCTCAGTAACCACCCAAAATCTCCCATGAACAATAGAAGTCAATGTGGTCACTCCATTAACTGTTAAGGAACTGACAATGTTCCAAAACTGCTTAATGTGTGTGACTGGAATGAGTGGTGCATGAGAAAGAGCATACCTTAATGGGGATGCGTTCAAATACGCCACCATTTGTGTGTATTGAGGAAACAAATCATTATCAGCAACAAGATAAGCAATCATGCTGTATTGAGACTTGAACCCCAAATCCAATTCTGCTGAGTTAAACTTTGGTGCCATTGATGAAAGCTGTTAATTTGAAGTGTAGAAGATGAAGTTGATAAGATAAAAGCGTTAGACAAGAATTATAGATACCCTGTTTAAAATAGTTGCCAAATTTATAGGAGAAAAAGAATGCATGTGATTGGCCAAAAATAGGCAAAGATTTTCAAAAATCAATCATGAAAATATTGAAAAATTTATAAGTTATCTCATGCATTAAATGAAAGTAACAACTCCTAAAATTACGGCTTGAAAATATGTCAAAAAGTAACAACTGGGTAGGTCCCATTGAGTGTCAACGGTCAAAAATAACCTATCAACGCCCAACGGCTATAATCTTGTCAAAGTTCGCCTAAAGCCATGTCAGCGTCCAATTTGGTCACAACAACGCTTGGAAAATTCTTGTCAGCGTCCAAAAATAAAATTGTTTTAAAAAGTGAAAAATGACCTTAACAAGTAATTTATCCTAGAGAAGATAACCAAAAGCTGATAATTATCATAGGGCGGCAAGCACTGTCCAGTTATGCACACTTGCATAAGCAAGATAGACATAACAGTCCTCTAGTGTCCCTTGCTAACCAAAATTCTTAACAACAAAGTTACCTTATAAAATCCTTGTTACTCCCAGGTAAATCCCATATCAAAATCATTCCCAAGTCTCCCAATAGACCACAACCAATTCTAAGCCAAAAATGTCTTGGCAGCATGCAAAGTTGATATACTATGCATGCTACAGTGCCTCATGGTTTAGTAAAACTAACCCATACTCACCTGTGGACACAATCTAGAATTGTGATAAGAGTATCATATGGATACCCAAAAATCCTAAAGGTTCCTAAAACCTCCCCTTAAACCATGATACAAAAAGTTTGCTAAAAACATGCATGAACATAAAAATTTTATGTCAAGATAGGAATGAAACATTCCAACCATCATCCATAAATAAAAACTTGTCCAAATGCTTCTCCTTTGATCCATAAGCAACTCTGTATTCAATGGTATACTGCTAACACCATCTGCACATTTAGACTGAAAACCACAAAACTAACATTGTTGCTGACAACGCTCCGATAACACATAACAGCGTTGAGGGGAGCTTTGTCAGCGTTAGACAATTATATTGCTGACAACGTTGCAAAAACACTTATCAGTGTTCAAGCAACCTTTGTCAGTGTTAGAAAAATATAGTGGAAAATCTAAACCATCAATAAGACCAATAATAATAATGCATCATCCTGTACATACTTTTACAAAAAGAATCCAAAACACATATTAAGTGAGATTAACCATTCCAATACTTGTTACCAAGTATTGAAATCTTCCAGCATCAAAAGGTTTAGTTAATAAATCTGACACATTTTCCTCAGTGTCAACCCTATCTGGTTGTATTAAACCTTTCTCAAAGCAATCTCTTATAAAATGGTGTCTAATTTCTATGTGTTTAGTTTTAGAATGATGTACAGGATTCTTAATGATGCATAAAGTACTATTATTGTCAACTAATATCTTAGTATGCATGAAATTATACCCATAGTCCAACAGCTGGTTCTGAATCCACAACACTTAACCACAACATGCTGCTGTAGCCACATACTCTGCTTCAGTTGTAGAATTAGCCACCACTGTTTGTTTCTTGCATTGCCAAGATATTAACCTGCTCCCAAGAAACTGACATCCACCAGTTGTGGATTTCCTATCAAACTTATCACCTCCATAATCACTATCTGAATATGCAATCAGCCGAGGTGAATCCTTTGTGTACCACAAACCAAGACTGGGGTAGCATCTTAGGTACCTAAAGATCCTCTTCACAGCATAAAGGTGACATTCTTTGGGAGTCACTTGATGACGTGCACATGCACACACAGCAAACATGATATCAGGTCTGGAAGCAGTAAGATACATCAAGGATCCAATCATGGATCTATAATGCCTGACATCAACATCTTTCCCATCTCCAATCTTTCCCCAAGGGTGTTCTCTATCCATAGGAGTAGTAGCCCTCTTTTCATGTGGAGAAAAGCCAAACTTCTTCAAGATTTCAGCAACATATTTGTCCTGGGAGATGAAGATACCATCTTCTTTCTGCTGAACTTGTAAACCAAGAAAGAAGTTCATCTCCCCCATAGCACTCATCTTGAATTTGTCTGTCATAAGCTTGGAGAAATCCTCACTCATCTTTGGATCAGTAGATCTAAAAATGATATCATCAACATAGACCTGCACAAGCAACACATCCTTGCCTTTCTTCTTTGTAAATAGTGTCTGATCTATGGTGCCCCTCTTGAAACCATTGTCCACCAAATAGGTAGACAAAGTACCATACCATGCTCTAGGGGCTTGATGAAGGCCATACATAGCCTTTTTGACTCTATACACTTTATCTGGATGCTCTGGATCCTCAAAACCAGGAGGTTGCATGACATATACTTCCTCAACAATGGTGCCATACAAGAATGCACTTTTGACATCCATTTGATAGACTGTGAGGCCCATGCAAGATGCATAGGCTAGAAAAATCCTAATAGCTTCAATCCTTGCAACTGGTGCAAAGACCTCCTCATAGTCTATCCCCTCCTCTTGTGTATAACCTTGAGCCACTAACCTTGCCTTGTTTCTGACCACAATACCTCTTTCATCTCTTTTGTTCCTGAGAACCCATCTTGTCCCTATAGGTCTGACATATCTAGGACAATCAACCAGCTCCCAAACATCCTGAATTGCAAATTGATGAAGCTCATCCTGCATTGCTTCCACCCAACTTGGTTCTTTGAGAGCATCAAATATCTTCTTGGGTTCTTCTTGTGATAGAAAACATGCAAACAAACATGCTTGCACAAGCGGGGTATCAACCTTCTTGTGTATATTAGCAATAAATCCACCAAGTCCTTGATGAGATCTTCTTGTCTGAACTGGAGTCATAATATCACCAATGATCTGAGATGGGGGGTGATTCTTCATTGTGGAGGTGAGAACTCCTCCTTCAAAAAGTCTGGTGTCCTCAACATCATGCTCCATGTTGCCAATATCTTCTTCATCAGACTCTCTTATGTCAACATAAGGATGACCTTCTTCATGTGAATTGGAAGGTTCTCCTTGTTCAAAAGTGGAAGAAAAAAGATGTGCAAAGGTGTTGTCAACGTCTGATCCTTGTTTGTCAGCGCTTGGGCTAACAACGCTTGAACTGTTGTTGTCAACGTCTGAGCCATCAACGTCTGAATTGGTCTTGTCAGCGCTAGATTTGCCTTTGTCAGCGCATGAAGAACCATGCATGTTTGTATCTGGTGGTATTTGGAAACCACCATTATCTTGTCCAGCAGCAGCAGCAGCAGCAAAAGCATCTGTCCAAATGGGAATTGTGACATATTCAAATGTAGGAGATGCCTTTTCTGCTTGTGATCCAACCTGCTCATGAACCTGTGTACCTGAAACATTAACAACTTGTTCCTCCACAACATTTGAAGTTACCTTCATAATGTCTGGATTAGTAACAGGCATATAATTTAAAGTTCTAGATAAGGGTTCCAAATCAAACAACCAATTAGGACCACTTTCAGGATCACTAGGTTTATTTTCTAAGAACCTAACATGTACTCTCTCAACAATACGTTTGTCCTCTTTAAGATAAACCCTATAACCCTTGCTCTGGACTGAATACCCCATGAAGTAACCTTCATCACCTTTTGCACTAAATTTCCCTAAGGCATCACTAGTATCCAGTACTGCTACATGACAACCAAAAGGTCTGAGAAAACCAATATTAGGTTTTCTTCCCCAATGTAACTCATAAGGTGTTTTGTTCTGAATTTTGTTAACCAATGCTCTATTTTGCACATAGCATGCTGTATTAACAGCCTCAGCCCAAAAGGCTATAGGAAAGTGAGCATCAGCCAACATTGTTCTAGCTGCTTCAATTAGGGTTCTATTTTTCCTTTCAGCAACCCCATTTTGTTGTGGGGTTCTAGCAATACTGAATTGCCTAGTAATTCCTTTCCTGGCACAAAAATCATCTAGCTTCTTGTTCCTAAATTCTCCACCATTATCACTCCTAAGCATTTTAACCTCATTGCCAGACCTTTTCTCAATTTGAGTGATAAAATCAATAAGAACATCAGCTGTGTCACTCTTCATAGCTAGAAAGAATGTCCAAGTAAACCTAGAAAAGTCATCTGTGACAACAAAACAATATGACTTGCCATTCAAACTTTCTATATTTGTTAGACCAAAGAGATCCATGTGAAGCATATGAAGAGGTCTGGAACTAGTATGCACCTGTTTGGACTTGAATGAGACCTTGTGCTGCTTGCCTTTAAGACATGTAACACAAGAGTGGTCATTGTGGAAGGCCTTCTCAGGCAAACCATCAACTAAACCAAGCCTCACAAGTCTATTTATATTTTTAAAGTTTATGTGCCCTAGTCTCCTGTGCCACAAATTACTTTCATCTACTGAGGCCTTAGCATAAAAACAAGACATATTTGCATTCATTTTAATCCCATTTAAATTCACATTATATATGTCCTTATGCCTAGGTGTTCTATACTCAATATATTTCTCATCAGGGATCTTAAAATCCTTACTTAACACCAAGCACTCAGTATCAGTGAAAAGAACCTTATTTTTGTTATCATAAACTTGTGATACACTAAACAGATTATAATCAAGTTCTTTTACCAGGAAGACATTTTCAAAACGCAGATTATTGGTGAGAAGGGTTCCTTTGCCTGTAATGGTGCCGTAGCCACCTCCAAAGTATACCTTATCACCATCTTTAATAGGAGTGAAGTTCGTCAGATAGTCTTCCTTTCCTGTCATGTGCCTTGAGCATCCACTATCCCAATATCCATAATCATTGATCTGTCTTTGAATGCCCTGCACATAAAGAAAACAAATTAGTTTTCTTTGGGAACCCAAGTCTCAGAAGACTTGGATTCATCTGGTTGTTCAATAAGAACAGACTTAGTTCTCACAACAACCCCATTCTCATCCTTTTTAGGATGAAAAACCCAGTTAACCCCAATAGGTTTTGTAATGACTTTTGGAATGTAATTAAATCTATTGCAAGTCATTGAAATTCCATTATTATTAGGGTTTTGATCTTTCTTGGGTCTCCATGTTAAGCTTGAAGAAGCTTTAGACCTCTTACCTTGTGGCTGTAAATATTTAGGTCTGGTCACGTTTCTGTCAGCGTTGGATTTTGTCCTGTCAACGCTGAAATTACCCTTGTCAACGTTGAACCTAGGGTTTGATACAGGAACCCATTGTCTATTTGACCAGGTGTTTGTCTTTTGAAAAGGTCTTTGTCCATGAGTGTTAGACCTTCTAGAAAAGAATGGGGCAGGTCTAATCACTTGTGGACTTTGCTGCACACAAGGTTTGGGTCTGACAACGTTTGACTTTCTAACAACGTTGACTTTCTTCCTATCAGCGCTGAAATTGTTTCTATCAGCGCTGGCTTTGGGAGCGTTGACACATTTGTATGCCAAATGTGAAAAGCTACCACAAGTATAACAGGCTTTCTTAGACACACTCTTAGTTCTAGAAGAGAAGAAACCTGTTCCATGATTGTTAACTTGGCTCTTGGGTGACCTATTATTCCTATACATCTCTGCATATTTAATGGTAGGTCTTCTAACAGTGTTTGAGCCTAGGTCAACAGCTTTACCAGTGACTGGGTGAGTAACCTTAATGGGTGGTGATTCATTGGGACTTTCACATAACAAACCTCCCTTAACAAATAAAGTAGGGTTAGCTTTCTTCCACTCATTTAGGTCAGTCAGTTTTTGTTGATACTCTTCCACTAGAGTGACAACTCTTGGTGGAGGAATGAATTCCTCTTCTTGGCATTCTTGTATACCAGTCCAAGATAAATCCTTTCTAAGGACACCATAGAAGTCACCAGCTGGTGGTGGAACCAGAGAGTAATCATTCATCCCAATCCCAATCATGTCCTTAGGATCCCTTTGTTTAGCTACACAGTCTCCTAGGGTTTGGGTGGCTCTATCAAATCTTTGAATCTTGAGGTCAACATTATCTTTATTCTTAATGGCCTCATCTAACTTAGCCTGTAGGTCTCTATTGACCTTTGTCATGATATTTCTAATATCCATACTACCCTCTAGCTCATGTTTTAAGATATTGATCTTATCTTTTAAGTCAAATTCCTTTTTCTTGTATTCAGAAACAGTTTTCTCAGTTTCAGTAAGAGCTAGTTGGTAATTGGACAATTTACACCTTTCAGTGCTCATATCATCTTTTAGTTTTAACACCTCTTTGTTAAGTCTATCAGTGTTTAACCTACAACCTTTGCTACAAAAAGCATCATCATATACCTCATTATCAGATGAAGAGGAGGAGTGTGCCATGAGAGCATATTCAACATGCTCTTCTTCTTCAATATCAGCAACCAAAGCCTTGTCCTCTTCAGCATTCTTAGACAGATAGCTCCAATCCCATCCTGTGCCATCAATTCCTTGAACTGCAACCATGGCTTTGGAATCTTGAGCTTTAACAACCTAACTTGAGGGTTTACCAGCATCAGATCTTCTAGGAGATCTGCATTCCCTCATGAAGTGCCCCATACGATGACAGTTGTAGCATTCAACTTTGGATTTATCAAATCCAGCTGTGTCTTTAGCATTGAAGGTCATCTTCTTCTTGAACCTTCTATTCCACCTATTTGCTCTTATACTAGCAAGAGCCATGTTCCACTTGATGTCCATCTCTTCCAAGTGCTCATCACTTATCTGCTCAAGGTCCTCATATGTAATCACTGAACCATTGGGCAAGGAAGCAATGTAAGCACACACAGTATCCAAATCCAAACCAGCAGGTTTAACTCTTGGGGAGTCATTCATGAATGTGTCAGCGTCTGAAAAGGAGACGTTGACAGGACTTGTTCCAGCCCTGACAAATGATGATCCAGTAACTGGATGCATAAAAGAGTCCTTCTGATTGAATTGACCTTCACTATGAGAGAAGAAGGCCATGTTGCTGGTGCTAGATTTGCTTCCATGATCTGAAAGAGTTTCATCTTCCAACAGTCTTAGTTTGTTGTAGATGTCATCAAACGAGGAGCTCTTGTAAGTATTATTGGCAAGAATAGATCTTTCCTCAATCTTCCATGCCTCACCAAGACTTTTCAGAAAGGTAGCATTGGTGTCAACATCACCAACTTGTGTCCCCATGAAGGACAACTTGCTTGTGATGTCAAGCAATCCGCTTCTCACACTACTCAGTTTCTCATTGGGCTGAGCTTTGAAGACAACATAATCATGCAGAAGTTGCTTTTTCTTTTCTTCCTTAGTGTCTGCATTGCCACCATATGAAACTTCAAGTGCTTCCCAAAGATCCTTAGCAGATTCATAGCCTCTATATTTGTGCTGGTTTTCTTGTCCCAAAGAAACTTTCAAAATATTGAGGGCTTTCATGTCAACCCTTTTCTTTGCAATATCTTCAGCACCTACATCTCTACCATCTCCAGGTTTTTCTTTCTTATCTTCATCAGGACATCCTTCAACAGCTGATCTTTGAGTAATGGCATCCTGAATCTTTTGAGCCTTATTGAATGAGTTTCCATATTCAATAATCTCCCAGAGTGTGTAATCAAAGATTCCCAGATATTGTTCAAAGTTGAACTTCCATAAGTCAAAGTTGGTTGCATCAAGCATGGGGATCCTGATGTTTGGTAAGGGTGAAGAGGAGGTGGTTATTGCTTCAGACATGATGTTTTTAGGGTTTTGGTGTTTTTAGGGTTTCTGAGAAAATTAGGGTTTTGGTGTTCGTGTATGGTTCTGGTGTTCTTCAAAGATCAAAAGTTCCTCAACAAGCTCTGATACCACTTGTTTATCCCAAACTTAGATCGATTAGCTTTGTGTATACGATATTAGATCAAGTATAGCACATAGAGAAACCTTTGTATATGCTTTGTGAATCTAAGTGTTATGCGGAATTTAACACTTAAACAAGAACACAAGATGTAAACAAAACTTTCACTTTGATTATGAATGTCGAACTTGCTTACAATGAAAGATGTTTACGAATGAAAACTTATATAAAACTTGATATTAAACATTAACCTAAAGGCCTTCTTTTATAGACTAAGAAGCCTTGTACAATAAGCTACGTATCAACTATTCTAGGTAAAGATAAACATAGAAAATACATTGTCGTTTCTATCCTTACTAGAAGTATTCTAGAATATAATAAACGTGTAGCTTATATCTTCCATCAGTGCTTGTCTTCAATCTGTCAACGCTTGACTTTAACTTGTCAACGCTTGAGCTGTCAGCGCTCACTTTGTTCTTGTCAACGCTTGAGTTGTTCTTGTCAGCGCTCAAGTGATCTGGCCTTAATTTATTCCCAACAAACTCAAGCCTAAAAAATGTATCAATTCAAAATGACCCATGACAGTGAACAAATGACCCATCAAACACTCAACGACAACCAAAACATATTACGACCCGTGATATAGTATTGAAACTTTGCACAAAATTCGACTTTTTCCCAAAAGAATTTTCTTCTATAATTTTATATTAGTTGTTTTTAAAACTAAAGAATCATCTTATGTTGGGTCAAAAGTTGATGAGTCAAATCACCATGGAAACAAGAAGGACCAAATAAGACATTATGTGAAACTTCAAGCTCGTGGACAAAATACAAGGAAGTTCCCTTGCTATAATACTTTCTAGTGAATATTTCTGTTTTGATTTATTCATTAATATTTTATTTAGTTTCCATGTAATCTGGATTTTCTTATGTTATAAAAGAAACCAGACGTAGGTTTGTTTTACACATCTTTCATTTACAAATGTAACCTACATAGTCTTTGATCTTGGGATTCAATGTATACATGCCTAGAGTGGTTTGTGTTAATGAATAATACAAATCGTTTGGGAATTATTCATCTTTGTTAAACATCTTGTTCTTGTTAATTGTATTATTCCGTTGTGTTAATCACATATACAATTGACAACCTAGATAAATGGTGTAAACCATTGAGTCTAACGATCCAATGGATTCTATAATTGGTATCAGAGCGGATGGCTCTTGATATCCAGGAGATCGAGATGTTTTTCTTGTTCTTGTTGCTGTGAATATGCTTTAGGGTTTATTAAGAGGGTTAATTCCTCAAAGCCCTAAAAATATTGGTGTGAAAAAGAAGCTGTGATTAATAAAAGTGATGAATGAAGAATCATTGACGGCAACGAATATTTCACATTTGTTCCTATTGTTTCGTATTTATTTAATATGAAAGAAAGGGACGTATGATGATCAACGTGATATACTATTGTAAAAATAGCTGTTGTGGTCTCTATCAAGATGTGATGTTTGTTGTATTTAATACGTTAAGAATTATACAAAAGGCATACATGAATTGTTTATTTCGTGGGGTCAAAGGCATAAAGAGGCAAATATCTAGTTTGTTTGTTTCGAGGGTGTTATGGTCTAAAGCGAAGAAAACAAATAATGATGGGTGAACAAAGCAATAGGTACTTGTTTGCCTAATCATTAATTGGAGCTAGTCACGTGAAGGGTTGGAATTGTGTTTCTTGTGGTCCCAAGATCATATTCGTTTGGTACTTTGTGTACTACGGAGTATGTGGGTACAGAGAGACGTGGAGCAGGATTTAGGTTCTTTATACTTGGGTTCTTACTGGTGCTCGTTGTATCATGTGCTTTAAAAGGACATGGTCTATGGTTCACATGGTTTCTGGTGCGACAAACTACAAGAGTAGGGTATATTTTCGGTTCACTTGTTTTTGTTATTTTCCCCTATTGCAAATTCAAACCTACTGTTTGGGTTTGTCACAGGTTAATAGTTAAACAGTGGCATTAAAAGTTCCCCCTACTGTTTGAAAAAGTTCCCACTGTTTTCATGTAAAAGTTCCCTCTACTTTCAATAAATCCCACTGCTGTCAGAAAGTTCCCCCTGCTGTCATTACTGGGTTTTAGGACAACAATGGTTTGGAGTTTGGTATATTTACAACAACTGGTTTTAAAGGTATAAAGGCTCGTTTTATTTTTATTGATTACGAAGAAAAGTTTTTTATCATTTATTTGAAGATGAGGGAGATTTTCGCGGGTAAGGGTTTTATGCTTAAAAACTTAGTGACAAAGTGATACAAGATCTAGGAATGTGTGATTATTCTTATGGTACATTATGCACATATTTTCTATCACTTGAAGGAGTTACATTATCGTGCTCAGTGTCTCAATTTTAGCAAAAATGAGGTTTTTGTATATTTTTGCTATTTGTCACGTCGTTAATGCAAGATATAGAACGCAAGTTCGGGTTATTCTACTTCATCATCAAGTAAGTTATGATCAGATTTCTTCATATGTAATCATTACATAAAACCTACATAATTCAAGATTCATAACAGATTAGCACACTTTAAGTGGAAGCTCATTTGATAAAGTGTTAGTCATTCACATATGACATCAAGGAGAAGATTTTTGCTACTGCTCACTAGTATTACTACAACTAATGTAAGTTTCTACTTCTCAAATTCATTTTAAGATGCGGAAAACTTCATGGAGGGTAATTTGGGGCGCATAATACTTAGGTTTGATGTATGATATTGGTTAGTAGTAGTTGAAAATCAAGGTAGTTTACATACAAGATCCCTATTTGATCATGTCAAAAAAGGGAAGATGTCTACAGAGAATGTTCATCCTGTTAAACTTTGGTGTTGTATGCTTAAGGGAAAGTGTTTTGACATCATCAACTAGGGGAAGATTGTTGGGTCAAAAGTTGATGAGTCAAATCACCATGGAAACAAGAAGGACCAAATAAGACATTATGTGAAACTTTAAGCTGGTGGACAAAATACAAGGAAGTTCCCCCTGCTATAATACTTTCCACTGCTAGGAGTTTCCCCTGCCATATGTGATAAGAAGAAAAGATTTGGTCAAGTAGTGATAAGAATGAATATTTATGTTTTGATTTATTCATTAATATTTTATTTTTAGTTTCCATGTAATCTAGGTTTCCTTATGTTATAAAAGGAACCAGACGTAGGTTTGTTTTACACGTCTTTAATTCACAAATGTACCCTACAGAGTCTTTGATCTCTAGGCATGAGATTCAATGTATACATGCCTAGAGTGGTTTGTGTTAATCAATAATACAAATCGTTTGGGAATTATTCATCTTTGTTAAACATCTTGTTCTTGTTAATTAATAAGTGTGTAAACACTTATCCTTTTGCTACTAAAATCAAGGAAAAACAAGACCAAATCATGTGTTTTATATCATAAAAGTCGGAATTACGCGTGGTTTTGTGTTTTTGTGTGAAATAGGTACAAATGATCAAAAGGAAAGAAAACACGGGATTTCACGATCAAATGTTGAAGAAAAGTCCAAAAAGAGACGAAGACAAAGTCAAAGACCAAAAGTGTGTCAAAGATCACGAAAACCGGCTAAACCGACATGGTTTTGAAGAAATGATCAAAGAAGCCGAAATCAAGTTCGATTTTAGCGGATTAAATCTTTGATAAGTGATTCGGGCCAAGTGGGTCCCACATTCGGGTTAATGGGCTCAAAAGCCCATTTGGAATTATCAAGTTGCTAAAGGTCATTTTACAAAAGCCCAAATAGCCCAAGACATCACACGGATGGAATCACCACTTGGGCCAAGCCCATTATCTAAATGAAACGGAGGTTAAAAAGTTGCTAGGTCAAGTTTCAGTCAACATCCCACTCACACTTATTTGACCCTCACATTTCACTCACACGTTTTAAACTTTTCACCCCACACATTAAATAAAACCCTCACCCACCCACTCATTATCTTTCGATAATAACAATGCAAAGCTTTCACTGTTTACTTTCTCTCTCAACTAACAAACACAGCCACCACTTCCTTTTTACCCAATCATCCAAAAAACCTAATAACCCTAATCAGTAAAAAAACACAAGTAATTTTTGGGGCTTTTTTTCTCAAACGTGTGATTCACACAGCTTGGGATTAAATCCCCATGAAAACCAGAAGCAAGCAATAAGGTGGTCCTCATCTCACGTGGCATCTCTCCCTCATGTGATTGGTTGAACAAATCACTCCTCACAATCCTCCAATAAGGGCAGTCCACATCAGCTTCAAGAAGCACAATTCGTGACAACGTGGCGATCCGAGTGATAAGGGTTTATTTTAAACCGTTGATCAAGTGAAGAAAAAGAGAGAGAAGAAAAGATGCGGTCAGGATAATTTTCCGTGGTCACCAAGTTCACCAAAGGGCATTTGGGTTCGCCTATAAAACCTTATACAACCTGTAATCAGAAGATAATTAATATTCCATTTTCTTTATTTTACTATTTTTAATTAATTTAGGAGTAGGGTTAAATTAGATTTAATTTTATTTTTATGCAAATTAGATTGTAGGATAAATTGTATTTTCAGTTTTTCCGAATGTTGGAATCGTTATTTTTTATTAATGAATGTTTATTAAATCTCGTCTTGCATCTCTTTAAATTTTCTGGCTATTTAAAATTCAATCTGTTTTATTTTACTGTTTGTTCTTATAATTGAAAAAAAATAAATAAATATAAAGTGGAACATAAATTTCCCCAACTGGGAGATTTATTAAAATCTGTTCGAGAGTTACTGTTGGGTTTGATGTTCGAGGATGGTGATGATTTAAGGTGGTGTTCGGGTCTGGTTTGTTCACAAAGACGGCTCAGCGCCGATCTTCTTCCCAACGGTGTTCAACAATAGGTTTGTTTCTCTTTAATTTTGTTGTTACGTGTTGGTTTAATTTACTGATTTATCTGCATATGATTGGATTTGCTTAGTATTAGTTTCAGTTTTGCTTAGAATTAGTTTTAGTGTATTGATATCTGATTGTTTAGTTTATTTTTATTTGGTTTTGCTTTGATAGTCGGTTGTTCAGATCTGCTTATTAAGATTTTAGTTATTTTAGGTAATTTTTGGATGTGCTTATTTTAGATATGTTGGTTGTTTTTTGCTTATTGATAGTTGTTTTAGCTTATTTGTTCTAGCTTATTCTGGGTTGCTTTTTTTATTTTTAGTTTGCTTGATTTGATTTAAATTAGTGTTACTGTTTTGATTGCTAGATCCTTTTGGTTTGTTTAGCTCTTATCTGTTTAAGTTTGGGTCGGTTTAATTGGTTTTTGTTTCAGCTTATTCTTAGTTTAAAATGCTTATTTGATTCAACTTTTCTGATTTATTAGCTTATTATGTTTGTTTATGCTTAGTTTTTGTTAGTTTGCTTATTTAGATCTTTTGCTTATTTTACTTCATCTTGTTCAACCTTTTTCTTATCTGCTATTTGGGTTTTTCATATTACTGTTATTATTTGTTCTCTAACATACAGATTCAATTGATCTGTATGAAATTTCTTTAAAATCCCAAAAAAATTATAATAGCAAAATTTGGTCTATTAAGGGTCTCGAACCCTCGACCTTTCGCATAGCAGCCCAATAGCTTTACCATCTCATCTAGCACCTTTTTTGTGATTTACTTTGCGTCGTTAAATTAATATAGCTTTGTTTAATTAGTGGCAGTTTTAGTTAAATTAGTTTAAATCAAGTTTTTAGTTTAATTAAATTTTAATGTTTTTAAATACAAGTTTTTAAAAGTAGTTTACTACTTTTATAAATTTAAATTAGTTTTCAGTTTACTTTTATCTAAAAATAGAATTTATTTAAAATGTTTTTAGTTTTCATCAATTTAGTTTTAAATTTTGTTTAAGTATTTTTTTTAAATGAGTTTTTATTTAAAATTAGTTTTAGTCTTATTTAAATTTATTTTAAAATAGATTCTTAAATTAGATTAATTAGCTTTTATTTTAAATAGTTTTTAATTAGTTTAAAATACCAAAAGTTTTATTTACCAAAAACAAATAAGTTTTACGTTTTAATTGAAGATCAATTCGAGTCGATTTGTGGAACGATAATTAGACATAAAGAGAATTGAAAAATTCCTACATTAAAATGGCGCCGCTGCCGCTTCGCTCGTTACGATTGACGATTTGTCGTGAGACGATTTGGATTTTGGGATCCGTTCGATTTTGAACGTTATTTTCTAGTTAACAAAATCAAAAGCATAAAAAATAAAAAACTTAAAAATACAAAAAAATTAAAAAATCACAAAAGCAAATTCTTTCCTAAGATTTGCACCAAAAAAAATTAAAAAATCAAAAAGTAATACTTTTCTAAAGTATTACACCAAAAATATTACGTATTTCGATTTTTTTTCAGCACTACCATGGATAATCGTCCGATTTGGGAAATATTGCAAGAAGAACGTTATAAGATTATGTCTGAGGAGTGTACGACTTGTGGTGGACCTCATGCTTATTTTAATTGTGACAAAACTTATGAGGAGTTTTATAATAATGAGGAAAGTATGTGTTATGATACTAATACTTATTTTGGCTCCCCTAGTTTTCCTACAACTAGTGACCCACCACATTATGATCAACGATTTTATGGGGATTTTCAAAATCAAGGGTTTTCAAATAATGAAGGTTTTCCAAATGACGGAAATTTTCAAAACTTTAATCAAATGGACATGCACAACCCTCAAATGGACTTGGTTCTACAAAAATTAACCGAACATGAGAAAATCATGAAAGCAATGCAAGAATCTACAAGACAAATGCAAGAGTCCACCGATAGGAAATTCATGCTCATTTTAGAAACCTATCAAGCTCAATTTGATATTGAGCCGTCTTTGAGAGTTGATATTGAGGCTAACATCACTACTACTAGTGATGTTCCTACTGTGGATCCTTTCATCTCTCCGACAATAAAGGAGAGACAAGGCCCGGAGATTATCATGAGTTTTACTCACCCTCCGGTGTTGACACCCACGGATACAATTAGCTCTCTTTTTTCCTCACCTACTGAGGAAATTCCCGAGATTATACTTGAGCCTCCATTACCCATTGATGACCCCATTTCTTTTATGACTCATTCACCTACTCCTTCAAATGACTTTATGCTTTCTTCAAATCCTCTTAGCGAGACATGTTTTGATAAACCAATTTTTGAGGAGTGTGAAGAACTTTATAATGAGTGCATAGAAGAAGAACCCTTAATTTTTCCTACACCTAAGGAGTTTGTAGATAAGGATGAGTTATCTTGTGATTCCGACTGCATTTTTAATTATTCCTCGGGACCGGATGAGGATGATTCTCCTACTTTACCTAAACCGACTTTTGAAAACCATGATACTAATGATTTATCATATTCTTTACTCCTTAGTGATGACTTTTATACCCCGAGTATTGAGAAATTCCATCACGAGGATGCTTTTTATGATCCTGTGTTATTGGATTTCTCGCATGAGCTTAATTATGATCATGGTATTGATGAGAAGGCAAATGGAGCTTTAAAACTTGATATTGATATTGATTTAGAAAACTCGGATTTTGATAAATTCACATTTGCCTCTTCGCCAATTACTTTTGATTCTACCATCGATTCTCTTCCACATATCACTTTTAGTGATGATGATGGTTTTCTCATTTCCGAGATCGATGAGTTTCTTCATATTGATACTCCCGTGGATGATAATTTCACATATGTTGAGAGGAACTTTTTACCTTTTATGACTTATCCTCCTGCCTCTCATTTATTATGTTCCTCCGGGACCGAGGATAAGATTTTTGATCCCGGTATTACATTAGAGGCTTCCCCATGGACCATTTAATTCGGGGTCGAGTCAGGCTCGTGACTCGGTTAACAAAAACAAGCGCTTCTCGGGAGGCAACCCGATGATCTATTATTTTATCTATTTTATACAATAAGTGTAGGGGGAGCCTTGTAGGTTGTTTGTTTTTTTGTGTTGTGATTGTGCAGGGACATGTGCTTAATGATCCAATTTTGGTGCTTTTGACGCGACCCGTGTTCCCGTGTTTCCCGTGTACCCGATTTCTTCGATAAGTCTTTGCTATTGTGATTCAATCTTGTATATAAATAAGACGAATAAATGAAATCACTTTAGTTGTCCCTTCCTTAGCTCGATTTTAAACAACGTACTCAATGTAGGGGAGTTTATTCTCCCACATGCTTAAACATTGAGGACAATGTTTATATTAAGTGTAGGGGGACTTCTATCGAATTTTAGTGGGCTTTTCCATGAATTTGACCCCATTTAACCGGAAAATTTAAAAAAATTTCAACGTTTTTCAAATTTTTGATCTATTTTGGCCTAGTAATATTTTCATTTATTTTCTTTTGTCATCGCATCTTATTTATATTTTTCATTTCAAGAATAAAGTCAAAAATAAATAAATAAAATGGTTTTAACAAGTGTAGATATCTTTGATATATTAGGCCCGTCATGAATATTTTGACTCAACCCGAGTTTACTTATCCAAGTTTACTCTAGCTAGTATCCTTAACCATATGGACCTTAATTGGTTTATTAGGCTAAGCATCCACGAGTCTCCTTCCTTGAGATTTTAAATTGTGGAGAACGAGAGATGATAGAGTTGATAATAAGTTTAAGGGTTAATTTTTGCTTATATGAGTTTTTGTGGCTCTTTCTTCCCGCTTGTATATTTAATTGCTTAATAAATGAGGATTCTTGCGGTGTAGATTCGATATCTTAACTCTTAGCCAAATCTTTATTCTCTTTGTAATTAAAGCATGAACACATTGAGGGTGCCAGCGTTGTGGACTTCCGACTAAGGTGGCTCATAACCACTAAGTAGGAGTTATTCAGACCATGGGACCACGGAATTTGGCCTACTATATATATCATAAAAAAAAATAAGATTAAAACATGACCTCAAGGAGCCTTAGGGTGTGGGGAATGTAGCACGAACCTTGTCATTAGAGCCTTAGGGTGTATGGCATGGTAAGTATTGAATAAAAATTGATCAAAAAAATCAATTCCCTCGTTTATCGTTCAAGGAGCCTTAGGGTGTGGACAATAGACGGGGAGCATTTTTACATCTTAAAGAGCCTAAGGGTATATGATGTGAACTTGCTAAACTCCACGTAAAGTCTACATGACTTTGGAGGAATAATTAATAAGTAGTACTATTGGCCAAATTTTGGGTCCGGGAATTTATTCCCCAAATCGTGTTAAATCATCCTTGATGTGGGCTTACTTTAGTAACAACGCTTTTGAGGACGAGGTTAGGTTTTGAGTATCGGGTTTGCACCGTTTGGCCTTCATTTTTGGAATAATAATTATCAAATAAGTCAAATGAGCCTACGGGTGAATGACAATCAATAAAATCTAGAGATACAACCCAGGACTTGAAGAAAGAGTTTACAATATTATCTTATATGAGTGGTTTTAACTTAAGGACTTATGGTAAACAATGATCTCGTTTTTAAGCTTGGTATGAGGAACGTGAAACTTGAGGGTTATTAATATTCATAACACCAAAGCCCTAATTCAAGTCTTAGATTTCTTTACGAGTTTCTTCCATCAAATAATTTCCATGTTAATAAATCGTTAAAACTTTTGTCTCCTTTTAGTTTTTTATCTTTCCATCGTAGTAATAATAATATATCTTAATAAAGGCCGAGATGGATTAATAATGAGAAAAATGTAACTTTATGCTTTAAAATAATGCATTACATGGGGTCATTGCAATGGTCAAGTGCAGGGGATTTAATAAGTGTGTAAACACTTATCCTTTTGCCACTAAAATCAAGGAAAAACAAGACCAAATCATGTGTTTTATATCATAAAAGTCGGAATTACGCGTGGTTTTGTGTTTTTGTGTGAAATAGGTACAAATGATCAAAAGGAAAGAAAACACGGGATTTCACGGTCAAATGTTCAAGAAAAGTCCAAAAAGAGACGAAGACAAAGTCAAAGACCAAAAGTGTGCCAAAGATCACGAAAACCGGCTAAACCGACACGGTTTTGAAGAAATGATCAAAGAAGCCGAAATCAAGTTCGATTTTAGCGGATTAAATCTTTGATAAGTGATTCAGGCCAAGTGGGTCCCACATTCGGGTTAATGGGCTCAAAAGCCCATTTGGAATTATCAAGTTGCTAAAGGTCATTTTACAAAAGCCCAAAATAGCCCAAGACATCACACGGATGGAATCACCACTTGGGCCAAGCCCATTATCTAAATGAAACGGAGGTTAAAAAGTTGCTAGGTCAAGTTTCAGTCAACATCCCACTCACACTTATTTGACCCTCACATTTCACTCACACGTTTTAAACTTTTCACCCCACACATTAAATAAAACCCTCACCCACCCACTCATTATCTTTCGATAATAATAATGCAAAGCTTTCACTGTTTACTTTCTCTCTCAACTAACAAACACAGCCACCACTTCCTTTTTACCCAATCACCCGAAAACCCTAATAACCCTAATCAGTAAAAAAACACAAGTAATTTTTGGGGCTTTTTTCTCAAACGTGTGATTCACACTGTTTGGGATTAAATCCCCATGAAAACCGGAAGCAAGCAATAAGGTGGTCCTCATCTCACGTGGCATCCCTCCCTCATGTGATTGGTTGAACAAATCACTCCTCACAATCCTCCAATAAGGGCAGTCTACATCAGCTTCAAGAAGCACAATTCGTGAAGAAAAAGAGAGAGAAGAAAAGATGCGGACAGGATGATTTGCCGTGGTCACCAAGTTCACCAAAGGGCATTTGGGTTCGCCTATAAAACCTTCTACAACCTGTAATCAGAAGATAATTAATATTCCATTTTCTTTATTTTACTATTTTTAATTAATTTAGGAGTAGGGTTAAATTATATTTAATTTTATTTTTATGCAAATTAGATTGTAGGATAAATTGTATTTTCAGTTTTTCCGAATATTGTAATCGTTATTTTTTATTAATGAAAGTTTATTAAATCTCGTCTTGCATCTCTTTAAATTTTCTGGCTATTTAAAATTCAATCTGTTTTATTTTACTGTTTGTTCTTATAATTGAAAAAAAATAAATAAATATAAAGTGGAACATAAATTTCCCCAACTGGGAGATTTATTAAAATCTGTTCGAGAGTTACTATTGGGTATGATGTTCGAGGATGGTAATGATTTAAGGTGGTGTTCGGGTCTGATTTGTTCACAAAGACGGCTCAGCGCCGATCTTCTTCCCAACGGTGTTCAACAATAGGTTTGTTTCTCTTTAATTTTGTTGTTACGTGTTGGTTTGATTTACTAATTTATATGCTTATGATTGTATTTGCTTAGTATTAGTTTCGGTTTTGCTTAGAATTAGTTTTAGTGTATTGATATCTGATTGTTTAGTTTATTTTTATTTGGTTTTGATTTGATAGTCGGTTGTTCAGATCTGCTTATTAAGATTTTAGTTATTTAAGGTAATTTTTGGATGTGCTTATTTTAGATATGTTGGTTCTTTTTTGCTTATTGATAGTTGTTTTAGCTTATTTGTTCTAGCTTATTTGTTCTAGCTTATTCTGGGTTGCTTTTGTTATTTTTAGTTTGCTTGATTTGATTTAAATTAGTGTTACTGTTTTGATTGCTAGATCCTTTTGGTTTGTTTAGCTCTTATCTGTTTAAGTTTGGGTCGGTTTAATTGGTATTTGTTTCAGCTTATTCTTAGTTTAAAATGCTTATTTGATTCAGCTTTTCTGATTTATTAGCTTATTATGTTTGTTTATGCTTAGTTTTTGTTAGTTTGCTTATTTAGACCTTTTGCTTATTTTACTTCATCTTGTTCAGCCTTTTTCTTATCTGCTATTTGGGTTTTTCATATTACTGTTATTATTTGTTCTCTAACATACAGATTCAATTGATATGTATGAAATTTCTTTAAAATCCCAAAAAAATTATAATAGCAAAATTTGGTCTATTAAGGGTCTCGAACCCTCGACCTTTCGCATATCAGCCCAATAGCTTTACCATCTCATCTAGCACCTTTTTTGTGATTTACTTTGCATCGTTAAATTAATATAGCTTTGTTTAATTAGGGGCAGTTTTAGTTAAATTAGTTTAAATCAAGTTTTTAGTTTAATTAAATTTCAAAGTTTTTAAATACAAGTTTTTAAAAATAGTTTACTACTTTTATAAATTTAAATTAGTTTTTAATTTACTTTTATCTAAAAATAGAATTTATTTAAAATGTTTTTAGTTTTCATAAATTTAGTTTTAAATTTTGTTTAAGTATTTTTTTAAATGAGTTTTTATTTAAAATTAGTTTTAGTCTTATTTAAATTTTAGTTTAAAATAAATTTTAAAATTAGATTAATTAGCTTTTATTTTAAATAGTTTTTAATTAGTTTAAAATACCAAAATTTTTATTTACCAAAAACAAATAAGTTTTACGTTTTAATTGAAGATCAATTCGAGTCGATTTGTGGAACGATAATTAGACATAAAAAGAATTGAAAAATTCCTACATTAAAATTCTATTATTCCGCTGTGTTCATCACATATACAATTGACAACCTATATAAATGGTGTAAACCTGTAAAACCCGCTTTAAAAGTCCTCGAACATTATTTACGGATAATCACAGATTTAATTTAAACATTACATAATTATTTATTCAGATAATAAACAACAGTGTTAAATCAAGTATTACGAAAACATTATTTATTCAAGAAATAAATAAGTCACGTCAGAATATATTCACGAGGATTAATATAGGAACACGAAGCAATGTTTAAAAATCCACGAATATTTAATTCACACAGTCTCGGTTTTCGTAACGTAATTAATTATTCAGAAAATAATTATTCAGTATTACGTACTTATTTTGTTTCAGTAAAATAAGTAAATACATGACAGGGTTTTAAAACACGAACACGAAATTTATATGATTTTAAACGAAATGAATCAAAAACGAAATCTTATGGACTTGTAATTCGGCTGCGTGTTTTTAAAAAAGAAAAGAACAAGAAAAGAGAAAAATGGGCGTTTGGGCCCTAGTAAAAAGAAAGAAGAAAAAACGGGGAGCCCCCCTTTTGTCACAGTGAGTAACAAACAAAAAAACAAAAGTGGAAACAATTAGGGTTCATGGTTGCTGCCGACACAAAAGACAAACACCAAGGGATTCGGGAATTAAGTTGCAGTGTTAATTGCGTATGTTCATCATCCATATCAATCTAATAAGGTAATCAGTTTACCCTTTGTTTTTATCACGAATTACAGATTTAATCAAGAACAAAAAAAAATAACAAATCAAAAGAGTGGCTGGTTTGTGCGGATTCACGAAGAACCGAGACCATAAGGTTTCGGTGTACTGCTGTTCGACCCAGCCGAGACGCAGCAAGGTCTCGGTGGTGGTTCTTTTGCCCAGCCGTGAGCCATCAACCCCAAACAGGGGTGCGGACTGGTTCGTGTGAGTCAACAGCATCCAAAAAAATAAAAACTAAAAACAGTGGGAAACAAATGACTAACATGGGTGTTTGGGATTTGACTCAGCAAAGGGGGTGTTTGGGGTAGTAATAAAACAGTGGGAAAATAAATAAAACGGTGGGAACAAAGGGTAGGATCAGTGCGAAAAGTTTTGGGACAGAAAAATGATGATTTTTACATGAGATTAGCGACGGTTTAGTGACACTAAGTTCCGTCGCAGAATTGTTTATGACAGTTTTATTGACAGTTTTAAAACTCAACTTTTGGTCACACTTTTAGTGACAGATTTTCTGTCGCTAAATCTAATAGGCAGATTTAATATATATATGTTGATTGTTTTAGTGCGACCAAGAAAGGGGTATCCCGGTAGGCTCGGGATATAGTTAAAATAATAAAATGAAGATTTTTAAATTATACCTTCTATTACTTAATTTTATAAATGTCTTAATTGTATATTTAAATGGATTAGATTAAAATAGTTTTATAAGATTTAAAAGGGTCTAATTTTATTAAAGAAATTATAAATGATTTTGGAAACTTTTTAATTTAGGAAACTTTCTATTTTTAGCAGGTTACCTAATATAGTATTATTATAGCGTCAAAATACTTTTGTACCGTAATTAATTGTAGAACGATAATACATTAAAAAGAATTATAAGAAAGATCAGATTTATCAGTTAATATGCGTACAGAGTTTCAGGAAAATAAAATAAATAAATGAGAAACTGATAAGATCAGTAAATTAAATAAATATCAGATAACATATTCGCGGCTATTAATATTGTAGCTTCCGTAAAGCCGAGTAGAGTTCGTTCAGTTTCATTCAGTCAGTTACTTGACAAGAGGTACAGATTTTCCGTCCTTTCAGTAAGGACTTCCTTTCTATGCATGATTAGGATTCCCCGTCTGCAGCCAAATGTTTTCCCCAGTATATGTTATAAATTATCAGAAATTATTTTAATAACTAAGATATTACTTGAGCCTTATATACAAGCATGACCATTTAGTTGTACTAGTTACGGAGGTACCATAACCATGACTCTTGAGGCACCGGTGTCATGACTCACCTGTAGGAGAGTGATATCCTGCAGCGTCCCATTCAGATCAGCTTGGCCATTTTATCAGTATTATTAGTGTGGCGTATGGATGCATCCTAGGTTATCAGTTTACTGTTATCAGGTAAAAGTGGTGTTTGCTCTATATCCTTCACATTGGAGTTGATCCCTCCCACCAGCACATTATTTAGAGGTCACCCTCTATAGCATGACGAGGTCACCCCTCCAGTTATTCATATAACAGTTGTTACAGCACATGACCTATATGAGCTCTTGGCAATTAAAATACAGTAAATGCATGTTTTCAGATTTAACAGATCACAATTCAGCTTTATTATTTTTGAATCAGACTTTTCAGATTATACACAGATTTTCGTTGCAACTTTACTTATCAGTCTTACACCTTCAGTATTTTATCATCTGCTTCCTTTCAGTATTTCTTATCATGCTTTATATCTGTTCACTGAGCGTTATGCTCAGCCGTAGTTCCTTTCATGTTCTAACGACAGGTACACTAGGATGATCTTAGGATTCTGAGAGCATGTGCATTTGGATGGAATCTATCCAGACTTCTTACTTTATGCACTTCTTACATTATTCAGCTTATTTGGACATTGTTTAGTCCTTTCCTTCAGTATTTACTTTTTATGTTTTGAGCTTATGTTTGGATTACCGATGTTTGATTCCGGTATTTCGTTTATGGTCAGTTAATGTTTTAGGACATTTACCTTATGCTTTGATGACACGCCATAAATACACGTAACGGTCCACTTATCCAAGTAGGGTGTTACAGTTATGGTATCAGAGCCTGGTTCGACATGTAGGCTCTAAAACTTGACCTGTGACTAGTGGGTAGTCACCAAGAACTTCCTAGATTTTGGCGTTGTTATCTTTCATGTTTCTCATGCATTTATCAGTCAGTTTTTTTCATTTATCAGTCAGTTTTCTTAAATTTTTGACTAAGTAAAAGGTTGGTACAAGACTGGCCATATTTAGTCGCATGTGTTGTTCCGCGAATTTTGTTTTGGTGAACCGACCCATAGGCGTTCTCCCTTGCCCGTTTAGATTTTGTATTGGTAAACGACGCATAGGCGTTTAACCTTACTCATGACAGATTCATGTTTTCAGTCGAATGTTATTAGGTGAACTGACCCATATGCGTTCACCATTTCTTAGGTCAAATTTCATGTGTATTAGTCGAATGATGTTTTGTGGACCGATCCACAGCTGTTCACCTTTGTCATATCAGGACATTTCACAAACTTTGACAAGTATGGATTGGACTACAACCAACCATATTTAGTCTCAGATTATAAATGTCTATACATGACAGTTCTCATAAAATTATGACAAATATGAATCAAACCAGAATCACCCATACTTAGTCACATGTTTCCTCCTTTGAATTATGTGGATTGAAGCATAGCCATTCACATTAGTTAATGTTGACATCAGTTAAGTATACTTCTATTTTCTCTGAACAATCCAGTTTCATACTCCCACGTGAAGGTCGTCTTCATGCTAGTAAGTTTCATATCTCTGTATGAGGATTATATTCCAGCAGGGTAATGATGTTTTCATGATAAAATACAGAAGACTTACAGTAAAATCCTGTGATCATGATAAATCATGTTTCGACCTCACTAGTCATGTCTTCATGCTGACCATTGTTAAATTTTTTTTTAGTTTAATCATATTCTTGAACCTCTATACAACCAACATTAAGTCTACGCAGGAATTACCAGACTATCATTTCAGTTCAGTTTACTAACATTTAAATCGATTTATTTCTTTAATCATGTCAGAGAATTGACACCAGTATCGATCATGCCATAAAAGTTCCACCTAGGGTTGTTAACGAGACGAGACAGCTCATGAGTTACTCGAGATCGACTCGTAAAGTACTCGAAATCGACTCGATCTAAACGAGTCGAGCTCGAGTTCGAGCTACTCGAGTATACTTTCGAGTCGACTTCAAGCTTCATAATACTCGGCTCGTGAAACTCGCGAGCTTTATCGAGCTTCAATTAATTTACATTTTTACCCTTTTATAGACATAAATCGAGCCGAGTCGAGCTTGATATGCCGAGTTTTTATCGAGTTCGAGCATAATTTGCAAAAATAGTCCAGCTCGAGTCGAGTTTCGAGCTCGAGTTTTGGTAATCGAGTCGACCTCGAGCTCGAAATATGAAGCTCGACCGAGCTCGAGCCGAGTTTCGAGCTCGAGTTTTAGTAACCGAGTCGAGCTCGATCTTGGCAGTACTCGGATCGACTCGGCTCGTTTACACCCCTAGTTCCACCAATGCTATGTAAAATATTCCATATGTACCCCATGTACACTGTCTCAGTTATACTCCATGTATTTCAGGTGTACTCCATGTACCTTACTCCATGTGTACCGCTTATCGATCCTTAATCACCTCAGGCATCTCCACTTGTTGATATACTACCAGATGCTGATGCTGCTCGCGAATTGAAGATTCTACCAGATACTGATGCTGCTAACACTTTGGGGACCTCACGAATGCTGATGCTGCTAACACTTGGGAGATTCCACATGATGTTGATGCTGTTTATGTTATAAAAACTCTTCAGAGCAAGGACAAAAACTATAAATTCGAAATTCCTGATAATACTATGTTTTTGGCCAATTAAGTTCGTTTCCTCGACTCGGCTCGAATTTGATTTCTGGTCAAATGTAAGACTTAACTTTGTTTTTGGTGACAAACTTTTTGGTATTTTTAACTAAAATCTATTTAATAATAAAAACTTTTTAATCTAATTTAAACTAATAAAAACTTAAATCAAATATTTAAATCTAATTAATTTTTTTTAAACTAAAACCTTTAAAAGAAATCTATTTTAAAATAAGACTTAATTAATTTAAATAAACTAATTTAAAAATCTATTGAAAACTAAATTAAAATTATAAAAGTAAATAAAATATTTTTTTTACTTTTTATATTTTTCAAAACTGAATTAAAGAAAAAATGAAATAAAACTTTTATATAAATTTAATTAAACTTAAAAACTTGAATTAATCTATTTAATTTAAAACTGCCAAATTAAAAATTCCTGTATTAATTTAACTGAAAGAAAACAAACACAAGAAAACGTCTAGAGCAGATGGTTATGCTGTATGGCAACTGGACAGGAGGTCCAGTGTTCGAGTCATGGTGGGACTATATTTTTGCTAAATAATTCTTTTTGGAATTTTTTGGACTTACAGATTAACAGATAATGGATCTGTTAAGTATCAACAATATAAGCACAATTTAAAAACCAAAATAAGCTATTTAGCTATAACAAATAAGCAACTAGAAGTGCATAAGCCAATTAAGCAATTTAAACGAATAAGCTAAAATAAAAAGACTGAATAAGCTAAACAAACAAAACCTATAAGCAGATCTAAACACTCAGACAACAAAAATAAACAGATATAAAACGAGCAGATAACCAAACCGACACTTAACAGATTAATCAATCACGAAACCAAATAAGCTAAACCGATTAAGCAATAAGCAAATAAACTAAATAGCAAATTTAAACAGTGCACTATATCCTAACATAAACATGTGGAAGCTTAAACAAAAACAAATCAAAAACAGATCCAGTAAAACCCGAAATCAAATAAACAAATATTAACTAAATCTAAACAATCTACATAAGCAGTTACCAACTAGATACGATCCAAACAGAAACTATCAAAAATCAAAACAAATTTAACTGATACTTAACTAAGCAGATCCAACACAATCCTCAAGCAGATAAAATCATAAACTAAATAAACATAAATAAAATAAAAGAAGAACACAAACCTTTTGATGAACCGTTGGGCAGTAGGGTGGGCGCTGTACCCCCTATAAATCGAAACCGAGACCAACTAACACCACCGTTTTTACCCAAGTTCCATCATCTTCATCATCGTTCTTGAACAGTAACTGAAACACACAACTTATATATATATTTTTTTTATATAATTTCTCAGTAGGGGAAATTATCTCTTATCTTTTTATTTTAACAATTATTATATCAAAACAAAATTAAAATTAAGTGCAATAATAATAAATTGAGAAAAGAATTTAATAAAACTGAAATTTCATTAATATTAGAAAAGGAGTACAATGCTTGATTAAAATTAAAATTACATAAAACCCTAATTCTATTTTTCAGAAATAAAAGTTAAAATAAAGGAAAAGGCACTCCAAAATTACAGATAGGAGGGATTTTTATAGGAGAAACCCCAAGAAACCCTCTTCTTAGCTTCAACATTAAGCAACAAATCCTAGCCGTAGAATCCATCAATCTTCTTCTCTCTCTTCTTTTTCTTCAATCTTACGGTGGAAAAACGCCCTTGCATCACTTGGATTGCCAGCATGGCACTTGATGTGTTTGTTGTGCTAGTTGGTAGATGAGGTGGATCGATTTTATTGGTGGATTTGGGTATGGAACGTGGCATAGCCAATCAAATCATAAAGATTGGCCACGTTGGACATGATAAGAGGACCACAAGTAAGTGTTAACCCCAAAAACCATGGGGATTTAATCCCAATCCATGTGAATCACACGAATTGGGTAAAAACCCCAATTTTGGGTGTGTAAATTTTTGATAGTAAAAATTAGGGTTTGGGGGTATGGCTGCGTTTTTTGTGGAGAAGAAGGAAGTGGGTGGGTGAAAACTTTGTTTGTAATGTAAAAGTGGGGTGAGTTGGTAATTATTTATTTGGGGTGAGATAAGTGGTGTTACACGTGTGAGGGTGAAAATTTGGGGATAGATGTTGACCGGTTGTGTTGACTAATTATTTGCCAAAGTGAAAACAACATTCACTCCATCCGTTCCATTTGATATTGTAATTGGGCTTTGGCCCAATATACTTCCTCCATTCCATCCCAAGATAAATTGTTTTTGGGCTTTAGATTTAAAACATGAACTTTTTATCCCATAAATAGGCCTTGATCCGTATAGTTCAATTTTCCAATTGGGCTTGTGGGCCATATAACAAATGTGGGACCCACAAGGCCCATTAAACTCAAGTAATATTAAATCCACTAAGAACGAGCTCGATTTCGGCTTTGTTGATCTTTTCTTCAAAACCGTGTTGATTTTTCTGGTTTTCGTGATCTTCAGCACACTTTTGGTCTTTTGACTTTGTCTTTGTCTCTTTTTTGGACTTTTCTTCAACATTTGACCGTGAAATCCCGTGTTTTCTCTTCTTTTGATCATTTGTACCTATTTTAACACAAAAACACAAAACCACGGGTAATTCCGACTTTTACGTTATTAAACACATGATTAGGTCTTGTTTTTCCTTGATTTTAGTGGCAAAAGGATAAGTGTTTACACACTTATTAAATCCCCTACACTTGACCATTGCAATGACCCCATGCAATGCATAGTTTTAAAGCATTAAGTTATAGTTTTCTCATAATTAATCCATCTCGGCCTTTATTACTATTACTACTACTACGACGACGAAAAGATAAAAACTTTAAAGGAAACAAAAGTTATATTCATTTATTAACTTGGAATTTATTTGATGGAAGAAACTTGTAAAGAAATCTAAGACTTTAATTAGGACTTTGGTGTCATGAATAAATCACCCTCAAGTTTCACGTTCCCCATACCAAGCTTAAAAACGAAATCATTGTTTACCATAAGTCCTCAAGTTAAATCCCAGTCATATAAGATAATTGTGTAATACTCTTTCTCCAATTCCTACTTTGTATCTCTAGATTTTATTGATTGTCATTCACCCGTAGGCTCATTTGACTTATTTGATAATTATTATTCCAAAAATGACGGCCAACTGGTGCAAACCCAACACTCAAAACCTAACCTCGTCCTCCAAAACGTTGTCACTAAAGTAAGCCCACATCAAGGATGATTTAACACAATTTGGGGAATAAATTCCCGGACCCAAAATTTGGCCAAATAGTAGTACTTATTAATTATTCCTCCAAAGTCATGTAGACTTTATGTGGGGTTTAGCAAGTTCACATCATATACCCTTAGGCTCTTTAAGATGTAAAAATGCTCCCCGTTTATTGTCCACACCCTAAGGCTCCTTGAACGATAAACGAGGGAATTGATTTTTTGATCAATTTTTATTCAACACTTACCATGCCATACACCCTAAGGCTCTAATGACAAGGTTCGTGCTACATGACCCACACCCTAAGGCTCCTTGAGGTCATGTTTTAATCTTATTCTTTCTTTATTTATGATATATATAGTAGGCCAAATTCCGCAGTCCCATGGTCTGAATACCTCCTACTTAGTGGTTAAGAGCCACCTTAGTCGGAAGTCCACAACGCTGGCACCCTCAATGTGTTCATGCTTTAATTAGAAGGAGAATAAAGATTTTCCTAAGAGTTAAGATATCGAATCTACACCGCAAGAATCCTCATTTATTAAGCAATTAAATATACAAGCGGGAAGAAAGAGCCACAAAAACCATATAAGCAAAAATTAACCCTTAAACTTATTATCAACTCTATCATCTCTTGTTCTCCACAATTTAAAATCTCAAGGAATGAGACTCGTGGATTCTTAGCCTAATAAACCAATTAAGGTCCATATGGTTAAGGATACTAGCTAGAGTAAACTTGGATAAGTAAACTCGGGTTGAGTCAAAATATTCACGACGTGCCTAATATATCAAAAACATCTAAACTTGTTAAAACCATTTTATTTATTTATTTATTTTTGACTTTATTCTTGAAATGGAAATTATTAATACGATGCGATGATAAAAGGAAAAAACATAAATGAAAAATACTACTAGGCCAAAATAGATCAAAAATTTGAAAAACGTTGAATTTTTTTAAAATTTTTCGGTTAAATGGAGTCAAATTCATGGAAAAGCCTACTAAAATACGATAGAAGTCCCCCTACACTTAATATAAACATTGTCCTCAATGTTTAAGCATGTGGGAGAATAAACTCCCCTACACTTAGGACATTGAGTACGTTGTTTAAAATCAAGCTAAGGAAGGTACAACTAAAGTGATTACATTTATTCGTTTTATTTATATACAAGTGTGAATCACAATAGTTTTGATAGAACCGGGTAAACGGGAACACGGGATCACGGGTCGCGTCAAAAGTACCAAAAGTGGATCATCAAAGCACATGTCTCTGCACAATCATAACAACACACAAACAACCTACTTGGCTCCCCCTACACTTATTGGTGGAAATGGATGAAGGTGAAAAAGGGTGGAAAGGATGGTAAAGGTAAAAATCTAACCTAGTTATATGATGCTTGATTTATTTATCACGAGTCTCTAGCTCGACTCGATTTCCCGAATTAATTCAAGGGAAATGTGGAGAGGGACGGAATCATCTCGTGAGAGATGTCCTCTCCATAGTACAACTTAACCCGTTGGCCATTCACCTTAAAGTTGGGCCCATTTGGTTGGGATAACTCAATGGTGCCATAAGGGAAGACTTGGGCCACGATGAATGGACCGGACCAACGGCTCTTAAGTTTACCCGAAAAGATTTTCAACCGAGAGTTAAAGAGTAAAACTTGATCACCAACAGGGGACTCTCGGTTTTTAATCTTAGAATCATGAATGAGCTTAGTCTTCTCCTTGTAGATGAATGAAATTTCATAAGCCTCATTCCTAAGTTCATTGAGTTCATTGAGTTGGATTTTCCTATGATCACCGGCTTTGTTTATGTCAAAATTAGCCCATTTTAAGGCCCAATAAGCCTTATGCTCCAACTCAGTGGGGAGGTGGCACGCCTTTCCATACACAAGGCGATAAGGGGTACAACCTATAGGTGTCTTATAAGCGGTACGGAAAGCCCACAAAGCATCGTCTAATTTATCGGCCCATGAGGCACGATGCTCTCCCACGGTTCGCTCTAAGATTCTCGTAAGACCACGGTTAGAAACCTCGGCTTGTCCATTAGTTTGAGGATGATACGCGGTGGAAAGTCGTTGGTTGACACCATACTTAGCCATGACTCGTGCAAATTGATCAATGCAAAAATGAGTCCCGCGATCACTAATAATAGCACGAGGCACACCGAATCGAGCAAACAATTGTTACAAGAAGTTAACAACCACCCTCGCATCGTTAGTAGGTAAAGCCTTTGCTTCAACCCATTTAGATACGTAGTCAACGGCTACGTATCTGTACTTGTTTCCTTTGGACGATGGAAACGGCCCCACAAAGTCGATGCCCCATACGTCAAAGATTTCACACTCTTGGATGAAATTTTGAGGCATCTCATCTTTATGTGTGATCTTGCCTTGCCTTTGGCAAGCATCACAATGCTTAACCATTTCATGTGCATCATGATAAATGGAGGGCCAATAGAATCCGAAGTCGAAAACTTTTTTAGCGGTGTAATTAGGACCAAAGTGACCACCGGTGGGTCCTTTATGGCAAGCTTCAAGGATTTGTAAAGCCACCGGCCCATCAACACATCTATGAATGATTAAATCCGCACATTGCCTGAAAAGATAAGGGTCGTCCCAATAGTACGTTTTAACGTCCTTGAAGAATTTTTTCTTTTGTTGGGACAATAACCCTTCGATATGAACACCACCCGCCAAGTAGTTTGCAATGTCCGCAAACCATGGGGTATCATCAAGATTAGAATTAATAGACATTAAGGTCTCAAGGGGAAAGGATTCATTAATCACTTGATTTGGAGATTCCCCTTGATAAGGATCCTCAAGTCTACTAAGATGATCTACGGCTAGGTTTTCCGCTCCCTTTTTATCACGAATTTCGATTTTAAATTCTTGTAGGAGCAAAACCCAACGAAGGAGTCTCGGTTTAGCATCTTGCTTGGTCAACAAGTATTTCAAGGCGGAATGGTCGGTGTAAACGATGGTGGTGGAAAGCACAAGATAGGGGCGAAATTTCTCAAAAGCATACACTACGGCTAAAAGCTCTTTTTCGGTAGTGGCATAATGCAATTGAGCCCCCGTCATTGTCTTACTAGCATAATGAATGGGTTGGAAATGTTTGTTAACTCGTTGACCTAAAACAGCTCCTACCGCGAAATCACTAGCATCGCACATGAGCTCGAAAGGTAACTCCCAATTTGGAGAGACTAAGACCTGTGCCTTAGTTAATTTACCTTTAAGAAGCTTGATTGTGGTAAAATACGACTCTTGTTTAGGAAAACAAAAGAACGTATATGAGCGGTAAGTATCGACGAGTGATTTAGGAAAACCACAAGTAATGACCCACAATCAAATAAAATGAGAGAAAGAGTTCGTTTCCCAAGGAGGTATGGTGTTGTGAATTAACTTGTATTTATTTGAGATTAATATTAAGAGAATGGGGATGAGAAGATGAAAGACGGTTACGTGAAAATTACACTATGACGTAAAAATCGTAAACGTAAAGCCGTAGAAAAATCACAAAAATTAAAAATTATTAAAACCAAAAACAAAATAAAGAAAAGATTAAAAAGAAGTCTAAAATAATATAAATAAAGATAAAAATCCAACAAAGATATTTTAAAACCTTTTATTAATTAAATAATTAATTTTAAATGCTAATTAAAGCCCTAAAATTAAATTTAACTAATTCAAATGTCTAAAATATGATTTTATTGAATAATCACTTAACTTATATTATTAGAAGACTAAAAAGTAATTTTCTAAAAATTAAACCCTATTAAAACTATTTTTTAAAACTCTAAAAATGATTAAAAATGATTAAAACCTAATTAAACTTAAAATAATTATAAAAATAAATCTAAAAGTTATAAAAATATTCTAAAATGGAAATAGTCCTAATTAATGATTAAGAACCTAAAAAAAATGAAAAAGAAAGAAAAGTAAAATTTTGAAAATTAAATAATAAAATAATATTAAAATATTACTAAAAATAAAAAGTTTCTAAAATTAATTCTAAAAAATTTCTAAAAATCCTAAATAATATAATTAAGAGAAAAACACAAATTAGAGCTTCTAAACCTTTTTTATTAATTTTATAAAAATCTTTAAAGTTTATTAAAAACCTTAAAATATTATATAATTAAAAATTAAAGTTTTTTAAACCAAAACTTGATGTAAACCTCAAAAATATATTTTAAAACCTAAAAACTATTTTTCCTAAAAATTAAAAAATCTTTTTGGTATTTTTTATTGATTTAATAAAATACGTCTATTAAATAAATTCTAATAAATAAACTAATAATGGGAAAAATATAACAAGTAGCTAGAAAAATCTATAAACTTAATAAGGTCCTAGGAAAAATCAAAATAAGCAAAAACGATAAGCAAATAAGCTGGAAATGAGGAAAATAAGCTACGGCTTATTTATAAGCTATCAAAAGAAAAACTGGTTAAAAGATTAACCAATCCAACCTTGGTCAGTAAAAGACCCAAGGGCAGGATGGTTATGTTGTTGGTGTGATGAACGGCAGGTCAGGGGTTCGAGGTGTGAAACCCCCCTTTTTGCTTCTTTTTTTATTTTTGCTTTTTTAACTTTTCCAAACCAATGACTGACCTTAACAAGCTTCTAAACCAATTCAATAACCTTTTAAACACAAGATTAAACTAGAATGTTTATAGAAAACGTGGGCTGTATGTTCTTGAACACAAGCAGGATAGCTTAATGTTCTTGCTTTCTGATTAGCCAAGAGGACTTGACAAGTGGCTTATTTGGATGCTTATTTTGGACAGTGGGGGCACTCTTGTGCTCCTTTGAGCACAAGAAGTCTAAACAAGCTGAAATAAACACTTAAGCACACAAGAAATCAAGAACAAAGCACACACAGGCTCATGTTAAGTATCTGTGACAGATTATGCAGGTCTGTGGGCTTATGTGCTAATAACTTGCTTTCTAGTGGACTTCAAGACCTCAGATTAAGCACACTAGATCACCAAATAGCACACAATCAATGATAATAACAAAATTAACCTAACCTTTAACAGAAATCAAAGATTTAGCATCAAAATGAGGCAAAACAAGCAGATTTTACCCTTATGCAGATTTTAAGACTATTTTTTCCTTCTAAATCACACAAGCTTGTTCCAAAACCTTCTAATCTTACTTACCAAATAACTAAAAACCTATCCTAACCTGATTTAAACCTTCTAACACCTTTTAGAATCAATAATCAAACAATTTGCCCTGCTAAATCCTATATCCAAACACCCTGTTAAAAATGAAAACCAAACTTTTACAAATCAATGCACACATAAACTTGATCAAACTGGTTCTAATCATTCAAAACATGCATAACATCTCAAATAAACTCAAATCCAATAGCTTATAACACACTTAACCAACAAATCAACCAAGAGCATACAACTAGCTATTTTCTGAAATTTTAACAAGGTAAAAGGGAGTACCTTAGGGTCTTACATCCAAGACCCTAGAGGATGTAAATCCTCCTCCAAACCAGCTGGGGCTGGTGCAGACCCTTTATCAACACTTCTTCAACCTGTTTGAAACAAATCAAAAGAAAAAAAAAACAAGATAATAACAATATCTTACTGTTTTATTTTTCTTTCTTCTTAAAATTCTTTCAAACCTTCTTAAAACCTTTCTTAACACGTTTTAATTACTAACTAACACCAATCCTAATGAATCCTATAACACCAAAACCTTACACAGATTTTTATTACAAAAATCTTTCAAATTCCAAAAACTTTTGTAATATTTATGAAACACAAATCACTTCACTAATTCAAGATGGAACTCAGGATTCTTAGCTTATCCAATACCAACTTTTAAAACAAGATAAAAGGAATTACGATTTTATAAAAAAACTACCAACTTTATATTTCTTAAAAAGGAATTACAATAGAATAGCTAAGAAAACTGGAACAAGGATCACCCACAGGTTGGGGTCTCTTATATAGGACTCTAATGAACATACTAGAACCCTAAAATGCTAACCCTAATACATAGAAAATTCCAAAATTGCCCTTAAACGTTTTTGGTGCATTATGCTCAAATTTGATCTTGGCCGTGTGTTTTTGCGTTGTGATGAAGCAAAACATCTCATCCATTGATTGGGGACACGTCATTTGCCTTGGAGCCAAAGGAATGATGTGATTGGTGGATTGGGGAATTGGGGGTGGGGACCACAGTGAGTGGGTTGCGGGTTTTAGGTGTGGGAAAGGTTTTGGGGTGTGTGAATTACTTGTGTGCAAGGTGAATTAGGTTTTAACCCAAGTTAAGTGGATGTAAAAACTGGGTGGTAAAACGATGAACAGTAAATGTGTTTGATCCTAATTTGGGGGAAAAGTTGTGTTAGGCGCCTGTTTTCCATTTCAAATGTTTCACTTGACACTTCTGGTCCTCCTCTTTTGATATTTTTGCCATTTAAGTTTTCCAGCCCTAAATCTCATGTTCCTTTGTATTTAACTTTCCCTCTTTTACACTTTTGGCACCAAACTTCTCCAAAATGTTTCAAAGGGTTGTTTATGACATTTTGTGATATTTCAAGGGCTGTTCTTGGACAATGATGATCTTCAAAGGTCTTCAATGTGTCTTTCACTTCATGAGGGACCATAATTGGCAATTTGAATTTGTTGAGGGACTAATTTTGCCATTTCTTCAAAGTTGAAGGACCTTTTTGCAATTTTGACAAACTTAAGGGACCAAACTTGTAATTATTAATATACAAGGGTTTTAAGTGTCATTTCTTCATTCTTGGATGATCAATCTTGTTTGTCTTCAAGTCTTCAAGGGTATTTGATGAAAATTCCATGATTAGGGCCCGGTTCATTGTACGGCTTCGTTTCTCGTGTTCGTTTTTCCTTGTATCTTGTGATCTTTTGTCTTTTTCACGATATCCATACCTAAAATACACAAGTAAACAAACACAAGCATATATATGGTATTTTATGACATTTTAATGCATTTAAAGCCCGAAAAGAACGATGAGATCATGTATAAATGCCATCTCATCACTCCCCCATACTAAGCCATTGCCGTGCCCTCACGCAATGCTAGAATAAAGTATCTAAGCATCACCAAAGTTCAATTTTATTAACCTTTATTGAAAAAGTAAAAGACTTGCAACATACTACGAGATTGTGTAAAGACATAATGTATGATTTTCATCACCAAAATGTGACTTTTAGGGTCTAAGAATAGAAACAAGTCAATGTCCCTTAGAGTAAATTTCGTCATCCTTGATTGTCATACATTCCATGCTAAGTGCAAAAACAAGATCATTGTTGGTACAAGTCACAATGCTAACACTACTCATACGTTCAAATTGTGTAATACTTTTTCTCCCCGCAATCCTAGTTATTATAAAAGGAAATGGGTTACTAGCATTTTTTATCTATTTGTCATGGATCACAAGTGATTCATATTGACTTATTTGAGTAGTTATTAGTCCGAAAGCAAAGTAGCACGATTTGATCAATAGTTAGCCGAAGGACAAAATCTTTTAAAACGGCTTCTCGTGTATCTCCTTAAGTTCATATCTTGGCATAACTCGTTTCACGATTTGAGACCTTTCTCGGACCGATATTTGGCATGTACTTCATACTTCGAATCTTGGGAAGACGTTCTTGAAATTATGGTCTTCTCTTCATATATTTGGAATTTCTTCACTTGACGTTTTTGAGAGATTCTTCATATAGGACCACGACTTCATCATTTTTCTTCAATCTTTACTTTGGATTTTGATATACAACGATCCGCCTCCTTTTCGGACTTGGATATATTTATCCTCATACCTTGTTAGGGTCTTTTTGGATAGACTTTCTCCATTCTTTAGGGGAGTAATAGCTTCTCGTCGTGTGTCTCGATCCTTCATATTGATTTTGGAATAATGATACTTCACATCATCTTTGGATCTTTAGCAAAAATAGAGCTCCTCATGCCTTGTTAGGGCCTTTTTGGATAATCGCCAATCTTCGCGTCCCGCTTCAATAAGTTATGCCTTGGCTATGAACTCTATTCAACCCCGAGCAACTTTTAAACGATCTTGCGCTAGAGGCTAAGTAACTTTTCAAATCGTACGACCTTACTTATTGCAATTATGATTTATTCCTAATGCATTGATCTTATGGGAAGAAAAAGCCACAATTAAAAACATATGAGTTTTTGAAAGAACATTTTCATGTTCTACGTTTAGCATGATCACTTGTCTAACTCTATCATTTCTCGTTCTTCACTATATAAAGACCTCTAATTAAAGAGACTCGTGAATACTTAGCCATGCAAGTCAAAATTAAGCCAAATTTGGATTAGCTTTCATTAAGACTATATCAAATTAAAGTTTTGGGTTTTCAAGCCACCTATAGGATCTTGCACTTTCTTGGACTTTTTCAAGTTTAGAGAATGCGTTTTAAAGTTCCCTTGATAAGTGACTTTCTAGAATCAATTATAGGAACTTGCGAAAAGTTCTTGTTCTTAACTCGAATGAATTAAGACTTTCGCGTTTTAAAGCTCCCTATATAAAAGTCTAGCAAAACTTGAATTGAGCGGGTTAAGGAATGTAAATGGCTCCAAATGCCCATCAAGTCAAAAATTAACTCTTATTCTACCCATCGGAAAATATACATTCGTGTCTTAAAAACACTTATGAAAACTAAGAAAAATTTTAAAATTTGGCCATTTTTAGCCTTATTAGCAAAACATTGAAAGTTGGAAAACGTGAGGGCGTAGCAAAGCAAGTACCTATTCACCCCCCCATACTAAAAGTAAACATTGTCCTCAATGTTTCGAGTTTAAAGGTGGAGCACCCCCATACTAGAGACGAAGAGTCGAATGCTTAGGATCTAGCATGGAAAGGGTGATCAACAATATATCTAAAGCCGTTTATTAATTATGCTAAAAGATAATTGTTAGAACAATAAAGGATATGTCATGGATTCGTGAAAAACTTCTTCAAACGAACGATGGAGGCTCACGTAAACGAACACGAGAGTCTTCAATCATAGATGATGATGATGATCTAGATAACATAATCACAAACAACCACGAGACAACGAGTTGGAAGGGTACAAGTCCCTTTATTAGTGAACATAAAGCATAAAGATAAGAATGGGATCTCCCCCACGAGGCACCTCGTTTTTGATTACCGAGTCGTGAGCTCGACTCGATCCCCTCAAAATGTGAACATTTAGGGAAATCATGGTGTGGTCAATTTTTGATGGGGCTTACATGATAAACAAGGCCCAAAAAGCAACCGGTATAAAGGACTAAGTCCTTAGATGATGCAAAATACCGGGGTCGAAGATGGCGTTCTCGTTTTCATGGAAAAAACAATTCAACGCCACTTCAACATGTGCCATAAACTCAAAGAGTTTGAAGAAAATAGATGAGAAGTAGAAGGGTGAGACAATTGGTAAGACAAACGTTTGAGCTACTCGAGGTAGACTCGCACCAAGCAAATAGAAAGATTTTCCATTTATTGCATCGGTGGAAGACCGAGATTTCCCTTTACATGAAATTCCGGGATCGAATATCTCGTCCTCGGTGGACAAGGATGAGGGAACATAAGGGGCTTCCCCCATACTAGGACCACACAAAACATCGTCAAAAGGAGTAGACGAGTTTGTAGCACTCAAATCACGTGGTGATGACAGAGTTAGATTTGTAGAAAAATCAATTAAATCACACTTAAGATCTTTTCCTTTGTTATCTTTTAAACTCTCCTTATGAAAACCCTTTTTGATTATGTTGAAAATATTCGGTGTTTCTAAGACGATGTTAGTCACACTAAAAATTCTCACATTTTGAAACCGTTTTGGTTTTGGTGGTGGCAAGTTCTCAAAACGTTTATCGACGAAGAAAACCTCCCCATCGGGGTCTACATATTCATCATCCGAAAGATCTTCCGTAGAAACCGGCAACTTATCAACACTTTTCAAGAATGATTGTTCGAGGTGAGGCGAAGGATTTTTAGATTCAAGTATTGATGGTTTCTTCTTTGTAGGCTTAACACTCATAACCTCCACCGGCGGAGGAAATGGTAAATTGTTTTTGGCGACATTCCCTAAAACTCTTGGTGAAAATTCTTTGCAAACGACATTGGTCGAGTCACCATGGTTTAAAGTTGCAATAGAATATACATGAGAAAGATTGGAGTTTTGTGTTGCATTGATGACAAGTTCTTCTTCATTGAAACGAAGGGTGATTTTACGAGCATGAACATCGATAAGTGCTCGTGATGTATCCAAAAATGAACGACCCAAAATGAGAGGAACTTTTCGATCGATAGGGATGTCTACAACGATAAAGTCAACGGGATAGTAAAACTTTCCGACTTTAACGAAAACGTCCTCGGCTACTCCACATGCCATGATCGTAGAATGATCGGCCATCTCGATGGACATGTTCGAAGGAGTAAGAGCCGGAAGCGAAAGCGATTTGAAAATCTCGAGAGGCATTAAATTAATACTAGCGCCAAGATCGGCCAAGGCGTAGCATTCCTCCATATCTTGAATAGCACACGGAATCAAAAATTTACCGGGATCACCGACTTTTTGTGGTATGCGGCTTAGAAAAACCGATGAACAACTAGACGATTGTTGTAACTTTTCTTTGTTGTTTAGCATACTTTTGAAGTTTGCGGCGAATCGAGGCATCATGATTAAAGCATCGGCAAAACTTATGTTAAAATGTAGATCACGAAACATTTTCATAAATAGCTCAAATTGATAATTGTTCCGTTCTTGTGCTTTCTCTTTGTTTCGTCTCGAAGGGTAAGGTAAAGGTGGTGTGGGTTGGTCATTAGGCAACGGCCTTGGAAACTCGGGTTCCACAATTGGTATTGGTTCAACCGTAGGTGTGGTTTGAGCGGTACTTCGTGGGATTGTAATGTGCTCCTTTTCGACCATCACCTCGGGTTCTTTCTCGATTTCCTTCTCCGTAGAAGTACTTGGACGAGAGATTGGTTCCTTGAAAGTTTTACCACTTCGTGTAGTAATAACCTTCATTTCTCCCCTCGGGTTGTTAATGGTATCACTAGGAAGACCACCCGAAGAAGAGGGTTTACACATGATAGCTTCAAACATCTTAGCCATTCGGTCCTCAAATTTTGATTGCCTAGCATCCGCTTTCAATAACTCTTGCTTAATCTCATGTTGTCCTAATTCCATCTTTTGTTGGTTTTGTTGAAGACGTTGGACATTTCCTTCCATTTTATTTGCATGAGTTTTAAGTTCATTAGCAAGTTCATTTTTTAGCTCGTTTTTCAACTCGGATCTTAAGCTAATCATCTCACGTTGCATATTATCAAATTTAGCATCATTTGCTTTTGCATAATCTAAAAATTCTCCTTGCAAATTTTTCGTGTGAGCATTTTGAAAACCTTGTGTAGTATTTTGAAAATCACGGTTTTGGTTTTGATTAGAGATTTGTCCATTCCCACTTTGATAATTCCCTTTGTTGTAATTGCGTGTGTTGCCTTGGTAATTACCTTGGTTGTTGTTTCGATAATTATTAGCATTTTGGTTTGGTGGAGCTTGATTTTGGCGGGAACCTTGGCCGTTTTGGTTGTAAGTTCCCGTTGCTACATAAGCACTCGAAGTGTTACCATCCGCGGTAATGCACTCGGAAAGATCATGAGCTCCCCCACAAGATAAACAACTCTTAGCAACCGCTTTAACCGAAGCGGAATTGGAAGCTTCTTGAGCCTTCCAATGGGACATTAGATTAGCAAATCTATCAAAAAACCGATTTTCCTCATTAGCTTCATCATGTAAGGCGTTAATGCTACGAGACGATTGTGACGAAGATGACGAACCCATATTGGCAACACTCGGTGTGTTACGAGGGCTATAAACCTTAGATCGATTTTCAATGATTTGTAAAGCCTCATTTGTCGTCTTGCACAAAAAATTACCACCCGCGGCGGCATTCAAATAATCTCGTTCATGATCATTAAGCCCATTATAAAAAGTATCAATTTGATGCAATTCCGAAAAATCATGGTGAGGACATTCATGTAACATCTCTTTAAATCGTTCCCATGCCATTGAAAAACTTTCATTGTTACGTTGCACAAATCGTGAAATCTCATTTTTTAAGTGTGTTGTTTTCGATGGTGGAAAAAATTTGTTCACAAACTTAGAAACGAGATCGGCCCATGTCAAAATCGAATTTGGCGGTTCTTTCTCGAGCCAAATTTTTGCGGGTCCATCCAACGAGTATGGAAACAACATCATCTTAATGGCGTCATGTGGAACATCCTTGAATTTGCTAGTGGCGGTGAGACGGTTGAAATTCCTAATATGGTAATGCGGGTTGTCTTTCTCGTGACCTCGAAACTTGTTTGCTTGCAACATCGACATTAAACCCGTCTTAATCTCGAAATTCTCCGCAAGGATGGCGGGAATAACAATGGCCTCTCCAAAACCCTCGGTGGGTGCTTGTAGCAACTCCATCATAGTACGATTAGCCATTACGACTTCTTGTTCTACAATAGGTTCACCAATTGGAGGTTCTTCAACAATCAACGATCCTTGATTTGCTTGCTTTTGAAGACGTTTACGAGCTCGTTTAGCTTGATTACGAGTGATCATAAACTTCACGAAGAATGGGAGGTGAGCAAAGAAGATTCTTTTTGGTTGTTTTGTGGATTTTCAATTTTTTTTTGTGTTTTTGATGATATTTAATTTTTTTGGATTTTGGTGTATCTTCGTAGACAACAATCTACAAAATCTCTCCTCGAATCAAACTCTTGATTAAAGAAGCCTCAAAGGAATGAAAACGATCACGTGGAGTGAACGACTTCGAATGACTTAAGAACTTTGGTGAAAACCAAATTGTTCACGAGGGTTTAATCACAAAGAAAACCAAGCAAATATAGTATACGTATTAATACTTTGGGCGGCAAAACCCTCGATTAGCCTTCAATCTCAAAATACTCACAAGCAAGCGGGGAAACGAGGCGGCGCGAAGCACTTAAGAGCCTTTTTCCTTAGGGTATATTTTATAATACCCGCCTTATACCCACCTTATAGTTTGTATTTTTCAAAATCGAGCTTCACGAAAGTATTTATCTATTTTTGCCTTTTCTTTTTGTTTGAGATTCGAATACAATAATTAGGAGATCAAATCCCAATTAAGGTTGTGTTTTCACACTTTTGGAGATATTGTATTTTGGTTGTGATACTTAATACAATATATTAATAATATTCACAAAGAAAAACCAAGAAAACCGATAATACGTGTTAAGGGAGTTCCACTTAACACAAATACTATTTATGGATAATATCAAAAACAAAAGTTTCCAAATTAAAGCACAACACACCTCCCCGACAGCGGCGCCAAAAATGATTGTGGTAAAATACGACTCTTGTTTAGGAAAACAAAAGAACGTATATGAGCGGTAAGTATCGACGAGTGATTTAGGAAAACCACAAGTAATGACCCACAATCAAATAAAATGAGAGAAAGAGTTCGTTTCCCAAGGAGGTATGGTGTTGTGAATTAACTTGTATTTATTTGAGATTAATATTAAGAGAATGGGGATGAGAAGATGAAAGACGGTTACGTGAAAATTACACTATGACGTAAAAATCGTAAACGTAAAGCCGTAGAAAAATCACAAAAATTAAAAATTATTAAAACCAAAAACAAAATAAAGAAAAGATTAAAAAGAAGTCTAAAATAATATAAATAAAGATAAAAATCCAACAAAGATATTTTAAAACCTTTTATTAATTAAATAATTAATTTTAAATGCTAATTAAAGCCCTAAAATTAAATTTAACTAATTCAAATGTCTAAAATATGATTTTATTGAATAATCACTTAACTTATATTATTAGAAGACTAAAAAGTAATTTTCTAAAAATTAAACCCTATTAAAACTATTTTTTAAAACTCTAAAAATGATTAAAAATGATTAAAACCTAATTAAACTTAAAATAATTATAAAAATAAATCTAAAAGTTATAAAAATATTCTAAAATGGAAATAGTCCTAATTAATGATTAAGAACCTAAAAAAAATGAAAAAGAAAGAAAAGTAAAATTTTGAAAATTAAATAATAAAATAATATTAAAATATTACTAAAAATAAAAAGTTTCTAAAATTAATTCTAAAAAATTTCTAAAAATCCTAAATAATATAATTAAGAGAAAAACACAAATTAGAGCTTCTAAACCTTTTTTATTAATTTTATAAAAATCTTTAAAGTTTATTAAAAACCTTAAAATATTATAAAATTAAAAATTAAAGTTTTTAAAACCAAAACTTGATGTAAACCTCAAAAATATATTTTAAAACCTAAAAACTATTTTTCCTAAAAATTAAAAATCTTTTTGGTATTTTTTATTGATTTAATAAAATACGTCTATTAAATAAATTCTAATAAATAAACTAATAATGGGAAAAATATAACAAGTAGCTAGAAAAATCTATAAACTTAATAAGGTCCTAGGAAAAATCAAAATAAGCAAAAACGATAAGCAAATAAGCTGGAAATGAGGAAAATAAGCTACGGCTTATTTATAAGCTATCAAAAGAAAAACTGGTTAAAAGATTAACCAATCCAACCTTGGTCAGTAAAAGACCCAAGGGCAGGATGGTTATGTTGTTGGTGTGATGAACGGCAGGTCAGGGGTTCGAGGTGTGAAACCCCCCTTTTTGCTTCTTTTTTTATTTTTGCTTTTTTAACTTTTCCAAACCAATGACTGACCTTAACAAGCTTCTAAACCAATTCAATAACCTTTTAAACACAAGATTAAACTAGAATGTTTATAGAAAACGTGGGCTGTATGTTCTTGAACACAAGCAGGATAGCTTAATGTTCTTGCTTTCTGATTAGCCAAGAGGACTTGACAAGTGGCTTATTTGGATGCTTATTTTGGACAGTGGGGGCACTCTTGTGCTCCTTTGAGCACAAGAAGTCTAAACAAGCTGAAATAAACACTTAAGCACACAAGAAATCAAGAACAAAGCACACACAGGCTCATGTTAAGTATCTGTGACAGATTATGCAGGTCTGTGGGCTTATGTGCTAATAACTTGCTTTCTAGTGGACTTCAAGACCTCAGATTAAGCACACTAGATCACCAAATAGCACACAATCAATGATAATAACAAAATTAACCTAACCTTTAACAGAAATCAAAGATTTAGCATCAAAATGAGGCAAAACAAGCAGATTTTACCCTTATGCAGATTTTAAGACTATTTTTTCCTTCTAAATCACACAAGCTTGTTCCAAAACCTTCTAATCTTACTTACCAAATAACTAAAAACCTATCCTAACCTGATTTAAACCTTCTAACACCTTTTAGAATCAATAATCAAACAATTTGCCCTGCTAAATCCTATATCCAAACACCCTGTTAAAAATGAAAACCAAACTTTTACAAATCAATGCACACATAAACTTGATCAAACTGGTTCTAATCATTCAAAACATGCATAACATCTCAAATAAACTCAAATCCAATAGCTTATAACACACTTAACCAACAAATCAACCAAGAGCATACAACTAGCTATTTTCTGAAATTTTAACAAGGTAAAAGGGAGTACCTTAGGGTCTTACATCCAAGACCCTAGAGGATGTAAATCCTCCTCCAAACCAGCTGGGGCTGGTGCAGACCCTTTATCAACACTTCTTCAACCTGTTTGAAACAAATCAAAAGAAAAAAAAAAAAACAAGATAATAACAATATCTTACTGTTTTATTTTTCTTTCTTCTTAAAATTCTTTCAAACCTTCTTAAAACCTTTCTTAACACGTTTTAATTACTAACTAACACCAATCCTAATGAATCCTATAACACCAAAACCTTACACAGATTTTTATTACAAAAATCTTTCAAATTCCAAAAACTTTTGTAATATTTATGAAACACAAATCACTTCACTAATTCAAGATGGAACTCAGGATTCTTAGCTTATCCAATACCAACTTTTAAAACAAGATAAAAGGAATTACGATTTTATAAAAAAACTACCAACTTTATTTTTCTTAAAAAGGAATTACAATAGAATAGCTAAGAAAACTGGAACAAGGATCACCCACAGGTTGGGGTCTCTTATATAGGACTCTAATGAACATACTAGAACCCTAAAATGCTAACCCTAATACATAGAAAATTCCAAAATTGCCCTTAAACGTTTTTGGTGCATTATGCTCAAATTTGATCTTGGCCGTGTGTTTTTGCGTTGTGATGAAGCAAAACATCTCATCCATTGATTGGGGACACGTCATTTGCCTTGGAGCCAAAGGAATGATGTGATTGGTGGATTGGGGAATTGGGGGTGGGGACCACAGTGAGTGGGTTGCGGGTTTTAGGTGTGGGAAAGGTTTTGGGGTGTGTGAATTACTTGTGTGCAAGGTGAATTAGGTTTTAACCCAAGTTAAGTGGATGTAAAAACTGGGTGGTAAAACGATGAACAGTAAATGTGTTTGATCCTAATTTGGGGGAAAAGTTGTGTTAGGCGCCTGTTTTCCATTTCAAATGTTTCACTTGACACTTCTGGTCCTCCTCTTTTGATATTTTTGCCATTTAAGTTTTCCAGCCCTAAATCTCATGCTCCTTTGTATTTAACTTTCCCTCTTTTACACTTTTGGCACCAAACTTCTCCAAAATGTTTCAAAGGGTTGTTTATGACATTTTGTGATATTTTAAGGGCTGTTCTTGGACAATGATGATCTTCAAAGGTCTTCAATGTGTCTTTCACTTCATGAGGGACCATAATTGGCAATTTGAATTTGTTGAGGGACTAATTTTGCCATTTCTTCAAAGTTGAAGGACCTTTTTGCAATTTTGACAAACTTAAGGGACCAAACTTGTAATTATTAATATACAAGGGTTTTAAGTGTCATTTCTTCATTCTTGGATGATCAATCTTGTTTGTCTTCAAGTCTTCAAGGGTATTTGATGAAAATTCCATGATTAGGGCCCGGTTCATTGTACGGCTTCGTTTCTCGTGTTCGTTTTTCCTTGTATCTTGTGATCTTTTGTCTTTTTCACGATATCCATACCTAAAATACACAAGTAAACAAACACAAGCATATATATGGTATTTTATGACATTTTAATGCATTTAAAGCCCGAAAAGAACGATGAGATCATGTATAAATGCCATCTCATCAAAGCTCGAAAGAGTCGAGACATTCTTGAGAGAAGATGAAAGGAGCATCCTTTTCTAAGAGACGAGTCATTGGACAAGCTATTTTCGAGAAATCTTGGATGAAACGTCGATAAAATCCACCATGGCCTAAAAATCTTCTAACTCCTTTGACGGTGGTAGGTGGAGGTAACTTGTCAATGACATCAACTTTAGCACGGTCGACTTCGATACCGGCTTTGGAAATTTTATGACCGAGGACGATGCCTTCTTTTACCATGAAATGGCATTTTTCCCAATTAAGAACGAGACGAGTGTCTTCACACTGTTTAAGCTTATGTTCTAAATTAGCAAGGAAAGAAGAGAAAGAATCACCATAGACCGAGAAATCGTCCATAAAGACGTCCATAGTTTCTTCAACCATGTCATGAAATATCGCCATCATACACCTTTGGAAAGTCTCGAGAGCATTGCATAAGCCGAAAGGCATGCGTTTGTAAGCAAATGTTCCATAGGGACAAGTGAATGTGGTTTTCTCTTGGTCTTTTGGATCGATAGGGATTTGAAAATATCCATAAAAACCATCTAAGAAACAATAGAAATCATTACCCGCTAAACGCTCGAGCATTTGATCCATGAAAGGAAGAGGGAAATGATCCTTACGAGTGGCATCATTGAGCTTACGATAGTCGATGCAAACTCGCCAACCCGTTACGAGTCGAGTAGGAATCAACTCGTTGTTTTCATTGGGAACAACGGTGATTCCGCCTTTCTTAGGCACACAATGGACGGGACTAACCCATGGCGAATCCGAGATAGGGTAAATCATTCCAGCATCATGAAGTTTGATAACTTCTTTCTTAATGACTTCATGAATTTTTGGATTAACCCTTCTTTGATTTTGGATTGCGGGTTTAAAGTCATCTTCCATGAGAATTTTATGAGTACAAAAATTAGGATCAATTCCGCGAATGTCGGAGATTTTCCAAGCAATTGCTTTCTTATGATTCTTAAGCACATCGATAAGTCAGGATTTTTCATCTTCTTTTAAGTCCTTAGCAATAATGACGGGCAACTTATTATCCTCCTCTAAGAAAACGTACTCTAAATGAGACGGTAAATCCTTAAGCTCTAAATCCGGTGGATTGTCGGTGGAAGGCTTAGTCAAATTAGGATCATCGTTTGTAACTTCCTTAGGAGTAGGTGGAGAAATATGGTCCCCATTGAGAAGTCTCTCAATGGTACGAATGTCTTCTTCCCAATCGGTGGGAGAATCGTCATATTTTAAATCCACATCCCCTAAACTCGCTTCAAATTCTTGTAAAAGAAAGTCACTTTCTCCAAATGGAGTCAATGAAGGAGCAATAGAAGCTACAGTCTCAACATGAGGTAAAGGAGAAATCCCGCTCGTACAAGCCTCGTGAAAATTTTCTTCGCATGCTTCGTCGAGCACATCGATGTAATTCACGGATTCGGGCTCATCGAGAAGTTTGGAAAGTTTACCCATGTTAAAGACGATTTTGTCATCCCTGACCCTCATGATAAGCTCACCCGCGGCTGCATCAATTAATGTACGCCCGGTTCTCAAGAAGGGTCGTCCCACAATTAAGGGAACACGAGGATCCATTTCATAGTCGACTACGACGAAATCGGCGGGAAAAGTGAATTTGTCGACTCCTACAAAAACATCCTCGGCTATCCCCACCGGATAAGAAACCGTACGGTTAGCTAATTCCAATGTCACGCGAGTGGGGACTAGCTCGGGTAAAGATAATTGTTTCCACACGGACAATGGCATAAGATTGATACTCGCTCCGAGATCCGCCAAGGCCATACAATTCTCAACACCCGGAAAATTACAAGGAATAAGGAATCGACCGGGATCTCCTAACTTAACCGGTAATTTTCTCAAAATAACCGCGGAACAATTCTCATTCAATAGGGTATTGGCAATATCGAGCAACTTTTCCTTATCACTTAAAAGGTCCTTAAACATCTTAGCGTACTTAGGCATGCGAGCGAGCGCCTCGGCAAAGGTGATATTAAAATTCAATTGTTGAACATTTTTAGGAAGTTCGAAACTTGAATATCATCCTTATTCTTCAATTTCTCTTTCCGCAACCTTGAGGGATAAGGTATATTGGGTTGAGATGAAGGCTTTGGAGTGGATTTTTTCTCACTCACATCCTTTGGTGGAGGAGGAGTAGAAATGGTAGGTGACAGAACCGGTTTGGGAACCGAAGGTGTGGTAGAAAATTCGGGTATCGGTGGAACATAAGGTGTAGACGAATGCATAACGGGTGGTATGTCACAAGTGGAAGAAGAAGGAGGTTGTGTCGAAGAAGAAGGTATCTCGGGTCCTTGGTTAGGTGGGGGATAGGAAGGTTCTACGGTGGTCTTACCGCTCCTAGTAGTAATAGCATTAACATTAGCCCTAGGATTGGTCACGGTGTTCGAAGGGAGGGCACCTTGAGGACGAAGGGTTTGAATCATAGTCAAAAATTTCTTATCGGTCGATTCTTGCATTTGTCGATTATATTCTTGCATCTCTCTCATGGTTCGCTCATGTTCGGATAATTTTTGTAGAACCAAGTCCATTTGAGGATTATGCATGTTCATTTGATTATACCCTTGATTGTTAAAACCTTGATTGATAAAACCTTGATTAGGAAAACCTTGGTTTTGATATTGATTATAACCTTGATTAAATCCTTGATTTTGAAAACCTTGGTTATTAAATCCTTGATTTTGGTTATTGAACCCTTGGTTTTGCCCTTGAAAATTCCCTTGATTTTGATTAAAACCACGTTGATTAGAATTTCCTTGGAAATTACCTCGTTGAGGACCTTGGTTCCTATTTTGGGCGGGTGGGGGTGGTCTTTGTGGTGCTACAAACCCCCGGGGGAGCCAAATAGTTATTAGACTTGTAAGACAAATGGTTAACATCAACATTTGGTTTGAAATGAATCCGCTCATTTTCATTGTTATTATAAGCATAAACTTCTTGTTGATTATTGTAAACATTGTCACAATTAAAGTATGAATGCGGTCCACCACAAGTCTCACACGTTTCACAATTTTCTTTCACGGCATTCACATGTGTAGTGGGAGGGTTATCTCTTAAAACAAGGTGTTTCACAATTGAAGTAAGCTCCTTAATTTGATTAGTCACCTCATTATTACTAGTACTAGCACTTTCCATAGTAGCCCTAACACTCTTGGTTTGCACTTTAGCCTTGTTTTCAATTATGGCCCAAGCCTCGTTCATTGATTTCACAAGAATATTGCCCCCCGCGGCACTATTAAGTGAGTCTTGGTCATTTAGAGTTAAACCATTGTAAAACGTATTAATTTGATGCACTTTAGTGAAACCGTGTTGTGGACATTTTCTCAAAAGTTCTTTAAATCGATCCCAAGACTCACTAAACGTTTCCCCATATTGTTGTTCAAAGGTGATGATCTCATTCCTTAAAGAAGTAGTCCGTGATGGTGGGAAAAAGTAGTTTATGAACTTGGTCTCTAAGTCGATCCATGTGGTAATACTTTGGGGTGGTTCCTTATCAAGCCAAATCCGGGCTTGTCCCTCGAGGGAAAAAGGAAAGAGTTGCAAACGAATAGCCTCTTGTGGTACCCCATTGTATTTGACGGTGTTCGCTAATTTTATGAAACGTTTGATATGAGCGTGTGGGTCATCATTAGTACGGCCTAAAAATGGTGTAGCGGAAACCATTTGAATAAAACCCGTTTTAAGTTCAAAGTGATTAGCTCCAATATTCGGCACCACAATCGCGTCATCGTTTCCTTCAATGTGAGATTGTAGAATCTCAATCATTGGTCGATTATCCGTTGCCATCGTTATGTCGAAAGCTCGATTCTCGGGATCGGCTTGAATGACGGTCTTTTTGTTTTTCTTCTTCTTCTTCTTTTTGGAAGAATTGGAAGAGTTTGGTACACCAATCCGTATGTATGTATGCGCGCGAGTGCGCATACAATTAAAACTTTAGAATGAGGTAGGTGACCTCGGTCGACTTTGAGAGGAAAAGGATTTTCCCTCTCGAGGAGCAATATGAAAAAGCTACAAAAATATATACTTAATTACTATTTGAGTTGGCAAATCAATAATCGGTCGTCCCTCTCAATATACGCACAAGCAAGCGGGGAAACGAGGTGGCACAAAGCACTTAAAAACCTTTTTCCTTAGACGGCCTTTTATAGCGCGTCGCCTTATACCCACCTTATAGTTTGTATATGTCGAGTTCAAACGTCTTACTAGTATTTATCTATTTGCCCTTTTTTCTTGTTATGGATGTAATACAATAGTTAGGTGATGAAATCCCAACTAAGGCTTATTTGAAAAGTAGGTAAATTATTGTGCTACGTAATATACTATAGTAAAAGAAAAATCTTTTTGTATTTTTTTAGAAAAAATATATATTCACAATAAAAACGAAAGAAATCGAACTAAGAAATAACACTAATACGTAATATTTTTGGTGTAATACTTTTAGGAAAAAGTATTACTTTTGTATTTTTTTAAATTTTTTTGGTGCAATTCTTAGGAAAGACATTGCTTTTGTGATTTTTTAATTTTTTTTTTTAAGTTTTTGATTTTTTTGTATTTTTGATTTTTTGTGCAAGAAAATTAACGTTCAAAGCGAACGGATCCCAAAATCCAAACGTCTTCACGAAAAATCGTCAATCGTACGAGCGAAGCAGCAGCGGGGCCATTTTAATACTGAGATTTTGCAAGGCAAATCTTTTAAGCAATTAAAGTTCGTTTTCTCGACTCGACTCGAATTTGATTACCGGTTAAACGTAAGACTTAACTTTGTTTTTGGTGACAAACTTTTTGGTATTTTTAACTAAAATCTATTTAATAATAAAAACTTTTTAATCTAATTTAAACTAATAAAAACTTAAATCAAATATTTAAATCTAATTAAATTTTTTTTAACTAAAAACTTTTTAAAAACTTTAAAAGAAATCTATTTTAAAATAAGACTTAATTAATTTAAATAAACTAATTTAAAAATCTGTTGAAAACTAAATTAAAATTATAAAAGTAAATAAAATATTTTTTTAACTTTTTATATTTTTCAAAACTGAATTAAAGAAAAAATGAAATAAAACTTTTATATAAATTTAATTAAACTTAAAAACTTGAATTAATCTATTTAATTTAAAACTGCCAAATTAAAAATTCCTATGTTAATTTGACTGAAAGAAAACAAACACAAGAAAACGTCTAGAGCAGATGGTTATGCTGTATGGCAACTGGACAGGAGGTCCAGTGTTCGAGTCCTGGTGGGACTATATTTTTGCTAAATAATTCTTTTTGGAATTTTTTTGGACTTACAGATTAACAGATAATGGATCTGTTAAGTATCAACAATATAAGCACAATTTAAAAACCAAAATAAGCCATTTAGCTATAACAAATAAGCAACTAGAAGTGAATAAGCCAATTAAGCAATTTAAACTAATAAGCTAAAATAAAAAGACTGAATAAGCTAAACAAACAAAACCTATAAGCAGATCTAAACACTCAGATAACAAAAATAAGCAGATATAAAACGAGCAGATAACCAAACCGACACTTAACAGATTAATCAATCACGAAACCAAATAAGCTAAACTGATTAAGCAATAAGCAAATAAACTAAATAGCAGATTTAAACAGTGCACTATATCCTAACATAAACATGTGGAAGCTTAAACAAAAACAAATCAAAAACAGATCCAGTAAAACCCGAAATCAAATAAACAAATATTAACTAAATCTAAACAATCTACATAAGCAGTTACCAACTAGATACGATCCAAACAGAAACTATCAAAAATCAAAACAAATTTAACTGATACTTAACTAAGCAGATCCAACACAATCCTCAAGCAGATAAAATCATAAACTAAATAAACATAAATAAAATAAAAGAAGAACACAAACCTTTTGATGAACCGTTGTGCAGTAGGGTGGGCGCTGTACCCCCTATAAATCGAAACCGAGACCAACTAACACCACCGTTTTTTACCCAAGTTCCATCATCTTCATCATCGTTCTTGAACAGTAACCGAAACACACAACTTATATATTTTTTATATATAATTTCCCAGTAGGGGAAATTATCTCTTATCTTTTTATTTTAACAATTATTAAATCAAAACAAAATTAAAATTAAGTGCAATAATAATAAATCGAGACAAGAATTTAATAAAACTTAAATTTAATTAATATTAAAAAAGGAGTAAAATGCTTGATTAAAATTAAAATTACATAAAACCCTAATTCTATTTTTTAGAAATAAGAGTTAAAATAAAGGAAAAGGCACTCCAAAATTACAGATAGGAGGAGTTTTTATAGGAGAAACCCCAAGAAACCCTCTTCTTAGCCTCAACATTAAGCAACAAATCCTAGCCGTAGAATCCATCAATCTTCTTTTCTCTCTTCTTTATCTTCAATCTTACGGTGGAAAAACGCCCTTGCATCACTTAGATTGTCAGCATGGCACTTGATGTGTTTGTTGAGCTAGTTGGTAGATGAGGTGGATCGATTTTATTGGTGGATTTGGGTATGGAACGTGGCATAGCCAATCAAATCATAAAGATTGGCCACGTTGGACATGATAAGAGGACCACAAGTAAGTGTTAACCCCGAAAACCATGGGGATTTAATCCCAATCCGTGTGAATCACAAGAATTGGGTAAAACCCCTAATTTTGGGTGTGGAAATTTTTGATAGTAAAAATTAGGGTTTGGGGGTATGGCTGCATTTTTTGTGGAGAAGAAGGAAGTGGGTGGGTGAAAACTTTGTTTGTAACGTAAAAGTGGGGTGAGTGGGTAATTATTTATTTGGGGTGAGATAAGTGGTGTTACACGTGTGAGGGTGAAAATTTGGGGATAGATGTTGACCGGTTGTGTTGACCAATTATTTGCCAAAGTGAAAACAAATTTCACTCCATCCGTTCCATTTGATATTGTAATTGGGCTTTGGCCCAATATACTTCCTCTATTCCGTCCCAAGATAAATTGTTTTTGGGCTTTAGATTTAAAACATGAACTTTTTATCCCATAAATGGGCCTTGATCCGTATAGTTCAATTTTCCAATTGGGCTTGTGGGCCCAATAAGCAAATGTGGGACCCACAAGGCCCATTAAACTCAAATAATATTAAATCCACTAAGAACGAGCTCGATTTCGGCTTTGTCGATCTTTTCTTCAAAACCGTGTTGATTTTTCCGGTTTTCGTGATCTTCGGCACACTTTTGGTCTTTTGACTTTGTCTTTGTCTCCTTTTTGGACTTTTCTTCAACATTTGACCGTGAAATCCCGTGTTTTCTCTTCTTTTGATCATTTGTACCTATTTTAACACAAAAACACAAAACCACGCGTAATTCCGACTTTTACGTTATTAAACACATGATTAGGTCTTGTTTTTCCTTGATTTTAGTGGCAAAAGGATAAGTGTTTACACACTTATTACCTGACAAGAATAAACTTCAACCATCAGACACTACCATTCCATTCCATGATTTTACCTTCTCAGCTAGGTGTCACACTTCACTCAGCTAATCTTTCATTCAGAAGAGTGGGAACCGGTACCCAGCCAGCCACCCAGCAGAAATAGTTACATGAATCACGGTCATGATAATGTCTGTTAAGAAACTAACAGAGAAGGCGGTAATGACAAACACCGTGCTTATATTAATCTAGTTAGTAGCCATTGGAACTCCGGAATAGACGTGACCAGAAATTCAGAGGTCAACAGTCTAACCGGTCCGCCAATCCTAACAGTTATCAGAAACTCTAAACCTTATTCAGACTCACCTATTAAAAACACATGTCAAGACATCAGTCAAGACACGGCTCCCAAGTATCATTTTGGTAGACACATGTCAGGATACTAGTCATGATACATGTCATACGAATGTCTTCTCAAGGCACAAGTCAAGATTCATAATTCCAGTATGCCTTCTAAACCAGGTTCTCAGAAATTTAGGGTACCCTCCAAATGGGTATACCGTTTTGTTATACCACGTATAAATCAGACCCTTATAATTCAGTTACCACCACTAGAGTATTATTCAGGTTAAACACGCAGTATTCATTCTGTAAGGTTACAGACGAACATATTCAGTGAAAATCGCCATGTTTACTTCACGTATTCCTAAGACAGCTTTATTTTAAAACAGGTATTTACCGACCTCCCAGCCAGAAAAGACTCCGCAATACCACCTCTATTTATAAGGGTTTTTCTTTTCAGTTAATGACGAGATTCGTCTTAATAATTTCCAAATATATTCATAATGTTTTCTGCCGAAAAATCAGTAAAAATTATTTCTGCCATACAAGCGCGTGACTGATCAGTCCATAGCCACGAAGACTTTCTAGTCACCAGTTATAATCCACTTCTGAAGTTCTTAAGATTTACGATCAGCAAAATTTTCCTTATTTAGCATTTCCAGCAATAATTGAGAAGGTGTTCTAGAAATTCCTTCCTAACCACGAGACAGAATTTAACATCAAGTTTGTCTCAAGAACAGAACCTGTTTTCAAAACTTTTCATTCCAGGGCTTCAGCTAGGTTAAAGAGTTGCAGCAATTCCTACAAGAGTTACCAGAACGAGGCCTTATTCGCCCTAGCACACCACCAGAAGGTGCACCATTTCTGTCTATCAGAAAGAAGGCCGGTAACATGAGATCATGTATAGATCACCGAAAATTACAAGATCGCCATTCATAAGCGATACTTATTCCACGAATAGAAAGTTACGTGACCTGCTACGATGTCTTAAATATTGTCCAGAACAATTTGCGACCATGCCACCAACAGTGGTGAGAGAAGAACATGATGTTTTTTTTCAGACTACTGTTGCACATATCATAGTCTCTCTAAAATTTTGATTTATACTTCCGAGCTCCCGAATGCTCCAGCTATATTATGAAATTTATGGATAAAATTTTCAGACAAAATCGTCAATATATTCATTGATAACATTCTGATCTGCTAAATTATAGAGAAGAACACGAGAACCATCTTCTCACAGTTGTACAGAATCCCTGATAGGAGAAAATTATATACGCAGCTTCCCAGATGTAAATTCCAGTTGAACAAGGTGGCATTTCTAGGCCACATTATTTCAGCAGGAAGACATTTCAGAAATCCTGCGAAGTTATAGGCTATCACCAGATGGTCAAGACCGACTTCTACGACTAATGAACGAAACTTTCTAGAACTTAGTTGACTACTATCAAAGAAATTACAGGCAGTTCTCACGATTAGCTTTCCATGACTAAGCTTACGCATAAAGGAGAGGACATACACCAAAATGTTGTATTTCAAAAGATCCTACGCTAGGAGAGATCTAATTTACGAGACTCAAATATTCTTTCATGACTATTCATCCAGATTCCACCAGAATGTACCATAATCCCAGATAGAATTTTGATAGAGGCAGTATAACACAAGGATGCAGCTATGTTCATATCTTGATGCCTGACATGCCAACAGGTTCAAGACGAAACACTGATATGCTAGTGAGCTATTACGACCATTAGAAAATCTTGAATAAAAAACGAGACAGGATTCCATGGAAGTTATCATCAGTTATCACAGACTCAGAAAAGTTTGATCCTATCTAGGTCATTGGCAACCATTCAAACTAGCCTACACGTTTTCTCTTATCCAGAAGGTTTACACAGTAACAGATCTGTAGGAAATTCAACAATAAATCGTAAAATTTCACGGTATACCACCAACCATCATAACAGATAGAAATTTCACGTTCATGAATCACGCTCACGTTCATGTTCACGAATCACATGTTGTTCACATTCACGTTCGCGTTTATGTTCATGTTCACGTTTACGTTCACCTTCACGGTTGCATATCAAGTTCACATTATGATGTGGTTCAGTCCATAGTTTTTGGTATCTCATGATTTAGGTTCACACGCGCATTCATGACATTGTTCACGTTCAGGTGTTCCATCTCACGATACACGTTTCACATCTTATTACCGTATACGGTTACAGAATGCTTAAGAAACCAGACTCAAGTTATCAGAGCTTCTCCATACCCAGGCAGACGTTTCACGTCTTAGGCCGTATCGTTTGACATTGTTTCCCCAGTCAGCATAGGTTCATGATATGTCCTAGCATCACGTTCACAGTATGTTTCATGTATCACATACACAATATATTCCATTGCCCAGTATTCCTCATATAATCGGGAACCACGTTCACAATTGCTCACGTAGCACGTTCATAATTGTTCATGTAGTTTGTCCCTATATATTTTTAGCAGCTTGCGCAGATATTTAAATGTTATCTTCAGGATATTTATACGTACCATTTCATGTATCTTACATGCTATAGCTTATTCATTCCATCAGATTCAGAAAATCCATCTTAAGTATGGAACCAGAAACTATTCAGCATCATCACGACAGGGTCATCAGGACCAAGATTTTCATTATGCTTTGACCTTTTAAGGAATCGTTTCGAGCGGGAAGCCACTCGAAATGGAGGAGTCCATCCGGACCTCTCATTCCTTTTCCTTTAATAAATCCAGTTAAGTTCTTTCAGTCATGTCACGTTCCATGTTCTCTTTAGCCATGTCACATTACATGATCACTTCAGTCATGTCATGTTTATACCTATCAGCAGCATTATGTCTTAATTAGAAGACGAAATATCCTTCAGCTTATTTGCCTTTTCAGTTTACGTGTTGTTTCAGTTCTTATAGCTTCATCAGCTTATTACCTATAATTCGAGGGCGAATTTCTCCCTTTTAGAGGGGAAGAATTGTAAAGCCACAGCCTTATCGCATCCTTAATTTGAGGACGAATTATTTTTTTAGAGGGGAAGAATTGTAAAACCCGCTTTAAAAGTCCTCGAACATTAATTACGGATAATCACAGATATAATTTAAACGTTACATAATTATTTATTCAGATAATAAATAACAGTGTTAAATCAAGTATTACGAAAACATTATTTATTCAGGAAATAAATAAGTCACGTTAGAATATATTCACGAGGATTAATATACGAACACGAAGCAATGTTTAAAAATCCACGAATATTCAATTCACACAGTCTCGGTTTTAATTAATATCGTAACATAATTAATTATTCAGAAAATAATTATTCAGTATTACGTACTTATTTAGTTTCAGTAAAATAAGTAAATACATGACATGATTTTTAAACACGAACACGAAATTTATATGATTTTAAACGAAACGAAACAAAACGAATCGAAAACGAAATCTTATGGACTTGTAATTGGGCTGCGTGTTTTTAAAAAAGAAAAGAACAAGAAAAGAGAAAAATGGGCTTTTGGGCCCTAGTAAAAAGAAAGAAGAAAAAAGGGGAGCCCCCCCCCCCCCCCCCGCCTTTTGTCACAGTGAGTAACGAACAAAAAAAGGGGAAACAATTAGGGTTCATTGTTGATGCCGACACAAAAGACAAACACCAAGGGATTCGGGAATTAAGTTGCAGCTTTAATATGCGTATGTTCATCATCCATATAAATCTAATAAGGTAATCAGTTTACTCTTTCTTTTTATCACGAATTACAGATTTAATCAAGAACAAAAAAATGAAAAAAATCAAAAGAGTGGCGGGTTTGTGCGGATTCACGAAGAACCGAGACCATAAGGTCTCGGTGTACTGCTGTTAGACCCAACCGAGACACAACAAGGTCTCGGTGGTGGTTCTTTTGCCCAGCCGTGAGCCATCAACCCCAAACAGGGGTGCGGACTGGTTCGTGTCTGTCAACAACATCCAAGAAAAAAAAACTAAAAACAGTGGGAAACAATGACTAATAGGGGTGTTTGGGATTTGACTCAGCAAATGGGGTGTTTGGGGCAGTAACAAAACAGTGGGAAAATAAATAAAACGGTGGGAACAAAGGGTAGGATCAGTGGGAAAAGTTTTGGTATAGAAAATGATGATTTTTATATGAGATTAGGGACGGTTTAGTGACACTAATTCCGTCGTAGAATTGTTTATGACAGTTTTATTGACAGTTTTAAAACTCAGCTTTTGGTCACACTTTTAGTGACAGATTTTCTGTCGCTAAATCTAATTGGCAGATTTAATATATATATATATATATATATATATATATATATATATATATATATATATATATATATATATATATATATATATATATATATACATATATATATATATATATATATATATATACATATATATATATATATATATATATATATATATATATATATATATATATATATATATATATATATATATATATATATATATATATATATATATATATATATATATATATATATATATATATATATATATATATATATATATATATATATATATATATATATATATATATATATACATATATATATATACATATATATATATATATATATATATATATATATATATATATATATATATATATATATATATATATATATATATATATATATATATATATATATATACATATATATATATACATATATATATATATATACATAGATACATATATATATACATATATATATATTATATATATATATATATATATATGTATATATATATATATATATATATATATATATACATATATATATATATATATATATATATATATATATATATATATATATATATATATATATATATATATATATATATATATATATATGTATATATATATATATATATATATATATATATATATATATATATATATATATATATATATATATATATATATATGTATATATATATGTATATATATATATATATATATATATATATATATATATATATATATATATATATATA